>JANHMN010000004.1:41654850-41677395 GCA_030674055.1 Rhabdomys pumilio | reverse complement strand
AGAGAGAGAGAGAGAGAGAGAGAGAGAGAGAGAGAGAGAGAGAGAGAATGAGTACATCCCATAGCTATTATGCAAAGTCATGCAAGTTTGTCAGATTTCCTGGCAAAGTCTAGCTAGACTATCAATTTTGCCTCCTCTAAATCCTCCAGGGCACATGTTCTGTCCTTGTTGAGAAAGAGCAGTGGTCACTCCTGTCTGAGTAACATTAACCAGACAGTGTCTCGAACATGAAGAGCTAGTGACAGAATTCTGATGACAAGTGCTTGCTTTCAAAAAGCCACCAGGATTTTTCGGTGTTGAGAGTCACATGAAAGAAACAGAAATCCTTCCAAGGAAATGCAAATTAACCTTGTAGGAATCATTGCATGCATTGCCTTATGACCCCCAAGTACTGTAGTCTACACACATCCTTGTACTGAGAATTACTGGAGTTAGCATGAGGATGGCTCAGTGTGCCATTAAAGCAGGCATGTATAGCCTGTCAGAGCCTATAACAGCACAGCCTTGCAACTTGAGTTTGTACTGTTGTATTCCATTCAGCTAGTCTCCCTTTTTATTGCTTTTGATACATTGTTTCTACTTTCTACTTATCTCCTCTTAGCTATTCTTGAGTTGAGTGGGAGCTAGCCATCCTAAGATTCCTACGACACAAAGATACACCAATGAGGAAGATGTGCCTCAAATAGAAGAGGCAGAAACTAGATAGAGAATGACAGAGTTACTTCGTTGCAATTTCACTAAGCAGCGACTACAACCAGAAAACCAGCTGTATTGTCCTGGTTGACTTTCTTGAACTCTGTTCATAATCACTTAACAAATTCTTGCACCCATTTTAAGAGTAAAGGAGACTAAAAACAAAAACAACAACAAAAGACAAAACAAACAAACAAAAAACAACTGCATCTCTTGTAGAAGGACCGAAAAGGTGGGCGGGGAAGAAAGGGGGCAAGATATGTACCAGCTGTAAATTGCTGTCTCAAAAAAAGTTGTGGCAATTTTCATGCCTGTGACCTGGGGTACAGGATTTGAAGAATATGTTACCTTAGCATTTCCTTCTTATTTTTCTTTCTCTTACCTTCTGTATCATGAGAAGGGCAAAGGAGGGAGAGGTGGGTGTCTATGTTCTTTGGCTTGCCAAGAAAAATCTTCATACGCCAAGCGGTAACTTGAAAACAGGACTCTCTCTAACTGTTCCCCAAGTTTGCGAGATGAAAATAAGAACCATGAAAACTATCTGCATCATAGGAAACAGTACTGCATTTACTTGTACAGTTACACATACACATACATGTACACATACATGTACACTCATACTAGATGTTTGAGAAATAGGTTTCTTTCTTTTTCCCTGCAGTCTCTTGTTTTCCTTCCCTTCTTTGCGCTGCTCTCTAGAGAGCTCTTCATTTCATAAGAAGATGAATCAGCATTCTAATACCCTTGGCAGGAGGCTGCTGTCAGGGGCGTGCCCTGCCCTGTCAGTCTGTGGCTTTAGCTTTAGCTCTTGGGACTTAATTTTTTTTTAACAAAATAACTAGCATGCCCCTTACTCCTGATTTTCCACTTGTTGTTCATGCTTTACCCATTGTAGGAAGGGTGGGGTGCTTCTAAGCAAACGGAAGTGGGGGGTCGGATGGGAAGAGGAGCATGGGAGGGAGTCATGGTTTTTATTTGCAGCTCTGAGAGCTTGTGAATTGTTTAATGAGAACATACCTTCTCCCCATTCCCCAAGAGTTGAGCAATAAGGCCTTTGCAGTTCTCCTTCAACACAGAAAAGCTTGGGGCAGGCATCCAAAGTGGGACTTGACTGTGGCATGCCAGCATTTTAAAGATCCAAAGTCTACAGAGCCACATGTATCTCCTGGGACCTCCACATGTAAAACAGATTGTGAGATTTATTCTAGAAGTTTTGCTTCCCCCTGAAGACCTGAGATGCTTCCTCCTGATGATGGGAAAAGTGTGTCCAATCCCTACCCTAGACCAAGGTTTGGGTTACATGCCTGGAGGCTGGAGACAGAGCAAATAAGATTGTCCATGTAGCTCAGAGAGGACCCTCTGTAGACTAGGTATGTGGGTCAACACGTAGAAAAGCCGAAGAGCAAGAAGCAAGCCTACTCACGGAGAGCAGTGCTTATTATTAAGTGGTTGCATGTCCTGAGAGGTGAGGCTCACAGTAATAGATCAATCATCCCATTCATTGTGTATCTGGTCTTTCCAATGATGTGGGGAGGGGACTGGACTTTCCAGATATCATCAGTGACAGCTCACGTGGATGCATACTACACACAGATACTGGAGCCCAGTGGAAAGAAGAGAAGAGCTAGAATCTGCATGAAGCTCTGACACCAGAATCCACTCCTGACTGGCTGTCATACGACACCCACAAAGCATGAAGAAATGCAGCGGGCGGGGGGAATAAATACAATTATTAAAGAAGACAGAAGAACTCAAAATCCACAGCACAGATGAGGAAATTCATTATTGGCGCAAATAGCAACTTACTATCCTTAATTTATAGCCTGGCAATTAATGGTTTCTGTGTCCTCAAGAAAAGGTTAGAGAATGGGCAGCCTCCCCCACTGCAATGGGCAAGGAGCATGTAATTAGTTTTAGAAGGCCTTCCATCCAAAATGATTAAATCAAGTTTTGGCACATGAAAGGGTAAGCTTTGGTTATTGGAAAATGTACTTAGGTGACACAGCTCATTTCCTGGTGAAGCCAGATTAATGGGACATTACCGACCCTAATTCCTCTAGAAGTAAATGACTCACCTCTTCTCCTGCTGGGCTGCCTGAAGCTTTCTGTGTGCTTGGCTTCCTTTCATGAAAACCCAAGAACTGGGATGGGAGATTCAGATGGTGGGGGGGAGTAAACAAGTCGACCCCACTTGCGACTCTGACTCTCCACTAATTGGGCCTTAAACTTGGTGTATCTGAAGAGCCAGACTGGAGCCTTTCCAACTGGTTTCTGGGGAGGCTTACAGTGATCTCAGTGGCCATCTGGACAGGGCTTTGGAAAGAACAAGACTGAAGGACAAACCCCGTGGAGGAGGCATGGTAGAGGACCTTTCAGAATATTGGGTATGCAGAAGTTCACAAACAAATCATCCACTGCAAAAACGATACTCAGAAATCAAATGATTCGTGTGACCTAATGCATGTCATACTTCCCGAGACAACTTCATGCTCGCTCAACAGGATCATAGCTATACAGAGAAAAGTTAGCAATCTTGTGACAGATAAGCTTGGGTGAGATTGAACAGGTGTCTGAGTGACCGCTCAGCCTACATCAGCACAGATCAATGCTGACCCTATGGTATACACCACTTCCGGGGAGCACAGTCAGCCAATGGTCTAGTTAGAACCTTGACTCCTATAGGGAATTACTACCCTGACTGGATCGAATTTCATCATGTATTTGGGATTAACTTCCCTGCCTACAATATTTCTGACAACTGTCTTGCTTGCTTCCTACTGTTAAAATAAAGGCCGTGATCAAAAGTGAGGTGGGGAGGAAAGGGTTTACTTGTCTTATACATCCTGATCACAGTTCATTGAAGGGAACCAAAGCAGGAACTGGGGGGAGGGCAGGAACCTTGAGGCAGGAACTGAAGCAGAGACCATGGAGGAGTGCTGCTTGCTGAACTTGCTCTCCACGGCTCACTCAGCTACACTAGGACTAGCTGCCTAGGGGTGGCACACATATAATCATTAAGTGAGAAAATGTCCCATGGGTTTGCCTACAGGCTATTCTGTTGGAGACTTTGTCTCAGTTCAGGTTTTCTTTTCTACCTAGGTATCTCTAGCTTGTGTCAAGTTAACATAAAACTAATCAGTACACACACAGCAGCAGCAGCAGCTATAGATAAAAGCATATTGTATTTTCCGTGGCACCTTCACACTTTACCTTAGACTGAGAAACCCATTTAACCAGAAAAAAAAGTGTGACAGTTAGTTCATGACCAACCATGACGAGTGTCATTGTGATGTTCCATCATTGAGGAATAGTCTGCTGGAACAGTGGGATGACCTATGTGTTTGCTGGCTGAGTGCTTGCTAGGTTGCTGTGCTCTGCTACACAGTGCAGTATGTGTCCTGAACTACTAGTTCATAGTTGATGTCATTGTCTTACTGCCAGGAGTCTTCAGTGTGAGACTCACATGCGACAGGAACTTCATCATACGCTGCAGCAATCCATTCACAAAAAGTTTCACCTCCACCCTGAAAACCTCAGCTGTAATGATTGTCCCCTTGCTTCTAAGGGGACACACACACACACACCCACACACACACACACACACACACAAAATGGCACATCTAACTGAAGTCAAGATTGTCATTGACTGTCTGATGCCTCTTATATCTTTGAACCAACATAGCCAGAGGTAAAAATTCATGAAAGACCATAGAGACCCAAGACATTTAAACCTACTCCAAGTCAGGTGCTGTGTGGATAAAGGTCAGGGTCACACAACCCGGCAAAGAACCAAGACCAGTGGGGGAAGCTGAGTGAGAGCAGAGAACAAACAAATGTCCCCAGGAATAACAAAGGCCTTCATCCAACTACGCCTTTGCTGTCAGCTGTAGGAATGAGTAAGACGCAGCTGTGGAAGCCACCATCTTCAGCAGCCCCAACTCCTGCTGGCTTCTGAATAAAATATAGATTCTTTCTCTTAGATATTGTCTTCTTTAGCTTTTCCGGTGAGAGACAACTCTGTTTTCTATTGAGATTGATTGGCTAATAAGAATGGTAACTATCTCCTACAAAGAAGTACATGAGCTATAGATACTCTTGTAATAGCCCAGCCCACAGCCCCTTACATTACACTAAGTAAGCCTATGTTTTTTGTACACTGGTCTGAAGAGTGAATTCATTCTCCACACATCAGTCCCCTTTCTGAACAACCATAGTAAATCAAACAAAGAAATAAATATGTTGGACACCTCCCATGAAGAAGACAACATTTGATGAGAGATCCGATATTTACATAAGGAGAACTGTAATTGGCAGGAGGAAAATGATATATTCCCATGAGGCACCTGTGCCATGGTTCACAGCTGCCTTGAGAATACCAGTCCTTCCCTGAAAATGAGATGGGTGTTCAGAAGAAATATTTGTCTACCGTGGAAAAGTTAAGTAATTTGACCTACATCAAACTAGCTGAAAGGACTAAAGTATGGGCATCTGGGGTCATGTGTGGGGGTCTCTACAACCCCCAGGCCAGCAGAGTAATGATCTGTGTGAGACAAAAAGGTAATCTGGTTTAGCCAGGACCCAGTAGCCAGTGTTGGTTCAAGCAACAACCTAATACCAAGTAGTTTGGTCTAGGTATATTTAAGCACAGCACTATTTGGTGGTAAACATTTTGGTAATTAACACACTTTCGTGTGTACATTAAAGCTTAAGGCATGATTTTTCTTTGTAAATTGCATGTGATATCTTCCATAAACATGGGTTCCATAGATTGACTACATGTGACACTGGGAGGGGATCTGGTATGGTCTCTATCATACGGATACCACAAAGGTCGTTAGGCTATTAATCTCCTCCACTCTCAGCCCCTCTGGACAGAAAACACATATCCTTCTCTCCCTGTGAAGAGACAACACAGGGTTAAAGAGATGGCTCAGCTGTTAAGAGCACTGGATGCTCTTTCAGAGGTCCCGAGTTCAATTCCCAGCAACCACATGGAATCTCACAACCATCTATAATAGGATCTGATGCCCTCTTCTGGCACACAAGTGTACTTATAGATAAAGCACTCGTTTAGTAGAAGAGAAGGAGGAGGAGGAAGAGAGAGAGGAGAAAGAAGAGAAGGAAGAAGAGGAGGAAGAAGTGGAAGAGGAAGAAGAGAAGGAAAGGGAGGAAGAAAAAGAGAAAGAGGTAGAGGAGGAGGAAGAAGAGGAGGAAGAAGAGGAGAAAAGGGAGGAAGAAGAAGAGAAAGAGAAAGAGGTAGAGGAGAAGGAAGAAGAGGAGGAAGAGGAAGAGGAAGAAGAAGAGAAGTAAAGGAGGAGAAGGAAGAGGAGGAGGAAGAGGAAGAGAAAGAGGAGAAGAAAGAGGAGGAGGAAGAGGAGGAGGAAGAGGAAAAGGAAGAGAAGGAGGAAGAGGAGGAGGAAGAAGAGGGAGAGGAGGAGGAAGAGGAGGAGGAAGAAGAGGAGGAAGAAGAGGAAGAGGAGGAGGAGGAAGAGGAGACAATCCTGTGTCTTTAACATTTCTGGCTTCCCTGGTCCTCATCTATGAGCACAAGATCTGTGCTTATCCATGCCTCCTTTAGCCATGCTCAAAGTCACCACCAGCCACATCTCCTTCCCCTTGCCAAAGAATAATGAAACCCTGGACTAGAGTGTGAGCTGAACTTCCCAGGCCGCAGCACAGCAAACCACAGAGTCTAGATTTCAATACCAAGGTTTTCTCTGAAATGTAAGAGCAGAGCCCACCAAGCCCTGACTTGCTCACCGGGGCGGGGATAGGGTGACTTCCTAGTCTACTTGGCAACAGGCCTTGGCTCTTCTGCTCCACGTTGTAGATGAACCCCTGCTACATCTCTATTCTAAGTCCCACACCAAACTTTAATTTCCTTTGTGGGAATAAGGAACGGTCCATGTAAGAATAAAACTGCTACTGACCACAGGGAAGGGGAAGAAAATAATCTGGGGAGAAAAACCCACAGCTGCCTCTCTGGGAAGTGCCATTAAGAAAGACAATGGCTGAATTGTTTTCCCCTGCACTAGGAAACCTTGTACTCCCCAACCTGGAAGCCACTCTCTGTCTTTTTCTATTTCTTTCCTTGAAACACAATTTATTGGAAGCTCTGCCAGATCTCTGGGGACAGGGGAGGGGACAACGGGCTGGCAGTAAAATGAAACACCTCGTTAATGAAGGAAGCTGTTCTGCCTGGTGGCCAGAGAGCTTTCTATGCAACCCAGGGAGCCAGGAAAGGAGACTCCAGGAGCTTGGAGCACCTGCAGACTTTGCACTTGGGAACATTGTGGTGAAGGCTGTAGGAGGTAGCTAAGCCAGCTGCCTGGCAAAGCACACGCAGAGTCATATAAGCCTGAGCAAGCCTCAGCTATTGGCAAACGTCAGTCAGTCAGTCTGCTATGATCGCCTCTCATGTCCTCCTCACCACAACTCTAGATTAGGGATCGCTACACCCCATCCACAGACAGAAACACAGAGGAAAATCAGTCACCAGCTCATGCTTACACAGTTGAGCACAGTGGGACAAGGACTCAGATGCAGGGTTCTGATATTTTAAACCTGAGATGCAAGGGCACTCTCATCATTTTATCTACTTGTAGCTGTCAAAGGTCCAGGCACAAAGGAAGATGCTCTAAAGAGACACATGTTCTGCTTCCTCTGCCTGTCAGACTATGGAAGCCATGATCCCCAAGAAGTTGGAATTTACTGGGGAGTCTCATACTGGGAGGAGGCAAAGGCTAGGAGCCTACTTCCAACCTGACTGGGAAGCTTGTTGCTCAGGAAGAGATTAGGACTGGCCACTTGACAGTCACCTTGTAGGAGATGCTGAAGCCAAGACAATGACGGTGGGTAGACAACACCTCAGCAGCAGCTAGATACTTTTACATACCTTTTGCCCTCTATTTAAACCCAAATGATCTCATGTCAGGGTCCCCGATGTAGACTTTGGGGGAAGGCATTACTGGGGCTCTTGGTTCTTCCTTTCTTCTAACTAGTACTCTTTTATTTAATTGCCCTGTTGAGGACAGGTAGATGAGCTTAACTTGTTAGAGCTGCCAAGGTTCGCGCTCTGTTGCCCATAGCCCCAGATTTCCCCATCATCTTCCATGGATTCTCCATGAGTCCATGGTCTCTTGCCTCTATGTTGGCCAACAGATACAGGACAGTGAGTAGGGAGTGATGGACGGGTCAAGAGCCCAGGACAAGCAAACCTTCCCATTGTTGTTAAGGTCACTGTATCCATCAAGAGATGGGAGGTGGAAAGATGAGAGAGAGAAACCCGCAGAAAAGGGTGTGAGAGAAAGGAAGACTTTGCTTCCAATTTATCTGTTTGCTTAGACGTTTGTTCCACCCTTCCAAAGGACTGGGCAAGATAACCACGCATCCTGTATGAAACTGCAAGTTTCCAAGGAGTCTCCTTAAACCTCACCCCAGTGACTTTTTCAACTTCAATTTGTCTTTTATTTTGGAACAATATAAATCCTTGGCAACCAGCCCAGTTCTTCCTCCACCACCTGCCTCGTAAGAAAGCCATGGGGGAAAGCATCAAGCAAAATGTTTTGTGCATAGTAGGTGCACAAAATTGTAAGGGAGTTGTCAGCATGCCACCTCAGCTGCATCCTGGGGGATTTATTAAAACTTCGAGAAATAGCAGCCAGCCCAAGGTCTGAGGAGGGCACGCTTTCAGCTACTACTACTTCCCTTGATCGACTTGGTGACCGCGCTTCACCCAGGAGCTTACATCCGGTCTTGGAGGAAGATGTTCTAAAGGGACGTTTGTACCACTTGCTTTTGGATACCTGACTGTTGAAACCATGGTCGGCAGAACACCAGAGAGCATTTTTCATTTGCATGTGTTTGACTGTGTTTGTGTGGCTTTCCCTGGGGAAGCCAGCACGTGAATTCTCGCCACTCACTGGTCAGCCCCAAATTGAAACAAGCTGGTTACAATTGAGTGAGCCCAGCTAGCCCCAGCTGGGCTCTGCTACATTGCTTTATGTTTAGATGCAAATGACTGCTTGCTCTCCAGAGCACAGGCTGGCTTTCTGAGCTGAGTGGGGGAGGAGGAGTGCAGGGCTCTCCTGTCAGAATGCATTAAGCTATTTTGAAGCTTTCCCTGGAGGCCCAGGCTGGCCAGTACTCAATGAGGAGATGTTCCTCCAGGCCTCAAGCAGCTGTTCTGTACCCCATCCCCACTGGCAATCCCCAAGGGCGCTCATCCAGGACCTGATCCTACAGGATTGTCACATCCTCTTGCCTCCAGGGGTGAGCTCTCCAACCCATCCTAGATGCTTGCCTTTAGGGATGTGATCGCCTTTTGAATATCAGTTATCCTGACCTGGGCCTGATCCTCCTTGGAGTCTGAGAGTAGAGCAGGAAGTGCTGGGATAGGGGATGCCTGTCCTCCAGAGGTTTCCAGCCTATTCTGTCACTCCACTGCTGTCACTCAGAAGTCCTCAGTGGCTCCCTGTAGCCAACTGAATAAAGCAGGCTAGGATCTCCAGACTTCGAGCCACATCTGCTTATCTAGTCTCAAGTTTTATTCTTCACTGCTTACAGCCACCATAAGACCATTGAAAACCAACTTTCGCTGCAAAGTCCAGCTCCCTGCCTTCTCCTTGGAGCTGTCCAGGCCTCTTTCCTCCCTTGCCTTCTCACAGAATGGTTCCAGGAGTCCACAGTGAGGGGAAGTGACAGACATTATCCAAAAATCCCAATTCACTTGCTATCACCCCTAAACACAACATTGTGTCCTGATGCACTTGGTGACACTGATGAGTCGGGTCACTCAGAGGATGTAACTCAACAGATGGAGATCCTAAAACGTCCTCAGGGCTGTGCTCCACGCTGGCAGTTATTACCTACCTACCCATATCCATCTACTAATGTCCACACATAAGGAAAGCAAACTCAGAAAGGGGACGTTATTTACCCAAAATAACACAGCCAGGTGGTAAGGGACTCCCAGCTGAAATACAAAGCAGACGTAACAGCTGCTTGTACCCATTCCCCTCTGAGACATGAGAGTCCAGTCACAGCCTGAAGGTGCTGGCAGGAGGTTGTAAGGTAAATACCAGAGCGTCTACCTGGGGTGTCTTTTACTCTCACTGGTAAGTCAGTTAAACACTAGTTGATGTCAAGAATATCTACATTCAAACAAGTCCAGATGTTGTGCATTATGAAGTAGAATTTCAAAATTGCATACATTTTAAAGATGAATGCAGGTCATCCAGCCCGTTGTGTGCACCAGAGGAGGGCTGCTTTGGGCAGTGTGCCAAGCTTCCCAGCTGGTACCCATTCAGTCTCCTGTGCCATAGAGCCTGTTCAGAGAGAAAGGGCTTCTTAATATTCCAACCTCTATTGAACTGTCTGTGTATCCCCCTAAGGGCTGGGCCCTGGGTTGGCAGGTGACTGATTGATTCTATTGGCTGAGTGATGTGCCAAAGATGAGCTGAGACCTTTTCTCTGGTAGCATCCTGGGTTCCATAGGGACCTCGGTTGTCCTACCCTCCTACCCTATGGAAAACGTATGGGTACATTGTCAGCCACTGTGTCAGAGACTCCAGTTCCCTCAAATGACTCTCAGCCACAAAATGCAGAACTGATTCTAGCTGGTATTGACGAGGCTCAGATGGGTTCTGGGGAACATATGGTTTTGTTTGTATTTATGTTTGTATTTCATTTTGTTTTAATTATCTGGCAGGAATCACTCAGATATAATATGTAGCACATGAGTCACGACCCCCACTCTTTGCCTCCCATGTCCAGGGCAAATTTGATTAATTAGTCACAAATCTCAGATTCTAGCCTAATGGCCCTCAGGCAGCAGCTACCCATAAGTCCAAGTGGGCAGAAGAGAATGCTGGTTGCCACCTCTAAGCCAGCCATGGGTGAGGGCATGATCACAGATCGTTTCCAGGGTAGGTACAGTAAGTTGAGCCAGTGACTGCCCAGTGCGCACTGTAATGAAAAGTCAAAGTATGTAACTTCTATAAAACCCTTCAGTGGCTTCAAATCCCTACAGAATGATGTCATGTGCCTTCATAGTCTCTAGAGCTCTCTAGTCTCTGCCCCAGACAGATGTCTAGGCTACACTTATGGCTCACTGAGTCTGAAAGCCTGTGTACCAGCAGGCAGCAAGGCTCTCACATGGTAGTTCTCCTCTCTGCTTTCCCACTCTTGTCCCTTTGACCTCAGTCACCTCCTCCTTCCCTCTAGATCAGTAGTACTTAATATTAAGGAGACAAGAACAGACTTGCTAAAACTAGAGTGCTGATCCCCATGCCAAGAGCTTGAGCAAATCTGGTGGGGCCCCAAGAATTTGTGCTTCTCAGAAGTCCCCCATGTTGGTGGTATTACCATCTGTGCTCTGAAAATGGCATCTGTGTACGGCTCCATGTGTCAAATTCAACCCAGGCTTCACTTCCTCCAGGAAGCACACTCATGTGAGTAGATACCTCCACTGGTGCCCTCTCCCTTTATGATGTCCTCTGTACACACACATGTACACACACACACACACACACACACACACACACACACACACACACAGCAGAGGGGCTGTAGAGATTATGTAGAGATTCTGTCAATGTATCTATGCCCCTTCCCAATTCCAAACTCCCCCAGAGTTCCTACCCAGTGACACCTCATCGCCAAAAGGCCTTCTGCAGGAGACAGCTTGCTCTAACTTTCTCAGTCGGCATAAAGCCTCTCATAAGCACAGGGCATACGTAGTCAAGGGCTAAGGCAGTGGTTCTCAACCTGTGGGTCGTGACACCCTTCGCAAGCTTCCATCTCCAGGAATATTTACAATTCATAACTTCACAAAATTACAGTTGTGGAGTAGCGATAAAAATGATTTTATGGTTAGGGGGTCATGAGGAACGAAGAGTATTAAAGTGTCTCAGCATTAGGAAGGTTGAGAACTGCTGCCTTAGGGGAAGACTGGAGGTGTACCTCCATCACTTACCTTCCTCCCTTGCCTCGAGCACCACCACAGCCCCTGTCTCCCAAGTCTGAGCATCTCTTTCTATTGACAGCCACACTCTCACACTCATTACCTCTCCCGCCTTGAAATTCTCCCCTGACTCGAGTGGCCAATATAAAAACAGTCACATTCACAACAGAGTACTCAAGTCCCCAGGTTGCCACTCTGACATAACTTCCTAACCACAATTCCATAATGTTCAATAATCCCGATCATGAACCTAAGGAAACTCAGTGCATGTGCACGCATACTCGCGCACATACACACACACACACACACACACACACACACACACACACACATGCACACACCAACTTTGCACACAAATGCACACTCTATAAAAGAGTAGAAAAGTTGGGGAGAGAGACACAGCAATATTGAGCCTAGCCCCTTCCCCCACCAAAAAAGAAAAAAAAGACAGGGAAGACAAAAATGACAGAGAAGGCAAAAGACAGAAATGTGGGAGAAGAGAGAAAGAAAAAGATCAAATTCAATAAGAAATAAGGGAAGGTAGGAATGGTGAAAGAACTGAATACAAAAGAAGAAGGAAGAGGGAGGAGGAGGGGAGGGGGAAGAAAAGGAGACAGATCAGAGCAAAAAGGATGATGCACACAAACGCACACACAGCTCCATAAGAGACCATGAGAAATGAGAAGGAAAGACAGAAGATGCTATAGACTGAGAAAGGTAAGCCTGTTGCTAAGATACCATTCTGGTGTGAGTGGTCCATGGTAGGAAGTAATTTACATGACCTGACCAGGTTTTTGTCAACTTGACACAAGCTAGAGTCTTCTGGGAAGAGGAACCTCAATTGAGAAAATGCCCCATCAGGTTGCCTGTAGGCAGGTCTGTACTTCCCAAGACCACAGTGTCCCCAGTGACATTGAGGCCTCATGTGGTTGATGGCCATGCCTCTTTTTCTACTCTATATAAGCAAAGTAATCCCCCCAGCAAAATTATGGGCAGAAGTGCAATATGTAAGATGCACTTTTAAAATTTAAATATAATTTTTCTGGTTAAAATTAGATAGGAGCTCATGCTGCCTTCTCTGCCCAAAGACATAGCTTCCCCAGGCTCTAAGGGAACAATGAGGCAATGAAGACTCTAAACACTCTAAACCCAGCCTGTGAAAGGGCTTTGATCTTCACCATGTTTCTCCGAGCGTTGGCTGTGCAGAGACTGGACATCTCCTGGAAAAAAAAAAAAAAAAAAACAAACCATGGTTGCTTCTCTGGCCAGAGCCACTCTTAGAAGGATCCCTGCAATGGGCTCATAGGTTAAAGAGCTGACATGATATGGTCACATGTGAAATAAAACACACAGGCATCTCTCTGTTGTTGAGTTATACACTCTCCACATACATAATACATACATGCATACATGATACATATATACATACATCATACATACATACATACATACATACATACATACATACATTAGCACAAACAAGCTATTCCCAAGAAGGAGGCTGGAATTCCCTTCCTCCTCCTCCTGTGTATCTTTCAAAGGCCAACTAGGACTAAGCACCCAACATCAGAGACCAGGCTGAGCATGGAAGGGCAGAAGTGCCCAGGTAAGGGAAGAACACGGATAGAATCCGTCATGCTTAAAGAGGAACTGCTTTCAGTAGTGCTGGGGGCTGAGTTCTGCTTCTTTGTTGTCGTTCCAACTCATAATTCCAAAGGTATTACAAATGAGGGCGACATGCACAGCATCAAGAAACACCCTGGGATATGAAGCAGTCCAACCGCCCAGACACACGTGTATTGGTCCAGATGAAGTACCAGGAAAGAGAGACAGTTTCTATGGAAAGATAACTAGATGGCCTCTGACAGCTGAACTTTTAGGTCATTTTCTTCTGAAAGTATTTAATAAACTTAATTAAAAGTCATTTCAAATTAAGTAACATTTAGACAGTATTTAAATCTTCTGAAGTTTTTATACTCAGTATAAAACAAATATTAACAAATGATGTTTTTAAAGCATGAAGTCACCTGGTGACTTTAATTCCTGACTTCCTACTGGCCAGTGATGCTATGTCCTTGCTGGCTTAATGCTGTGTCTTTCCTGTGATAGCTATGCAAAAATTTTTGCCTGTTTTTCACTGCAAAGTTGGTGTTGCTATTGAATGCTGAAGATTGTTATAGATTACTCAGAACCAATCTTGATTAGGTAAAACTCTGTCATTCACTGTCTTAATATTTTATTTTAAAGAGCAGAAGGTTTTGCATTTAATAAAGCACATGTGTTGGCTATTTTCTTCTGTAGTTCATGGTTTTGTCCTGATTTTTGTACTTACAGTTTTTTCACATAGCTCTGTCATGGTCATAGCATGTCATTCACATAGCATGTCAAGGTCAGAGGTAAGTCAGTACCCACATGCTTTCATTGTGCACCCCAAAACAGCTGTGAACACCACCTTTTAGCCATTAGTTACAAAAAAGGTAAATTGCTTTTAAAACCTACTCTAGGCTCACTGGTCTCCGTGTGGACTCTACTATCTTGCATTCATCTGGATATCTGTTTTTACACCAAATCGCTCTCTTTGCTACTGTTGTTTATCATAAATCTTGATATCAGAAGTCAAGTGTGGTAGCACAGGCCTACAGCGCCAGCACTCTGGAAAGCTGAAGCAAGAGGGTCAAAATTGGGAGTCCAGCCTGAGCTACACAGTGAGACCCTTTCTCAAAACACAAGAAAGAAAGAACATGAAATCGGGTGAGAAGGATCGGAGGGCAGGGGTGGGGAGAAAGAACATGGTCAAAATCCATTGTATGAAACAATTTTAAATAAGAATCTAAAAAAGAAAGAGAGAAGAGAAGAAAGTAGAAAAGAAAAAAACATCTCAGGTTGTATGAGTTCTGTAACAGTGTCTTTTGCAAAGCAGTTTGGCTATTTTAGGTTTTATACATTTACATGGAAATTTGAGTGCTGTCTCCCAATTTCTAAAAAGTCTTCTGGAAGTATCTTAAAATTTTCACTGCATCTATAGAGCAATTTGGGAAAGAAATGGTACCATGTGTTTCATTCATTTATTGCTATAAATTATACTTATTTATTGCATAAATATATGTATGTGCGTGTGGTGTGTGTGTGTGTGTGTATGTGTGTGTGTGTGTGTGCATACCCTCATGCTTGTGTGGAGGTCAGAATACAGCTTGCAAAAGTCAGTTTTCTCATTCCACCATGTAGATTCCAGGAATCTAATTCAAGTTGTCAGGTTTGGCAGCAAGTGCCTTTATCCACTGAGCCATCTTGTCAACCCAAGATGACATTTGAAATATATTGAGTCTTCCAATTCTAAGGTCTCCTATGCCACAGTAGTAATTTAAGTCAATTTTTTTTAACTAATGTTTTATAGATTTTATATCTTAATAAACTTACCCTCCTTCATGTTTTTGATACTGCCTCTCATTGTATTACCTTCATTTTCTAACCAACCCTTGCTAATAGAAAATTACAAGTGACTTTGGGGTGTTGAACTTATAGCCAGATGGCCTCGCTCCATTTACTTAAGTCCAGCAGCTTCTTATAGCTTCCTTGGGATTTTCTACACAATGATCATGCCATGTTCAAATCAAGACAATTTCATTTCTTGTCTATCAGAGTGTCTTCGTTCTGTGTGCTGACTTTTCAGGAGCCCTTGTGTGTTAAGGAAAGGAACGTATCAGATGGACATCTACAAACACAGGGAAAGAATCTGCTGTCAACATTAAGTCTGAAGCCGGTTGAAGGTGTTGCTGTAAGTGACGTCCGCCATCTTAGGAAATCCACAGCTCTGCCTAGTTTGCAGATTCTGCTTACAGGACTGATTTCTATAGTATGTTACTATTCCTAGTTTGAAAAGAATTTTACTATGAGTGGCTGTGCTGCGATATCAGCTGCTTTATCTCTGTTGACATGATCATATTGTTTTCTCCTTTATTCTATTAATATTTTATTACATAACCGAGTTTCAGATGTTGAACCAAACTTACATTCCTGAGACAAGCACAGGATATTGCTGGATAAGACTTGCTAATGTTTTGCCAGTATTTTGTGTCTATATTCATGAGGGATTTTAATCTTGGCTCTCTTTTCTTTTAATATCTAGGATCAGGGTAATGTTAGGCTCATAAAATTGGAGAGTATTCACTCTTCCTCAGAAAGATTTTGTGTGATATTGGTATTGTTTTTTAAAATCTTTGATAAAAGCCAGCTACATATTAAAATGTTTGAGATTTATTTGGTGAGGAAATTATTTTTAGCTTTTTAATTTTGAGATAATCTTAAACTTACTGAACAATTACAAATATGGAACAAAGAATTCTCAGACATCTTTATTGGCATCTTCTAAGGTTAGCATCCCACATGACCTTGGTACAACGATTATATTTCTCTAATGATGTTAGACTAACACTACTAAGTAGCCAGCAGACTTTATTAGGATTCACTGGTATTTTTCAGGAATGTCCTCTCTAGATCTTAGAATGTCATCTTTGTCATCATGTCTTCTTAGTTTCATCTGTTCTGCCACAGTTCCTCAGATGATTCTCATCCTTCACTAACCTTAAGACTGGAAAATACTAACTAGTTCTTTTATTGATTAGCTCTCATTTGGCCTTGTGTAGTATATCTCCTGACAAGATTGCAGTTATGCATTCCTGGGAAGAAATCTTCATAAGTGGTGCCTGTTGGCATGCTTTCTCAGGGGACATTATGTTAATCTTTTTCTATGATGTTGGCCTTAATTACTTTGTAAAGGTGTACTTATCCATGAGTGTCTGCAATAATTTTTTAATTTATTTTTACCTCAAGTTAATATATACTTATTTTTTGAGAAATAACTTGAGATGATAAGAATATTTTGTACCTCTTTAAACTTTAAGATTTACCATTTGTCTGGAGAACTTACCACTGTCTTTATGTAATAGATGTCCTTTGATTTGCTGTGTTGCTTTTAGAATTTCTAGCATTGTCTTCCTTTAATTTGACTGCAGTATGTCCTGGAGGCAGGTGTGGGCGGTTGTGGGTATGTCCCTGTGTGTCCTACGTGGAACTTGTCCTACGCGGACTTCCCTGAATTTTCGAGATGAATTTTCTATCATATTTAGGAAAATTTGCAGCCTTTAAATACTTTGTTGTTTTAAGTACCTTCTTGTTCTTTCCCACACCTCTTCTGGTGTGTTAATCATGGCTATTGCCCTGGTTCTTTGTTCCCAGAGATCACTGAAGCTCTGGGCTGAGTTTTTAAGTTGTGTGTGTGTGTGTGTGTGTGTGTGTGTGTGTGTGTGTGTGTGTGTGTTTGTTCGTTGTTTTTGCTTTGTTTTGTTTTTCCTCTCCATACTTCTGGAGACAAAGACTCAATAGTGTCTTCCCAGCTTTGGATTGCTCTGAAGGCTTAGCCCCTGATGTGACCCTAACTAACTATTCAGTTAATAAAGTTATAAAAATAGAACTCCAATCCAAAGAGTCATGTGACCTTATAGGAAAAGAAAGACAATCCACAGACCTACGATGTGTGTGGGGGTCAGGCACCACAGCACGACACAGTGAGAAGGTGGCCATCTGCAAAGCAGGAACCAACACCAACAGAACTTCCATATGGAGAGACAATAGTTAAGTCACCCTGTCTCTGATACTTTGCTATTCTAACATGGATACACTGATATTTCTAACTTATTTCTAGATCATGTTATCTTACATTTTAATCACACTAAACATTTTGTTGTATTTTTTTCGTATAAGTTACATTATGCTTGTTCTATGCATCCGTTTCAGCATCTCTTATGCTTTCCATTAAGTACTGGGATATATTCATAGCTGCTTCTAAATCCTTTTCTAATAACATCATTCACTCTCATTCCTGGGTCTAGTTTTCTTACTGGTTTTCTCTTTACTTTAGCTCACACTTTCTTCTTATGTGTCTGATGATTCCTTTTAAAAATTAAATTCACTTATTTATTGTGACGAGGAAGCATATGTGTGGGGGTATTTGTATCAAAGCACATCAGTAGAGGACAAGGGACAATTAGAGGGAGTGTGTTCCCTTCTTCCACAATATGGGTCCAGGAACCAAATTTCAGTCGTCAGCCTTGGAGGTAGGCACATTTACCTGCTGAGGGATCTTATCAGGCCCTCATCGTAGTCATCTGGCATTTTCTGAGGGAGCCCTCGACATGGGTGCACTTGATTTTGATTCCTTTCTATTAGGCTTTGGCCTCAGCTGAATGACTGAGGAGATATGTCTCCAGGCTTTTCTCACAGACTAGCTTTTCATTTAGGCCAGCACTTGTAGTAATGTAGGACCTCCTGGACTTGCTAAATGTCCTGAGGATAAAGAGAAGTTTCTCCCCTCCAACCAAATACAGTCATATCCCAGCACAGAGCTTTTTAATCTGCTTATAGACCCCAGTTATTCTTTCTGTAGCAATATGACATTTCAGCCCCTGTGAGTGCTACCTAACACACTATGGAAGATAGAGGGGAGCCATGTAAATGCCAGAAGTTTTGTCTATGTATAGTAATCTCCTCCCTGGTACTTTGGTCTGAATGCTCTGGCAGAGTCCACCTGCCCAAATCCTAACTCCTCAACTCAGCAAGCTAGCCACGCTCAGACTGGTATGCCCCGTCCTATAGCATAGCCCCGAGTGGTCTCTATGAACAAAGCAAAGTGATTACTGGGCTTGGCTCATTTGTTTTCTTTCTGTAACTTCTACTTTGTCTATTTTTCTAATTATTTCAGGTAAAGAACAAGTTTGGTTCAAGTTAGATTGTAAGGCTAAAAACAGACATCTAGGTTTAGATTAACTTATTATAAACAAGACACAAGATTCGGACTTAAGCTAAATAACAGAAACACTCTGTGTGTGTGTGTGTGTGTGTGTGTGTGTGTGTGTGTGTGTGGTGTACATGGTAATGCAGATAAAATCTAGAGCGACACACATGTTAGGCAAGTGTTCTACCTCTATTTATATCACCAACCCTTTTCTTCTTACTTTGAGATAGTATATCAGTGAGTTCCCTGGACTGGCCTTCAACACACTCTGTAGCCCAAGAATCCTAACTTGGCATCCAAAGTATCTAAGAAGAAAACATAGCTGAAGAATTAGAGAAAAATCATGATGATTGTAATTTGCATAATAAAATGTTTATAATACTTTGTGATAATTCATCATATATTCAACAAGATTCTAACATGATATATAAACTTAAATTTCACATTTATGTTTATTTAAAAGTCTACTAAGCCAGTATATCCCTAACCATATTCTACATATCCATTCTTATGCTCACAGTTAAGTGTGATGCTCACCCCTCATCAAGGAAACTTCTCTTTGTAACAGACAAAGCCATTCAGAGAGCCACAGTGGATCCTAATGCAGAGTTGTGGGGCCCAGTTCTAACTCAAACATCTACAGCACAACTCCTGCACCTAAGGCTCCTGGAATCATTGAGAAAGGGGGAGTAGGGCAGAAAGAGGGTAAGGACCAGAAGAATAGGAAGCCTGACATGAGTTGTGTCTACTAAATGTCCAAGAAGCTACATCAAGAAGTTTCACAAATATGACTGCCTAAGTATGAGCTGAACAAGAACAACAACAGACACGCTAAGGTGAAAAGGGAAGGTCCTTAGGCTTCAACCCTACACAAAGAACAGCAACCAAGAGAAAACAGAATTCTCCGGGAGGCGTTCACCAACTGGTTATCCAACACAGGCGTTCAGCCTTGAAAACATATGCATACAAATAACAATATACAGACTGAGATGTGTGTATGTGTGTGTCATGCATACATACATACATATGTGTATATATATACCTCACATATACATGTAACAACAAGGAAGGAAAAAGAGCTATTGAATTTGAGTGTCATCAGCAAGGTAGGGTATACACAAAAGGGATTGTAAGGGATTGTAATATAATCTCATTTTTTAAAAGTATAATAAAAATAAAATAAAAATTTGTTTGGATAAAGCAAGTCTTGATCTAGGACAGCAACGTTTCTCCAAGATGGAATTGATTTTTAAAGATATTTATTCAATATAATGACCAAGGCAATATTGCATGGTTTATATTTCTGTCAAGAGACCATAAATTGTCTGGAAATATTGGTAATAACAGAAAAATTTCAAAGATGTATAAATTGTATATATTTTAACATCATCATTCATTCAGATATTGGCTTGTCCACAAAATGTGAATCATAATAGAATCATAGTAACCATCATTTTTAAATGTTGCCAGCTTTCATGCATCTAAGAATTATAATGTAATATTTTTAAAATTTTATCAAAATATGTTATAAAGCGGTTTATTGAGTTGGTTGGTAACTTTTAGATATTTAGATCTCTGTCATATTGGTTGCATTTGAAAGCCTGCCCAGGGCCATGCTGGGATAGGGCTGAGCCAACTCTTGCCATTAGACAAATGCTCCCTGGCAGGGCTTCCCATTCCTCTGCCTCCACATTGAGAACTAGCTGAGAGCCACAGTCTCTAGCACTTGTTAATCCTTAATTACATTCATGTGTGCAGATCACCTGACGGTCCTAGTATCTTTCACCCAGCTAGTGACTCTAGACTCAGACTCTCCTCCTTGAGGCTGCTGTGGATATTGGCTAGCCTAGATACAGTGCACTTTCTTGAGCTTTGTGGCCAATGTTGTGCCTGCCATTAATGGCACCACCAAAATTAAAGTCTCAGAATGTACAGAGTGAGTCCTGCGGTTGCAAGGCCAAGAACATCTCCAAGCCCTTATAACTAGTTTCCAGCAGTTGCCACAGAATACATACCATTAACTTGGTGACACAAAACTACTGAAATGGATCCTCTTACAGATTGGGACTCCAGATAATGGTTTCCTGAGGCTAAAGGCAGAGTGTTGGCAGAGCTACATTCTCTCTGAAGGTTATAAGGAACTGACGATCCTCTCTTCTTTCTTCTGCTCCTTTCTTCCTGCTCATCGCGGCTGCTGGGGCTTGCTTGGCTTGAGGCTACATTATTCCAGTATCTGCCTGCACGATCATATTCCTTCCTCATTCTGTTGCATCGAATCTCCTGTGCTTGCCTCTTCTTAACCCGTATTACCTCGTGTAGATCCACCTATGCAATCCAGAACAATCTTATCACAAGGCCATTGATTGAATCACAGCTATGGCATATCTTTGCTCAAATGAGATCATAGCTACAGGAACCAGAAATGAGAACTTTGCTCATACTATCATGAATGAGAACTGTTTCCGCAGTTTTTCTCCCAACTCAAAGTGTAGGGACAGCATTTTCTTGAGGCAGGTCAAAATGTTACTCATGTACCAAAATGTCATATCTCAGCTCCCAGAATGACTTGTCCTCAAAAGCAAGCTTTACCCTTCCCAGTGATGTACCTTTGTCTCCTTTTTAGTTTCCAAAACAAAATAACCAAATAGACTTATATAGCCAAACACTGGAACACAGGTAAGTCTTTCCTATGTTTACTTCGTTAGAAATGTACATCATAATAAACGTCATCTGATTTTTAAATTTCTCTTTCTCCTATAAATGCCGCAATGAGCATCACATTCAGTCACCTTGTGGACTAGCATGTTAGAGTGCTGCCCAGATTCCATATTCATTTCCCCACCTCATCAGAGACCTGAAGGGATACTTGCTAATAAGAGCGTACTGCACAAATAGAAGTGTCTTTGGAAATGGAAGATAGAAATACCTTCTTTTTGTCATTCATACACTTGTTTGCTCGTTTGTTTTTTAATTCAGGGTCTAATGATGAAGCCCAGACTAGCCCTGAACTCATGATCCCTGTGCTTCAGTCTCCTAGGTCCTGTAATTATGGAGGCCTAAACTACTTAGCTGGAAATACCCCTTCAAAGCTATATCCTCCTATGTTAAATGGTTCCTACTGGTTACAATCCAGAACAGAGTAAGTTTAAGGAAGGAAAGCTTGGCTCTCACCCCTGCTTTTTTATTAGCTAGTGTTGCAGCCAGAGAGACAGAACATCACCTCCAGGCCTGCCATTCCTCCCTGACTCTGTATGGACACAGACACCATAGATGACTTAGGAGTGGTAGAGGAGTCAGTAATTAGCACGTGAAGATGATGAGATGCTATAGAGAGCCATGAACACGCTGGATGCTTTCAGTACCAACAACCAATTACAAGAAGGGTTTATTGCCAGCTTTACAACGGGACAAAGTGACACTGTCCTGAACCACATTCCGCTAGGAAGACACAGCCCCGTGTTTCATTAGATTCCACCCTTAGCAATGAAACATCACTACCAGCCTTTCAATGTTGGGAGATAGACTTGAGCCCACTTTGCTCCTGGAAGAGAATTCTGCTACTTCTACTGTTTTGACTGCCCTAGCACTAAGCATATTAGAACTGTGTATGTAATGTTTTTAAGGTCTTAAAGGACATAATTTGTTTGAATTTGCTTTCTATTTACAGATCCTTTTTTGCCTATCCCACAAGTTCTACATGTTTATCCCAAAATATTTATATGATAACTAAATACTAGCAGTCACCATAACAATGATAGTTATTATCTTAGTTATTGTCTTAACAATATCACTCTCTTGTGCTGTTTAGAATAACTCCGACTGAGGAGAGTGGACAACTGTTGTTTGTTGAAATGATCCCCAGCAGTTGGAGAGCTTCTTGATGTTTACAGGCCCATTCCCACAGCCTCTCAGTTCAACCTCATGTCAACAAAGCACTACACAAGAGGGACATGAGGTCTAAGGATCCTGGGACTCACCCAAGGTCACATAGTTCCAACATTTAACCTTCCTGTGGTTAAAAAGAAGTAAGTCAGCTTATGTAAGACCTACTGCACTTTTCCAGTAACAATATTCTAAGAAAACACGAGAAAAGTGAGTA
>JANHMN010000004.1:41595703-41648962 GCA_030674055.1 Rhabdomys pumilio | reverse complement strand
AGAAGAAGAAGAAGAAGAAGAAGAAGAAGAAGAAGAAGAAGAAGAAGAAGAAGAAGAAGAAGAAATATATGTATAAATGAAGTAAATAAAAATAGAAAATACTAAGAATTTTTTTTAAAAAAAGGAAACGCCTTAACACAACATTATGAGACAAGGAACCCTCAAAGATGCCCTTGAGTCCATTTTCTGTTGGCATCTACTGCTAGGCATGCAGCCTGCCCTTAAGAGTAGTTTGTATTGTCCAGTGAGGCTCCCTTGAAAAAAACAGGCATCATTTGCAAGTAGTTGTCAATTCTGGTTTAGGAATTAGGGCTTGAGTCCACTTCTCTTTGCTGCACTAGGACCCCATCTGGCGCAGACCCATGCAGGCTCTGTGCAAGCTGCCTCAGTCTCTGTGAGTTCATCAATTGTGTGTGTGTGTGTGTGTGTGTGTGTGTCTTGATTTTGTTGATTTACATAAATTTGTTTTCTTGGTGTCCTCCATCCCCTCTGTTTAAATTTTGTTTTTATCATGAAATATCTTGTTTTCTCCGTCTATGGCGATTGAAAGTTCTGCTGGGTATAGCAGTCTGGGCTGGCATCTGTAGTCTCTTAGAGTCTGTAGAACATCTACTAAGGCCCTTCTGGCTTTTAGAGTCTTCATTGAGAAGTCAAGTATACTTTTAATAGGTCTGCCTTTATAAGTTACTTGGTCTTTTTCCATTGAAACTTTTAATATTATTTTTCCTGTGTGTTTAGTGTTTTGATTACTGTAGGCCAAATGGACTTTCCTCACTGGTCCAGTCTACTTGGTATTCTGTATGCTTTTTGTATGTTGATCAGCATCTCCTCCTTTAAGTAAGGGAATTTTTCTTCTGTGTTTTTTGTTGAAAATATTTTCTGTGCCTTTGAACTGTGTTTCTTTTCCTTCCTCTATTTCTATTATTCTTAGATTTGGTCTTTTCATAGTTTCCCAGATTTTCTGAATATTTTATGACAGAAATTATTTTTTTAGATTTAACCTTTTATTTGACCAAGATACCAATTTTTTCTATCATGTCTTCAATGCCTGAGAGTCTCTCTTCCATCTCTTGTATTCTGTTGGTGAGTTTACCTCTGGGATTCTTGTTTGAGTTCCTAAATTTTTCATTTCCAGATTGCCCTTAATTTGGGTTTTCTTTATTTATTCTATTTCCACTTTCAGGTCTTGAACTATTTTATTTATTTATTCCCACTGTTTGTGTTTCCATGGATTTCTTCAATTTCCTCTTTAAGGACCCCTATCATATTCCTAAAGGCTATTGTAAGGTCTTTGTCTGTGCATCCACTATGTTTCAATACTCAAAGCCTAGTGTGGTATGGTTGTTGGGCTCTAGTGAGGACATATTGCCCTGGCTGTTACTTTTTTTAAGCTGGCATCTGGGTTTGTGAGAATTGTAATTCTAGGTGTTGATATCTGGTCTTATCTTTGTTAGGGGGCATTTTGTTCCTTGGTTTCAAAGCAGGGCTCTTGGATCTTTTGAAAAGCAGGATATTTCATCAGGATCTGCTTAGTCTCCTGGGGATGGAGGCAGAGAGTGAAAAGAGGGTCACAACAGCTAGTCTGCTAAAGAGCTAGAGACGAGGCTGGGGGCTGGCTTTGGAGGAGAAGAGCTGTAGTTAGCCTACCTGTTCCCTTGGCCTGCTTGGTTGGCATGTTTCCAGGGAATGCCTGCTGGTGTTGGAGATTGGGATGACGGTATGAGTGGGAGGAAGGAAGGTTGGAGGATAAGTTCTATTTGATCTGTTGGAGATAGGGGTCAGAGAGAAAGTAGAGACCATAGCATGTGGTCTGCTACAAAGCTGGAGAAGAGAGTGGAGTATTTGGAGTCGGAGGGATAGAGGGAGAGATGAAGAAT
The DNA here is from genome assembly GCA_030674055.1 of Rhabdomys pumilio. Taxonomy (NCBI): domain Eukaryota; kingdom Metazoa; phylum Chordata; class Mammalia; order Rodentia; family Muridae; genus Rhabdomys; species Rhabdomys pumilio. The sequence goes on along the minus strand of JANHMN010000004.1, from coordinate 41,647,085 downwards.
TACAGTTAGCCTACCTGCTTCCCTTGCTGGAGTGGCCTGTGGTCAGCAGAAACGTGATGGAAGTATGAGGAGATGGCTCAGCTGGCATCATTTGCTTGGCAAGCATAAAGTCCTGACTGCACAGAGGACTTCTGAAGTCTGTCATGCTTACCTCTTTCCAGTTTATTGTAGATGCTTGACCTTAGTGATTAATACTAATCATCCAAGAAGGTACAGTAAACCTTTGAGTCTGTGTACCACAGAAGGAGCTTGTAGGAACCATGTGGCTGCTAAGCTCCCTAACTAATCAAGCCATTTTCATGTTCCCTGATGGAAGGTTATTATGACCAAGTAGAGCCTCCACCTAAACAGGAGCCAGTTCATAGCAATGGAGCCAAAATTTCCACAAATAAGCCAGGCATGAAAACTCACACCCACAATTCCAGTACTCCAAAGGTTGAGACAGGAGGATCATCACAAGTTAAAGGCTAACCTAAGCTACCATGTGAGACTCTGTCTAGATTTTTTTAAATTTAAATGTAATATCTGTAATTTGAGGATTAGGTTATAAAGATTTGTCCCACCTTTGCTATTGGCTTCCACACCATTCTTTCATTGAGGAAAACTGCTCTTTGGGTCAGAGCACAGGCTATATCCTCAGAACACACAGAACTCCAACTGCTTACCTGGTACTGTGAATTAATCATCCATAAACTATTTTTACATTGTTTAAGACCACAGACTATATGCTCAATCCTTTAGGGACTTCTCGTCATTTCATAAGTAAGTGATCTGCTTATCAGTACTTTATTTAAAATAGAAATGCTTTCTCAATTAGATTGGTTAGAGGCAAAAGTTCCTGATAGCATAAAGTTGAGAGGAAGATCCCCAACATGAGCCTTCCCAGCATCATGGCCGAGCAGCACCCTGACCTAAGAGACAACTCTCTTGTCTAACCGAATATTCATTGAATGGGAGACCCCAAAACCAAGCCACTGTGCATAGAGTCAGCAATTCTGGGGTAACTGGAGCTTTACTTTTAAACTCTGATAGCTCGATACCCCAAGACATTGTAGTCTCACCTGACTGAGGAGGACATGGGATTAAACAAAGATGTTGGACCATGAAACCCTTATATCCAAGGCTCAGAAAAAAAGCATTCCGACACACAAGAGGGGACACATGTAGAGACTAAAAGCAAAGGCTTATTCCTCTTCCCTGTAAACATGCAGGCCTGTCCTGAGGATGAAACCAAGTAGAGATCACATAGTAGGTATTCAATAGATGTGTGTTCTGTCCTCACTTCTAAGTCACTCTGGTGATTAAGCTAAGTATGCATGTAGACATTTTACCAATAGAGCACCAGGGCCTCAAAGAGGTTCAACTTTACATGAATGGGAACACAGCTGGGAAAAGGGAACAGCCATGGCTCAACCTTCTGGCTCCAACTGCAATGACCTGACCTCACCACTTCCCAAGACACTTAGTCTCAGCTCAGCCTCAGCCTGTAGTACTTGTGCTGCACACTGACATTTCACACAGTCTGAGTCATGGCTCTTCCCCCACTCAACCTCCGCCCTTGGGCTGTGTCAGCGCCACTCCTCTCACTCTTAGGGTCTTGGCACTTCCACCCTCTTCTGCAGCTTCTTATGGGAAGGCACAAGGCTAAGGCTTCCAGGAACAGAGAAAGTAGGTAGGATGTGTTTGCTGACCTAGCTGGCCTTGCATCAAGTGAGCTGGAGGGATCTGTGATTCGGCCAAGGATCACATCAGAAAGATAATATTTGAAGAGTGAAAGGTTCTCCAAAGAATGCCAAGCCCTCAGAGTGAACAAGTGCCTTGCGTTCTTGAGGCATGACTTGTTCTGGGTAGGTCCAGATATGAGTTGTAGATAAAGAGAAAATAGGTAGCAGGCTGACACAGTTGAATGGAGTCTCAGAAATGGACTTTTCCTTTAGCAGTGAAGAAACTATTTCAAAGCAGACAGTGCTCTTTGGACATCACAGCTAAGAACGGAGGGCACTAGGAACTGAACTACCTTGGGTGCATCTCTTTCATGCAGTATTATTGAACAGTTACTGTGGATCTGACAGGAAGCCAAATATACAGGACACAGAATAAACAAAGCAGACCCACTGTCTTCACAGAGCTGACTTTCTAACGGGAAGGAGAGACAATTGAACAAACAATTCTGGAAGTTGATGGGAAATGCTGTGGAGTGGCAGGGGGATGGGGTAAGGTGAAGAGACTCATCCAGTCTAGCAAGTCAGGAAAGGAGTCCTGCATGAAGTTGCAATTTAACAGAAAGCTAAAGGCCGAGAGTTTTTAACTGAGTGTGAGGGAACTGAGTGGGAGAACATTCCAGGCAAGGGAAGCCTCCATAAACCAGGCACAGTTCTAGATCCTTGTTCTGAATAACCTACTTGAGGTTTGGCTGATGCCAGACTTGGGAATCTCTCTCTCTCTCTCTCTCTCTCTCTCTCTCTCTCTCTCTGTGTGTGTGTGTGTGTGTGTGTGTGTGTGTGTGTGTGTGTGTGTGTATAGGAAGTGACAAAAATCTCACATTGATCTTGAAAAATGAATAGGACCTCAACAGGGGCAGAAAAGGGGGATACATCTAAGGCTAAGGAGACAGTGTGGAAAAAAACAGGGGAAAAAAAGCCTGGTTCAGTTTCTAGCACAGAAATTGACCTTCCTAGAGGTCAATCAGCATTTATCAGCTCCAAATCTTAACAGTGATTGGTGAGACCCAGGAGGAATGAGGAGGCTCAGGGATTCCAACAGCTAGCCCTGAACTCTCAGGACTGCAGACTGTTAACAGTTAATGATTTACCAGGACACACAGGGTAGAGCCCAGGACCCAGGGCCAGCTCTGCTTACTGCCCCAATCTGTCACAGAGCCACAGTAGCTCAGCATCCATGACATGAAAACCCAGGGTAAGCCAGAAAACACAAGGAGCATAGTCTTTCCATGGACAAATATGCCCTGATTATGGTACAATCAGAGCAGCCAGACTGATGTCTGCTGGAAAGACAAGAATTCCTGTCCACGCCTCCAGATACCAAGTACATCTTCAAAGCAGTGCTAAAGCCCAGTCTAGTGAATGACTAGGTGTGCAGTACCAAGGAAGCATCCAGGGTGTCGCTTAAAGCTCACAGTTCCATTTGCTTCCATGAGACTGAGGTGAGACTTGGATCCATATGTCCACCCTCAGAGTCTTCACAGCTGAGCCACAGCATCCCTGGACTATCCACATGGCCCTGACAGCCTTTAAGAGACTTCTAGCAAAAGAATAAACTGCAGAGCCTGCCACTCCTGAGCTTGTCTCAGTGTCATCCTCGAGGACAGCATTTTTATAGTCTGTGCTTGGGAGGAAATCTTGCGTTCAACCATGATAGTGACAGAATGCTGACCCTCAGACTTCTAACAGACCTCTCCTGGGTTCAGCAGACTATTAACCTTACATTGCTTTTGAAGTTGAGTGTCAGCCTTATGATACTGAAAGAATTTAACTTTAAATATTCATATTTTACTGAACACTTTTAACCCTTTTTTAAAAAAAAAACTGAAAAGTACTTATTTTCCTCATGGTTACCAATGCTATGGCTAGTTGATTCAGATATTATCCTAACTGTCTACAGTACCCTGTAGTATAAATTCTCCGTGTTACAGATAAACTAGGGTTCTAGTGAGGCTCTCTCTAGGCCCAAAGGCCAAGTCGTTTCCATCAAGCAGTATAGAACAAGAAAATGAGCAAGTAGGCTGCTTCCTGAGACGCAGGGTAGTAGTCAGAGTAGTTGACATGAGTTGTCAGTGAGAAACAGAAGTGCATGCCAGTAGGAAGGGTTAGAAGGCCTATCTCAGGCCTCTGACACTCCATGGAACTTGTGACAGGGACCACAAATGTGGAAGTAGGACCTGACCCCAAAGATTCACCAGATTCAAAATAGAAAAACAAGATTCTCAATACTTCCCAGTTGCACCTAAGCACACTCTCATGGGAAAAGCAAGCAGACTCTTCTCCTGTGGTCCTGCAGAGACAATACATGCCCATATAGGTAGGCTGGCCTCCCTACTCTGAGTGTCCCACATCATCCCCAATCCACGAAGATCTTCCTGTAATCCTGAGCTGTCCTTGTCCTGTGGGCTTGTCTTCCTGTATTCCTGAGCTGTCCTTGTCCTGTGAGCCTGGCTTCTTTCACCTGTTTCTCTCTTAGTCACAGACAGCCAACACCAGAGTAGCATGTGTGTGTTCCTGTAGCCTCAGACACCACCTCTGTGTCAGGTGACAGGCCAGATTCCAGCAACCAGCATTTCATGCGAGCAGTAGCTGCAGCACTGTCCCTGCCAACCTTGACTGAGTTGCCATGCATGTAAACTCAGGATAGTACATGTGGCATGCATGGAAAAGGTATGTACATGAAATAAGCATGTAAGCATATCTAAGTACTCATGAGCACATGCAACATACATAGAGGCAGAACTGATTACATGTTCTATGTATGAGAGCACATGTAGGTGTATATAATAGACATTTAAGTCCTGTGTAGACAAGGGTGGCCTTAAGCTTGTCAGTCTTCCTGCCTCTGCCTCCAGAGTGCTGGGGTGACAGGTGTGGCCTGGCTCCTGAATTTGTGACGGAGCAAGCCTGCTGCTCAGCTTTCTCCTCCTGTGGCTCTCACTACCTTCAAAAGCACATTGCTGAAAGTGCTTCTGAACTTGTTCAGGCTCAGCGGAAATCATTTAGTACTTCTTGGGTATACAGGCTGGCATATGGATGGGAGATACTCCCAAATTTCACCATCCTAGCCCAGTAGAGTCCCAAACAGCCAACTGGCTATTGAGCTGCAACACAGTCGCCACCAGTATGGAGGAAACTCCCCAAACAGTGTGCCCACCATGGTCCACCAGTGGAGCCTCCAAGACTCACTGGCCCTTATTGCCACTTTGGTTGCCATTGTAGGCTGTGACCTCTTGAAGGGCCTAAACCACTGCTTACTTATTTCTGAGTCTTCAGTTCCTAATTCTAGGCTGACATTAAGGGGACACCTAAAAAACATGTGTATAACGGAATGGAATATTCACCTAAATCATCCACCAAAATTGGCCTCTCTGAAACCTGAACCTTTTAGGCCACATAAGAAAGCCCTTCCACATGTCAACCATTGTTGGCAAAAGGAAAGAAAGGGTGGAGTTAAATCTATGTTGTGCACTCACTAAGTGTCCGGCTTATGGCTTCCAAATGCTGTTTCATTTAATCCTCCGAGCAGCTCCGTGAAGTCGTTATTGTTTCCCTTTTTACGGATGCAGAAATAAATCTCAACCAGCCCCTGGTTGGGACTCAGGCTCTGCCATTCATTAACTGTGTGCCTTTGGGGTCTCTCTGTTTCTATCCCTTCGGTTATTTTCGTTTGTCCCTCTGCCTCCCGGGGATTTGAGGATAGCAGCTGCACTTTGTAAATCCATATTTTCTCATCTCAGAGAGAAAACATCTCCATTTATAAGCAATTCAAGTATCTCCAAGGTTCCAGGCTTTTGTAGTTCAGATCTGAAGTGTTTTCTACAAGCCCTGCTTCGAGCACAGCTTCTGGATGGTGGTGTTATTTTGGAGGCTGTAGAATCTTTAAGAGATGTGACATGCCTGGCAGAAGTCATTTACTAAGTGTGGGCTTTGATGGTTCTAGCCTGGCTCTTACCTCTGGTAATTCTCTGCTCCCTGGTTGACTATGATATGAGGTGTCTCTATCATATGCTCCTCTCACCATGAACTGTCATGGTAACCCTCAGAAACTGTGAGCCCAAATCTTTCCCCCATAAACTGTTCCTGTCACACATTTGACACAGCAACAATAATTACCCACAATGCAAAGCCCAAGTCTTAACAGCTCTTTCAGAACCCAAAGGACCTTAGCCCAATTTAAACCTCAGTCTCATAATTACAAGAGAAAAATCAGACTCCACCCACAGCCTTACTAGAAACTTCTGAGGCTCAAAGAAGCAGCTTCCATGCCACTGGGGGCCTCCTCTGGTGTCCTGCCTGGTCTTTTCACGTATGCATGTCGGCCCTGCCTTAATTTTTCAAAGCATGGGTGATATTAAACCACGCTGTTCAAGCAGCTCTAACCAAGTTCTGAGGATGCCACAAGGGTACTACCACACAGACAGCTAAAATAAAACTTAAAAATGCACATCAGGTAGTACTGATCTGGGAGACCAGCAGCCTTGGCACCGCCATCTTCGGCCCCAGCAGGGCCTCATTTTGCTCAGCTCTGTGCTGCTTTCACCTCAGACAAGAGTTCCTCACCTCTTCTCTCCTAAATGTTTAAAGATCTTAATCCTCTGAACTCTCTTAAGGAGGCCCAGGATCTGATAGTCTATTAACTAAGGTAACGCTGAGAGCTGTAAGAGAAAAACTATAAAATCTCGAAGGTTTTTTTTGGAAAGTTTTACACATATAAAGTCTGCTCAAGCAGGAGGACAGAGGCCCATGGAGCAATACGCCACAAGATCACTCGTGTACCCCGGTTCTTGGCAGAAATGCACTCACCTTGTGTCTCCTAGTTTATCCTGGGTATGTATTGTTACGGTTTGTGTCCAGAAATTTCTCCCTCAGTCTTTGCCGTTTGAACAGTTGCTCCCCAGTAGATGGCACTGTTTTGAGCTCCTCGAGCCTGTGAGGAAGTGGGACTTTGAAGGGCTTAAAGAATCAAGGAGTACAGCCCTGCTTCACTTCAGTCCTAGGTCTTTCTGCCTCCTTCCTGTGACATGTCACCAGCTGCCACATACTCCCATTATCATGACCAGGAGCTGGTCCCACCATGCCATGCCCACCATGAAAAACTACCCCCTTCTAAAGGTGCCAAAATAAACCCCTCCTCCTTTAAGTTCCTTCTGTCAGGTGTTTAGTAGTGATGTAGATGTGACTAACCCAAGTACCAGCACCCAGGGGACGAGCAGAGAGAGGGCCATAGAAGGTTTTCTGCAGGCCATACCAGCAGAAAGTGCCTTACCAAGTTCCCACCTGCACTGCATGCTGGAACACATGGCTGAGCCCCACTCCATACAAGCTAGGAAAAGAGGGTATGTTCCCAGAGTCAAGGGAAGTGGATTGGTGAACAGTTAACCTCTCTCTGCCACATGCGCTGGTGACTCAATGGCATGCAGGGACACAGCACCTCTGAGCTGATCACGCACAGTGATTTAGCATCATCTCTTTGTCTCAAACTCCTTCTGAAACAGCTTCTGGTGAGGAGTTCCTGAAGCTGAGACCCCACTTAAGTATTTTTTTAAATAATAATAAAAAAGAACTCCCCCTCAAAAACAAACCAAAAAATCAGTTCTACTGCTAACTATAGATTTCATGGTGTTTCTGGGGGAGAAGGGAAGGTTGTGTATGCATGTATTTTTGTTCTCCTGTGTAGAAGAAATGTTTAAATAAACTATTCATAATCTTGTAACTTTGTTCATGGTAGCATCTTCTTTTCCTCTGTGTTTGGATGCTCTCACATCATGCGTGACCTGAACAGTCAGCCCTAGTGGCTTGCCTTCCTGAAAACAGAGGGTCAAAGAGGTTTAGTTACTTGCCCAAGGCCTTATTTCTGATTAGCAGAGCCAGATTTCTAACCATGATGGAACCCCAGAGCCAAGACCCTTGCGGATACCAGCCTGCCTCCCCACGGCCCTGTCATCTCTCCCGACTCCTTGCCACAGGGGTCAGGAGAGATGTGCAAGGGTCTGTATCCAGAATGTAAAGTGACAATTCACAGTGTGTCTTATCTTCCTCACGAAGTGACAGTTCCCGAATGTGTCAGTAGCCACATGCAACTCATCTTTGCTACCATAGGACCAGGACTATAATCTCTGTTTAATTCTCTATCATCCAAAGAAGTCAACATTTGCTGAGCTGCAAAATCAGAAGAGGCCTATGGGGCTTTTGGTCCAGACCACTGCCTAGATCTCAGTGCCCCCTCCTGTATCACACAGTGACCAGAGCACAGGCTTCAGGACTTAGGTCCCGTGTCTCCTCCATCACTGTGCAGCGTGGAATGACTTGCTGAGCATCTTTTGTGTGAAGTCAGTTCACGTGCTATGTTAATGAGCAGCGGTGATGTTATTCCGACCATTGCTGACTTCTCCAAACTGTTCATCATAGAGAGGAACAAAACCTCTGAGGCCTGGGAGTGACCAGAAAGTGGAATTTTATGTGGCTTCTCGTGACCGTCAGAGAGCTGAGTTGGGTAAGCACTCTTTAGGGGAATTCTTGACCCTTCTAAAAATCCCATTAAGGCTAAGCACACATCTGTTAACACACACTGAGCATGCGGTCTCGCACCAGAAGGGACCAGAGCAAGGAGGAATATTATATCCAGTAACTCATATGGAACTGTTTATCTCCAATCACTTCATGCCTCTCCTTGAACTCTGCCACAGTCTTCAGTTTCAAAGGCCATTTTGGACCAACTGAATTTCCTTGCAAACTAAGCTCCACCCATATATTTAAAAGAGTGTGTGTGGGGGGGGTTGTTTTAGGAAAATATCCTCCAGGCATAGACTATGAGTTTCCAAACCTGTTTTTACCCTCTCTTCGCTTTTTCTTTTAAATAAAAATTGCCTAGAAAACCAAGATTCATTAACATTGATGGGGGAAAAAAAATACCACTAAGTTGAAAGGAGCTTGTGGCTTATGAGTTAACAGGAAGTATTTGGGGGTCTTTTTGGTGATTCTTCCAGTTTCAGAGAATATGAGCACTGAGTAGATACCAAGATCATACATACACTTCTAACTCCTCGTTTGGAGGTGGAGAAACTGAGGCCTACATGAGAGAAACAAACTATCTAAAGCAACTGAAGTCAGCTGAAAAACTGAAGCTCGAGCTTGGATTACAAAAGCCCCAGGCTCAGTTAGGCCAGTCTCCTCAAAAGCAGAGCGAGAGGCGGAGATTAGGTGTTGACCCTTTACTCAGGAATTGGGAGCCCAGGGTGTGAGAATGGAGGGTGTGGTGGGTGAGGGGGGAAAGTCGCAGGGCAAGGTGACAAGATGTATCTTCACTTGCTGCCTTCTCACAGAGACTCAGTCACAACAGCAGCAGGGCTTCTCGAGACCTCCGAGGAGTGGATCTCCACTTCAGAGAACCTGTATCATCACCGATCAAAGATGGGGAACTGGTGGATAATCCAGTTTTCTCTTCACACCTCCTAGCTGAGACAGCTTCATGCATACATCCCATGTTAACTACCTTGCATCCCAGTTCCTTGGGCCTTCCCTGGTCTTCTCATTCCAGCAAAACCCTCAGTTCTAGGAAAGGTGGCAGTGTTGGACAGTCACCCCCCCCCCAAAGATCCCAGCATGACTCACTGGGTAGCATGTTTGAAGGCACATGTCATGAAGTGTTCCTTCACCGAGTCACTTCTTCAACGTCATCTCCTGGGGACATTGCCCTATTAAGTGACTTACACTTCAGTCTGGCTCTCAAGAGTCTACCGAAGAGGAATCCAAGCGCCCAGTACAGAGTCCATTTTAGGCGACTGTTGAGAATGTTACATCAATATCTTCCCCATTATCCTTCCTGTTGCTTTAGAAAGTTGATCACAGTGATTGTGTGATCCATCTGTCTCCAAGACACCTCTGTCAGAGAGCAACTTGAAGAAGTTGAATCTGACCTTGGGAGAAGAGGAGGAATTTTCATGGGGCCCCACTTTATTTTTGTAATTGTGTTGTTAAGAAGGAGCAAGTCTAACCCGTCTTCCAATTTCTGGCTCCCTGACCCACTGTGTGGTTTTTGTCCTCGCACATACACCCTGCTCTGATACCATCTGCCATGAGGCCCTTCAATGGAAGCCAAACAAATTGTTCTTAGACTTAGAGCTAAATAAACTTCTTAACTTTATACATTACCCAGCCTCGGGCATTTTTTATAGCAACAGAAAACAGACAAGATAAATGGTAACTAAGCTACTGAGGCAAGCCTACCTGGTTCAAGAGTATGTATGTAAATGTGTTTCTATAGCTACTAGACTAAGGACTTAGCTAAATGAATTCGCTGAGAATGACTACCCTATCGTGTCATAAGAGGCTACATGTAATTTATTATACTTTGTTTAAATTCTGGTTTGGGTATTTTTGAGACAGGTCTCTGTATCCAAGACTGTCTAGGAATTCACAGTATAACTCAGGCTGGTTTCCAGTCCTCCAGTCTCAGCCTCCCAGGAACTGGGATTATAGATAAGAGCTACCACATCTGGATTCAGTTCGTTTTAATTATATTTGTAAGGCTGAAATGATAGTCAAAAAAAAATGCTTGCCTTGCAGCATATGGTCCTGAGTTTGACCTCAAGGGACACATGTAAAGATGGTTGGGCACAGAGCAGTGCACTTGTAGAGGGCAGCACTAGGGAGGAGGAGCACTGGCCAGTCAGCCCAGCACATACATACACACATACACATACACACATACATACATACATACAAGCATACACACATCCATACACACACATACACACACACATACACACACGCATACACACAAACATACACACACGCATACACACAAACATACACACACATACACACAAGCATACACACAAGCATATACACACATACACACATGAATACACACACATACACACACACGCATACACACACAAGCATACACACACATACACACACGAATACACATACACACACACATACAAGATTGCATACAAGTGTGCAAGATTTCTTCAAAATGCTGACTCCAGGGTTTCCCCACACACACCCCTTAATGAAGAGTGACAGAATATGGCTGTTACTCTGTGTGTTCAGTGGTTTCTCCAGGTGACTCTTGAGTACATCATCCTTAAGACTCAATACCTCATGCCACTAATTGAAGGGCTCAACTGGGCTCTACCCTCTTCTCCTCAGTAAGCCAGGAGTAGTCCCCCAAGTTCAGTCTGACCCGATGAAGTTATTCTCCCTTGCACCTCTTGGTGCTTTGCCAGTCTTCTCTACTCTTAGACTCTGTGCCCAGAGAAAGGTCAGGACACAAGACCTTGGGCCCAGGTTGCCATTCCCGAATCTCTTTGATAGTGAGAGAAGTTTGTTCCAAGAATAAAAAATGGAAATCAATTTTCCCTGGTGGACAGATTCTGATGGCTCCTAAACCCTGTTGCCAGTCAACCACCCACGTCTGTGCCCAGCTGAACAATTGCAGCATTCCTGATTAACCATGGGGCTTCGACCTTGGGGTCTCCTCCAACATTTTCTGTTGCATATAGGTTTACTCTCCCACCCTGCCAAGGTTTGATGGTGAGATGGAGCTCTGCTGGGCATTTGATTCCCAGCGATCAAGCCAAATCCTGGCTCACAAAAGGCATCCTAGCAATGTTTGCTGTATGCTCAGCTTCTCTGTGATTGTGTTCATTTTTTCTTCTCAGCACCTGCCATTATTGGTACAGACATTTATTGCATGTGCTTGATTTCTCTCTCTTTCTCTCTCTCTCTCTCTCTCTCTCTCTCTCTCTCTCTCTCTCTCTCACACACACACACACACACACACACCCCTACACACACACACAGCTACCCCTACACACACCTCTACCCCATACACCCACACTTTACCCCTACACACATACACACCTACCCCATACATACACACTCCCTACCCCTACACACACACACACACACACACACACACACACACACACACACGTATAGGCCCTTTATTAATATTAGGAGCTGATCTAAAATCTATATGTTCAAGTCTTAACCCCTATCACCCCTAACTGCAACTGTATTTGGAGATAAGTTTTTGCTTTTGTTTGTTCTTTTGTATTTATTGGTTGGTTGGTTGGTTGGTTGGTTGGTTGGAGTTGGTGTTGGTGAATGAATATAGGTCCTTATACATGCTAAGCAAGCCTTACCCACAGCCCCAGGAGATGGGGTTTAGAAATAGATACTTATGTTTAAATAAGACTGGTGTGCTTGTAAGAAGAGAAACCATGTAAAGACACAAAGGGAAGGCTCTCCCAAGACAAGGAGAAAGCACAGGAGCCTCTCCTTCTGCTAACACGTTGACCTCACATCTCCAGCTTCTAGAATTGTGAGATAGTACATTTCTCTCACCCAAGCCTCCCCATCTGGGGCAGCAGTCCTAAAAACTGTGTACCATGAGATGACCATTCATCTACCTTGGCCATTCTTCTAACCCTAGCACCCGGAGCACTCTTCACTTGAGACAGAAACTGATTAATAAATAATCACTAAATATCACCTCACCATGCAAATAGCATGTAGCTTTTTCTGAGCACACATGTGGTTTCATGTATCTGAGTCTTTGCATATGTTGTTTTTTAGCATAAAACTCCACTCCCGTTCCCTTCTACTATGTCCCATACAGCCAAAGAAATCATATTTTTCCTTTAAGCCTCAGTTCAGACGTATTCTGTATAGAGTGTCCTTTGCCCCGCCAGACAGAACTGGCTGTTGTCTCCTCTGATGTTCAAAGCTCTGCATTCACTCTTCGGAAACCTTTTTCATCTCTGAGCATTTAGGGCCTGGCCTTCAGGATGTGCCCAGTCATTAAAAGACTTACATCCCTCTACCTAGCTAGAATGCAGAGTCCCCATCTACAGGCCACTTACTCTCTGATGGAGGCAGATCCATAAATATGTGACTTACAAACTAGGTAATCACCAATATCTGTTGGACTGGATTAATATATCAAATTGCACCTCATGGTTTGTCCTCCTATCAGATGAGTTCCATTTTCCAAGGTTGCACTAGAGCCCTGCTCTTCCAGAATGTCTTCACTGATGCTTCCCTGGCAAGCATTTTACACTCAGCTCAGGGCAGGGTACAGTCACTGCCCCAGACATGTGACCTAGTAAAACTCTTCTAGGCTAACCTCAGAGCACATCAAAACTCTGAAGGCAGCTGCCACCAGACCCCTTCCCAACCAGAATGACCCAACCTGGGAGGACCACTGGGCTCCTGGGGTTTTCATGGTGAGCAATCCTGTGTATCCACAGCCCACATTTTGTTTTAAGAAACAAAAATCTGCAAGTAAACTGCCCTGACTGGAGCCATCTGCCCTCCCCCAAAGCTTGAAAGGAGCTCCATGTGGACTCCCTAAGCCTCTGCACTCCCCTCTGCCAGGAAGGAATTTCATTTGGAGGCAAAACCAGGGGGCTGCAGGGGAGGGGAAGCAGAGAGGTAGGCCAGGCACATCTGGACAGCTTTCCTTTGTAAATTCAGAAGACTGCAGGGAATCACTTTCTCCCCCTGACAAAGGAAATGGCCCATGGTCAGAAACTGATGACTTGCAAACCGCACACAGGCAACAGGGTATTGTGCTGGAAGTCCGTGGGGCTTGGGAAAAATAAAGAGCAAATCGGTTAACAGGGTTGTGACAGCTGCTGGCAGGACCAGAACCCCCCAGCACCAGCCAGTAGAGACAGCTCGTCTGAAGCATCTGTATGGTTCAGGGTCTCAAAGGCCTGAACCAGGTCCTCAATAATTCAGTGCCAATACTTTATTGTGTGTGTGGGGGGGGCAGTGTTGTCCATGTGGGTGTGTGCTTGGGTGTATATACATGAACATGTGCATGTTTTCACACGCTTGCAAACGTCAAAGGTCAGTGCCATACTGCTCTCCACCTAATTTTTTGGAGACCAGGTCTCACAATGAGCGCAGAGCTCCACAGTTGGCTAGACTGGCTGGCCAGTGAGCCCTTAGGCTCTGTCTCTGCCCATCTATTAATGAGATCCCAGGCACCTCCCTGACTCACTCAGCTTCTACGTGAGTTCTGAGAACCACAAACAGGTCCTTGTACTTATACAGCACATAACAGACATTACCCACTGAGCCATCTCTGCAGTGCCACCATTAACTTTGAGAGGAGCGATGACAAAGATTTCTCTTGTCCATACTTTGGTCTTGCCCACTTCTCAATGCTCTCCTCAGCTAGGGCTTTGATGCTTACTCCTTTAGAGCCTGGGCATGTCAAGCTTATGCCTGGGAATTCGGAAATTATACGTTTAGAGTCTGGGCATGCTAAGCTTATACCCTTAGAGCCTGGTAACGGCAAGCTTCTGCCTGGTCATGTCTAGCTTACATACATAGAGCCTGGGCATGCTAAGCTTACTCAGGTAGAGTCTGGACGTGTTGAGGGTCCCTCTGAGAACCTCACTGTTGATATCTGATCACCATCAATTTCTGGTCAAACTCCTCCTTCCCTCGAGCTCAGCACCTGATTGACTTGGCCTGCTTTCTGCAAGAACCCTGTCAAACTTGCCACCACTTTGTTCCTGCCCTACTCCTGGGCCTTATGTTCTCAAATCTTGTTATTAAATTCTATTCTCCAGTCTCTTTTCTCTTCTTCCAGTATTTCCCGAGTAAAATTTGTTTTTGTTTTGCTTTAACCACCTTAGTTCCTGTCCACCACATAGCCAGGGCGTTAAAAGACAAGCTTAAATTCTTTAATATCTTACTCCGATATCTTAATGTTTTATTATACAAATCTTTCACTTGCTTGCTCAGAGTTATCCCAAAACATTTTTTTATTGGATATTTTATTTACATTTCAGATGTCATCCCCTTTCCCCATTTCCCCTCCCTAGAAAACCCTATCCCATGCCCCCTTTTCTTTTTTGCTTTTATACAATTTTTTTAAAATGTTAATCAAAGGCTTTATACGTTTGGTAATGCTCAGTCAGAAGTGTAACCCAATACTCAACCTAGATATATCAACTATCTTTGACTGGTGGAGACATGTGAACATCTGCCTCCATGTCCCCTCCCCTCTTTCTCTCTCTCATCACCTAGCTTCTCCTGTCTGTTTCCCCAATTTATTTCTCAGTGTGGTTGTCACTTGTATATAGGAAAGCTACTAATTTTATTTATTGTGTATTGAATTTGTATCCATAGGTCATCCCCTTACTCAGCCCTCATCAAAGAAGCATCTTCTTGTGGAATTAACACAGAGACAGCTGGATCATGTGTCATGTACAGAGATCGAGAGACCTTATAACACTCAGTTCTGAATGGATGTCTTCATCAAGCTCCCTCTCCTCAAGGTTCATAAATCTATAAGGAAGAGGAGACAGAAAGATTGCACCAGCCAGAGGTGATGGGTGACTCCAAGGAATTGTCTTCCAGTCACAATAGGACTGAAGGACATAGGAGCTCACAGACACTATGGCAGTGTGCACGTGGCCTACACAGGTTCAAGTCAAGGGAGTTCCAGCTCTGAGAGGGGTGGTGGCTACAGGGTCCTATCCTAACCAAGAGCTATTTGCAATTGATACCAGCTGGCAAAGGGAAACTTAGTTTTCTCCATTGAAGTGTCAGTAATATTTTAACCATACTCCGGGCAGGCTCTGAGCTCATGAGCAGCTGGCCACACAAAACCAACCCCACGGTTTTGCTTTGGGGTTTTTTTGTTTGATTGTTTGGTTGTTTGTTTGGGGCTCTTTGCAGGCTTTTTGTTTTGTGTTGGTATTTTTTGACTTATTGGAGGTTTTGCTTATTTGTTTTGATATGTGTTTTGGTGGTTTTGTGTGTGTGTTTAAGAGAGAGAAGAAAAAGTTGGATGGGTATGGGGTAGGGAGCACCTGGGAGGAGTTGAGGGGGGAGAAAAACACCATGCAAACATCTCGTATGAAAAAAATTTAGAGTAAGTTTAAGTGCCTTGAAACTTTTAAAGAATTAATTGGCCATTCAGTGAGCATGAATTGGGAATCAGTGTTTCTTTTTACTGTTTCCATAGAGCCGGACTTTGGTTTGCTCATGTGGGAGCCCAGGACACTAGGAGTGTCTCAGCCTGGTGAATGCCCAGCTGAGTGCTTTTGCAGGTGTACAAGGCAAAGCTGAAAGAGGGCATAGGGCTGACACCTAAGGGCTGTCGTTCTTCCTGAGGGTCAAAGCTTCTAGCTAGGCATGAGGGTGCAACCTGAAATTTAGCACCTGGAAAGCTGAGGCAGTAGGATTATTGGGAATCCAAGGCTTGTCTGGGTTCATAGTAAGATCTTGTCAAAGAAAATGAGGAAGAGGAAAAGGAGGAGGAGAGGGGGAAGAGGAGAGAGGGAGGGGGAGATGGAAGGAGGGAAGGAAGGAGGGAGGGAAGGAGGGAGGGAAGAAAAGAAGAAGGAAAGGAAGGAGGGAGAGAGGAGAATAACTTCTAACAGGTAGTGGGAAGACACAGAAGAACGGCCATCCACAACATATTGGGAAAAGAAAACAACTAGTTGTCTGGGTGGCATCTTAGCTTAGGAAGATGCAGTAAAGAGAGGCAGGTAAGGCTTCTAGGAGGCCAAGACCACATCCTGGACTACACTGCACACAAGAGACCACATGTCAGCACTCTGTAGTCTTCTGTGTGTATAAGTGAGAACCAGGATGGATACAGACTGTAAGGAAACCAGGGGGAGGGTTTCCTCTCATAAACTTCACCGGAAAGTTCATGGTTTTGCTTTAGAAAAAAATCTCATGATCAAGTTGCATAGTGCTTCATACAGTGATCTTGGCTTTAATGTAAAAAATAATGTTATTTTTCACAAGCACTCAAGTAGAATCAGTTCCCAGCAGCTGGCCATATGTCCTTCACCACAAGTCTCCACAGCCAGAGCAACACACAAACTCCAGCCTAGAAAGCAGATTGTACCCATGATCAGAAGAATATTACGTGAAAGCTTCAAAGACCTTAATCATGATTCTGCCCTGCTCAGTCCCAGACACCTTCCTCCAAAAAGCAAAAGGACAACATGATTCTCTTTTCTTCCACAGGACATAGATTCACGGTGATGACTGTGCGGTGACATTGGGCACACAGTTACTGTGAGATAGTAATTCTATTTGGCCCATACACAACCTACCAGACGTCTACTCTAACAAAAGGGCTGAGCAGTTCACTTCCTGTGTGGTCTCGTTCCTCCAAGGAACAGTTTTGTGTGAGCTTTAAAACAGAGCATTGTGATGTGAGTAGACCAGGAAGAATCAAAGCTCCAACAAAATTGTTCTCCACACCTTTCTTCTCCCAATCACACAAACCCTTGGCTTTTGCAACCAAGTGGACAAGGAGTCTCCGTGACTTGTATTTAACATAATTTCTACCTTTCCTGGTAGGATCATTCCTGCCTGGGCACGTTGGAGAGTAACAAAGACACACAGAGGTTCAAGTCAAGCAGAAACATACTAAGAAAAAGGCATAAAGTACAGTCACAAAGGCAAGGTCCAACTCCCCCATCTTTGTTCCAATATCCATGAGCTCCAATTCAGAATTCACATGAAAAACACCCAACACCTGCAACTGGTCACCTCCCACCTATTTCTCCATCTGAATCTTCAGTGTGGCGTTCCAGTGTCCTTTAAGGTCAGCTACAGAGTGGAGATCGTAATAGAGTCAGTAACTCTCAGGGTAACCAGCCTACTGCCTTTGTATTGCCAGGGCCTTAGTTCTGGCCAGTGAAGCTGATAACTGCGTGTTAGCAGAAAAGCTAACCTCAAGCCACAAGGCCCGGGGTATGCAGTGTATTGTGTAAACCTCTTTTGTTTGTCTCGGGTCATCTTGTTCTATCTTCAGTTCCACTTGTTACTGAGACAGTGACTCCACAAGGCTCAGCCTTCTGTGTTACCTTAGCTACACTACATACCTTTGACATTCTGAGCCGGGACTTCTCTGATCCTGTGATATGACTTTGGGGGGCCATACAATAAAGATCAAGCAAGTCTAGAAACCAGAGGGATGATATCCCATGAGGTGACCCACAGACAAAAGACAAAGGCTTCCCTTTCTGCCAGTTGGGTGAGAGGTTCTAGAGCTTCCGGGATGTCTTTGTGTTTGTCCACTTACTGTTGCTATAACAGAATACCTAAGGCAGAGTATTACAGGAAGATGTCTTTTAGTTCAAAATTTTGACACCTAGAAGACCCAGACAGCATGGTTCCAGCCCTGTGTCTTCGTCACAATATGGCAGAGAAATTAAAATAAAGCTAGCTACATTCAGGAAGGTACCAAGCATTGAGGAGGGTAGCTTCACTTTATAATAAGCTATTCTCAAGAACTTAGTTCATGAGACTGGCATTAGTCCTTCTGTGGGCAGCATGCTAAACAACCAAACCCCCTCCCATTAGACTCTGCCTCCCATTCCACCGCCTCCCAACATCACCACACTGTAACACTTCTGGCATAGAACACGTGGGGAAAACATTGTAACAGTCCCAACAGACTAAAACCCAACCCCTTGCCCGAGAATAGTGGCCAGCTCAGTACAGGAGATTGCACTGGCTTAGTCTCTGCTTTTCTCTTCCCAGATCTCTAGTATTATTTTAGGACTCAGCCTCAAATCAATAAGCTCTTGTCAGTGTCCCACTGTAGTACAGAATCTAATCTAAGACAGTAGCTCTAAGAATAGGTCCAGGAAACTGGTCTTCTGCATGGAATTCTGGAACCACCACAGCCATGGGGCTGATGGGAAGATGAAAGTCACTGTTGGTGACAGAACAGAAATGATCAGCACTGTGCCCGGGAAGTTTTTCTGACTCTCCCTCATTTACTATTGGCCAACTTATGTCTCATTTTCAGAGAGCCATCCTGGGTACACAGAAGGCCTTGAAATGTTTAGAGAATTTGAGCTGGGAGCTGGCTAACTGAGTTGGCATTTTTCTCTGTCAGAGACTCTAAAACCTTTAATCGCAGCTATTGAAATCTCCAGTCCTTGTAAGAACCACCACACTCAAGTCATCCAGGGTTCCCACATCATCTTAGGATGGGCAGTGCAGATGCCCAGTTGGGCTTAGGTTGGAATGTGAGAATGGTGTCTGTGGAGGACTGGGTGAGAAATGTCCCTCACAAGTTCATGTATTTGAACTCTTGTGCCCCAGTTGGTGGTACTGTTTGGAAAGATTATGGAACCCTTAGGAGGTGGAGCCTTCCTGGAAGAAGGATGTCACTGCAGACAGGCTTTGAAGTTTTCTACTCTGGCCCCACTTCCTGTTCACTCTGCTTCCTGTGTGTGGATAAAATGTAATCTCTCTGCTTCCTGACCGCCAAACTAGCGTCGCGCTCCCTGCCATCCCCTTCCCACACTGACGGACTCTAGCCTTCTGGAACTTTAAGCCAAAATAAATCCATTGTCCCCAGGCTGCTTTTGTCATGATATTTTATCGCAGCACCAGGAAAGTAGGTAACGGAGTGGCTGCACAATCCACCACTCGGCTTCTTAGCTTTCATAAATGCATTAATTCAAAGAAGCTGAGTGAAGAGCCACCTGAACTGTGTTTTACAATGCAAGGTCTTTCATCTGGGCCTTTTATAAAGCTGACTATTCCTCAGGTCTCTGGCACATATGTGACAACACTATCTTAAGTGTGGCATCAACAGACGTGGAATTTCTGAAAATCTCACTGCAGTGTTTGCATTGTTCCCAATTTCACACACTGAAGGTCTAAACACCCCCCCAAGGTGGTGACATAAAGAGGTGGGGCCTGAGGAACCAACAAAGGTGGAGTGGAACTGTCACAACTGGGTGGGTGTCCTTGTGAAAGACCCTGCAGCTTTCAAGCTTTCTTTCTACTGTGGGAGCAGGCTGTGAAAAGGCCACAGCCATCAGCCTGGAAGAGGCCCTCACCCACATCCAACCATGCTGGCACCCTGCTCCCTCATCTACAGCCTCTTAATCCATGAAAACTAAATGCTCGCTGTATAATACTGCAGTCTATAGTAACTGGATATAACACCCAATCTGAGACAGACACTAACACCACGTCACTCTGTTAGTGGGCAGAAACACAGGCAAGATGACTTGGCCATCTTTAGAGGAGATGTTTGACATGTTCCAGTCAGAGCTCTGCAAACTAAGAATTGCCCAAAGTCCTTTTGGATAATAAAATTTTGTTGGAACACAGCCACATTCACTGGTTTACATTTGTCCATGGCTGCCTTTTCTCTCCAGAGCTGAGTAATGGCAAATGAGACCTTGTACTCAATGCTAAGCTTATCCCCTATGTGGCTTTTTTACAGGAAAAATTGGCCAGCTTTGCTCTTAAATCAGCAAAACTGGAGATCAGTCTCACGGTGTGTGAAGCTTGCCCCTTGCACAAAACCATCTTGACAAATTTTCTAGGAAATCTGCCATTTCCAGGTCTCACTTATACACCGTCTTCAATCTAGTGGATAACTGTGCCACCCAGTAAGATGGAGAGGCCACCAACATACCATAGAATAGTTTATAGCACAAGTTGAAGGCTTTACAAACTCTGAATGAGGACAGTAGATGTTACTGCTTTCCCTTCGCCTCTCTGTTTGTTAACAGTGAAGAGCATGGGTGCTATTGTCTACCCCATCCTTCAGGTCCAGAGCTGGAGAGCAAAACGCTGGCCACTGTCGGAGCTCCCACCTACTCGAGTTCCTAATAAGTATTAGGAAAGCAGGAATCCTTTTATCCTGACAAATCAAAGAAATTCAAGGGAGATGAGCTCCAGAGCTCTGACTGTATCCCCTCAAATTTCTGCAAGACACGGCAGTGCCCTGCTCTCCTTGAAATGTGGTACTGGCTCCTATAAATGGTTTTCCAAACCCTTTCCCCTCAGCAGTCCCCATCATGGGTAAGGAAGCCTTGGGAGAAGACTGAGATCATGGCAAGGCCATCCGGTGCCTTTTTGTCCTTCTCTTAAGGGAAATTAAGACCTCTATGAATCTCCTGTTCCATGAAGGTCTCCCTCACTCCTTGTCATACATGGTGAACTATGTAGTGTCCTCACTTAAGGGCCAGTATCAGATAGAATCCCAAAAGATTAGCCATGTTTTCTGATTTGAGTTTTACTTGGTAGCAGGTTCTCCTGGGGAAGACTGAAGACACTCACAAAGATATGCATGGGTATATCTAGCCATTGGCACAGTTTCCAGGCATTGGCTACACTCTAGGGGTCAGAGATATGGACTGAATCAACAGCAGGACTGGAAGGACATGATGGCAGTATGGGGTGCAAGCAGCCATCACCCCAACCTTTCAAATTACAGTCAAACAGGAAAGACAAAAGTGATGAGTGAATATGTTGTAACATCTTAGTCTATTATGACACACTCAGATATGAATGAGAACATATAATTGGCGATCCAGCCTTGCTCCATTCAGGAATGTATATGTAAAATAAGAAGGACATGTAGCCAAAAAAAAATCAAAATACAAAAGGCATGACATTACATTCTTAATTTTAGCTTCAATTTTTTAAATTATATGTAAGTGGAGCCTCCCTTTGCTGAAATCAGGATAAAACATTTATGTGCTCAAACTTGCCAGGGTCTGATGCCATTGTTTATAGGTAACATGTGCATAGCCACGCATGGGAAACTATCTGGATAGATAAATAGTTGTGGTTATCTGTCCAAGGTGAGTATGCTGGTTAGCAATTGACACAAATGTAGCATGCCTAGGAAGAGAGGATCACAGCTGAGAAATTGTCTTCATTAGCTTGGCCTGTGGACATGTCTATGGAGCAGTTCCCTAGCTGCTAACCGAAGGAGTGCCTAGCCCACTGTGGGCAGTGCCAGTCCTGTACAGATGGTTCTGGCTTGTATAAGGAAAACAGCTGAGCAACCAGAGAGCAACCCAGTTGCTCTGCTTCAGTTTCGGCCTCCAAGTTCCTGCTTGAGTCTCTGTCCTCTCTTCTCTCAATGATGGGCTGTGACCTGGAAGTATAAGCCAAAGAAACTCTTTCCTCCCCAATTTGGTTTAAGTCAGTGTTTTATCCCAGAGATGGAGAAGCAAACTAAAACAGTGAGTTAAGAGTAGATTTTTTCCCTTTATAATTAGTCCTTTATATTACTTTCCATATACACCAAAAAATAAGCATTATTTGGACACTACTCCTTGCTGTCTCAGCATCTCCTCTAGCTCAGCCCATTGACAAGAAAAAGACCTTAAACCAGTGTTTCTCAACCTTCCTAATGCTGGACCCTTTAATACAGTTCCTTATGTTGTGGTGACCTCGACTATAAAATTTTCATTGCTACCTCCTAACTGTAATTTTGCTACTGTTATGGGTTG
This sequence comes from Rhabdomys pumilio, assembly GCA_030674055.1. Lineage (NCBI taxonomy): Eukaryota > Metazoa > Chordata > Mammalia > Rodentia > Muridae > Rhabdomys > Rhabdomys pumilio. The sequence continues at coordinate 41,625,085 of JANHMN010000004.1, read as the reverse complement.
TAATATAAATATCTGATATGCAGGATATCTGATATGTCACTCCTGTGAAAGGGTCATTTGACTCACAACTGGCAGGTTGAGAACCACCACTTTACACAGAGAGCAGATACTACCACCCCTACACCTGCAGGCATCCTGGCTCCTGGTTCCCCAGCTAGTCCTTCTATAGGTCTTCAGCTGACTGCAGCTCGCTTCCTCCTAGATGTAGAGACAGTGGTCATTCTATCAAACTCCCATGAAAAGACTTACCTGACTCTCAACAACAGTATCAGAATTTTAAAAGGAGGAAGCTGTTAAGACACTGTAATGGTATATTGAAGGATGTGCTGGTTTGAATAAGAACCGTCTTCATCGGCTCATATATTTGAATGCTTGGTCACTGGTGCTACTTGACAGGGATTAGGAGGTATGGACTTGTTGGAGAAAATGTGTCACTGGGGGTGGGCTCTGCAGGTTCAAAAGCTCAGGCCAAGCCCAGTGTCTCCCTCTTCCTGTTGCCTATGGATTTAGATATAGAACTCTTGGCTTTCTCTCCAGTACCATGTCTGCCCGGACAATGCCATGCTTCCTGCCATGACAATAATAGACTAAACCTCTGAACTTGTGAGCCATCCCCAATTAAATGTTTTCCTTTACAAGAGTTGTGTGGTCACGGTGTGTCTTCACCTAAAGTTAGAATACCTAACAAAGACAAAGGAGTTACTGTCTATAACGCATGCTGCCCATGCCTGGCCTTTTCATAAGCTAGTGAACACTTCTGCTCTTGGCCTTACTGGTTACCATGACGTTATTAAGTGCCCCATGTACCTCAGCAGTGTCAAGATGCCCTCTGAACTGGGCAGATAGGATGCTCAGGCAGTGACTGAAGCCTAAGGATCAATAAAGAAATAGCCATGTCTCAAAAATAAAGCCAACATTGATTTAAAAAATAAATTAAATAAATAAATAAATAGATAGATAGATAGATAGATAGATAGATAGATAAATAAATAAATAAATAAATAAATAAATAAATAAATAGGAGGTGGTTTGAGCCACTTGTTTTCTCAAGGACATAGAAGGCTGGAGACTGAAAAATATGCCCTTTGACCTCTAGAGTCTCAGAACTAGCTGTAGAAAACTCTCTATATGCCTCATGTGGTTACCGACTCCCAGGTGCCATATAGCGCTTAAGCCATCTTCTGGACCAAGGACATCATGTCTAGGCTAGGCAGGTGCTCAGTGCCCTGTCTCTCAGCACATCCAGCACAAGTTGTTTCCTGGGCAAGGCAAATCCTGAGATGAATCCAAGCAGATATCCCCGTAGAGTCCAGCTGCCAAAGTCCCTGTACCCATCCATCCTTTCTTAGCCTAGTACAAATTGTGTTTCTCAAAGCCCTCGCTAATTCTAGCCAGAGCAAATGTGTGGGCCAACAGCCTGACTACCTTTGCCCTGAAGATCATCAAAACATCTTGAATGTTTTTCCCAATACTTTGGGTTTGTCAAAACTCTCAGTCATGCTTGGCTGATTAATTCTAAAAGCACATGGCTTAAAAAGAAGCAGAGGGAGAGTAAATGGGATCCTTATGTTTTTGATTCGTTCACACCTAATTCTGCCATATGTGGGGGGAGGGGGAAGGGAGGGGTACCAGATGCCCTGCATTTGACCATCATAGTGGAGGATGCCATGAATACAGGAGACTGTCCAGGAACTGAGTTGTAACACTGGAAACAGATCCTCCTTCCATCTTTATTAACTGCTGTATCTATGATAGTCCTGTGCTGGGCACTGCAGATAGCCAGATGGCCCATTCTTTTAAGCATTCCAAAGCCAGTATGAAAATCTTTAAACCTGAGTGTCAGGCTGAGATAGCAGCTGTTTAGGGTGAAGGAGGACATCAGAGAGAAGGGAGTCAGCTTTGCCTGCAGGGGATGGAGAGGCTTTGGAGCCAATGATAGTGCCAGGGCCACCATGTCCTGAATGTTGGCTTCCTAGGTGGCTTAAACAACAACAATACATTCTGTCATAGTTCACAGAGCCAGAGATGAAGTGTCACCAAGAGTTCTTTCTGGAACAAACTGTTCCATGCCTCTAACTTCTCATGGTGCCTGATCATCCCTGGCATCCCTAGGCTTACAGCTGTATTACCCAGCTTTTGCCCCTTTCATTTCCTGGTCACCGTCTGACCTCTGTGGGTCTCCTTTTCTGAAAATGCCAGTCTTTGATTTGGAGCATGTTCTAAATCCAGCGTGACTTCATCTCTCTTTTTTTCCCCACTTGTTACATCCATACACGCCAGGCTTAGATACTTCAATATAACAATACCAAGCTTTGACTCCTTCCATGCATCATGCAATTTATTTCTCACAACAACCCTCTGAGGCAGGTGCTGCTGTGAGCCCTGTTCTACAGATAAGGAAACAAAGCCAAAGAAACGAACACCCTACCAAAGGCCGCAGCACAACTAACAAGAAAGCATGGTTTGAACACTAGCAGATGAGCTTCAAGGGTCTCCATTGTGTTCAGGACAATTTGGCTTCTTACAAAGGTAAATCTAGTCCTACCATGGTGTATCAATTATGCACCTATGTATTTACTCAAACCAGCTGAAAACCATGCTCACACCAAACCCACTCCTGAAATCTTAGAGCAGCTGCTCTTAAGTACTAAAACTTGAGAGCGACCAAGATAGCCTTCAGTGGGTGAATGAATGAACTGTGGAACACCCATACGATGGCATATTATTCAGGGATAAAAAGAAATGAGCAGCTGGGCCATGAAGCTCTATAAAGGGACCTTAAATGCATGCTGATAAGCGTAAGAAGTAACGTGAACCTAGAACTTCCCAATACTGTATCAAGTTGACACCGACCTATATCAACTGAAACACGTATCTCACACCAATACAAGATGTTACAGACACCGAGTGGGTGATGCTTTTGTGTGTATGGTATAAGGGGCAGAGGTAGAAGCTGTACTTTCTGTTCTTGTTTTCTGAGACTTTAAAACTGTTCAAACCAAGTTTATATAAATAAATAAGAAATTCCTCAGGAGCCAACATGGGGTTGAGAAAACTGGTTGCTAAGAAAGGAAGTGACTAGAAAATGCCCACAAAGGACTGTGTTGCCTTCCACCTTCCCAAAACAGAGAGCCATGTGTCCCTGGCTTGATCAAGGTTTTAGGAAGTATTAGATGATCTTTTTTAATTGCTTCTCAGCTCAGGAGGGACCCAGCTCCTAAGCAGTCACACTAATGTAAATATGACATCATTTGGGTCCTTTGGAGTTCACATGATTACAAAGGTACAAGGACACGGAGCAGGGTAGAGTGAAATGAACATTCCAAGTAGCCTGCCAACATCAGTGTTGACCCAACGTCTTTCACAAAAGACTCAGTGAGTGACAGTGACCGTTCTCATCATAAAGGCAAAGCAGATCTTGAGCCTCTGTTTCTGAATTCTGTGGTGTTTCCAAAGATGAGAAGGATCCCATGAAGATATGGGACCCTCACCCCATATTACCTTGTACTCCTAGGAGATGTTCAAAGGACAGTCTGGCCATGACTAGGCCAAGCCCATCTGGACAAGGTGGCTTCCCAGCATTGGCCATGTACAGGCCTACAACCCCTGCTTCTGACCGAAGGGGAAAACAGAAGGGAGCATCGCCAGTGGGCTGGTGCGGATTCATCATTTTGAATCTCTATTCTCAACATATGTTTCCGATCTTGTGCAAAACATGGATTTCTGGTTTCCATTACCTTTGTTTCGTTTTAGAATATAATGTTTTTTATAGCCTGGGGAAGTGCGGGAGAGAGCAAGCGAGGGGGTATGTGAGCTTGTACGCTTTTTAACTCTTCAGTCAGAAGAAAGAGGGCTAAGAAAGCCAAGAAACCAGGGACAGAAAGCCAGCTCTGGGACTACAGCAGGTCAATTATTGACTCTAAGCATTTATTGAGCACCTAAAAGGTACATGCAGCAGGATAAAGCAGTGGCCCCCACCTGACCTGTGGCTGAATGAAGAAGAAGAAAAAAGAAAGAGAGAGAGAGAACTGGCTCACACCACATGATAAAAACAGACTTCTCTCCTAGAAAGAGAAGAAAACAAGGATGGAAAAGGAAGAAAAAAAAAGACAGCTAGGGACGTGACTTGGTAAGAGCCCTTGCTCAGCATGCTCCTGGCCCTTAGTTCAGTCCCCAGCACTTTATAAACTAGGGGTAATGGCATACACCTTTTATCATACAACTTGAAAGATGGACACAGGATCAAAGTTCAAGACCACCCTCAGAGACAGCTACTTAGCATCCAGACTGGAAAACTATTCCCTCTCTCAACAGAACCAAACCAAAGAACGAAGGGGAGGGTGGAATACGGATATAAGGGAAGAGAGGGAAGGAAAGAAGACAATATGGATTCATCACTCTCCATGTGCTAAGTGCATGCAACCTGTGTGTGATTTACTCTCATACCATGTGAGAGAAGCCCTCTGCCATTGGTCAGTGAGAAACAGTGAGACAGGCCATGCCCAAAATATCACAGCTGGTAGAGCATATGCTGCCTAGATCCTTCCCTGGCCTCCTGGTTCAGGCATGATGCCATCCTGGCTCTGCTTTACAGAAGGCTCCTTCCCAGCATGCACAAAGGCCCAAAGCTCAGTTACTCCATTGCCTCTTCCATGGCTTTCCAGAACCAGACTCAGCATCAAACGGCCAAACTCACCGGGAAGCTGTGTTCACAAGCAGACAGAGGCTGCCCTGAGGTCAGTGGAGATAGTCTAAGAGACCTGGGGCCCAGTTCCCCAGCCACTCCAGAGCCCCTGGGAAGTCGGCAACACCAACAATGAGGGTATTTAATTGCTTGCAGACTGTGGAAGGCTGCAGTCCACCCTCTTCACCCAGTCCCAGACTGGCTGAAGCTTTCCCAGGTCGCTGAGCAGGAAGGTAGCTTTGGCAGGAAGCTGGGTGCGGTCCAGCTCGATAATCTCCCGTGTTAACACGCCATTATGCATGTCGTTAACAGACTTGGCAACTGGGACTCGGCTTTTTACCCTCTCTGCATTTTTATTTTCTAAAAATAGAAAAATAAAATAAAATGTAACTCCTGTGTAAGAGTGAGAAAAATCAAGATTCCCAACCACGCAGGTGCTCCCAGCGTCTGCTGAAGCCGCATCTTTGCCAAAAACTGAAAAAGACTGAAGCAGTCAGGTATAGACAGGAATGCTGGGAGATGCATTCCAGACTGAGGAACTACTGAATAGAAAAGGCAAAGAGGAAGGAGACTTCAATTTGGTTATTTGGAAAACCACAGCCATTCAGTTTGGGAGGAGCAAAGAAGTAAGAGAGAGATCGAGAAACACAGTAACAAATCAGGTGAGGAAACACAGTAACAAATCAGGTGAGGACTTCTGAGTTCGTCAGAGACAGTGGATGTTCCCTTACATGCTGTGGGAAGTCACTAAAAGGCAGAGTGAGCAGGGGCTGAGGACGTAGCTCAGTGATAGACAGCTCACTTAGCACCACGCACAAGGCCCTCGGTTCAAACCTTAGCACTTCAGAAGGTGAGTGACCACATTGATAAAATTACTTCTGGCCACAGGATAAGAATAGATTTGAGGGAGATCGAGATAGCCAATAATACAATGAGCCGGCCAATAATACAATAACAGCCTTAAACATTAAATGAGGAAATTTTGATTCCTACCAATAACTGCAACTGTCTTCCAAGGCGGACAAGTCCTGCTAAACAGGAAAGGGGTTTTTAGTTTAAAAAAAAAAAAAAATCATGACTTTGACTATCGATATTTTAAAACAGATCTTCTATATGATGCAGGAAAAGAATTTGGGAGTCTCAGGGATTCTCTTCAGAAGAAAGCAGAAGCCAAGGAAGAGGATGAGGGGTAATGGGGGGAGCTGGGAGGGATGGTGTACCAACAAAACAATGCAGTGTTAGTCACTGATGGAGCCCAGCACTGGAGTGCTATGAGAAAAACCCACTAGCAAAGGAGTTTTTAATCCTGCTGTGGGGTTTGGTGCTGGGGATGGAACCCAGGACCTCACACGTGCTCAGCATGTGCCCTCCACCGAGCTACAGCAACAGTCCTGTAAAGCACAAGTTCATGATTCATGATTTTGAACAGCGTGCCAGTTAATTAGGGTTCTCCTTCAGGCTCTGGTGGAACACTAGTGTGAACTCCCAGCATTAAAACGAAACAAAACAAATGTGAAATGGGGCATGGTATCATAGGCGACAGGTTTCCAGTATTGGTCAGCAGGCCACACGTCTAGATGCTTACTTCTTTTATTAAGATTTATTTACTTTTATTTTATGCATATTGGTGTGTTGCCTGCATGTATGTCTGTGCTCCATATGCATGCCTTGTGCCTGGAGAGGCCAGAAGAGGGCAACGGAGGCCCCAGAACTGGAGTTACAGATGGTTGTGAGCTGCCCTGTGGGTTCTGGGAATGGAATCTGTATTCTCTGGAAAATCAGCCAGTGCTCTTGACCCCTGAGCCATCTCTCCAGCCTCACAGGTCCTAGACCCTTGACAACAGTTGAGTCCCACAGTTGCCCAGATCCCTGCTTGGGACTAACTTCCTGTACTACAGAATGAGCAGACGTGGTACCATGATGAAGGGCAGGAACTCAACTAAAAGAGCTGGAATATTGAAGCACAGCCTTAGGGAGAATGGAATTATGCACAGAGGGCTCTAGAAGCCTGTGCCATGGTGCCCCATGTGGACCTTAGCAAAGAACTCCATTATACATACTTAGAGTGAGGACACACAAGCTTGCTGGGCAGCAACTAACAAGCAGAGAACAGTGTAGACAGAACTGGAAGTCAAGCAATCCTAGAGATCAGCGGACACACAGGCCACGTACAGTGGATAATGCTTATTCACATATCCCCAGACTATCGGCTGAGACACCAAGATACTGACAGTAAGTTCCACACTCAGAAGTAACACATGCTCTTCTGTTTTGCTTTGACTTTGTTTGGAATGGTTTGGTTTAGTTTGACGTTGAGGTTGGGTCTCATGTAGTCCAGACTAACCTCAAACTTGATTTGTAGCTCACTCTGACCTTGAACTCTTTTTTTTATGTGAAAATCTTTATTGGATATTTTATTTACATTTCAGATGTCATCCCCTCTCCCCATTTCCCCGCCCTAGAAAACCCCTATCCCCCATTCCTCCTTTTTGCTTTTATACTATTTTTTAATGTTAATCAAAGGCTTTATAAGTTTGGTAATGCTCAATATCAATCAGAAATGTAACCCAATACCCAACCTAGATATATCAACTATCTTTGACTGGCGGGGACATGCAAACATCCACCTCCATGTCCCCCCCTCCCTTGTCACCTAGCTCCTCCTCTCCTTCTCCTCCTCTCCTTACTCCTTATCTTCCTCTCCTTACTCCTCCCACCTTAGCTCTTCCTAAATATCACTGTTCCTGTTAAAATAAAACTTTTCTCTTAGAATACAATTAGAGCATAACTATACCAATTTGTGTCAGTAAGGTACAAGATAGACCTAATACCCAGTCCATCATTTTGTTGACTAAACAGAACCTCTGTCGTCCCTCCTAACTAAAAGACTTAATTCTGAATCTGGCTTTTTTTCTTGGCTTTAGAATGAATGTCAGCTGAAAACCATCCTCTTAAACCTTTTCTCTCAAAGTAAATAGCCAGGATTGGCTGCGAGACTATAAGTCTTCAACTCCATCAGAAATTCAGAATGACTGAGTTAACTGAAATTATGGGAAGCACCAACCATAGCTTCTAAAACTTAGCCAAATTATAGAGACCACTGAGCACCTGGACAGTCCCTATACTACAAAACACTGGAGCGTTCGATCTTCAGCCTTCTGGCCTAGGATCATCTGACAGACCAAGTCATGCAGAATTATTAAGGGCTGATTACTCTGTCTCGGCAGATATAATCAGTAGACTATTCTGCAACTGTGTCCTTTTCTGAACAGTGATTTGTCTGTAGATAAAAAGAGGCAATTCTTGCCTAGTGGCTGTCTCACCACAACTGGAGTAATGCCAAGGATGCTCAATTTGTTCTTAGAATCCAAGACAGAAAGCTGTCAGGAGCAAACAGGTCTCTAATCAAAATGGACATTAATACAGAAATGTTTGTAATGTCAATTCTGTGGACTTCTGACATTTTGAAAACCAACTATCCATGTAAGGCAATCTGGACTATTGTTTGTTAACTCCTCTCAGCTAAATAAAATATAGAAAACACCCTAACAATAAACTCAGAGCCATGAATTTGCTATAGGCCCTTAACTCACAGGCTAACCATCTCAAATCAGTTTAAAAAGTTAAAGAAGGACTGGGTCTAAGCCTTGTATTCCTAAATGTGTTATATAGGCACAATGCCTATGAGAGTAACAATATTAATCTCACTTTATATCAATAAGAAGCTCGTACCAATGAAAACCTTAAATTAGGAATCAAAGTAAATTTTGTACCATTTAAGAAATTATAACTTTATCTTAATAACAACTATACATATTTCTATGAATAAGTTATGGCTATGCAATAAATCCTAGCTAATCCTCCCTGTTCCAACAAAACCACTACTTTTCCCTAGAAAGACAGCCCAATATTAACCACCTCAGTCCCCAAGCCCAGAGAATAGGGGCGCTGACTCTTCATTAACTTCTTCAAGCTGATTATGGGTGTTGAGATATTAGAAGAGGGGCAGTGGGAAGAGTAAATTGATAAGCCTCTGACGTCTGTGTCTTCACTGCATCCAGCTGCACTTCCAGGACATCAGAGGTTCAAGCAGGTCTGCTCAGCTCACTTGATGAGTAGATACACTGAGGCTGTGTATTCTGCAATATACAATTCTCAAAACAAATTTTAGTATCAAGACAATTTTTTGTTTGAATTCTGGAATCTAGTCTTCTGGCAGCCTGCCTCTGTCATGTCTAATCCATATAATTCTGGGAGTTTTTATGAGGGTGTACTCCCACCATCCTCCCATTTTCACCTCCCTGCTCTCAAATTCCCCAACACTAGGGAATCCAAACTTTCAGGCACCGAGGCCCTCTACTTCCACTGATGTCTAACCCCTTACCCCATCCACCCTCCTCCAATTACTATGAGGGTGTGCTCCCACCATCCTCTCATTACCACCTCCCTGCTCTTGAAATCCCCCAACACTAGGGAATCCAAACTTTCAGGTATCAAGGCCATCCACTTCCACTGATGCCTGGCAAGGACACCCTCAACTACTTATATAGGTGGAGCCATGAGTCCCTCCCTTTGTGTTCTCGGGCTGGAGATTTTAGAATGGCTACTCCAGCCTGTTTCTTAGGGCCATTTGCTTGAAAAATTGTTTTCCAACCTTTTACTCTAAGGTAGAGTCTGTCTTTGTCACTGAGGCTCGTTTCCTGTATGCAGCAAAATGCTGGGTCCTGTTTATGTATCCAGTCCATTAGCCTATGTCTTTTAACTGGGGAATTGAGTCCATTGATGTTAAGAGATGTTAGTTAACAGTGATTGTTGCTTCTTGTTATTTTTGTCATTAAAGATAAAATTATCTTTGTGTGGCTATCTTCTTTTGGATTTGTTGGAAGAGGATTACGTTTTTTGCTCTTTCTAGGGTATAATTTTCCTCCTAGTATTGATGCTTTCCTGCTATTATCCTTTGTAATGCTGGATTTGTGGAAAGATATTATATAAATTTGGTTTTGTCATGGAATATCTTGGTTTCTCCATCTATGGTAATTGAGAGTTTTGCTGGGTATAGTAGCCTGGGCTGCCATTTGAGTTCTTTTAGGGTCTGTATGACATCTGTCCAGCATCTTCTAGCTTTTATAGTATCTGGTGAGAAGTCTGGTGTAATTCTGATAGGTCTGCCTTTATGTGTTACTTGGCCTTTTTCTCTTACTGCATATAATATTCTTTGTTTTGTGCACTTGGTGTTTTGATTATTATATGACGAGAGGTATTTCTTTTCTGGTCTAGTCTATTTGACATTCTATAGGCTTCTTGTATGTTTATGGGCATCTCGTTCTTTAGATTAGGGAAGTTTTCTTCTATAATTTTGTTGAAGATATTTATTGGCCCTTTAAGTTGGAAATCTTCACTCTCATCTATACTTATTATCCTTAGGTTTGGTCTCCTCATTGTGTCCTGGATTTCCTGGACACAATGCTAAGAACTTTTTGCATTTTGTGTTTTCTTTGACAGTTGTGTCAATATTTTCTATGGTATCTTCTGCACCTGAGATTCTCTCTTCTATCTCTTGTATTCTGTTGGTGATGCTTGTGTCTATGACTCCTGATTTCTTTCCTAGGTTTTCTATCTCCAGGGTAGTCTCCCTTTGTGATTTCTTGATTGTTTCTACTTCCATTTTTATGTCCTAGATGGTTTTGTTCAATTCCTTTACCTAAGATAATGCCAGTGTTAGAGCACCTGGGAGCCCCACTTCCTCTGGATTCTTAGAGATTGGGGGCAGAGCTGCCACTCAGGCCCAGACCAGAAGGTGACCTTGAACTCTTAATCCTCTTGCCTTACCTCTCAAATGCTAAGATTATAGGTGTACATTAACTATCACAACTACATTGGTAAGTGTGGGGGGGGGGAGGCAGAAACAAGGTCCCATTATAGAACCAAGACCAGTTGGGAACTTGCTTTGTAGGCCAATTCAGTCTCCGATTTGCAGCAATCCTCCTATTTCTGCCTGCCAAATGCTGGAATTATAGGCACCATCAAGTCCAGCATAAGACATTCTGTTGATGAGCGCCCTCCAATATAACTTTTTACAGTGGTATTAAGGTCATTTGCACTGTCCAGAGTGATAAGCATGTGTGGCCATTGAGCACTTGAATTATGGCTAATGCAACTAAGGAAACGGTTTGTTAATTTACCTCATTTTACACAATATAAATTTAAATTTTAATAGCTACATATGGCTGCCATATTGTAGAGCACAGCTTTAGAGTAACACCTAACAAACTCTTCATAAGAGCCGCATGGAGCACAGAGTGAGATGAACTCAGTAAGTTAGAGAGGCGTAGAGAGACACAGGGCACCCCATCGATCCTGCCCATTGATCCTGCCTATCCTGTCGATGCATAACAAGAAGCCGGAAACCTGATCTTGTGCTTACCTATTGCTATTATACAATGAAAACTAACATTTTTCAAAAGAAGGTAACAGAGTTCCAGGTCTGTATGTACAGCAACAATAGTATCTAGTTCATAATAAAAAAAAAATTATTAGATGTGCAAAGAATAGAAAAATGTGATCCATAATCAAGCAACCGGTCCCAAGGTATCCAAAATACTGGATTTAGCAATTTAAAGTAATGCTTACACTTTTGTCAGATAACTAAGGGACTATGCCTTCAGTGAGTGAATAAAGTTATCTGGGGAGATGGCTCAGTCAGGAAAGTACTTGCTACAGCAAGCATGAAGATAGAGTTTCGACCCCAAGCACTCTTTTAAAAGGTATACTGGCATGCACCTAGAACTCCAGCACTCTTGAGAGTTAGAAACAAAAGAATCCCAGGGGCTCACTGGGCTAGTCAAGCTGAATCAGTGAGCTCTGGGTTCAGTGAGAGTCTCTATCTCAAAAGAAAAGTTTATAAATGGGAGAGCTCATTTCAATGGGGACATATTGAAACAACAACAACAAAAAACCTAGGTCTGAAAAAGAAAACCCTGAAAATTAAATTAAGTTGTGGATTTAACAGTCTTGTAAGCAGGATTGTAATGATCTCTTTAAAACAATTTATTTATTTGTTTGTTTATTTATTTATTTACTTATTTATTTTTATGCGTATAGTTGTTTTATCTGCGTGCATGTCTCTGCACCACATGCATGTAGTGCCCTCAAAGGCCAAGAGAGGGAAATGGAATTACAGACAGCTGTGAGCCACCTTGTAGGAACTGAGAATCAAACCTGGGGTCTCTAGAGGAGCAAGAAACGCTCTTAACCCCAGAGCCATGAGGATTGTAATGATTTTAAAGATAAAGCAATAGAAATCAGCTCATCTGAAGGAAAGAAAATAAAAAGCTCGAAGACAAATGACTGCTCGAGAATCTTCCCAGCAAACTGCTAGGAATTTCAGAAGCATGACAGGGTGGAAATGGGGGAGAGAAATGGTAGAAATGGTAACCGTGGAATAGTCTCACAGGTAGAAAGCTATAAATCTGTAGACTTAAAATGCCACGTGGAAGAAACACAAAGGAACCATATGTAGCTATGCTAGGATTGATCTATGAAAATCAGAAAATCTTGAAAGTGATCACAAAACAAAAATATGTCAGCTACAGATGACTCTTAGTTCATATCTTTACAAAACCGTTATCAGTTAGAAAATACTGCTCACTGCTATTGCCTAACATCACAAGAAAATATTGCACCATACACTGCTAGCCCAGGAAAAGATCAGTTTTAAAAATATGAAATAGATTTCCAGTGAATGCACAGTGTTTTTATACCATTACAAGGTTGAGCGAGGCAAATCAACAGACACTTGTTCTATGAGTCCATTTGAAAAACTGAGGCAGGAGGATCACAGATTCAGTGTCAGCATGTGCTGTAAAGGAAGGCCCTGTCTCAAAGAAGAATTTTAAAAACTCTTGGGTAAAACTATCATGTAGGGGCCATCTGCATAAAGAAGCCACGGCAAGAATTACTTCTTTAGATAGTTTCCTCAAAAGGCAAGTAACCAACCAGGATTGTACTGGACATGGCAGCCATAGATTTCAGAGTAGGTCAGACACTGAGAGCATACCCCGTTCTGTAACCCCAACACCCCAAGCAACCTGCCTATGTCCATGCTGTCTCCCAGCTTGTGCTAGGCTGGGGAGGCAAGGTGAAAGTGGGTTATAACTCCTAGGAGTTCTGCACACCTTCCCAAGAGGACAACTTGGCCCCCTCAGCTTCCATCAATCACAAAAAGTCTTCCATTCCAGTTACATTCAGCAGTCTTTGCTGTGAACACTGCCAGTTACTCCAGGATGTTTGTCATACTTAGAGAGGCTCTGCCACAGAGCATTCTGGAACCTTGGAGAGGGTGAGGTCCTAGAGGGACAAGGGAGTAAGGATGGGGACACAGTGATGAAGTGGGTGGAAGATGCTGTCTGTTCCTGCTGGGGAAAGCATGCCAAGGAGTCAAGCAGAAGGAGCTTGTTCATGAACCTACCTCCTGGCTGGTACCTTACAGCTATCTCCTCACAGTCCTCCGAGGTGTATTTTTGATCCTCGTTTTACCAGTGATCCCATTAAGAGTTAGAATGTTAAAGGATTTGCACAGATATTAAAGAGCATGCCTGGATCAGACCCAGGTTCTTTGCCTCCAAAATCAATTCATTTATTACTAATCATCTATCCAGCAAAAATATATTGAGAGCCTACCATATTGCAGGCACTGTATCAGATACAGAAATATAAGACAGAAGTTGTTCCAGATCCCACCTTCCTGTTAACAAATGGAAAAACTAATTCCAGATGGTGACCAATTGTGAAGCAGAAAAGACATGTGAACCAATCAGAGTGAGGGATATTAAAATTCACCCTGGGGTCCATAGTCTGTCTGAATGGAGATGCAACCTAAGAATGTGCTTTGAGATTTGTGAAGGAAACAGAGAAGCGTTTGCAGCAGTCTGTGTTCCAAAGGCTAAAATAGTCACTACTGTCACTGTCCAGAGAAGCATGGAGAACATGCCTGCTGGTGCCCAGCATAGGCATCTGTGTGGAGAGGACTTTCAATTGAGGCTTACCCAATGGAGAATAAATATACAATATGTCATACACACCCGCAGAAAAAAGACCAGGACAAGACTCTTGCAGTGGAAATACCAAATGAATGTCCCAGAGGTAGAAGTGAGCTTGACGTGATGGGAAACAAAAACACCAATGTTGCTGAGCAGGAAATAAGAGAGGAAGTGGTACCCGATCAGAACCTGGAGGATGTCAGGATGAGGGGCCCAGCAGGACTCCACACTGAACATGGAACACCAAGACCATGGCCACATGACTCGCTCCAGCCTCCCATCACCCTTCACTCTCTCCGCTGGTCAGGCCAAACTCTGGAAATAAAAAGGGCCACCTGTTGAGCACCAGTGAAGGAGCTTGTGATGTTGAGTAGTAAGATGGTGTGGGAAGAAGTCTGTGAGGTCAGCAGCCACTACACAGGGGATGGAGCAAGCTGACACAGGGACCAAGCCGGGGCCCTGTACTCAATCTGCTGTAACTGTTTGTACTTTGATAACCTTTTAGTTGAAAATGGGCTGTTCTCCTAAGCATGCTCCCAGGCGACATGTGTGCTGTAAACTGAATTTTTGAAAAAAGTTTTATTGGGTTTTGTTCTTATCATTATAAGAGCAACATGTTTCTTTGGGGGGAAATCAGAAAACACCAAGCAACCATAAAGAAGAAACTAGAAATACGTACCTCTCGTCCAAAGCAGTCACATTTGATTGCTCCAAGCCTGGGGCTCAAGCTTGTGCATCTGTCACTACTTGGCTCCAACTTACCCTGTCACCTCTTGAGTGTTGCCTCCTTATAGGAGGCACAGAGGTTCTTGTGCTCACAGATAAATACTAGGGAAACCAGGAATACTAAACACACAGTGCTGTCTCATCAAGAGATGGCAGTGTATAAGCTGTTTTCTGCCCAGAAGGCTGGAAGTGGAAGTGGTTAATAGCCTGGTAATCTTTGTGCTAACTCTGACCGAGACCATACTAGATCCTAATCTAGACCCGTAAAATATCCCATGTAGCCAATCTATAGAACCCATCTTTGTGGAAGATGTGACTGTACTTTACAAAGCGTTTTGCTGCAGTCATGTCTTAAGCTTTATTGTACACACAGGACTGAGTTAATTATCAGGAGGAGACTTTTTCCAAATTGTGTTGTGCTTAAGTATGAAAAAAATAAACTACTCAGTGTCAGACTCTTGAAGTTTAAACCAATACTGGCTACTGAATCTTGTTAAAACTAATCTCCTTCTTGACTCCCCTGAATCAACACTCTGCTGGCCATGGTGTTTGCTGAGACACCCCACACCTCATGGTGCCCCCACCTAGCCAGCCACCTGGCTCCCATGTCTCCCACTGCTTCACGACCAGCTCCTTGCTGTCTTGGAATGAGTCTACTTTGTCACTCTGATGCCCAACCACTAATACTTTCTTGAGCTATATGAATGTTTTAGTCACCTCATGGGAAAACCCTACCTTGCTCTTGAGTCCCAGGGTTTGACCATAGATAACAACCTCATCCTGGTGCTGAAGGGATGGCTACATTCTGCATTAGGTCCAGATGCCTGGATGCTTCTGAAGTACCTGAAGAGGAGAAGAAGACTGGCCTACATTCAGTCACCACTGTTCTCAGCAGTACATCACCCTCCTGGAGGAATGAATGGTACATACCACTTAATCACTTCCTCTTATTTTCTTTCATGTGTATGGGTGTTTTGCCTGCATGTCTGGATGTGCACCACCGTAGAAAACAGAAAGTGCTGCGCACACCAATATGCACTGGAGAAGCCAGGAATGTTAAACTCACAGGCGTCTTTCAAAGGAAAGAGATGTTGAGCCCATCCTCTTCCAGGAATGCTGGGAATGGATGTAGTTTAGATCTTTTGCTATTTAACAAACCCCTTATCTTCCAGAGAGAGTCCCTGTAAGCTTTCCAGACCAAAGGGAAACTCTCCGCAAAAAAGACAAGAATGAAACTGGACTCCGCCGGGTTTGGGTACTGATGCTGGGCCAGGACTTCTAGAGTCTGATATTGACTAGTACACTTTGCCATATTTTATATTTTACTTACCCTAGACCCTTTCTCCCTAAAACTTTGAGCATTGCTTCTAGGTCATAAAACTCATCCTTGTAAGAGATGTCATTTGTACAACAGCCTAAGTGACTTCTATGTTATTTTAAGGCCAGGCCAAATCCCAACTCCCACGGGGATTAAATTTACCTTGGTCATTCTCTGTATACCCTTACCTTGAGCATTGTAACTAAGTCAACAGACCCCATCTTACGGACAAAGCCATATGTACTTTGTAAAGAGCTTCAGGGGAGCATGCCCTAAGCTTCCTTGTACTCACAGGACTGAGTTCATTGTTATCTGAAAATTTTTTTCCAAAGTTGTGCTGTACTTAAATATGGCAAAGTGTACTAGTCAATATCAGACTCTAGAAGTCCTGGCCCAGCATCAGTACCCAAACCCGGCGGAGTCCAGTTTCATTCTTGTCTTTTTGCGGAGAGTTTCCCTTTGGTCTTTAAAGCTTGCAGGGACTCTCCACATACCACTTACATGCCTGGTGCCCAAAGAGGCTAGAAAGAGTGTTGGGCCCCAGGAATTGGAGTTATGGATGGTGTGAGCCTCCATGTGTGTATGCTGAAAAATAAAACCTGGGTCCTCTGGAAGAGCAGCCAGGGGTTTTAACCACTGAGCCATCTCTCTAGCCTTGTAGCTTTTTAAAATTATTGTGTGTGTATGTGTTGTGTTGGGAGGTGGAGCTAGGACACAGTGAGTGTGTACATTGTGTGCATGTGGGGGTCAGAGAACAACTCTGAGAAGCCAGCCCTAGTCATCTACCATAGCATACAGGGATTGAATTTCAGGTCGTGGGGCTTGCTCAGCAATTGCTTCTTACCTGCTGAGCTGTTTCTTCAGCCCTTATAACCTTCTTTTTTTTTTTTTTTTTTAACTTGTCAATGAATTGTGAGCATGCTTTTTTTTTTTAGCAATAAAAGTATTTCTACAGCAAGCCAAATGGTTGCATAGTAATCCACTACATATGTTTGGCTGAATTTATGTAAACAATCTATACTTTCAAACTGAAGCCAACGTTTTTAATTCTAATAAATAAATCATTTCCAATTTCAAGCAGAAAAAATATTTCTCTGCAGAAATTCTTACCAATTCTAGAACTTGAAAGTTACCCTGGTCATTCTACTAAATTCAGTTGGAATTAAACCAATACTGAATGCAATATGTGACTCAGTGTGTGCCACACTACAATATGGTGCAAAAGTAGAACAAAGATTCAAACACTTGCAGTTTCTGTCCCAGGAAATGGACTTGGGACATGGGATGGGCTCAGGGGGTGAGGCTGGAGGCAGCTGAGACTGAATTCAGAGTGGGGAAGGATGAACAAGCAAGCTAGGAGATTGTTCAGAGCAAATGTGGAGGAGCAGGGCTGGGAAGAGAATGGCTGGGAGGAGCAGGGCTGAGAGGAGCATGGCTGGGAGGAGCAGGGCTGAGAGGAGCATGGCTGGGAGGAGCGGACAGGAGCCTAACTGTAGGGAAGGAGAAAGTGGGCAAGAGAAAACAGCAGGAAACATATGCAGAAAAATAAACAGAGGAGGCATGCAGAGCCACTGATGACATCAGGACCAGCAGGGCCAGAAGAGGAAGTTTGGTTTTGATGGTACAGCCCTTAAATCACTATTCCTGAAAATGATTCTGTATGCACCACCTCTTATCTTTGAGCCAAATATCATCAGCATAAGAGCATAAAAAGTAATTTAGATGCAGGTTATGACCCTAAAGCTGACTTTCCAGGATCCTCCAGACACGTCTTGGGGTCTCTATGCTCGTAGAAGAGCCAGTCCTAATGGACACTCATCATAACTGAAGTGACATGACAGATACTTGTGCTCACTCATGAAGTCAAGACTAGAGACACCTTGAACATGACCTTCATGAGGATGGGGCTTTCTGTGCCCGAAGAGCCTTCGCACTGAGGTGTGACCATTAGTAAAGCAAATGGAAATCACTCTGATTGCAGTTCCAGGGAGGTTTGGGTTATAATAATAATAATAATAATAATAATAATAATAATAATAATAATAATTAATAATAAGTGTTTTCTCAGAACTTTCAAGCAAAATTATATATCATTCTTATTGTTGTGTATTTCTGCTACTTTGTAGCCTGAGCCTAGAAGGGCTTTGAAGGAAACTCAAATAAAGTACATTGGGCTAGAGATGGCCTCAAGTTTAGATAAATATACAATGTGATGTGAATCTGAGATCCTACAAGACTTGGGAGAAATTTTCCTGAGGTGGGATTATTATCCCCAAGAGGATGAGGAAAAGAAGACCCATACAAGTGAATGAGCTCACACAAATCAAAAGAAGCAGACTACCTCTGTTAAGTTTCTATTGCTGTGATAAACACCATGACCAAAAGCAGCTTGGAGAGGAAATGGATTTATTGTGTCTTACAGCTTGTAAATTCATCACTGAAGGAAGCCAAGACAGGAACCTAGAGTAAGAAACTGAAGCAGAGGCCATGAAGAAAACCTACTAAATGGCTTACTCTTCATGACTTACTCAGCCTGCTTTCTTATAGCACCCAGGACCACTCGCCCAGGGATGCCACAGCTCCTACTAAGCTGGGACCACCCACATCCATCATTAATCAAGAAAATGTTCCACAGGCTTGCCCACACGCCAGTTGGATGAGGAGATTCTCTCAGTTGAAGATCCTTCTTTCCAAATGATTCTGGCCTTGTGTCAAATTGACAAAACACTGCCCAGTGCATGAATGGGTACTAGGCTTTGTTGTAGGGTAGAGTTGAGGCTATACATATGCTACTCTCTGCTGCCTCCTATTGGTGAGAAGAGGAAAGAGCGGCTTCTCTGTTCTACCCAGCAAGCCTGCCCCACAGATGTTCAATCTCCTCCACCAGATTCTCTGGAGTTTCAATTACCCTGACAGATTAACGACCAGGATCCAAGAACTGAAGCCATGGGCTCAGAGTCACATAGGGAGTTGAACTGGCTGAGCCTCCTGCTTGGGTTTGGCTCATTTATCTGGTATCTAGCCCCTGCTTCTAGGTTCCAGGTATAGCGCGGGAATGTAAGCTAATACAGGTGAGGTTCAGAACTAACCCATGCCATGGTTTCTGCTAGCTGTGTACTTTCAAACATCAACCTCACTCTTAGGTTCCTGTCTCCTTCCTTTCAAGAGACTTCCTATCTGTGGCTTCACTCGGACGTTGTGACTGAAATGAGCTTCTGAGTTAGGCACTCAGAAAATGTCCATGTTCCTTGTTTCCCTTTGTGTTTTTGCTGGCAGTCACAGCAATGATTGCTCTCCTGCCCTGTTCCTTGGCCAGGACTAGAGTTGGTTCTCCAGCAGTGAAGTCACTCGGAGCTGAGCCAGGAGGACATGGAACTGCCACTCTCTTAAGCTGAATTGTACCCTATACAGGTGTCCAGGGTGATGGAGCCAGAGTCCCCACTGTCTGGTCCCACCCCAGGCCTCTGTGCAACACTTGCCATGAGACAATAATGAGATGCAAATAATCATGGCTTATGAGAGCATCTCCGGGTCCCCTGAAACTACAGCAACCCCAAGTCTTGTGAACAGGAAAAACAAAGGTCAATTCCTGTTTACTCATGACAACCACATTCTTCAGAGGAATGAGGTAGACAGGAGGTGACTGTCACCCAGTAAATCTCTCAGCTGCTAGGGAAGTTGGGAAGTTGATTCCCACAGTTGGGAAACTGATTGAATCTGCTTTTGGTGGGATAAGAGCTAGGGTAAGAAAGAAGGGATGGGTGAGGTCAAAGCAAGTGCTTGACTAGCAGAGGACTAGCAAAGCCAACACACAGAACTGTTTTTCTCCCTGAAGTGTTGGCAGATGAAAGCCTCTGGGGAAGACATTCAGATCAGATAAAGGTGACATAAGGAAGGGACAGGGCTGTAGAATACCTAACCCAAGAAGTCAAAAAGCAGTGAGTTGGAACCCTTGGGACAGTTCATTCTCAGTAAAGACAGAGAAAACAAAGTTGTCGTCCATCTAGTGGACCTCACTGGCTAGTGGGTGATGGATCAATCTCATTCAAGAATGACCTCCAAGTAGGCAGAGACATACAAGATCTCATCTCTAAAACACAGCTACGTTGTCATGGTGATGAAAAAGGTAACATGAATGGTAACCAAGGGCAAGTACCCTGAATTCTCCTTCCTCTTAAAAGCAGTGGGGAGAGCAAGCAGATCAGAAGGCCTAAGGCAGTGATTTCCATTCTCTTGGCAAATTAACCAGTGGGGGGAGGGAGGAATGCCAAGATCTCCCTTATGTAAGTCCAAGAGGTAGGCAGATACATTCCCCTTAAACTTACTGACAGTGATAAATTTATTAACCTATTAACCGTGGAGATGAGCTGAGGAGCCTTGAAAAGCTGTTTCTCCTCTGGCCAACCTCTAGAACCATGCTTGGTAGAGCCCAGAGCAGACACTGTAGAATCCAAATGCTCCCTGTCATCAGTCTTCCCTACACAGAAATTGTCCCTTAGCCATTACGAGTCTTGTCACTAAAGAGGTTGGTCTGCCCAGGCTGCCTCAAAAAAATACCATAGACTTGATAGATTACACTGTACAAATTTATCTCTAGTGGTTTGGGACATTGGGGTTCAAGGTCAAAGGACTGACTGATTTGAGTCCCCAATGAGAGCTCTCTTCCTGGTTGCACACAGCCTTCTTCTCACAGGGGACCAACATAATGCTGGCAGAGAGTTTCTTGTGTCTCTTTTCATAAGAACATTAACATCATCATTGATCCCCCACCCTCGTGGCCTCTTCTAAACCTAATCATCCACCTCCACGTCTTATCGCCAAATATGACACTGAGCAATTGAAATTGGATTTGACGAAATACAGCTCAATCCATAGTGCTCATTTCCCATCACAAAGCCATCTAGTTTTATTTCCAATGAAAACACCTCAGAACAGGACATGGGTGGCCATAACTACATGGCCAGTGCCCATGTTATCAGGAATGGAGGCACAAGGCCACAGAGCTGCAGTCACCACTGTGGACCCTGAGCATTCGTCCATCTTCCCAAAGCTTCAACTCACTTTGATTGTCTGTGATTTGCAGTAGTGCTGTCTTCTACTGACTGCAATATTTAAAATATTAAATGGATACCATATTGAAAGCTCCTCACACTGTTCCTGATTGTTCCAGTTTGCTTGCTGTTCCTGTGATAACACACTGGCCAAACCAAGGGTTGCTTCGGTTTACAGGTTTCAGTCTATCAATGAAGGAAACCAAGGTACCAGGTAGGGACTCAAGGCAGGAACCTGGAAGCAGGAACTGAAGCAGAGGTCATAGAGGAACCTGGCTTGTTCAGCCTTGCTTACTTTATTATACCACCCAGGACAACCTACCTCGGAGTGGTACTACTCACAGTAGACTAGGCCCTGCAACATCAATCATTAATTAAGAAAAGGTCGGTCCCACAGACGCGTCTACCAGGCAATGTGATGGAGACAGCTCCTCATGTGAGGTTGCCGCTTCCCAGATGACCTTAGCACAGTGGTGGAGAACAAGTGTTCATCAAGCAGGAGCTGTCCTTGCTGGGGGTGCACACGGTATTTGGGTTTACAGATCTGGAGCGGATCTCTCCCGAGCAATGCTCAGGATCCATTTATGTCCTTTCCCTCGACAATCTTTCTCCAACTGGCACTTTTTTTTTAATATATTGTATCTGCACCCACAACATTTTAACTTATGCTCAACCTCAGAAGACAGCCTCCTTCTCTAAGTTTCAAAGCCTTTGTAGGCACCTCGTCAGCAAAACCCCTGAGCTGCTTTTTAGCTTCAGGAGAGGGAATCACAAAGCTTCCCCACCCAATCCCAGAGAAACTATTTCCACATGGTTTGCATACAGCTCACTATGAGGCTATGTGCTAGTTTGATTGTAAGACCCCCCCAGCACCCCACCTTCTACCCCTAAGTGCTGAATATGACTAGGGGTGCTGCATTCACCAAAGCAGGCTGAGCCTCTTACCTGGATACATACCTTATTGGTGACAGTTCATAGAGTATTGAACCGCAGCAGCAGCAGCAGCAGCTCAAGCCCCACATGTTTCAATTCTAACATCTATTTTCTAGGAAATGAGCCATACGCATCTTGATATGGCGCGGCACTGCAGGCTGTCCCCTCACATTTACAAGATGAAGACATAAGGAGTCGCCAGCAAGGGATGGTGGAGGTGAATACACAATGCCCAGCTTTGCCCTTCAACTGATGAAAAGCAGAAAGCTGAAGAGGTGGGTACACAGAAACCCCACAACTAGTCACTGCTAATCTGAAACATTTTCTAAGAGTCTCAGGAAGCACTGACAAGGCTGAAAAAAATTATTTACCCTATTTCTTGGGTTTAAGTCAAATTACCAGTCTCCATCTGCACCTGTACTATGGCATGAAATAATGTTTTTATAAGCCGACTTATTGCCTTTAACAGTTTAATGACAGAAATATCACTATGCATCACTCAACCAACTTAATTTTTTTCAACTGCTGTAATATTGCCTGTTTCTCTTTTAATTATTTTGCACACACACACAGAGAGATCTAAACCTCTCTGTCAACCTAAATATTTCGATTGTCATATGTTTTGCATGCCGAGAAGCTAAAACACTACTGAAATACAGTTTGAGCATTAAAGGTGCTAATTTGTCATGTGAAACCATTTTAAATGGATATTTTGTCACCCTGTTTTGGTGACGGTTCTTCAGGCCTTAAAACACCATAGATCTCAAAACACAAAAGGATTCTGCTTTCTCCTCCACTCTTAAGGATCCTTGGAAAGTTGACCCAGCACCATTTGTTGAAAATGCTGTCCTTTTTCCACTGGATGGTTTTAGCTCCTTTGTCAAAGATCAAGTGACCATAGGTATGAGGGTTCATTTCTGGGTCTTCAATTCTATTCCATTGATCTTCCTGTCTGTCCCTGTACCAATACCATGCAGTTTTTATCACTATTTCTCTGTAGTACAACTTGAGGTCAGAGATGGTGATTCCTCCAGAAGTTCTTTCATTGTTGAGAATAGTTTTAGCTATTCTGGGTTTTTTGTTATTCCAAATGAATTTGAGAATTTCTCTTTCTAACTCTGTGAAGGATTCAGTTGGGATTTTAATGGGGATTGCATTGAATCTGTAGATTGCTTTCAGCAAGATGGCCATTTTTACTATATTAATCCTGCCAATCCATGAGCATGGGAGATCTTTCCATCTCCTGAGATCTTCTTCAATTTCTTTCTTCAGAGACTTGAAGTTCTTGTCATGCAAATCAACCTATTCTTGTCTCTTGTACAAAGCCCAAGCCCAAGTGGATAAAAGACCTTCACATAAAACCAGATACATGAAACTAATAGAAGAAAAGGTGGGGAAGACCCTCAAATACCTAGGCACAGGGAAAAAGTTCCTGAACAGAACACCAATGGCTTATGCTCTAAGATCAAGAATTGACAAATGAGACCTCATAAAATTGCAAAGTTTCTGTAAGGACACTGTCAATAGGACAAAACGGCAACCAATAGATTGGGAAAAAATCTTTACCAATTCCACATCCAATAGAGGGCTAATATTCAATATGTACAAAGAACTCCAGAAATTAGACTCCAGACAACCAAACAACCCTATTAAAAATTGGGGTACAGAGCTAAACAAAGAATTCTCATCTGAGGAAACTCAAATGGCCAAGAAGCACCTAAAGAAATGTTCAGCATCTTTTGTCATCAGGGAAATGCAAATCAAAACAACCCTGAGATTCCACCTCACACCAGTCAGAATGGCTAAGATCAAAAACTCAGGTGATAGCAGATGCTGGTAAGGATATGGAGAAAGAGGAATACTCCTCCGTTATTGGTGGGGTTCCAAGCTGGCAAAACCACTCTGGAAATCAGTCTGGCAGTTCCTCAGAAAATTGGACGTAGTATTACCTGAGGACCCAGCTATACCACTCCTGGGCATATACCCAGAAGATGTTCCAACATATAACAAGGACATATGCTCCACTATGTTTACAGCAGCCTTATTTATAATAGCCAGAAGCTGGAAAGAACTCAGATGTCCTTCAACAGAGGAATGGATACAGAAAATGTGGTACATTTACACAATGGAGTATTAACTAAGCTATTAAAAACAATGAATTAGAGAAATTTTTAGGTAAATGGATGGAACTAGAAAATATCATCCTGAGTGAGGTAACACAATCACAAAAGAACACATATGGTATTCACTCACTGATAGTTAAATATTGGCCCAGAAACTCACAATACCCAAGATACAACTCACAGACCACATGAAGCTCATGAAGAAGGAAGATCAAAGTGTGGGTGCTTCGGTCCTTCTTAGGAGTAACAAAATACTCAAGGAACAAATATGGAGACAAAGTATGGGACAGAAACTGAAGGAGGGGCCGTCTGGAGACTGTTCCACCTAGATATCCATCCCATGTGTAGTCACCAAAGGTAGATGCTGATGTGGATGTCAGGAAGTACATGCTGACAGGAGCCTGATATAGCTGTCTCCTTAGAGGTCTGCCAGAGTCTGACATATTCAGAGGCAGATGCTCACAGCTAACCATTGAACTGATCAAGGGGTTCCCAATGGAGAAGTTAGAGAAAAGACTGAAGGAGCTGAAAGGATTTGTGGCTACATGGGGAGAGCAACAATACCAACCAACCAGAGCTCCCAGGGTCTAAACCACCAGCCTGGGAGCTCATAAGGAGGAACCCATGGCTCCAGCTGTATATGTAGGGGAGAATGGCCTTTACCAGCATAGGTGGGAGAGGAGATCCTTGGTCCCATAAAGGCTGGACACCAAGTGTGAGGGAATTCGAGGGTGGGGAGGTGAGAGTGGGGGGCTAGGGGGCACATCCTTATAGAAGCAGGAGGAGGGGGGATAGAATAGAGAGTTCCTGGGTGAGGGAGAAATGGGGTAAGGGGATAACATCTGAAATGTAAATAAAATATCCAATAAAAAAGTAAAAAAATAAAATAAAATTATTCTGAGATCTTTAAAAAAGATTTGTTAAAAAATAAAACATTTAAAAAATTTTTTAAAAATTAAAAAATAAAAAGGATCCTTGGAGAAGAACTGTTCCCTATATGTGGAAGTAGAAACAGTGGAAGTAAGCTTCGGGTAGGACTGAAATAGAGGGGGATTTTTTTTTTTAATTCTAGAGTTCTATAAAGACATTCACTATATTTTAATTGGATGCTGTGATGGAAAATATTCATTGTCAACGTAACTAAATTTGGAATAACATAAAAGACACAGCTCTGAGTTTGCCTGGGCATTTCTCTGATCACAGATTTCAGAAAGGAACAAGAAATCTGCTATGGACTGGATTGGAGGTTAGTCCTGTTGTGTTCTGGAAAAAAGAAAAATAAACTGGTTGCATTTTGCTCAAGTCTGAAAGACTTGAGTGAGACATTGTTTGGCAGAAAAAATTTCGTGACAACACAAGATCCAAGATATGGCACTGTTTGTACTTACTGCTCTTAGATTCATGATGAAAGAACAGAAATAAATGAAAAAAATATGCAATTTAGTAAAGAAGAGAAAATGAGCACATATCTTAATTACTTTTCTGTTGCTGTTAAGAGACACTATGACCAAGGCAACTTATAAAATAGAGAGTTTACTTGGATGCACAGTTGCGAAGGGTTAGAGTCCATGATCATCATGGTATCAGGCAAGCAGATATGGTGCTGGAGCAATAGTTGAGAGCCTGCATTAATCCACAACCATTAGACAGAGAGAGCGCTAACAGGGAATGATGTGGGCTTTTGAAACTTCAAAGGCCACTCCCAGTGACACACCTCCTCCAACAAGGCCACACCTCCTAATCCTTCCCAAACAGTTTCACCAACTAGAGAGCAAGCATTCAAATATAGGAGCCTATGGGGGCCATTCTCATTCAAACCACCACAGCAAGTTTTAAGTTACAGACAGAGTAGGTGCAGAGAAAGCTGCTGTGCTTGTTGAAAAGATTTGCACCATTAAAGAGAAACGACATTCTCTGTCCTGAGATGATAAGAAAGGTGCCCAGAAAGCAAGATCCCACCCATAAAAGCCTCTAAGTTTCAGAAATACAAATTCATTTAAAAGAAAAGAGCCCTAACTGAAATTGTTCCCAAGGGGGATTCCCTGCTCCCAAGCAATCTCAGATTTAGCTCTAAAGCACACAGAGACCACTATAGCCATGACTGAAAGGGGACAAGACTGTATCCTAAGATGGCAGTAAAAACATCACTGATAGCTTGAAAGTATAAAAAGTACAAGAATTACCAGTGTCATGGAGTCTTGCCCTGAGCTGCAGGAAGTCACTAAGGCCAAGCAGGATCTGATTCCCTGCAAGAATGCCTGGAAAGACCATTGCACAAAATTGCCACATGCTACAGGGATAGAATAGAATCATCCCAAAAGAGGATACATACACTGCAGGCATCAGAACTGGAGGGTGGAGCCACCCAAGTCTGTTGTAACCCAAATGATGCCACTAAGAACCCCCAGTGCTGAGCATGGAGCTACAGGAGCTAAGTTTCAGTCTTGCTGTGGCCCAATTCTTTCTTTGCTATATCCCTACTTCTTCCCCGTTGAAGTATAAATACTTATTGTATGGTAGTGTCAAGTTGGCTGGATTTGGAAATCCATCTCTGAGTATGGCTGTGAATACATTTCCTGAGAGATTTGACAGAATGGGTGACCCACTCTGAATGCGGCTGACTCTATTCCATAGGCTGGAATCCTGGATGGAATAAAAAGGTAAAAGAAAGGGGGAGGGGCTGGAGAGGTGACTTAGAGGTTGAGAGTCCTTGCTGTTCAAGCATGTGGACAAAAGTCTACATGCCAACACCAGTGTAACAAGTCAGGCAACCTGCATGTCCCTGTAAACCCAGCTCTGAGTGAGACAGAAAGAAGATCTCTGAGGTTTGCTGGCTTCAGCCTAGCTGAAAACTCAGAGCTGCAGGATCAAGGAAGGACACTGTCTCAAAATCATAGGCTAGAGTGAGAAGACACCTGATATACATCTCTGGTCGCTAAAAATGCGTAGACACGCAGATGACACATAGACACATACATGAACATACCACATTAACATGTGTGTTCTCTCAATCTACGAGCCGGAATAAGACTTTCCTCCTTAGCTTGTTCCCTGATAGGCATCTGGTCATAACAAGAATAAAGTAGCTAATCCAGATCCCAGCCCCCTCTGCTCTGCAGCTAGATGGAAACAGTAACACCAGCATCAGCTGCTGTGTGAACAGGCTATAAACGCAGAGGGTAGTCTACACAGTTCCAAATATTGAAACACAACTTAGCATTTGCCCCCAGAAAACTGTTTCTATTGCTGAGTGTATTTATCAAAAGGATGGAGAAAGAGAAGCATAGACAGGCGGTAGGAAGAATTCGAAATGAGCTGTTTAGTTAGAAAACTAAACCAAAGCAACAGGAAGCACAACATCCTGCTATGCAAGTGGTTCTATTTTACTTTTTTACTTCTTTATTTTTTAGGTCAATGACTCTTATTTCTTAATCCCATCCCATCAGCTCTGTGGTAGGAGAAGTTCTTCCCAGAGACCTACAGACTGTTCATGGGAAGTCATTCCTTCCAGATTGTTCATCTTTGCCTCTTTTTGTACCATGGGAAGCATTTCAGTGGAAGGGGGAGGTTAAACACAGCTGGAAGTCCACCATCACAATCCAAACCCCAATCCCCAACCATTAAAACTCCCATTGGGCCTTTTCCTGGCTTGAATTTGAGTGATACTCTGGAGCTGGTATGTCAGCTGGGCCAACCTGATGTCAAATCCTTATAAGAATTACGTACTTTGCCACACCAACTGTCTTCCAAACCAGACACATAAGTGACTTGTGAGACTTTTTCCAGTCATGCGATTTCACCAGAGCCCATCCATTCAGTCAGCAAATCGTGGTAAAACCTACCACATCCCAGACCCTGGACTGGCACTGAGTTGAAAGTAATTAAGCAAAAGCATCCACATTTCTCCTAATGCTGTGTCGTGTTTATGGCCTGCATCTTGTTCAGCCTTCTAATGATGAACACCTGGTCAGCATCATCCATGCGACAATTCATCATTCAGTTCTCTTGTTTCGTTCAAAAGCCTGTCCCTAGATGATCCTCAAGGATGAATTTCTTTTGGGATTCAATCCAATATCCAGATGTGTGAGTGTGCTTAGAAGGGTCACGAGACCTTTGGAACCAAACTTGCTCTAACATGATTTAACTACAAAGCCCTTCCTCAGACCCTGCTCAGGTTTAATATTGCTTTCCTGAGGCCCATCTGTTCTCTTAGTGCCTCTTAGTGTGGGTGTGTCCAAGCCACCTGCTCAAGGGGACCCAGTTTCACTGCCTCAGAACTGGAGAGTCATTTCCTGTTTCCACATTAGATGATTTTTTAACAAGATGACAAGGGGCAGCTGTTTTCTCAAGCCATGAAGAGTGGAAGAAAAGGAAGCACACAGGCCAAGAATGGAGAGTTTTGGGTTCTTGTCCATCCAGGCCCCACGGTGCTGAGTGGCTGTGGAAAATCTCTTGGGTCCAGATCCATTGTAATCCCCTCCAGAGCTTCACACAAGCTCTCCATCCTGTTCCTTTTCTATGCTCTCTCTTCCAAGGTCATATAAAGGATAATAGGAGCATCTTCACGATGGGATGAGATGCCGTGACCATATGAACATTATTTGACACCAGCAGCTCCGTTTGTAGTCTCATGTTCTAATGGTGCTTCTATATCCTGAGCTCTTCTGCAGACCCACACGTTGCTGGAGACTAGAGAGACAGGAGATGAAATAGTTTGGGACTTTGATACTCAGTTGACTTTCAGAGGGAAAGCTAACTCATCCTCAGGGGAGGCAGCACTGTGATAGCAGGAGCTGCAAGGAATGCAGTCAGCCAACCAGGGGAAGATGCCCTAAGCCCAGAGAACTGAGAAGAGCTGTGCACTTGGAGGTGTGAAGTAACCTGAGATCACTGGATACTTACCAGAAGTGAGACGTTAGTAGAAGAAAATCCCTAAGGCTAAGACAGCCAGATGAGGATGGAGAAGAAGAACCAAGTCCCAAAAGTCCTTGCAAGTCAAAATGAGATCATATTTCAGTTACAAATTTAGATGGCTTCTTTCACACCCAAATCAAAATCTGTATTCCATCTAATACTGCCTGTGCCAGACTAATCCTTGAAAGGGGCCAGTTCCTTACATTGGTGTCTTTATCTCAGAAGTTCTTCATAAAAGCACCACTTACAGGGCTGGAAAGATGGCTTAGCAGCCAAGAGGACTGTCTATCTACTCTTACAGAGCACCCAGGTTTGATTCCCAGCACCACACAATGCCTCCCAACCGACTGTAACTCCAGTTCCAGGGAACCCAATACCCTGTTCTGGCTTCCACTGGCTTCCACGCATACATATGGTGCACATACATACATGCAGGCAAACATTCCCATATATAAAGTCAAAATAAAGCATTTTTAAAAGAGAGAGGAACAAAACTTTTTCTAACTGGGGGCAGGAAGAACTTTGTTTTTCTGTTAAGCTCTAGACAGGTGTGTGTGTGTGTGTGTGTGTGTGTGTGTGTGTGTGTGTGTGTGTG
>JANHMN010000004.1:41570921-41595693 GCA_030674055.1 Rhabdomys pumilio | reverse complement strand
GTGTGTGTGTGTGTGTGTGTGTGTGTGTGTGTGTGTGTGTGTGTGTGTGTGTGTTTTATTTCAGACACAAAAGATATTGATAATGTCATAACAAACACCTGAGTATTCTTTATTTATATGGAGAATTAAAATATTATAGAATTGATGCTGTCCTCAATATCATTCCTTCCGCTGGACCCCATAAGGGGAGGTTCTGATGCTTTGATTAGGAATCAGTATATGAACAATGAAGGTCATGTTTCCCAATGGCTGGGCCGGAGAGGCAGGACTTCCAGGTTCCTGTAGGCAGGCTAGGAGACTCGGACGTGGGGAAAAAAATTCTCCATGCTTTGGAGGGAGAGAGAGCCAGCAGCCATGTATGATCTCTGATGGAGTGGAGTGACCATTGGCTGCTTCCCTGACGAGGCCTGGGGTAGCAGGTGGAAGGTTAGAAACACAGCTAAACTGAGGGCAGATTCTGAGGTGTTGAGCTGGAAGTGAAGATAAGAGCACATTAGCTTCAGGAGGTTTAGGGTGCCCGGCTATTGAGCTGAAAAGCATATTAAAAATGAGCTAATTGTGTGTCATTCATCGCAGATCTAAGGGGACCTGGGTGGGGCTGGTAGTGCAATCTGGCCAGAGCTTAAAGCGGGGTAGTAGAAAATACATGATACACCACCCTACCCCATGAATTCCTGAGGAAGCCACATCCCTAAACCTTAGAAATACCATTCTTTTTCTAGACATATGTACCTTGAGTAACGTTGAGTTTTGTGGGTGGCTTTTGTTTTTTGTTTGTTTGGGATTCTTTTGCATCTTTGAAAACTGGTAAATTTTTAACCAGTTGCACTTACACTTCTACAACTTGATCCTTTCTCTCGACATAGTTCTGGAGATTTATCCAGCACTATTACATTTTAATGTTGCATGATACCCATTCATTTTAATGTTACTAAGAGTATATGAATAAAAATGCACTGTGCTATTTGGCACTCCTCTGAGAGCAGGCATTAGAGTTATTTCCAATATTTGCTATTACCAGCAAGCTGTCATGAACGAACATTTCTGTGCTTGGGCTAAGTACAAGAAGAGGTGACGTTGCTGCCAGCTCTCTCTGCACCTATGTTAGAGGTTCCCCACAAAGCATATTTCAAAGAAGAATGAGTGTCTGGCCATGGCATATACACATCTCTAACTGCATTAAGCTGCTTTTGTTTGGACTGTCATTGAAATTACCATAGACTAGATGGCTGAAAGAATGAACACTTCTTTCTCAAAGTTCTAGAGTCTAGATACCCAAGATCAGAGCTCCAGCATGATCAGGGTCTGGAGAGGGCCCTCGTTCAGGCAGCAACAGCAAATTTCTTATACCCTCACCCGGCAAAAAGATTCCACAATGCTTAATTAAATAAGTAATTTAAAGGGACTCAAATGCTCAGTCCATTGCTCTACCAAATTTCTCTTCTAGCTATTTTCCCAGTGTCAGTTCCAATCAGTAATATGAGACCTCCCACGACTCCATACTTCTGCTAATATGTGTTATTACCAGACCTGTAAATATTTACAAATTGTATCTAGTACTCACTAGACTAGTATCATGTCTGTCACTTTAATGTATAATTCTTTGCTCAAGCAAATGAATATCTTCTGTTTTATTTGGATATTTGGGAAGTATGTGTTTAGCAATTAATCTTATTTTTCGCTATAGGATTGGCTGTCTCTTTCTTAGAGGTGTAATAGAGTTCTGTAAATCTCATGATAAAAATTCTTTTAGATTGTATATATGTTTATGGAGTTTTTGCTTCCCTTTGTTTTGTTTGTGGTGCTAAAGTTCAAACCTAGAGTCTTGCACATGCCAAGGAAACATGCCATCTCTCCCATCTTCAGCTCTGTGCATTTTTAAAATACATATTAGTTGTATTTTTAACTGTGTGTGTTTCAGGAGATATTTAAATCATCCACACCCCATCTGTCTTGTGTTACAGAGCTGCCATGTTCCCAACTAGGCTAGGCCTGAGGTCACGAGCAGAGACGTGTTCTCCCTGCTGCTGCATCTCAGATGGCCAGAGACACTGGCCCTGCTACCCACAAGCTCTGCCAATCTTCCACACTGTCTCCACAAGGCTCAGTTGAGCCCAGACTATCCCACCATCCATGTGGGCCCGTTATAAATGAGGCTCTAATGCTTAGATTATCCAAAGACTTTATATATTTGGTAATGCTCAATAACAAGATGCCCACACAATTAGAGGTGTAACTCAATACCCAACCTAGATATATCAACTACCTTTGACTACTAGAGACACTCAAACATCCACTGCCATGTTCCCCTCTCTCTGGTCCTCTCTCTGCTTCTCTTCCTCTCCTTACTCCTCCCACCTTAGCTCCTCCCAACTTGTGGGGAAATTTTCCCACTACACATGTGTAAATGTATCTGTGTATGGATATGGATGTAGTTCTCACAGAGTCCAGAAGAGGGCATCAAATTTTCAGGAACTGGAGTCACAGGTAGTTGTGAGCCCTGCAACATGGGTGCTGGGAACTGAACTCAGGTCCTCTGCAAAAGCAGAAGTACTCTGAACCAGGGAGCCATCTTTCTAGCCCCATGATGTTGTTTGTTTGTTAATGTAATAGGAAATTTTGTCAAAAACCAGAAACAGACAGTGAGAATTACTGCGGCTCCTTTAAGTCCTGAGCAGTTGATGCTTCCAAGGTTGTCAAATTCTATGCACTTTTCATGGTCTTTGATTGACTATGCTATTTTAAGGCTCAGTTGAAGACAGACTTTCACTTGTAGAAAATTAGCAACAATACAAATCTGCCATCCACAGCAATACAAATTACTCTTGCTCATAGTGATGGTGATAAATTTTTTGTAATAGAGAATATAAAACTGAGCCAAATTCTCACTCATCCTTTCTACTAGTCACTCTGTTTATAAGTTAAAATTAAATCTTTGACACAAATTTATGACGTATTTTCATAAGAATCTTGTTTGGCCACATTGAAAAGATATTTTGAAAACCAATAAAATATAATCAAAGAAAGTTGGCCCTTCGAGACAGAGAACAAACCTGCTGTATGTGGCAGACTTTGAAGCCTCAAGAGATTTGTTGAAAGTTGCTAATAAAAAAACCTGAGGAGCCACACAGAACCATGGGTGATTTTTCAGACCAGCTCTCTTTTTTTTTGGACAGTCTGGGTAATTTTGTATTAAACCTTTTTGAACCACACTCCATTAGCAAAACTGGATTAACACTTACCTCAGGGCTGGCAAGACAGCTCAGTGTGTAAACAGGCTTGCTTACCAAGCCTCATGACCTGAGTTTAGTTCCTGGAATCTGTAT
The DNA here is from genome assembly GCA_030674055.1 of Rhabdomys pumilio. Lineage (NCBI taxonomy): Eukaryota > Metazoa > Chordata > Mammalia > Rodentia > Muridae > Rhabdomys > Rhabdomys pumilio. The sequence continues at coordinate 41,592,367 of JANHMN010000004.1, read as the reverse complement.
AGTTGAATACAAGCTACTTTTCTCCCACAAGTTGTCCTCTGATCTCCACATGCATGTGGACTGTGAACATACAAATACACACACACACACACACACACACACACACGCACACGCACACGCACACGCACACATAAAATAAATGTATTTTTTAAATAACATTTGCCTCAAGGACTACCATGAACATTAAATGAAATAGCAGGTACAAGCCACTTAATATTTAAGATGCTGCAGGCTGGCAAGGTGACTCAATAGTAAAGGTACTAAGCTTAAAGGCCTAGATCCAATTCCCATGATCCACCTGGGGAACGGAGACAAGTGATGCCTGCAAATTGTCCCATGACTTCAATACGTATACAACAGCATTAATGCATGCACACACACAATAAATAAAGAACATTTCAGTTCTTAAAATAAAGAACATGTGAGTATGGGAGGTGTCTCTGACTCTTTTGCCTGCTCTTGAGACCTTTTTCCTCCCACTGGGTTGCCTCATCCAACCTTGATATGAAGGTTTGTGCCTAGTCTTATGATAACTTGGTATACTCTGGTTGATATCTCTGGGAGGCTGTTCTTTCCTGAAGGGAATAAGAGGAGGAGTGGACACAGGGGAGAGTGGAGGGAGGGCACTAGGAGGAGTAGAGGAAGGGGAAACTGCAGATGGAATTATTGTATGAGAGAAAAATTTTTAAAGGGAGAGAAAAAGAGATGATGACAACAATAACAGGAGACACTCAGTAGGCTTCTTTACTGGACTAGAAAAAAAAACCTTCAAATACAGAAAGTGAGGCTGTGAGAGTCTGCAGCCTCTAAGAACAGGGGTCACTAATACAATTGTTCTGGTGGAGCAAAGAGCTGGCAAAGTATCCAGTTTCCAGTGTCAATCCCCCTCTGGCTCACCATAGGATACTGTGCAAGTCACATCCCTGTCATTTGCATATTGCGCCTTCGATGATCTCTCCACCCTCACCAACCCCTGCACTAAATATCAGTGCTATAGGATGAGAATTCTTAGAAGCCCGGGTTTCTTTACTCCTAAGATAAAGATGAGAGGTCCACTCATGTCTAGGGCTATCACAAACCATGTGCTTAAAGCAACAAAAATGTCCCACCATTCATAGGCTGAAGGTCTGAAATATGTCTTGCCTATATAGCCCCCACTCCCTACAAAATCTGCAGAGTGGCCCTCACCTTTTCCTGGCTTACAGATCTCCTTGGCTTATAGCTACAACTATTCAATCTCTTCCTATGACATCACTTGGCTTTTCCCCTGGAGGGCCCTGTATCCATCTGTGTTTATAAGAACATCAGTCACTTTAGATAAGACACATCCTATACCAATATGACCTCATCTTAGCATCTACAGTGAGACAACATCTAAGTAAGGTCAGTCTGAGGCTCCTGGGATCAGGAGGTCAGCATATCTTTCTGAAGGACACAATTTTCGAAGTCCAAAATAACACGCCACGTGGGAACCTTTTGTTAGGGCAGGCCTTTCCACTGGGCCCAACCTTAGCATGTCATGTCTGGCATCCCAGAGGCTTTCATACTACAGAAAATAAAAGAGCAAATCCCAAGATGAAGAGCAGCACACTTCCCAGTGCAGTATTCTTTGAAGCCACCCCATGACAGAAATCCAGATAGTGGCATCGGGTGCTTGAGAAAATGAGAAGGAGGGAGGGAGGGAGATCTCTCCACTGATACAGTGCTTGCTGCACAGGCATGGTGTCATGAACTTGATCCCCAGAATCATACAGAAAAGCCTGACTTTCCATGCATACTTGTGATCCCAGTGCTGGGGAGGTGGAGACAGGAGGACTCCTGGAGTTTGCTGGGAGCCAGTTTAGACAGATCAGTGAACTCTGGGGCCAGTGAGAGACGATGTCTCAAAAAAAGCAAGGTGAACAGCTCCTGGGAAACAAGAGTCAAGGTTGACCTCTGGCCTTTACATACATGTATATACACATATGCATGCATGCACACACACTTGTGCATGCACACTTGTGCACACACATGCATACATAGAGAGCAAAATGGAGGAGAAGCGCATGCCACCCTTTCACCTGAAGGCCAGGTAACCAAAGTTCAAGAGAGCTGTGCTGGGTAATGCTTCCCTTTCAGAAAAAGCAGTGAAATTCTAGAAGCTAAGCCTCTTCAAAAAAATTCCTAGAGGATCCAGAAAAGGAAGGGAGCCAGCATTTTTATTTAAAGTTTCCTCTGTGCCAAGCCATATGTGAAACGGCTTTCTGACTATTCCGTTCAAGCCTCATGACAAGGCTTCTATTATTAACTCCATTTGACAGATGAGTCTGGGGAAAGTTAACTGGATTTCTCCCAAGTTCCATGGTTTAAAAGATGGTACCATGACTTCAACCCAGGTTTATCTGAGACAACTAAGTTTACAATCTTTCTACTGCACTGTTATCTCATAGCAGAAAATCCATGTGAAAACTTGAAGCATTATATCTGGCAAACAGAGATGGTCGTTATACATGTAAATCCTTCTTTCTTCCCCAGAATGCCTCCAGATCAAATGGCAACATATGAAGATATAACACCATTTGATTCCCCTGATCTTGTGTAAACTTGAACTCATAAGATTTTGTTCTCCCATCTCAGGTAGGGCTTATTCCCTTCCTTATCCTTTCCCTTATTCCATAGCTCACCCCCAAGAGAAAGAAGAAGGTAGGGTTCAGCTTCGAGTCCCTCTGCACAGCCTCCTACATTGGTCTGGTTCAAAGTAGATACTCCATACTCATGTGCAGAGCACAGAGCTGAATCTCCTCTATAGCGGTATTGGTTAGAGATAGATGTAACCTGCAAGCCTCCCCAGGAAAATACAAAGAATTCTGAGACTGACTCTAAGACAGGCTCTAGAGCTGGCACGAACACTAACTTATTAGCAAACTGGGGTTTCGTGCTCTACCTCTCTTACGGACTTTATCAAAGGAGAAGCATCCACTGTGACCCTGAGTGTTGTGACCCAACAGCTTCAGTCACAATTTCCTTAAAAGTGAAGAGGACTCACAGATGCCACAGGATCAGGAGTAGACAGTGACACACCTCCCTAATAGTGCACTCCCTGTGGGCCAAGCATTCAAACACATGAGTCTATGGGCCATACCTATTTCAAACCCCCACAATCCCTATTTTCAGTGTCTACTCTGGGCCTTGGAAATATTGTGTTCTTGAAAGTAGTGTTCGTTTGATGCCGTTACCAATAACACGCAGTTCGTGTTTATGTTTCTAATGTCTGACAAAATAATTCCTTCAATGAATGTGTGATAGTTGTATAACAAATTAAACAACAATAAATGCTCCCAACGTACAGAAGAAGAAACTGACATTCGGATACATGAGATTATCAACCCAAGGTTCAATGGCTCCCGCCAAGCCCGGATTCAATCCAGGTCTTCCTGGCTTTGGAAGCCACACTCACCCACTATACAAGGTACCAGGTCCATAGAAGTATCTAGCCTCAAATAAGTACCCTGCTCCTTTTGCTTGTGTTGGAAAGAGCCTTAGATACAGGGGTCTGACATGAGGATGGGAGGAGGCAGGGCTTGGCTAGAACCCTTAAGTGTATGCAATAAGGAAAGGAAGGACCTTCCCCATGAGGCCCACCTCACAGAGTGCCTCAGGCCCAGATGGCCAAACCAGCCACACATGTTTGGAAGTCAGTAAGCAGCTTTGCTGGGGGCCAGGAGAAAGATCCGTTCTGGGGGTTCTGCCAGACCTGGAGCTGAGTCTGCCAGAGGGAGGTCAGGCCAGGGAGAGGACAGATGTGACCATGGCTCTGCCAAAGGCCATGCTGGCCCCAGTGAGACAGTCCTCTATCCAAAGCCATAACCTGACTCCAAGCTCACCGTGTTCAGCTTCCCAGATTAGACCATGGAAAAGTGGTTCCATGTGGTCCTCCCAGCCTGTTGCTTACTCACCCCCATATACACCCAGCAAGGCCACCTCCCACCTCCAGTTCAGAATCCTGGGACATCTATTTCGTGTCAACACAAGGATGCTGCTCTTTATTTCCTTCCTTCTTGAACAGATAAAAATAATCCTGTCAGACTCAAATATCCATGAGAGCTCTCAAGAAGCTGGGCTTAAACATGTTTGCACGTCAGGACCAAAGCAATCCCACATGTGGCCTCTGTGATGAGGTGTCCTCTACGTGGCAAGTGGCTGCCTTGCCAGTCTCCAAGATGCTGAGGGGAGGAGGATGCTAGCGCAGATGGAGCCTCTCCCTAACTACTCTACATGGGACTTCTTAATTCACCAACCTCATTTTGCAGATGAAGAGTCTCAGGTTCTGAGAAAAGGAACTATTTCAAAGCCATTTGTTCAGCAAATGTTTGTCATGTTCCCCAAAAAAGCCTGACATGAACTTCTACAAAAGAAAATCTAGTGCCTAAGAGGATTTACTGATGGAGTCCCTTGATATTCTATGTAAAGCTTCCCAGGGGCAGAAGAATAAAGAACAACTAAGAATTGAAGAGGCATCTTGGGGGGAAAAAGCAAGTTCTAGGCACAAATTATCCTGGAAACTACTGATTAAACCACGGTTGCTTAGGAAATCACTGATTAAAGGAATGAAACAACACAGGATTTTTCTGGAATACAGGAGTTTTCAAATCTCATAATGACTAAAACATCTCTGACTATCCCCAAAGAGCAGAGCGCATGAGGCACTCTCCCAGCTATGAGCCAGAGTTCTAAGAAAACCATTTTTGGAAGCACTTCCCCGATGAATTATTAGGCTGAATCATAAGAAATTGGCAACATTTGGCAGGTCTTTCCACAAGACAGCAATTCCTTATGGTTCAACTTAATGTGAACAATAGTGTTTCTTCATGTTTTCTTTCTTCTTTATCATATTCTGGAGTGTGACTTAGCTACTGTGGACCTCAAAGGGGTGCCTGGAGCATTGCTGTTGCATACTGGTTGTTAGGACAGGAACTAGACCCCGGGGGGACAGTAGCCTGGGTATCCATGCTTGTTCTTATAGAACATAGAATTGTCACAGAGAGCAGCTGGTCCACTAGAGGCTGTTTCCTCTGGTCCTGTTGGATCTCAGTAGGTCTGTAGAGCTAGTGTTCACCGTGGAATGTAAGTACAAGTGACAGTTGTCATTAGCAAGTGATACAAGAAAGCTGTGTATCATCTATGGCTTTCTTATCTTTTCTCTAAATACTGAGGACCCAAAGCCCAGTGGTAGCAGATACACAAGGCAGTAGGAGATGCAGTCCCAGACTCTCCATGTGGCGGAAGGTTACTCACGCACCAGAAAAGCCCACACTGAATTGTTGGGTGAAAATATTAAGAAAAAAAAGTTGGTTACTTTAAGCCACTAAAACTGGGGAGGGGGTCGTTGCTATTGTTATTGACACTGTCATATAAAAAAATCATTTTCCTAAAAAAAATATGGTAAAGCTGGGGGCAGCAGTAGCATGCCTCCTGGGCCCTGCTATATATATATATTGGTTTTTCGACATAGGGTTTCTCTGTAGTCCTGGCTGTCCTGGAACTCACTCTGTAGACCAGGCTGGCCTCAAACTCAGAAATCCACCTGCCTCTGCCTCCCAAGTGCTGGGATTAAAGGCGTGCACCACCACTGCCCAGCTGGCCCTGCAATATAGACAATATAGAGCTAACAACTGAATGGGTGTTCAGCATGGTCTTACCAGGCCATTGTGTTTGGAAGTCAATGTCATTTGTAGGGAGTTGTGAATGCCATGGTGGTTATAAGGATGTCCGTAAAAACCTTCAGTCTTTTGGTTAAGGGCTCCTTGACAGCCCTTCAACCTCCACTCCCCATGTACAATCAGTCCTCATTAGTTGACTATGGGGCATTGGGTGTTCCTCATTCAGAGCTCCTGGCCTACTGCCCTTCTCTCCTCACATGTCTGTCCTGACCACACCATCATCCCTGATACCAGATTCAGACTGACCCCTCTAGGATCCACAGATGAAGATTTTTAAATGGACTTGTTTTAAGTCTGAAGAGCTACAATTTCTGCCTGCCTAAAACTGAAAGTGATCCAGGGATGCATACCATACCATGAGGCCCAGTTTCTTTAATCTGAGCCATAGGGCTCTCTGGGAGCTGTCCCTGCCTCTTCTCTGGCCTTCTATCCCAGGATCCAGCCATCTTGGAATTACTGAGGGAGTCTGTAGACATCCACGTCATCTATGGCTGAACTCTAGACTTGGAAGAATATTGAATCTGCCCAGTGGTGATCATGGCATTTGATAACAAAGACATTCAATTAGAGGGACATGGTTGAAAACTACAGATGAGCAGCTACTGCTCTTCTTAAGGAAGACAAGAGAAAGACATCACAAAGAATGTCAGGCTTTGAGACCAGATTGGCATCTTAGAAAGGACACAGAGACTTCTCTACTGTGTGTCCTTACAGCTCCTATGATCCACAAAAATCCTGTACTTAAAAAATGCATTAATTTCTTTCAAATCAGAAGGATTCCAACAAAACAACTCCTCAAATATTGGAGTAAAAGAATAGGTTTTAATTTTTTCTTACATCAGAAAATATTTTAATTTTTAGGGGCTGTGGAAATCTATTCAGTATTACCTGAAATAGAAAAATAACTTGAAGGATTTACTGTTATACCAACAATGATTTTTATATTGATACTATTAGGATGAGAAAACAACAATGTGCGGCTTCTTTGGAGAGTCCTGGCTTGGAGTGGCTTTCCCACTACATCTGGTGGGTGGTGGGCTAACTGGGATGGTTTAAAAACCATCATTAAAAATAAGGATTAAAAAAAATAAAGTTACAGGTTCCCTTTATGGAGTTAACAGACATTTGTGGGCAGCAGGAATTTTGTGCAAGTTGTACCTGATAGAGAAGTCTCTGTGTCCTTTCTAAGATGTCAGCCTCTAGTTTCCAAGTCTGACCATCTTTGTGAGGTCTTGTGTCTTCTGCTTTGAAACTAGAAGTTGCAGTTCATTTGTATAATACAACACACAGCCTCCCATCAAACTGGCACCAACAGTGCACGAAGAACCTTCCCAGGAAGAAAAAACTGACTTCCTAGGATGTCCCCAGCCACCTCTCCTGAACCCACGTTACACACCTGCCCTTCCTGCTTTGGCCCCAGCAAGAGGACAGTGTCTAATGAGAACACTAGCTGCTCTCGTTGGCCAAAATGAGTCTCATTTCATTTGTTTCAGTCTGAGTTCTGAGGCTACTTTATGATGATGCTTTATCCTTCCTTCAGCTAAACCTGTAAGATAAAGGAAGGGCAAGACACGGTACTCACACACTTGCTCACAAATCTCTAAGAAAGGATGACATTCTAGGCGGTGGAAAGAACACTGGCAGAGCATGCATATTCAAATCACAAAACTATGACCTCTCTGTATTCAAAGTAACCGTGTTTAGCTCATTACCTTCTGCCATTTAGCCCAACAAACGTTCTGAGCTTTTAGAAGAATTATGTAAATGTCAGTCCAGATTACCCACAGAAGACCACATTAAAAGAAAATCACCCACTAACAATTTACCATCTATGGTAGAAGCTGTTGGGTTAGTGCCCAATAGCTATTCATTCCTGTTCCCCCTTCATGGGGACAGCTGCGGGGTGGGTTGAGGGGGCAGGGCAGTGAAAATGCAAGGTTCATGTTTCTCCACACCTCCTTGTTTCCATATGACCTTCTTTAAGTCCATGATCTATACTGCAGGGCCTCTGGGGAAACTACTCATGCTCAGAAAAGAGAGACAGATATGAAGCTTGGGCATCTCTGGTCACCCCTTGGATTCCTGCTTTTGAAAATAGCAACCCAAGCCTAAAGCTGAGGTCCCTCTATTCAAATCATGAACCTACAGACATGAGTCTGCAGACAAGAGCCAGTATGGTGAGGAAAAAGGGGAAGAAAGGCAGAAGCAGTCTAGCTAACAATTGTCTGTTTGTTGAAATACAGAACCAGCCTGCTTCCTAAGCCACTCCTATCCAAGTCTTCTATCGAGCCAAAAAAGCATCTTAACTGATAGCTGATGCTTTATCAAACCACCACGTGCTAACATCTTGGGACACAAAGAACTGGATGGAGAGGCAATGAGTCAAGGGTTAAAAGTGAAAAATAAACCTTTACAAAACCTGGAAAATATGTAAGTGAACATTTAATATTATCAATCTATTCCCTCATGAATACATCTGTTTATAAAATAAGAATGATGCTAATATGTACCCCAAGGGGTTGTTCTAAGGATTAAATGAGTTAATAAGTGAAAAGCAAAGTTAACATTGCCAAGCACAAAACAAGTACGACCTAGTTATAGCTATCATGTTAATCAGTAAAAAAAAAAAGAAAAAATATGACATTTTTTGACAAAAATTATGTGTTGGACAGGGCACTAGACTCGAAATTGGAAAACCTGGCTTCTAGACAAACACATCTCACTCTTTGATCACAGATCAACTTTTGTAGCTGATTTAGGACAATGAAAACCTCAGCATAATCTATACCCTGTGTCAAAGAGTGTTGAAAGTTTGAGGACTCAGATGAATTCTGAATGACTGTATGTTGCCAGTTCTGTAATGAAATAAACATATCACTGAACATCTAAAAAGACTTTTTAAAAAAGAAAAAAGAAACTCCACTAGTAAATAAAATGGAATATTTTGGTTATGCAACCGAGAGCTTGGATGTTTTTAAATCTTTTCATATGAAGTTAGTTTTCTTTCTTAAAACAATGGTCGTACAGAAAAGCAGACTGGGCGGCACAGTGGGGCATTAGAGGGCTGTCCAGTTTGGGTCCTATGCTGACTCACCTATGTGCCATTGGGAAAGTCCTCCCTGGTCTCTGGACTCCAGTTTTGCCATTTGTACACTGAGAGGAAGAACCTGGAACCAAAAAAAGACAATAGCTCCATTCTTCCCTCTCCTGTATAATATGAAGATAAAGCATTTCTTTTCTTCATTGTCAAAGGCATCACTTCTAAAAGTACAAGGAATATGCAAGACAAACACAAAACAAAATCCTAGTGTCATTTACCAGGACACTGAAATCCATGAAGTCAAGGGAAGTGGTATTGACGCCCATCACAAAGGCTGAATCAGCAGCATGGAAAGTTCAAAGCCAACTAGAACTTCTTCTGTATGGTCAGACAAGTCCCACTCACCACTGGCAGATGGCTAAGAGCCTGAGGGTCTCTCAGCAGAGAAAATATCATATGAAAAAAAAATATAAGAGTATGTTTGTTTTTAGTAGTGGTTTCCACCTGCATGATGGTTCGCTCCTTTAATCCCAGTATTTGGGAGGCAGAGACAAGAGAATCTCCGTGAGTTCAAGGTCAGCCTGTTGAGGCCTGTGTGAGAAGAACAAACAGCTTTAGAACTCATGGAGAGTGACCCACCAGTTAGCACAATCACAATGGGTGTGCCTCAGAGAGGCAGAGCTGAGGACTGTGTGTCCTGAGGACTTCATGCTGTTACAAAGCATCGCTCTGCTTGGTGCCCTTGTGGTCATCATGTCACCCCTAATCTATGAGTTGTATGAAAACTCTAAGGAGGTTTTTCAGCCCCCCTCTGGGCAATGTCATTGGCACTTACAATAATAGTGACTGATCTTCTTCAAGCATTACTGCTGGAGCAGATTAATGACTCATCTTCCTCCCTCAGAAAGAACTTAGATTGTTAGAGGAAGACCACCACCCTTAGGAAGAATTTGGGGATGGGAGATTGTTAGTATAGTTAGGCTAAGATGTTTTTGCTAGTGGTTTTGATGTGGGAAATCTTGGGGAGCAATTTAAAGTTAAGAAAGGCACACTCTTGTTTATTGAGCAAGAGAGGGTTTTTGTTTTTTTTTTTTTTTTTTTTTTTTTGAGGTCATGGAACAATAACTACAGAGTCCAACTAGCACTGACTGACATGCCTCTCTTGCTTAAGCTGGGCTGGTGATCAAGGTCATGATTAATTTCTTGTACCCGGTTTTGCCCTCAACTTCCTGATAAAGTTTAATAAAAAACTGTTGACGAGTGGGTGTGCACTCTGAGGATTTAAAGTAGAAAAAGGCTGTTTTCTATATATGAGAGTTTGGATTTGTGATTCTCTAAAGACTTTTTTATGAGATTGCTTTTTTAAGATAAATAATAAAATGATTGATCCCTTCTTTGTAACTGAAAATTGCAACCTGACAGTAAGAGAAACTGGCTGAGAAAAAACTAATCTTGCTTGCCCATGCTTTGTTAATCTATAACAAGCTGCTTAGACGGGAATGTACGTGAGTTCTTGGGAATAATTTGTCTTTGCACCTGTAATACATAAAATGTTTACTCGGATAAGGGTATTGGGAACTCATTGTAATTATTTACTAGAATGTAACCACATTGTAATTTTTATGTTGCTTGAAAGATTTGGCTGGGATATGTAAGCTGTGGGAGAAGAAAGGAAGTTGGTCAGAGCATCATTTCAAGGTGTGTGTGTGTGTGTGTGTGTGTGTGTGTGTGTGTGTGTGTGTGTAACTCTGTGTGTGTGTGACTGTGTGTGTGACTGTGTGTGTCTATGTGCGTGTGTGTATGTGTGTGTGTGACTGCGTGTGTGTATGTGTGTGTGACTGTGTGTGTGTGACTGTGTCTCTCTGTGTGTGTGACTGTGTGCATGTGTGTATGTGTGTGTGACTGTGTGTGTATGTGTGTGTGTGACTGCGTGTGTGTATGTGTGTGTGACTGTGTGTGTGTGACTGTGTCTCTCTGTGTGTGTGACTGTGTGCATGTGTGTATGTGTGTGTGACTGTGTGTGTGTGTGAGACTGTGTGACTGTGTGTGTGTGTGTGTGTGTGTGTGTGTGTGTGTGTGTGTGTGTTTTCTCAAAATAAAGAGAGACTTAAAAAGAAGATTCCTGGGTCTGTGTGCTCTGCTGACGTCATACCTCCTCTTTCAGATCCTAACGTGTCGAAGCTAGACTTTGACAGCAGCCTGCTCTACATAGTAAATTCCAGGACAGACAGAGCTATGTGATGAAAACTTGTCTCAAAAAATAAATACACTTTTAAAAAAATAATAGAAGTGGTCTCCAAGTGCCCCATGGGGGGCAAAGAGGGCATTTTTGAGAACCAAGCAAAAGATACAGATACTATTTCCCACAGAAGCACAACTGTGTGCACGTACCCTAAGAGATACAACTTTATGCTGTATCTCTTATGTATGGTGGATATTCAGGGTCTGTTTATGACCTAAAGAGGAGTGAGAACAATGGTCGGGGTTGACCTAGATTCTGCTATGAGTAAGAAAAATACTGCTTTCATTATAGCTGCTGAAAAACGTCACGTAGTTATTATAAAAGTGCCTCTTTCAAACCTTCAATTTGCCAGAACCTGCCCAAGGTGGTGGCTGTAGTAATAATGGATTCTCTATCATTACTATCTCTATTACTATACTATGGTAATAATAGATTTTTTATCTACTCCTGGCTTGGTCTCCTCCATTCTGTCCCTGGGCTTGGTCATATCACATACTCTGGCCAATAAGACAACACCAAACCACCAAGCCACCAGACCCTTGGGGATTACTTAGAAGAGGATGATAAGCCATCTACAGCAAGTTAAGTCTTCTTAGCCAGTGACGTTCTTAACTGTACAGACAACCTTCAGGCTCATATGACACATGACTGCTATACAAGCTAACCAGCCAAAATCTCTCAAGACTGTCACAAACTGACAGGTTCATCTTGCTGACTTGAGGGTACAGGAAATATGACAAGTGGCTATTGTTTTAATGATTTTTGTGTATCTGGGGAGCGGTTACAATGCAGCTTTGAATAACTAAAAATAACATAGCTAGAGCCGTGAATATATCAAATGATATCCTCATACTCAAGAAGTGTGCTTTCTCGCAAACACAGAGGTGTGCAAAGAGTGGGAAAAAAAGAAGGTGGAGAAAGGTAAGGCTAACCATGAACACCAGTAAGATCTTACAAAAGACTTAGCCACATATCAAGAGGCAACAAGGAACATCTTGAGAGGGTTTGAGTAGCACAGTAGTATAAACAAACTGTTGTTCTAAAAAGGTCTTTTCATCGCTGTGTATGGAGCAAGAGTTGTGGTGTAGTTACCATTGAAAATGTGGTTTTAGTACTGTCATTGTGAAACCAGAGAAGTCTAGATTATGAGGCCAGCAGAGAAGATGGAGAGAAGGGAAGACTGGAGAAGCACACAGGCTATAAGGCTAAAGAAAGCTGGTAGTCATTCTTGTTTAGAGAATGAAAAGGAAAAGCTGTATCTGAACACAGACTGTGTGTCCACTTATCGAATGGCTATTTACTGAGGGCTGACTTTATGCCAAGCATCAGGGGAGACCATTTTTCTGAAGTCAGCTGTCACTATTTGAATGTGAAATGCCCTCAGCAGACTTATATGTTTGAGCGTTTGGTCCCCAGCTAATGGGGCTGTTTTAGTAGGTTGCAGAATCTTTGGGACACAGGACCTAGGAAGATGATGTAGGCCACTAGGGTAGGCCTTGAGGGTTCCATCCCCCGATCCTGCTCGAACTCTCAGTTTCCCGGTCAATGCCATGTGGGGAAGAGCTGCTGCACATTCCCGATCCTGTGACTGACTCACCCCAGCCACCGTGCCTTACTTGCCATGATTGATTGAAACTCTGTTAACTGTGAGCCAAAAGGATCCCTCCCTTAAATTGCTTCTGCCAGCTTGTGAAGCCAGATAGTTAAAGGACTGCAAGTAAGTATATCACAGAGATGCCTGTGCCTTGATGTTTTCTGCAGCATGACTCCTAATAGGTAGGTATCCATCAACAAAGGAGTGGATGTTGAAGTGAAAGAAAATTTTATGGGTCCCACAAAAAACTAATAAAATAGCAGGGCCCTATGATTCCTTTTCCCTAACCTAAATAGTTAAAAATACCTGTCAGCAGTCACAGAAAATGTAGAGTTATAGGACAAAGGCCTGTTGAATCACCCAAGAAACTGTCTGGCCATGAAAGATAAAAAGATATGCAAAGACATCTTTAAATAGAGAATAGAAATGTGCCCCGGAGTATGTCTAATGAATAATGGGCCATCTGGTGTTCCTCCAAACCCTTCCCCTCGCCCCCATGAGGTCTTCTCAGGGTCCAAGAAACTACAATTTAACTTTAACTAGATACTATGTTAACCTAGATAAACATCTGCCTGCAGGAACTGCACTCTGCCCCCATAGACCAGTACAGCCTGCTGATGTTCAAAAATTGTAAAGCAACCAATCATGTGTAACTGCATGAAAGTTTCCCTCCTTTCCCCACCTTGTGTCTATAAAAACCCTAAAATCTGGAGCCTTAGGGTAGTCTCCTTTGTCTCTTGCATGAGACATGTGTTGGGTGGCCCAGAGCACTCTGTCATTAAACTACCTCATGTGTTTGCAGCAATCTGGTCTCTCGTGAGTCTTTGGGTGTGTGCCGTCCTGAGATTCGAGTGGGGCCCCCTGGGGTCCCCATCTGGGGGTCTTTAAGCCTTTCAGAAGACTGCTGTGTATATACACAATGGAGTTTGTTTTAACTATGACGCAGAACAAGGTTATAACATTTGCAGGGCAGTAAATACAACTGCTGAATATCACGGAGCAAATTAATCCTATCTCAGAAAGACAAATGTCATGTTTTCTCTATTTTGTGTTTCCTAGATTTTATATTATATGAACTATGCATGCATATATGGCATGGAAGTAGAGGGAAGCTGACAATGGAAATAAAGGAACCTGTTTTAGGGTTTTCCTGCTGTGAACAGACACCATGACCAAAGCAACTCTTATAAGAACAACATTTAATTGGGGCTGGCTTACAGGTGCAGAGGTTCTGTCCATAGTCATCAAGGCAGGAGCATGACAGAGTCCAGGCAGGGATGGTGCAGGAGGAGCTGAGAGTTCTATATCTTCACCTGAAGGCTGCTAGTGGAAGACTGACTTCCAGGCAGCTAGGGTGAGGGTCTTAAAGCCCACACCCACAGTTACACACCTACACCAACAAGGCCACAACTACTCCAACAGGAATATACCTTCTAATAGTGCCACTCCCTGGGCTGAACCTATACAAACCATCACAGAACCTAACAGGACAAGAAGAAAGAAGAAAAATGAAGAGAAGGATATGGTGGGAGACTGTGTTCAATTTGTATGAAATTTGTGTTTGTATGAAAATGTCCTTATGGTCTGGAGAGACAGCTCAGTTGTTAAGAGCATTAACTGCTCTTCCAGAAGTCCTGAGTTCAATTCCCAGCAACCACACTGATGGCTCACAATGATCTGTAATAATATCCCATACCCTCTTCTGGTGTGTCTGAAGACAGCTACAGTGTACTCATATGTAAAATTAATTAATTAATTAATTAATTAATCTTTAATAAAAAGAAAAGAAAATGTCCTTATGTAATACAGTTCCATGTACAATCAATGAAAAAAAAGCTTAATTAAAATAAATACTGCTGAATATAATCACATAGGCATCGAGATAAACCTGCAATTATAACTTGGGGCCTATGGCAGGAGAAGAGTAATAGGAACATTTTAATTGCCGTGGTGCAGAAGTCTTTAGAAAGAGATCCCTAAGACACAAAATCTAAACTGAGACCCAACAGATGAGGATGTTTTAGCTAGACATGGAGCTGGGAAATCAAGACATCAAAGGAAACACTCTGTAAGAACACTCGGGGGCTCTCAAAGACATCAGTGACGACATAAGGTAAATAAAAGGAAGAGTGGAACAGTACGAGTGAGAGACAGCACCAGAAACCAAGCTGGGTAGAGCTGGATCTGAGCAGGCAGTGCCTGTGGTCCACATCAGAGAACTAGACTAAAATTACAGAGTGTGTCTGGAAACTGACAGGAGACGTTCACGTAACTGTTCTGCCTCACCCTTTGGTGGTCAGGGGTACCACTCCAGATGTCTGTCAGTCGGAGGAGCAGATCTGGAAGGTGTCAGCGCCCTGTGGGAGGGAGTGCTGGAACAGGGGTCTCTGAAGACCTTCCTGTGGATCCGACTAGAAAACAGTAGAAATGGAAGTCTCAAGGTGGCCAGAGAGAGCTGACCTGGAGACTGGCAATTGTCAGTGTAGAGACAACCAGGCTGAAACCCGGCTGAAACCAATTCTCCAGGGAGGACACGAAAATGAGAAGAGAACCCACAGACGGAAAGTCCTGCAGGAGCTGAGAGAAAGCCCAGATGACTCAGCCCAGCACGTCATTGCCATTTCCAGCTTAGGTGACACCCGAGGAAGCTGTGGACGGACAGGAGTCCAAGAGAACACTTTAGAGCAGGGGTATGTTTATGCCTGTGCCTTCTCTGCATCCGAAGGTTAATATTGTTCATAAACCTGACTTGTCACAGACTGAAAATTAAGTAATAAATAAAAAACACTAACTTGATCTCTAAGGGGAAAATTTGAACTGGTCAGAATAACCTTTTCTCCTGGTAAACAAAACCAAGTCCTGTGATTGTGCAACAGAGAGAGTGGCCAGCCAGTGTTGGATGATCTCATGTGTCCCCACGGCTGTGGTCACGACAAATACATCACCTTTTATGCAGGAGTGTGAGATGTGACATAAGAGTTGGTGGTCTAGGCCTAATTACTTCTCCCAGCTTTACCATAGGTCTCCATACCTAAGCCAAGTCATACATCTCAGTAACTTGGCTTTTTCATCTACAAAATTAGAAATGGGTCCCTCAAATTGATTGTTTAGCATTTGTTTTTATTGAAAATACTTTTTATACAATATATACCAGTCACAATTTCCCCTCCCTCAACTCCTCCTAGGTCCTCCCTCCCTTCCCTCCCACTCAACTCCATCTCCTTTCTTTCTCTCGTTAAAATAAACAGGCAAACAAACAGACCAGAATAAAAATAAAACTAAAAGAAAAAACATCAGAAACAGAGAGAGAGGGAGAGAGAGAGGGAGAGAAGCTGTAAAACATGAAATCAGAAAACATGATATTCAAGCAAAAGACCAGTAAAGCCAAAAAAGAAAAAGAAAAAGAAAAAGAAAGAAAATTTCCCAAACAAATGCCATTGGGTTCATTTCATGTTGGCCGTCTTCTGCTGGTCATGAGGTCTGCCCTTGTGTGGTTTGTGTATCCAGTGAGTCTCCTTTGGACAAAACTAATTTTTGCTTTGTGAGTGGTTATCAACTGGAGACAGCTTCTGAGTTAGGGATGTGGCTTTGGGTCTACTTCCCCTCCCAGCACCGGGGCCTGTGCAGACCCTGTGTGTGCTGGCATAGTCTTTGAGTTCATGTGTGTGGCAGTCCTGTTGTATCTGGGAGACACTGTTCCTTGCTGTCTTCTGTCCCCTACCATTGACCAGATGGCCTTCTGAGACTTGGCACAATATGGAGGACTCCATTGGCAGGGCTTCCCCCTCTCTGACCTCATCTGGGGAGTCCAAACCCCGTACACACATCTCTACCAGCAGGATGTAACATAGCCTTAGTTAGATCACAGATTCAACTTCCTTTCTCTTTATAAGAACCCATTCAGCTAGCACCTGAGATTCCTGAAATGCTTCCCCATGCTAATGAGGCATTCTGGTACCCTAACCTTTTAGCCAAAAACTTCTGCCCAGCCTGGATCTTTCTACCTTCCATCCCCCAAAATTTTATAAGCCTTGAATCACCCCCAAGTAACATTGATCTGACTGCCTGCAGCTGGTCCAGGAGTCTTAATCACTGTATATACTCACAGGGCTTCTGAACCCACCTCCAGTCCTGTTCATCATCGCTGCTCCCTTTTAGGCTGACAGTCCCTAAGGGCAGGGAAAGCCAGAGCATTGCCTTATTTAATATAAGGTAACAGAATGCCTATGACTAAAGTAAATACCATTGCCAGTTTAAAGAGAGGAAAGCCAAAAGTGGAAATTGTGTTATGACAGTAGAACTGATGTGGAACTTTGTGCACATGAACCTGGCCATCAGCTCAGCTTCACTGTTGTGCTGTGCGATACTGGAGCTGGACCCTGGGTTCTCTTTCCCCAGCACATGCGATGCTAATCTCTGTCAACAGAGGACCGTTTATTTATTGTACTTGTGAGCGAGTGTATATGTGTGTGAGTGTGTGTGATATATGTGCACATGTGTAAGGGCACACACACCTATGTGTATGTGCACACAGCAGATGAGGGTGTCTAAGGCCATGCTCTATCACTGCTTATCACTGAGTCAGGGGTTATGATAAGGGCTGGATATACATGCATTCATTTTGATCTTACAACATCCACACCAGAGTAATCAATTCTTTCTACATCTGGAAAGACTGAGGATTTAGTAACTTGCCCAAGATCACCAACAGGAAAGCAACGTGATACTATACAACCATGTGACTCCCAAGCCCATTGGCAGCACGGTCATCTGCCTTCACCATTTCCCATGCTCTTTGCTGGCCCTACCCCTGGCTGTCTGTGTGGCTATAGGCAAGCTCTTTAATCTCTCTAGCCTTGTGAAATGAAGAGAGCACATCTGTTTGGCAGGACCACTGTAAAGATGACAAAGGCTTTACCTAAAGCATTTAGCACATTGCTTGGCCCCCAGAGGTCATTAATAAATGTCTCCTCTTTGTCTTCCTTTAAAATTATGGTGGTACCTTCAAAGGCCAAAATGAGTCCACAGGTAACAGCACAAGCCAGGACACCAGATTTGGCAAAGGCCAGCCAGAGGTGAAGCTTTTTTCTAATGTACTGGGGATTTTTTTCTTGTGTTTCTTTGGTGGGGGGAATAAAAAAATTAAAAGATAATATTCCCCGTTCTACCTCAGGGCCTGGCCACATGGAACTCGTTTCCCCATGAAGCAGCTCAGACTGAGGCTGGAAGCAGGTTGTAGCGGAGCCCAGATAGTCTGTTGGAGGACAGAGCCGGGGCCCATCACTAAGAAATAATACTGCTTCTCATGTGTCTTGTACTTTACAGTTTTCAAAAGCATGCCCACAGTCTTCTTATTTAGTCCTCACACCACACCACTGTGGTCAAGGATGTCAGGATGAGGTCATCTCTATTTGACAAATGAAAGAATAGGGGCCCAGAAAGGGAACATGTTAGGCCCGCTATGGGGCTAACACAGAGAGACCCAGTCCAGTCAACAGCGGTCCTATGAACTTCTCTGTGAAGAAGAATTTCCTAGACGGAAAGGGAGAGTTCCAGCACTAGTTCCAGCACCTAGTTCCAGAGTGCTGGAGCTAGGTCTAGGAAGACAAGATGGCTCAATGGTTAAAGTGCCACACAAGCAAGAGGACCAGTGTTTAGGTCCTCAGAACCCATGGAAATGCCAGGTGAGCATGACAGTCCAGCTGTAATTCCAGCCTCAGAAACCAGAGACAAGGATCCCTGGAGCAAGCTGCTTGGTGAGACTAGCTATATTAGCAGGCTCTGGGTTGGACTGAGAGACTCTACCTCAAAGAGTCAATAGAAGAGTGACTGAGGACAATTTCAGCTCAAAAAATGCCTCCATCAGATTCACCTATAGAGAAGTCTTTGTGGCATTCTCTTGACTGATGATTACTGTGGGAGGGTCCAACCCGCTGTGAGCAATGCCACCTCTGGGCAGATGGTCCAGGATTGTCTAGGAGAGCAGGCTGAGCAAACGACAAAGAGCAAGCCAGTCAGCAGTGCTTTTTCCATTCACGACCTCTGCTTCAGTTCTTACCTCCACATTTCTGCCTTGAGGTCCTACCCCGACTTCCCTAGATAATGGACTGGGATGGAGTCATGTGAGTCAAATAAACCCTTTCCTGCCCAGGTAGCTTTAGACCATGCTCACTACCATGGCAATAGGAAGCAAACTAGAACAGCAAGCAAATTCACTAATAGGGACTCTATAGATCCACTGTTGATAGAAATCTGTACACAGACACACACTGCTGCACCTGTCGCATAGATGCTGGTTGGAGTCCAGCGGTCTGCTCATAACCAAAGAGCTCTTAAATGAGATACTCCCCCAGATTTCTCTCCATCAAAAACGTGCTTAGATCTTCCCCCAGATCCTCCTCTACAGACCCCAAAGAACTCAGTGTTGTATTACATGAGGTCCAGAACATCCAAAAGAGTAGATGTGCAAGCCGGGCTTGCCCTTTGGCTCCCAACTGTACAGAGCAAGCTGCTCCTGCCTCACAGGAAGGGGTCAAATGAGCTGATGTCCTGCAAGTGCTTGAATTGTGAGCTATTGTCTTTGCTTCCCTCTGCACACAGACCTTTCCCATTAAGGCTAATGTTTCTATTCCGTTGATGTCCCACTGAGCACAGTGGGACCTGCCAGGTCCTCCCAGCAGCTGGAACTGAGAGCCCTTTGCTGCAGGGCTGGGGCCTGGAAGGGAGCAAGCCAGCACAGCACGTTCCGTTCCGGAAAAGGACATAGTCTCCAGTGGACAGTCATCCCTCACAACCCTTTCTACAGAGCCAGCACACAGCCCGAGGCTTGCTTTTAGAAACAGAGATCATTTTCTCTTCCTTTGCTTTCCAGGGTCCAGAGGTGAAAAAGCACCACCCCACCCCCACCCCTGCAAAGAGCCCCGCTGGCAAGTTGTGGCACTTTGAGAAAGTCCTGCTCTTTGAAATTAGGCACATCAAGTCCAAATACAAAGCCATTAGATGTGAGTCCCACCCACCTGCAGGGAGCCTGTTTTCTTATCACAGATTCGACCTGCCTGCCTGGCACAGCTCCAGAATAAACAGCTGCAATCCTTTGCACGTTGCTGTTCCAAGACTGCTCTGGGACCAGCAGCCTAGGTACTACCTTTGAAAAATGCAGCAACTCATCCTCCTCCCTGCACACCCCCACGCAGGCCTACCCGAAATGTGCTTGGTAATGAGACCAGAGAGTTCAAGAAAGGGTGTACAGCCTGCTCTGGCACCTGCCCAGCCTGTGGGAACTACCCGATGAACAGCAGTTATTACCTGTTATTATCTGGAGCCAACCCTCAAATCATACATATATGTAACTGCTAACTAATGGAGGGCTGGGGGCATCTTAGAAAGTCAAACAACTAAACACTCAGGGATTAGATGGGAGAAAGCACAGAGGTGAGGAGACTTGGGCAGGGTATTTGACCACAGTCTCCTCTTTCCTTAAAGCACACCCCCACCCCTTCTTGCACACAGGCTTTCAACCCTGAACTACACTGTGCTCCAGGCTCTGTTCCACTCTGGGCCTGGGGAAAGAAAGCTAAATAAAGCCATTATCCCCTCAGTCATGCCAACGTTCTTCCCAAACTGCCATGGTGCTGAGATGAAGCCACCAGAACAAGAAAGATATTAGTAAGTATAGCTGGGAGGTCAGGAGAAGAGGCGGCCTGTAGGCCTTCCCTTCTGGGGAAAGGATAACACTCTGAACAGTCTCCTGCTTCTTATCATACCCTCCTCTCTTATCATCACCCCCACCTTGTGTGTGGTGTGTGGATACATATGTGTGTGTGTGGTATGTGAGTGTTGGTATGTGTGTGTATGTTGTGTCTATGATATGTGTATGTATGTTTATAAGTGGTATGTGTATGTATGTATGTGTGTATACTATGTATAGCAGTTATATATGTGTGGTGTGTATGTGTGTATGTGTGAATTGTGTGTGTGGCATGGTTATTTTTCATGCTGGCTGTTATTATATAAATTCCTGCATTGCTTTGAAGCTATAATACTATTACATGAGAATTGCCCTGCCTGTGATAGGCATGGTGAACAGCCCTCACAGGATCTGGGCTTTTATGTATTTTAAATGTTCTTATTACATTTTACTGCCTGGGGCACACATGCTCCAACCTGCATATGGAGGGCAGAGTAATAAGAACAGGAGAGAGATAGAAATGAATAGGTGGGCTTGGGGCAGGGACCCTGACAGTGATCAGGTGTGGTCTGGGGCAGGGACCCTGACAGTGAGCAGGTGTGGGTCTGGGGCAGGGTCATGGACAGTGAGCTGGTATGGGTCTGGGGCAGGGTCATGGACAGTGAGCAGGTGTGGGTTTGGGGCAGGGTCATGGACAGTGAGCAGGTGTGGGTCTGGGGCAGGGACCCTGACAGTGAGCAGGTGTGGGTCTGGGGCAGGGACCCTGACAGTGAGCAGGTGTGGGTCTGGGGCAGGGTCATGGACAGTGAGCAGGTGTGGTCTGGGGCAGGGACACAGATAGTGAGCAGGTGTGGTCTGGGGCAGGGACCTGACAGTGAGTAGGTGTGGTCTGGGGTAGGGACACAGACAGTGAGCAGGTGTGACCTTGGGGCAGTGACACAGAGAGTGAGCAGGTGTGATCTGGGGCAGGGACATGGACGGCGAGCAGGTGTGGGTTTGGGGCAGGGTCATGAACAGTGAGCAGGTGTGGGTTTGGGGCAGTGACACAGACAGTGAGCAGGTGTGGGTTTGGGGCAGGGACACAGACAGTGAGCAGTTGTGGTCTGGGGCAGGGACATGGACAGTGAGCAGGTGTAATCTGGGGCAGGGACACAGACAGTGAGCAGTTGTGGTCTGGGGCAGGG
>JANHMN010000004.1:41542605-41570911 GCA_030674055.1 Rhabdomys pumilio | reverse complement strand
TCTGGGGCAGGGACACAGACAGTGAGCAGTTGTGGTCTGGGGCAGGGACACAGACAGTGAGCAGGTGTGGTCTGGAGCAGGGATCCTGACAGTGAGCAGGTGTGGGTCTGGGGCAGGAACCCTGACAGTGAGCAGGTCTAACTTTTGCCCTTGTTCAAAAGTAGGAACTGTCTCTGGTTCTAGCCAGGCTTGGCATGTCAGAAAAGAGCTCTTGTCTTTTTATCATCTCTGGTACTCAGTGAGCTCCCTCCCTAGAGGCTGTGCACAAGGTGTAACTGGAACTCCAGTCTAGGCACTCATTTCTGAGCAGCTTTGGAGTTGGATCTCTGAGTTTTCATGATGGAAATGAAATTTTATATATATATATATATCCTAATCCCAAACAAACTCCTGTAGGATTTTAAAGTTCCAACTCTTAAGGGAAGAAATGCCATCACAGTTTGGGAGACCATTAAGGATGGACTCCTACCTTAGACTATGCTTGGGACCCACTTCCCATTCCCCTGGCAACACTAAAAAAGGTAAAAATCAGTTTCCCCACACCTTGGGCTTTGAAATACCAGGTAAAACTGTATATTAAGGCTTTGTTGAGGCCCATTAAAGCAAAGCTATTTCCTCATGGTCAAAAGAATGGCCCTGGGTGAAAACATGACATTCTGATCTGCTCAAAGATTAGAACACTACAACTATTATCCCTTAAGAGTTAACCCAGTTGGGCCTGTCGATCAACTGTGGAGTCCACCCCACAGGAAAGCTGAGTAACAGGAAAACATGCTAAGAATGTGGGAGGAATAATTATCCCCTTAATGAGCCTTGTACTTACCCTTCACAGAAGTCCCTCCCAGGGTACAGCCACTCAACAGATTTCTCATCCTGCCCAGAGCTCTAACATATTCTCTTTCTTCCTCCCTCCCTCCCTCTTTCTCCCACCCCCACCTCCTAAACATGCCTCCCTGAACCCCGTTTTCTCATTTGTCCCCTAAAGCTTCAACTAAGTAAGCTGCCTGTGGCTGCTTACTGATCCCCCTGGCTAAACACCATGCCTACCTCAAATGCATGGCTTTCTCTTTCTCCTCTCATCTTCCTTCTCCTGGCAGATGCTGAGATTTGTAGCTTGTTTTCCCTGTTGCTTCTCCCTCCAACTCTAATATAACTGTTCTTAGGCTTCCTTCTAAGTCTTTTTTTTTTTTAATTCTTTTATCAATGAGACTAAAAGAGGGCATGCCAAATTCCTGAGAGGACAATCTGAGAGTCAGTTCTCTTCTAACATGTGGGTCCTGGAGCTCAAACTCAGAGTATCAGGCTTCGTAGGCCCTCTGGGACTGTAGCCGAGCTGGTATGGACTTCTGGGGCTAGGCCTCTAAGGTGATAAATGTTTCCGGTTCTGGTTTGAGCTCTCTGCTTCCAGATCTACCAACAGGTGAAGAACTTCCACCTTACACTCTTACTACAAATATGGAGCCACCCTAGCCACTGTGCTTTCTCAGACAATAAAGACTAGCCATTGCCTCTATAAATACCCTGGGAAATTGAGGACAAGAAAACCTTGAGCTTATTAATTGTCCCAAATGCAAAGAAAAGTAATTATCCCATGTCATCTTCCTTGACACTTAAAATCATGAGGGGGGAAAAAAATCCCTCAAGTTGGTAGGGAAAATGTTATAGACAAAACAAAGGGGACACATACATTTGGTCACTCAGAATAATTACAAGTTAACCTATCTAGTCTTGGCAAAGAAAGCTGTTTGCTTTCAGCAGGCCTCTAACTAAAAGTAAGGACCAGAGCTCTGATCAGTCCGTGTATCTCCTCCATAGCATGTTCACACTCCCTTCAAATAGAAAACATTGATTCTAATTTACTGTACAGTCGTAGTTTAGGGCGCCATGGCCACCTGTGCCTTCCTAAGGCCCTGAAAAGGATGCATCTGCAATCTGTGTCATGACCACTCCTCCAACAAAGAAGGACAAACATGTGCTCCAGTCCAACACCACAGACAATGCCCCAAACACCTTAGAAGATGGCACCTAGCTTACAAGGGACTTGGGGGGAGCGTTAATTAGGTTTTTTTTTCTATTTGTTTCCTGATCTTTCTTTTTTCCTACCTTTGGTATAAACCCTGGTCTTCCCAGATAATAGCTACCTCAAGTCACCAAGAGCAAAGGTCACAAAAGGAAGAAAGCAA
The DNA here is from genome assembly GCA_030674055.1 of Rhabdomys pumilio. NCBI lineage: Eukaryota > Metazoa > Chordata > Mammalia > Rodentia > Muridae > Rhabdomys > Rhabdomys pumilio. Next base: position 41,568,728 of record JANHMN010000004.1, on the reverse strand, counting down.
AATGGAGAAAACATATTCACAGTTTGATAACACTGCTCCCATTAAGCCATCATGACTGGCCATAGTTTAGTTATCCCTTTGCAGGAATCCAAATCCTGAGCAACCATCTGTAAAAGATACTGTTGGGATGTTGGTGTTGAATGGCATCAATAAGTGATCATAATTTTTATTAGGTGTGATAATGGCACTGAGCCATCCACCTTTGCCTTTTTAATATGCACGTAAATATTTAGAGCATAATGACATGTTTGTAATTTGCTTTAAGATATTTTAGCAAAATAAAAATGGGAACTTTTAAAACAACTGGCCCTTCCTGGGTTGTTATTTGCCTGTCTTTTCCTGGTATCTCAATTCTAAGGAAAGCCCATGAACCAAAGCTAAGGTACTAACTACTAAATCACCTTTCTTTAAATGTATAAAACTCAGAGCATCTTGTAACCTCAAGACAACATAAGAATGTGTAAATTTCACACACTCCCAACCCGTATTCCATCTCTATTCACAGACAAACACAAAGCATGCACATGGCTAAGAGGCTTAATTTGCAGAAAATTTGTGTGTTTATCTAAAGAATTACAGAGCCTTGGTGCATACTTGTGACCCAGCATTTGGAACGATGCAGCAAGAGATTCTTTAGTCTGAGGTCAGCCTGAGCTACACAGTAAAACCCTCTCCCCAAAAGATATGGGAGCTAGCTCTAGCAAGGTAAGGACAGTTATGATGTTCTCATCTGAGACAATTAAAGGAGAAGATAAAGACACAAAGCCTAGATGACATAAGTCATGCTCATCACCAACTCTTCCTACCCCATCACCCAATTGCAACTTCTCCAAAATAGCCCTTCGTGTACCTGAGCTCCCAAGATGCCTTTTTCTCAGGAGACAGTCACACACACACACACACACACACACACATCTTCTCAAAGTGCTAGCCCTTGAATAATCTTTATTTTTCTTTCCGCTGTTTCTCGGCTCCCAAGTATTGAGCACACAAGGTAGATGGACTTGGTTTGGGTAACAGGGAAGCTGGCCAATGGATGGACCAAGCAAGGCAGATGTCGTTAGTGGCAGGAGCTGATTGAGGGCCACAGGGAGATTTTTCCACACATATTTGTCTCTGCAAGACAACTTTTCACAAAATGTTTTTTTAAAAACCAGTATGAGGCCCCCCTGGCATGGGCAAAGAGACACCTTGTTGGTGTTCTTCTACCAGTCAGGGGCAGAGCAGATGGCAGTCCTTTGTTCATCCTAGCTTGATGCCTGCCTAGGACTCATAAAAATCAAATCAAATCATCTGTGTAGTGTAGTGCAGTGTAGTGTGGGAAGAGGAAGACAGACAGAGACCTACCATGCCATCCACAGACTTGCCCTCCAGCACACATAGGTGGGCCATAGATACCTGCTTGCTACCATGCCACACAGCACAGTTTCAGGATGTCACCCAGCCTACAGTGGGAGCCATCACAATGTGTGAGTATGTGGTGGCCAGATGGGAGAGAAAGAGGAGTGGAGCACCTGAGCATTATGAAGAGAGATGGAACTGAAGACTGAGGGTGAATAGGAGTATCTTGTTGTGAGTGGCTAGCTCTGCCACCCGGGTCTATGGTGAAGTCCCAGTCTAAGCTGACACTGAGGGCCACGTCTGAGTCTTTGGCTATACACTGGCAGAGGTCAGTGTCAACATCTGTGGCTGGTATTATCGCTAGAGAACATGGTGATATCCCTGGTCAGGGCAGCAGCCACGGACAACTTGGATGTCCAGGGCTATGCATAACTAGCTCCACCCCTCACTGGATGAGGTGTTCTGTAGAGCATGCCTCTTTTCTCACCAGGTGGCAGCATTCAGGAGAACTGCCTTGTTCAAGAAACAGAAACTGATGCTGGTGGCAGGGATTTGGGTGAGCAGGCCCCAAGGGCATAAGTGTAGGAGAGTTGAACCCCATATGCATGAACCTACTCATTTGCCATGGGGTAGCATCGGTCAAAGGTGATGCCCTACTCCCACCCCAACCCCTCTCCACTTCCTGCAGTCAGAAATGCTGCCCACGGAGCCTTGCGTTCAGGAGGGCTAGCCCTGCCTTTCACCAGCTGCAGCATTCAGGAGAGCAGGCCCTGTACCTCACCTGGGCAACACAATAGGGCTGGCCCTGAAGGGGACACAGGTGAGCCAGCCCCAAGGGCAAATGCATGGGAGAACTGGCCTTGCCACCCCTCTGCTGTGAAGTGGTCTGGGCTTGGGGGTGATGCCCTCTACACCCTTACCTCTCAACATGTGAAGCCGTCAGGAAAACTGGCCCCAGGATCATGAGAGCAGGAACGTTGGCCCGGTTCATCACCAGCTACTGTACTCCAGAGAGCAGGCCTTCATCTGAGCAACACAGTAGTGCTGACCTGGATCAAGGTGGAGCAGATGAGCCAGCCTCAAAGGTAAGAGCATAACAGAGCTGGCCCTGCCACTCATCTGGTGTGAGGTAGAGTGGATGCAGGGGTGATGCCTCTCCCTCCCTTCCTCACCACTGGCAGGAGCTGGGAGAGCTGGCCCTGGAGTCTTGAGAGAGGAAGAGTTTGTCCTGCCACTCAGATGTAGCACTAGGAGAGCAGGCCCTGTACCTCACCTGGGCAACACAGTGGAGGTGCGAGCCCTGACGGTGACGACATGGTGACCCAGCTCTAAGGGTGTGAGAGAGGGAAAGCTCACCCAGACCCTCACAGGCTGCAGCACTTGAGAGGACAGGACCTGTACCTTGACTGGAAAGTACAGTAGAGCTGGCTCTGGAGCTGTGGGTGCAGGTGAGCCGTCCAGAAGGCATGAGAGCAGGAGAGCTGACCTGGCCTCCTGCTGATGGCAGCTTTGGCTGGCTAACTGGAGCAGTACTGGAAATCTCACCCTGGTAGTGTAAATAAGGGAGAGGCAGTGGGGCTGACCAGCTCAGCTAGCAACCAGGCCCAGATCCAGGACTTTGAGTTGACCCACCCCCAAATCTACATCATCTGTGAACATGTGAAGGGGCTGGCCCTGCTGATCCAAAACTGCAGGTTCTACATGACACAGCTCAACAACAGGATAACTAGGAGGAGTCCCAGGGAGGATCCAATGTTGACGGTGTCACACAAGCTAGAGACCTCAAACCAGACTCATTGCAATGGACATTCTCAAGTGAAGATGTGTGGACAGAGGGATAAACTGTGCAACACACAGTGACATACTAATCAGCTTCCACAATGAGATGTGTTTCTATTCTGTGTGTGTGTGTGTGTGTGTGTGTGTGTGTGTGTGTGTGTGTGTAGTTTACAAAGACAAAGGGTATATGTGAGGGGATAAGGAGATGAGTAAGACCAGTGTGCATGACATGAGACTCACAATGAATCAATAAAAAGTTTAGAAAAAAAAAAATGAAAACCAGCATGAGAGATTATAAACCACAAAATCACATGTTTTTATTTTAAAATTTGATATTTTGAGACAGGGCCTTTCTACATAGTCCTGGTTGTCCTAGAACTCACTATGTAGACCAGGCTGGGCCTTGAACTCACAGAGATCCACCTGCCTGCTTCCCTAGCCCTGGGATTGAAGGCATGTGCACATGTACTTACTGAGTGAAATCATGTACACTTTCCCTCTCTGAGATCAGACACGGCTCAACGCAGAGCCAACACGCATCTCACCAGCACCTTGTCAATACAGAGCACTGTCATTCCCTAACACTGACAAACTTAGCATCAGAAAATATAGCATGGAGACTGGAGAGAGAGCTCAGCAACTGAGAACACTGGCTGTTCTTCCAGAGGACCCAGGTTCAATTCCCAGCACCCACATGGCAGATCATACCCATCTGTAACTTCAGTTCCAGGTCTTCTAATACCCTCATACAGACATACATGCAGGTAAAACACCAATGCACACAAAATAAAAATATATTATGTGTGTTTTTTAAAAGCCAGGTGGTGATGGTGCATGTCTTTAATTCCAGCATTTCAATGCACACAAAATAAAAATAAATTATTTTTTTTTTTTTTAAAAAAAAAAAAAGCCAGGTGGTGGTAGTACAAACCTTTAATCCCAGCACTCAGAAGGCAGAAGCTGACAGATCTCTGTGAGTTCAAGACCAGTCTGGTCTACAGACTGAGTTACAGGATAGCCAGGGCTACATAGAGAATCCCTGTCTCAACAGCCACTCCCCCACAAAAGAAAGAAAACCTATTTTGACTGTTTGCTAGGAGGTCAGTGGCATTATTTTCACACGCATATACACAGCAAATTCACAGAAGCTTTTTTTTTTTTTCAAAGCAGATAGAACTTTTTTAGAAACCACCGCAAGCCATTCATAGGCCATTTTTAACTTCCAAGTATTAAAAAAAGGCCATGTCAGATTTTTCTCCTACACCTTAGGAACAACTTCTTGCTTGTCGAGAAGATGCGAGTGTGCCCTGCTGGCAGCAACAGCTCATTAGAACAAGTGAGCATCTCCTCAAGTATGACAGAGATGTTGATGATGACAGGGACAATGCACTTTGGACTATCCGCGTACCAATTTTTTTCAGAAACGCGCCACTTTCTACAGAGAATGAACAGGCAAAGCCTGTGGGTTGTAAAAATACAGCCTAACACTCATTTCGGCAAGTATATAAACACTTTATCTTTTAAATTAATATAACTTCTGCATTCTGTTTCACAGCATAGTGCTAGCTAATATTTGTTGAGTGTTTACAGCAGAAGCTGACTTAGGATACATATATAATACAATATAACTAATATAATGTAATATCATTTATCTTTAGTTCTTTTCTATGAAACTGGCGCTATTTCTACACCTCCAATTTGCAGGTAAGAAAACACAGGAAGAAAGATGTTTAAGTAACTTACCTGAAGTTACACAGCAGCAAGTACTAGAAACAGACCTTACGCTCCTGAGACCAGGCCCTTAATTACCAGTGATGTATTTACCCCAGAATATGTTCATGCTCCTTTCAAATAAAAGCCGTCAATTGTATCTTCTAATGTACACACATAGTTTAGGGCTCCATAGCCACCCTGTGCCTTCCTGAAGGCCCTGACAAGGATGAATCTAGAATCAGTGTCATGACTACCTCTCCAACAAAGGACAAACGTGTACTGCCAGCTCCAGTCCAACACCACAAATATCATCATCTTGTTACCAAGAGTAGAAGTGACTCTTCTCTCAGTAAAATAACTTACTCTGACTCTGTTTATAAAAAATTCGATAGGCCTTCCCACCGCCACGTGGACCGCCCACAGGGGAAGCCACTACAATGTGCAAGCGTGTGGTGGAGTGAACAAAGAGAAAGGGCAGACCGTTTTCAGCACTATGAAGAGAGGCAGAATCTTAGAAGCGATGATGGTGAGAACAGTCTCATGTAAGTAGCCTTCCCTGCTATCTAAGGCCGTGACAAAGTCCCTGGATCTGTGGCCATTCAACAGCAGGGGTCTGTGTCGACGTCTGTGACTCATATTACCACCAACAGTCATGCTATCATCCCTGGTCCGGACTGCTGCCTAGCACCATGTTTGAATCCAAGGGCAGTGCAGAGCTGGCCTTGTGCCTCGCTGTCTACAGCACTCCTGGGAGTGGACCCCACCCCTCACCTGGGTGGCACAATAGGGCTGGCCCAGATGGTGTGAGCACAGGAGATCCAGGCCTATGCTCTATCTGTGGTGAGGTGGCATAGGCTTGAGAGCGATGCCCTTCCCACACCTTATCCCTTGCCACCTGCAGCAAGTCAAAGAGCTGGATCTGGGGTTATGAAGCAAGAGAACTGGCTCTGCCCTCACTCGCTACAGCTCTCGAGGTACAGCTGGTCTTATACCTCTCCTGGGCAGCACAGTAGAGCTTGCCATGGTGGCAAAGACATGGATTAGCCAGCCTAAGGGCATGACATCAGGAGAGCTGGCCTTACCCCTTGCCGGCTATGCATTGGTTGAGCTAGCCAGGGCAGTTCTGAAGAGCTCCCCCTAGTGGGTGGTGAGGGTTCAGAAGAGCTGGCGGGCTGACCAACCAGCTATCACCCAGGCCCAGATCCTGGGCTTTGAATTGCCCACCCCAATTTCATGCTGGAGTTCATGAAAGGGCCAATCCTGCAGGTCTAAAGCGTCAGGATCTTGACATGTGGCAATAACAGGACATCTGAGAAGAGTTTGCTTTTTGTTTGCTTTTTGTCTTTTCTTTCTTTTAGCAGGAGGTTGCAAGGGCAGAGGGCAGCTACAAAGGGATGGGGAGATGAGTGGGGTTGGGGCACATGATGTGAAATCCACAAAGAATCAATAAAAAGTTTAAATTTTATTTTAAAAATTTAAAAATTGAGGGACTAGAGAGATGGCTCAGCAGTTAAGAGCACCGACTGCTGATAAGGAAACAAAATTCTTAGGCTGTGATCTACATGCATGGGAACTCAGCTCTAGAAGACGTGGGTACCTCCTCCGTATCAGGAGCAAGAACTGATATTGAAGGTGCAGCCATTATATATCACTCAGGGATATGCTGATGTCTGAGCCTGACATTTTCATTCATTTTCTATTGGCTCTTGATTACAAAGTGCCAGGTAGTGATCGCAAACCTAAAGGTAGAGAAACTGGAGCTTAGGTAAAAAGAAAGAATGAAAAAAAGAAAGGAAGGAAGGAAGGAAGGAAGGAAGAAGAAGGAAAAGAAAGGGCTTGCCTGAGGTCCTGAGATGTAACTAATCCTGATCCTAATGCTTGAATTCATTCCTAAGCCTGTGTCCCTCCTTTATTCACTTAAAATACATGCCTAGCACATAGTATGTACTTATGCCTCTTCCCACATCAGGGCTTCTAGAAATCTCAAAGATGCAGATGCAGGAGACCCAAGAGCACAGAATAGAGACAGGGCAGACATTTCTTCACATTCCCAATGCCTCGCTCAGACTGGGAGGTAAAACACATTTCAAATTAGAAGCAAGATTCAGATTTTTGAAAGACTAACTGGCCAGAAAAATGTTCAGATCTGCCATAAAAGAATACTCCTTCCCGCACATGTGAAGCTGATGATTAAAGGGAAAAGAAAATGGTTTCATGTTTATATCTAACCAAGACCAACCAAGTCACTGATCCAATTATAACAGCATGGACCCTTTATAATGAGAGAAGAAGGCAGTCCAGGGCAGAATCTGCAAAGGATGAAAGTCTAACCCTGTGGGGTCACAGACGACCTCCCAGAGGAGACCTGCAAAATCAACAATCTTCCAGACAGAGACCTTGAATAAAAAAGCCCAGAGACATCCCATGTGACTGACGGAACAGAAGAAATCATGTGAGAAGGCTAAGGAAGGCAGGGGAGACCAGGAAGGCAGATACAGACCACAAAGGCCCTTGTAGTCCCAGGGCAGCCCTCTGGCTAAAGATAAGGAAAGTCTTGGCAGGGTTTTTGCACACACAGGAATAGCAATCTGCTGTGCATTTAGAAAATCAATCTGTTGTCATATGGAACAGACATTAAAGAGATGAAAATGCCAACTTGAACCCAGGTACAGTAATCTAAGCCTGTAATCCCAGCACTCAGGAAGCTGAAGCAGGGGGGATAGTGAGTTCAAGGCTAACCTACATACTGACATTTATGAAGAAATCCAAGAGATGCCAGTGGCTCAGGCCAGCAGCGGTGGATATGAGAGACATGTGGGAGAAAGATCTCGAGGGGCTCAGCAGTGGCCTATGGCTTGTCATCGGTAACTTCTCAGAGGAAATCTGGGCGTTTAAGATGAACCTGCATCACTTAGAGAATCCTGTACTGCAAGCACGTCCTTCCCTACAGCTTGTGATGCTAATGGCTTTAGAATGTGAAGCCAGGGGTGGCGGGGATAGGAATTGGTCCACTGACTGAGCCAGTAGTCCAGCACAGGCCAAACCAAACAACAAATGTATATAAAAGCAAAGCAAAATGTACTGTAAACCTTGCTGGACCACAGCCCTCTTTCCCACTGTGAACGGATGCTGGATCGCTGACATACAGTCTCTACTAGCAGACATGGGTACTACCCTAATTCTGCCTGGCCACTGTGAGCCCAGAGGTTTCCATCTACAAAAAGGGTTAACAAATTCTCTAGCTAACAAAAAGAGGGATCGTTGAATCTCTGCTTCTCAGCAGTTTTTTTGGCTTTGCTGGTCCAATTTAACTTCAGCAATATCTACTTTCCCTCACCTAGAAAATAACAGTAAGAGAAGCTAACATTTATTGAGCATGTGTTAAGGCCAGACATTTTTCTAAATGCACAGAAGTGACCAGAGGAGATCTCTGCTTAGTGTTTCTGTGTCCTTGTCACCATCAGAGAGGTAAGAGAACATGCTTAAGAGGAGAGGAGGGACTGCTCAGAGTCATGTCCCCAGGACATCAGTAGTTTGTTGTATGGGTAAGCATCAATGGAGAGGAAGATTGGTCATAAAGAGGTGAGAAGTTCCAGGGATACATTGGAATTTTCTCAAGTGGGGTTTGCCCTCCTCTTTTGAGCTTGTATTGGTTCATTGGATGTCTGGCACCAGATGAAGAATAGAAATGGGCAATGGTGTGAAGCCAAGGATGTGGAGAGCCCATTACAATGAGGCAAAGGACAGTGTGGGTACCTGTGGGTGCTCTTGTTTCAGCAGATCCACAACGGCCTGCTGCAGCACAACTCTGTACTGTTACTTCCCAGTCAAAATAATGAAATCTCTGACTTGGGCGAAGACCTAACAACCCAGTTGGGCAGATATCAACTGGCTAAAGGACCATCCTTCTGGGAAGGTAGGACCACCCCTCAGGAATTGGGTTCGTCTTATTCCATACTAGTAAAAAGGGGGGGATAACGATCCCTTTGATGAGATAATGTACTTCCCAGAATTCCTGTCATGTGCACTGTGTCTACAGGGATGCTATAGGCCCTAATGGTTTTTTGCCTTTGTGCCAACTCAGAAAAGCATAGCCTCCTCTTTTTCTCCCTTCCATCTTTCTTTTAGATGCTGGCTGGAGCATAAGCATGCTTTTTCTGGTACTTTTGGCGTTTTCATTCTTTCTTTAAAGCCCTCTTCCCCACTCTCTGACTTTGCCACTTGGCTGACCTGTGTTTCTAATTCAAATGGCATGGCTTTCTCTCTTTCTTAACTCTATCTCCCTCCTCTAGGGAGCTGCTGAGATTTACAGCCTGCCTGCTTTGGGGTTTTCTTTTAAACTCTAAAGTAATTGTCCTTCAGCTTTCTTCTGAGTCCTTTCTTAAATGCTTTTATTAATGAGACTAAGGACCCCTAGAGAGACCCTGATTTACCTTGTATCTGAAGTGAGAAAATGGCGGAAGGGAGGACTGTCAGATAGATTTCCTGTGTGCCAGCCATGTGACATCACACTGGCAGAATGGGATTTCAGAATATTAAATGACTTTAACCATCCTACCCAGCCAGAGACAGCCTAGCCATCCTTACCTCCCCTCTCCTTTCTCCCTCACTGTCAGGCTTCCAGCCCCAAAGGAGAAACTTCTAGAAATGAATGATTGGTCCCCAAGGTCCCTCAGCAAAGGATTAGCTCCTCCCTCTGACAATGAGTACATCAGGGAATCCACCTGCAGATAAAGGCCATCAAAAAGAGATTACCACAGGACCGGAGCATCTGCAGGGAAGAGCCTTCCAGGTCCCCTTGCCTGGAACTGCTCCAGCTGACGCAAAGAGAAGAAACCCAAACTCTTTTTGGAAGGAGTCAGAAAGGCCCTGAAAACACAGGTCCCCTTTGGAGACACGTGTGGAACATAGGATGGACTTGGGGCTTGCATAAACTAGAATTCTTAGGGCAAAACAAAGCCTCAGATCCCTCTCCTTATCCTGAGAACAGATAACTAGAGCCAAAGAGAGAGGGTGACTTGCCAAAGGGCATGAATCAAGTCCTGGCAGTCAATACAGCGCGTAAGTTAGAAGTTCCTACATTCTGATCATAATAATATCATCTAAGATGCACTAAGCACTGCCTATAAACCAGATGCTGTTTGTTCTAGGTGGTTTTGATTGTTCTCACGCATTTAACTTGCACCACTAACTACCCCAGCAGACCGTTCATAGTAAGACACACAGAGCCTGAGTACTTCTCCCAAGGTTGCACAACTCACAAACAGCTAGAACTTGAACCCTAGTAACCTGCACTTCTAAAGGCGACTCAGAACAGCAGCCATATCCAACCCAACCCCTCAGCTATGACCCCACATCCTCCAATAGAGTCTTCAGGCAGAGTCTACTTTCTAATGTTTAGTTTGCTTTGAAATTGGGTGGGTTCGTCTCTTCTCCCACCCACAACCCTTCATCACTCTGGAAAAGCCACACCACAGCTCTGCACCGACAGTACCAACAAAGCAGGTGAGTGGGGTTTTTCTCTCCATAATAAGTACATGTTCTCACCTCCAGTAGCCTAGAGACAGAACAGACTCACCTGGCAGTATGTCAGAAGACCCCTAACCCTTTACCTACTTACCACCTTCGAAAACTTGGCTCTCTAATTCTCACAGCTAACTTACGTAGAATGCATCAGCGGATCTCCCTGCCATCTAGTCCATGGAAATACAATCAGGAGACGAGAAAGAAAAGAAGGTGTGTTTATACCCACATGCCTTCTCCTTCCATGTTCCACAGGAGCCTGACTCTCACTCTCTCATAGCCCTTTCTCTGTCTGGTCCATTTATCACTCCCTGCCCTCAACCCTCTGGGGCCAGGAATAGAAAACAAACTTTTCTGTCGTCCGTTACAGAGTTCAGAGCATCCCAAGACACAGTTCCCTCTTTCTGGCCTGCATGGATGCTTGGACTGTGCTGCTGGATTCCCAATAGGCTATTCCTTGGCTTCTACATCATGCACTCTGTTATGTCTCTCACCTAAGAGGGCTGGGACGGTCACAGAGAAAGAAGACCATGGCTCCCTCAGAGTGACCCACCTAAAGGACAGTGGGGATCAGCATTACTATGCTTTGTGTCATTCAGACGATTCTAAGTCTCAGATCACATCTCCGGAGACCCTGGTCTTACTCACCTGTGGCTTCCACAAACACACCCTAAGGGTTCTCTTGGGTACAGCTATATGGGGTACTCGTGACAGATATCTTGCAAGATTTGGGCATTATCCCTACTTTACAGATAAGAAACTGAGGTTCAAAGAGATGGAGACCAGAGTTCTGACCGATGAAGATGCTTTCCCCTCAAACACCTCAGTTGGATGTGTTACCACCCAGAGGGATGAGACCGACCAACAGTGACAAGACTCAACATCTGGAAAGAGATTGTTTGCTGCTTGGGGTAGGAAACGGGAGGGAGTAGGGAAGGCTAATGGGGCACAGTCGAGGTGGAAATGAATAGAGTACATGGTACACATACATGCAAATGTCATAATGAATCCCATTGTATTGTACCCCGAAGAGCTAACAAGGCAGGAGGCTCCGTTCTTTGGAGCACTAGCTGCTGGAAAAGTGTCTCGGAGAGTGAAGGAACTTTTCGTGAAGTCTGACCACTTGAGTTTGATTCCCCAAGACCCACATGGGGAAGAAGAGAACTGACTCCCTCAAGCTGTCTTCTGACTTTTCATACATACACTGTGGCAGAGGGCCTGGATTTCATTCCCAGCACCCACCTGATAGCCATCTTCCCCTCACCTAGAAAATGCCTGCTTGAGAAGGCAGCAAAGAATCAGCAGGGTGAAAGTGGGAAGGAAAATAGAGACCCCAGCCAGGCATAGAGCTCGGTGGCAAATGCTTCCCAGGTGTGTGCTGACAGGTCCTAGAGAGCATCCAGTCTCTGTGATGCGATCTCAGAAATGTTCACACCTAGCACCATCTATGCCTCTTCAGTTCTTTTCCTGTTTAAATCAACTTAAGTCCAGCTTCTGATAGATTGTGAGTCCTGACTAAGGTGGAAGGTCTTGAACTCCCTCAAAGAATTCAGGTGCAGATCTGAGGCAAAAGCCCAAGGGTGCAGGACCTGCTTGAAAGAAACCAAAACTCTCAATACAACCAAATGCTAAGTTCACACACCTCTGAAATCATATGCTTCAGATCCTGTCTCAGCCACCTGCTGGTTACAGACATCCTCTGTGTCTCCTTATTCATCTTCCTTCTGGGTCTACTAGAAAAACTAAAGAGACTGCCATGCAACTACAGATTATAAAATCTGAATAAATGCTGAGGTCTTAGGGAAAAGGTGACACGAAGCTTATTTCAGGGAGTTAGACTCCAGGCCCTCTAGGATGAGACAGTGGAATCCCAGAGAAAGTGGCCTGAGGCACAGAGAGCAACTGGTCTCTCTGTGAGTAAGAGTAAGTGGCCTTGTTGGCCTCTTTTGGCCCAGAAATTCCCTTTCACAACAGAGATCAGCAAATTCGAAGAAACTGAGAAAAGAAATTGTTTGCTAAGCCTTTTCTTAAGACAAGATCTTCTGTGGTGAGTTTAGGCTGGCCCCAAAATTGTAATCCTCCTGCCTCACCCTCCCAAGTACTGAAGCTAACATCCTGTGCCACAGCACGCAGAAATGAACAATCTTCAGGCTGATGGTGGCTCTCCTGTTTTGTCTTCTCCCACCATTTGTTTTTCATTTTCTCCCTGCCTCTCATCAGCCTCCAGCTTTTGCCCTTTTCTCTCTTTCAGTTTCAGGTCCTTGGAGACAAGATTCTAAGAACAAGTTGATAGGATTAATAAATGACAGCATTTGTGTTAGTCCATTGCAATTTCAGACTAGCTTCTCATTGCTTCATTTGACCCAGCGCTAACGGGATCCTGTAGGGACTTAACTGAAACTCACCCCCTCTCCAAGGTTTGCTTCATTGTCCCTTTGTGACCTGGTATTTCTGCAAGTGTGGGGACTGCTTCTCCCTGCGCACATCATGTTTTTGTCCAAGTTTGAAGAGGTCCTTCCTGTAGCTTTTATAAAGTCTGACTATTTTGCAACTGTAAGACCAGACTAGATAGTCTCCACTTTCATTTATTTATATATTTTGCCTGAAAAATCATTGGTAACAACTTAAGCAAGATAAGAGAAAGCAGGTTTAGGTCAATATGGGAGAAAAAAATCTCTAGAAGTTTTAAGAAGAAAAAAAAAATGAGCCCAGGTTAGTAAGATGGCTCAGCAGGTGAGGGCACTTCCTGGCAAGACTATTGGCCTGAATTCCATCCCCAGGACCCACATGGTGGAAGGAGAGAACCCACTCCCACAAGTCATCCTCTGATCTCTCCACTTTCCTACTATTGCCCAACCACACAGTCACAGTGCCCTGCTGAAATAAACACATTTTTTTTCAATGATCCCCATTAAAGAAGACATCTCTGACCCAGGGCAGACTCTATAAACAAAACCAAATGAACGTTCAGACACACTGGACAGTTAGCTGAAGGGAGCATTCACTGAATCTTCCAAATACTTCTCAGGGGAGACTTTAATTAAAGGCAAGAGAAGTCCATCGTAGGGAATGACAAATGGGAAGTGGATCACCTTGAGAGGCCATTGGCACAGAAATAGAGAATTTGGAGCTGGCCAGGATGCTGGACATTTATTAACATTCCCCAAGTGTGAGCTCATATGCGAGCAAAGCTGTCAACAGGCAGTCTGTGGAGCATGGCAAGGCCCTAATGAATTCTACACCCATGGCCTTGCCACCATCTCCAATTATAAGATGGAGAGGTGTAAAAGCCAAGAACCCAGGGGTTGGATATTAAGCCTTTAGAAAGGAGGGCCTGGTACTGAAAGGATTTATCTTATTGGGGTGTCCTTGCTTAGGTGTGCCCTGGCCAACCAGCCAAGGCCACACTACTACTCTCTCCAGCTAGACTGTCTATGGCACATGACACAGACTAACCCAAAAGGCTAGAAGCCAGCCTGGCCAATGGCTCTATAATCCCACACAGTATGTCCTTGTTAATCCTCAGAGACAGGTTACTGGGGGGCTGGGGACCTCAGAAAGAATGAATACTGGACTGGATGAGGCGTGGTAGTAACGCCTGATGGATCTCTATGAGTTTGAGGCCAGCCTCATCTACAAAGTGAATTCTAGTATAGCCAAGGCTGTTAACACAGAGAAACCATGTTCTCAAACAAACAAAAAAAAGGAGAGAGACAGAGACAGAGAGACAGAGACAGAGAGACAGAGACAGAGGGGGAGGAAGAAGAAGGGAAGGAAGGAAGGAAGGAAGGAAGGAAGGAAGGAAGGAAGGAAGGGAGGGAGGGAGGGAGGAAGAATGAAAAAAATGAAAATCCTCACCCTGGATTGAACCTCTAGTAAGGCCATATGGAAGACTTCCCCTTAAGAATCTCCCAATTTATTACCCAGCTCTGATTTGCCTAATATGTTTCTTTAAGAAGAAAAGACTACCAAGCCAAGCAACGCAGCCAGCTATGGTAGTGCGCTGTCTATAATCCCAGCACCTGGGAAGCTGACGCAGAATAATAAAGGGCTCAAGGCCAATGTGAGCTGCTTCGAGAGCCAGGTTTGCATGGTGACAACCAGGCTAGCATGGGCTACAGACTGAGAGAAATGGTCTCGTAAGACAGAAAATAAAAAGAAGTTAATATTGCACAAAAACTTGTGGCAACACCTCGGCTAGGGAGACTTCCTGTTATCTGGAATGCTGGCCAAATGAATGTCTTTCTTCTTTTTCTGTTCCTAGTTCAAACTTTACTTCACTTCCTGTAAGGAACCCTCTCTCTCCCTCACCTGTAATTACTTACGTTCCCTTGCTAAGCTGTGATTGTGTTGTGAGTGAGGGTCTTTGTGCTAGCAAAGGTGAACAGGCATCCACCATGCGTTGAATACCCCGACTCCACGACACCCATGCTTAGCATTCATTTGATACTGTACATCTGTTTCTACAGCTTCAAGAGCCAATGTCCAGAAAGCTCAAAGACCAGATCCAAGCCTGGATTCAAACATGGGCTGTTTCTAACTCAGGAAAAATGCCCCGAGTATTTGCTGAAAAACTGTTTTCTCAGTGTTTGTGAATTCATGGGTACTGATCTTCTCATTTTATATATCAGCTAAAACTGAATATGATCCCTTACCAGTGTTCTACATATTAAACCACCATAAATCTTAGTAATTTAAATACCACTGGTCTCCTTGTGCCCAATTCTGAGAACCAAGGATGCTGCACGGCTCCCTGAGGACCACTCCCTACTTTGTGGATTGTCTTTCTGCTGAGCCTCTCTCCATGCACAGGGCCTCTTGGCTTCTTTATGTGGAGTATCTGTTTTCTCCAAATGAAAGCAAAGCCTCATTAAATCTATCTAAGGCTCAGAACAGTATACTCCAGGGGCCAAAGCAAGTTACAAGTCCAGCTAGATTCAAGAGGGTGCACAAAGTCTAGCCACTTGCGAAAGAAGCAGACAGGAACACGCAAAGGACACCATGTTGATCGACCTATGTGGCAATTGGCTAAGCTATAGCCCCTAGTCCTTCAGTCAAATACTAATTTAAAAATTGCTGTGAAGTGTTTGTGAAGGTATTCTAACATTTTCAAGCCACAGACTTTAATAAAAGGAAACTGATCTTTATGATGTAGGTAGATCCCACGCAATCTACTGAAGGCCTTAGAAGCACCACAAGCACTACTGAGTTCTGCCTGAGTTCCATTACTGGGGGGATATACAGATTTTAAACTCAAATCTGCCATATCAACACTTACTGATTCCTTTAAAAAAAAAAAATCATTGTCTCTGTTTCTCTCGTTCTCTTTCTCTTCCCCCTCTGTCTTTCTCCCTCTCTTCTTCCTTCCTTCCTTCTTTCCTCCCTTCCCCCCTCCACCACTCCCCTGCTGTACACACCCCCAGCTTCCTTCCTTCTTTCCTCCCTTCCTCCCTCCACCACTCCCCCTGCTGTACACACCCCCAGCTCAGTCCGTTTTGTGCTTCAGTAACATAATACCAGATACCGGGTAACTGATGCGAAACAGAGCCCTACTGCTAACAATTCTGGAGCCTAAGAAGCCCAAGGTCACGGGGCAGAATTTAACAAGGGCATTACTTGCTGAGTCATCCCATGGCAGAAGGCAGAACATCAAGGAGAGAATTCATATAAGTGAAGAAAGCTCTTTTGTAACCAACATTAATCCACCCATGAGTGCACAGCCCTCTGGCCCCAACTGGCCCTCTAAGTTCCCACCTCTCATCTCTGTTGCATTAGTTGTTTTTTTTTAATTGTATTAAAACTTTATTATACAGATCTTGCCAATAAAAAAAATCACACATAGAAATTAAGTAGACCCAAAGTCTGTCCATCTTAATGAATTTTGTATAATATAATAGCCATTCTGAAGCTGTGAAACTTCACATTGGATTTTATTCTTTCATTATCAAATATATTTCTATGAACTTATCCATCACCAAAAATTCAAAGTCCATGTCAAAGGTTTTTTTTTTTCTTTTTTTATGTGAAAATCTTTATTGAATATTTTATTTACATTTCAGATACCATCCTCTTTCCCCATTTCCCCTCCCTAGAAAACCCCTATCCCACCCCTACGTCTCCTTTTTGGTTTTATACTACTTTTTTAAATGTTAGTCAAAGGCTTTATAAGTTTGGTAATGCTCAATATCAATCAGAAGTGTAACCCAATACCCAACCTAGATATATCAACTATCTTTGACTGGCGGGGACATGCAAACATCCACCTCAGTGTCCCCCCCCACACACTCTTGTCACCTATCTCCTCCTCTCCTTCTCCTCCTCTCCTTACTCCTTATCTTCCTCTTCTTACTCCTCCCACCTCAGTTCCTCCTACATATCACCGTTCCTGTTAAAATAAAACTTTTTTTCTTAGAATACAATTAGAGCATAACTATACCAACTTGTATCAGTAAGGTACAAGATAGACCTACTATCCAGTCCATCATTTTGTTGACTAAAAAGAACCTCTATTGTCCCTCCTAACTAAAAGACTTAATTCTGAACCTGGCTTTTTTTCTTGGCTTTAGAATGAATGTCAGCTGAAAACCATCCTCTCAAACCTTTTCTCTCAAAGTAAATAGCCAGGATTGGCTATGATACTAAAAGTCTTCAAACCCGTCAGAAATCCAGAATGACTGAGTTTACTGAAATTATGGGAAGCACCAACCATAGCTTCTAAAACTTAGCCAAATTATAGAGACCACTGAGCACCTGGACAGTCCCTACAAAACATTGGAGCATTCAATCTTCAGTCTTCTGGCCCAGGATCATCTGACAGACCAACTGATGCAGAGTTATTAAGGGCTGATTACTCTGTATTGACAGATATAATAAGTTGACTATTCCACAAGTGTGTCATTTTCTGGACAGTGATTTGTCTGTAGATGAAAAGAGGCAATTCTTGCCTGGTGACTGTCTCACCACAACTGGAGTAACTCCAAAGATGCTCAATTTCTTCTTAGAATCCAAGACAGAAAGCTGTCAGGAGCAGACAGGTCCCTAATCAAAATGGATATTAATACAGAAATGTTTGTAATGTCAATTCTGTGGACTTCTGATGTTTTGAAAACCAACTATCCATGTAAGGCAATCTGGACTATTGTTTGTTAACTCCTCTCAGCTAAATAAAATATAAAAAACACCCTACCAATAAACTCAGAGTCATGAATTTGCCATAGGCCCTTAACTCACAGGCTAACCATCTCAAATCAGTTTAAAAACTTAAAGAAGGACTGGCCTTGTATTCCTAAATGTGTTATGTAGGCACAATGCCTATGAGTGTAACAATATTATCTGACTTTATATCAATAAGAAGCTCATACCAATGAAAATCTTAAATTAGAAATCAAAGTAAATTTTGTACCATTTAAGAAATTATAACTTCATCTTAATAACAATTATACATGTTTCAACGAATAGGTTATGGCTATGCAATAAATCCTAGCTAATCCTCCCTGTTCCAACAAAACCACTACTTTTCCCTAGAAAGACAGCCCAATATTAACCACCTCAGTCCCCAAGCCCAGGGAATGGGGGCGCTGACTCTTCATTAACTTCTTCAAGCTGATTATGGATGTTGAAATATTAGAAGAGGGCCAGGGGGAGGAGTAAATTGATAAGCCTCGTCTGTGTCTTCACTGCATCCAGCTGGAATTCCAGGACATCAGAGGTTCGAGCAGATCTGCTCAGCTCACTTGATGGGTAGATACACCGAGGCTGTGTATTCTGCAATATACAATTCTCAAAACAAATTTTAGTATCAAGATAATTTTTTGTTTGAATTCTGGAATCTAGTCTTCTAGTGGCCTGCCTCTGTCATGTCTAATCCATATAATTCTGGGAGTTTTTATGAGGGTGTACTCCCACCATCCTCCCATTTTCACCTCCCTGCTCTCAAATTCCCCAACACTAGGGAATCCAAACTTTCAGGCACCAAGGCCCTCTACTTCCACTGATGCCTAACCCCTTACCCCATTCCCCACCCCCTCCAATTACTATGAGGGTGTGCTCCCACCATCCTCTCATTCCTGCCTCCCTGTTCTTGAAATTCCCCAACACTAGGGAATCCAAACTTTCAGGTACCAAGGCTGTCCACTTCCACTGATGCCTGGCAAGGACACCCTCAACTACCTATACAGATGGAGCCATGAGTCCCTCCCTTTGTGTTCTCTGACTGGAGATTTTAGAATGGCTACTCCAGCTTGTTTCTTAGGGCCATTTGCTTGAAAATTGTTTTCCAGCCTTTTACTCTAAGGTAGAGTCTGTCTTTGTCACTGAGGCGGGTTTCCTGTATGCAGCAAAATGCTCGGCCTTGTTTATGTATCCAGTCCATTAGCCTATGTCTTTTAATTGGGGAATTGAGTCCATTGATGTTAAGAGATGTTAAGGAACAGTGATTGTTGCTTCTTGTTATTTTTGTTATTAGAGGTGAAATTATCTTTGTGTGGCTATCTTCTTTTGGATTTGTTGGAAGAGGATTACGTTTTTTGCTCTTTCTAGGGTATAATTTTCCTCCTTGTACTGACGCTTTCCTGCTATTATTCTTTGTAATGCTGGGTTTGTGGAAAGATATTGTATAAATTTGGTTTTGTTGTGGAATATCTTGGTTTCTCCATCTATGGTAATTGAGAGTTTTGCTGGGTATAGTAGCCTCGGCTGCCATTTGTGTTCTCTTAGGGTCTGTATGACATCTGTCCAGCATCTTCTAGCTTTTATAGTATCTGGTGAGAAGTCTGGTGTAATTCTGATAGGTCTGCCTTTATATATTACTTGGCCTTTTTCTCTTACTGCATTTAATATTCTTTCTTTGTTTTGTGCACTTGGTGTTTTGATTATTATGTGACGGGAGGTATTTCTTTCCTGGTCTAGTCTATTTGGTGTTCTATAGGCTTCTTGTATGTTTATGGGCATCTTGTTGTTTAGATTAAGGAAGTTTTCTTCTATAATTTTGTTGAAGATATTTATTGGCCCTTTAAGTTGGGAATCTTCACTCTCATCTATACCTATTATCCTTAGGTTTGGTCTCCTCATTGTGTCCTGGATTTCCTGGATATTTTGTGTTAAGAACTTTTTGCATTTTGTGTTTTCTTTGACAGTTGTGTCAATATTTTCTATGGTATCTTCTGCACCTGAGATTCTCTCTTCTATCTCTTGTATTCTGTTGGTGATGCTTGTGTCTATGACTCCCAATTTTTTTCCTAGGTTTTCTATCTTCAGGGTAGTCTCCCTTTGTGATTTCTTGATTGTTTCTACTTCCATTTTTATGTCCTGGATAGTTTTTGTTCAATTCCTTCACCTGTTTGGTTGTGTTCTCTTGTAATTCTTTAAGGGATTTTTGTGTTTCCCCTTTAAGGGTTTCTACCAGTCTACATGTGTTCTCCTCAAATTCTTTGAGAGTGTTATTTATGCCCTTCTTAAAGTCCTCTATCATCATCATTAGAAGTGACTTTAAATCTGAGTCTTGCTTTCCTAGTACTATGGGGAATTCAGGACTTTCTTGCGTGGGAGAACTAGGTTCTAATGATGCCAAGTACACTGGGTTGCTGATACTTATGTTTTTGCGCTTGCCTTTTGCCATTTGGATCTCCTTAGTGCTACCTGCCCTGTCTCTGACTGGAGCCTGTCTTTCCTATTATCTTGGTTTTATCAAAACTGCGTGGGGTGGGTGTTGCTACTGGGGTAAGAGCTGAGGCCCAAAATCTGCTCAGGCCAGGAGTGACTTTCTGGGTCCTAGTGGGTTCAGGTTACTCCCTGTTTTGGGCAGGCGTTGCTGTCTGCTTACCTAAGATAATGCCAGGGTTAGAGCACCTGGGAGCCCTGCTTCTTCTGGATTCTTAGAGATTGGGGGCAGAGCTGCCACCTGGGATCTGCTCAGTGCTCAGGCCCAGACCAGATGGAACCAGTGCTCTGGGCCAGGAGTGACTTCCTGGGTCCTTGTGGGTCCCAGTTACTCCCTGTTTGGGGCAGGCTTTGCTTTCTGCTTTCTTAAGATAATGCCAGGGTTAGAGCACCTGGGAGTCCCACTTCCTCTGGATTCCTAGAGATTTGGGGCAGAGCTGCCACTCAGGATCTGCTCAGTGCTCAGGCCCAGACCAGAAGGCTAGACTTAAGTTTTCAAGACATACATTTTGTGGATTATGTTTGAACCATTTTGTGTGTGTGTGTGTGTGTGTGTGTGTGTGTGTGTGTGTGTGTCTGTCTGTCTATCTGTGTGTGTATATGTGTGTGTGTATATATACACATACATATACATACACACACACACACACACACACACACACACACACACACACACACATGTTATAGCTCTATTTGTCTGGAAACTCCTGGCAAACCAGAGTCTGTTTTAACAATATAAAAACACATGCATCAAACAAAAGACAACTGGTTAGAGAATAGGACTGTAGGATAACTGTCCACTCCTTTAAAGACACAGTTACTTACCCAGTTCTAGTGTGGAAACCAGAACGAAGCTGTCGCAAACATGTTACTTTCCATGAGCATTCCCCTTTCTCTGCTTTGGCCTGATTGTAATGATCATCGTTGCTGACGTGTTACAGTGTTGTTTGTGAATGCCATCTCTTTCACATAACTTCACAGGCCCAATGAAACCTCTACAGAGCCAGACAGGGAACCTCTTCTAGTCAGTTCAGTCCCCTGCCTGACTAGTATAGAGAACTATGGTGGCTCACATTAGGGAACATAAGGTGTGCCTGAATCTGTGACATGGGGTCTATTCTTAAAGATGGATCAAAATATTAGGAAGCCACCAAGGGATGGAGCAACAGCAGCAGCAGCAACTGAGCCACTGCCTAAAACTTGACCACCACTGACCAACCAGCCCAAGCCAGTCCAGACAAGACCAGCCTAGACCAGCCCAGACCAGCCCAGACCAGCCCAGACCAGCCCAGACCAGACCAGACCAGCCCAGACCAGCCTAGACCAGCCCAGACCAGCCCAGACTAGCCCTGCTCTCTGGATTGAGAGAATGCTTCCCATTCAATGTCTCTTCTTTCCACGTGTGCTCCTGTTGTTGCCTTGCAGAAACCAGAGACAACAGAACCCGTGAGCATTGTGCTAGGGTCAATCTGGTAGTGTTTAAAACCCAATTTCACCCAGATACTCATTTTCAGGGGAAGGAACTGGTTTAGTACATCGAGATTTGATCCAAGCCCTTAAGAGATGTCATCTGCGGTTCACTGTACAAGTTCAGAACATAGCTTATCTTTCCCAGGATTTTTGTGTGAGAATTTGATGGGCTCACCGATAAGAACGATCCTTATACAGAACAGAGCAGCAGCACATAGAACTGTGCATCTAATAGGGTGTAAGGGACTGCCACACTGAGGGATAGCCTGGCCACCCTGGGTCCATCAGAGCATACCCACTGCTTAGCTGAAGGCCAGGCAAGCATCCAGATCCCAACACTGCCTTTGCTTTGATGGGTAAAGCCAGAGAGGAGTCCAGGCAAGCCCTGTGGCGTCAATGATAACTGCCTGCCTGGGCACAAAGAAGCCTGTCCCACATCAGCCTGATGGAGGGGCTTGAGATTTTCGTTCAGCAATGTGCCTTTCTCCAGAAAGGCCCCACGGGAGTCTCTACAGCCACATGGTCTACTCATGGGCCTGTGTAGTCGGGCAGCAATGCCAAAGAGAACATTCCCCAGGGACAGCCTGGCAGGAGTTGCTGGCCAATCAACTGGGCCAAAGCCG
The DNA here is from genome assembly GCA_030674055.1 of Rhabdomys pumilio. Taxonomy (NCBI): domain Eukaryota; kingdom Metazoa; phylum Chordata; class Mammalia; order Rodentia; family Muridae; genus Rhabdomys; species Rhabdomys pumilio. The sequence continues at coordinate 41,546,622 of JANHMN010000004.1, read as the reverse complement.
GCCCCTCGGCATCTCCACAGGCCCCTCGACAAGCTCTAGGCAAGAGCGACTCTGGAATTTACAAGGCCAAAAAGAGGCTCTTAAATAACTTTTAATTTATTTTCAAAAGAAAATGGAAGGGCCGGGGGCGGGGAGGACTGTAACACACACCCACCAAAGAGGGTGAGGCAGTGGAGGAGCTGTGCCAGCCACACGGCAATGGCCACGCAGGCATCCACTGAAAGTAACTCATTCTAAGAGAGAATGGAGTCCTTCCATGGCTCGCTGGACCGTGCCCAGACCTCTTTAATTTGCCATCTGAGAGCTTCCCTGAGTGGTACCGATCAACCTTCATACATTCATTTCTCCACACATGAATGAACCCACGACTCTCAGGCAACACAGTACTCATACATACAGGTTTCTGACCACCAGGCTTCTAATCCAGGCTTCACTGCTAAAAATAGGTGAGTTTGGGCAGGTTGCATATGTAACTTCTCTGACCTGACTTGGAGTCCACATTCTGAAAAATAATAGAACTTACTATTAATTAAATGAGCTTCTACATATGAAACAGCACCTTGCCTGACTTGGGGTAAAACTCTAGATACCATAAGTAGTCGCAACCAAGCCAGTTGCTTGATCGTGCTGTCTCTTGCCTCAGACTCATGCTTTCCCAGGCCCTACCAATGCAAACCCATCCCAGGATTCACAACTCTAGCTGCTCCAGCCCTTCTCATCTCTCCATCAACCCTGACCTTCATTCCTCCCCGCCTCACTCCAGAAAACCAAATTGATTAAAGGTTAGCGGCCACGTGGATAGAAATCCTGCTGGGATCAAGTCCAGGCTACTGTGGTGGTTCATCACCTAACTACCCAGCAACCTCTTACTTAGCCTCCCTGAGCCTTGTTTCTTTTCTTCTAGAAGAGGAAGAAACAGCTGCCTTCTGCTTCTGGAGCATCAACTCAGTGATATATGTGAAAGGATTTGTAGATTCTTAATGCCGTGGTATGGTAGTGGAGATAAAAAACAAGACTGTTTGGTTTTAGGGTGATGTTTTTACTAAGCCATAAAAATCCCCTTCTCTTTTGCTCTGGTTCTTCAGTCGTGGTCTGTAATACTTGGAAAATTCAGTGTGCTTGTTCAGTGATCCCGGAGTTGTGTTACTGAGAAGCAGATTCGCCATGGACTCCTCCTCCACGTGCACCAGGCTCATTCTGGAGTGCAAAACAATCCATGTCGTTGCCAAGACAAGCCAAGTTCATCTGTCCCACTCCCTATTTGCAAGGTGCTCACAAGGCACTTGTATGCAGAGTCACTGCATCTCCCAACAAATCCAAAACACCCAATGGTCCATTCAGCTTACTGCTTGGGAACCTGAGGGCAGCCCAGTCACATTCACAAAGGGCCAAATGCTTGTAAGAAATGGGACTCTTCCTAGTGCCAGATCACATGCACAAAAGAGCCTTGGTTCTGTAGCCTGGTTGTTAAAATGCCTTCTTCCTCTGTGTTATTTCTAAAAAAAAAAAAATATTCAAGTCTGGCCAATCTTCTCCCCTTACAACCATGCATTGAGACCCATGCAAGCAGCCTGCCCGGGTCTCAGGACATCCTCCACCTGTCTGCCCAAGTCTTCAGGGCATCCTCTGCCAGCCTGTTACCCCATTTTCACTGTTGACTGGCATTTCTTTGTCAACTTTCAGTTAAGGGCATTCATAGTGTTTCACCTGCTCTGTTTTGCTGAGCAAGGGGAAGTGGTCTAAGATAGGATTCATCTGTAATCACAAGCACCTAGCTAAGCCTAGAAACTTCTATAATCTCAAACACCTAGCTGAGTCTAGAAACTCTACTCTTTAATGTTCTAGATTGCTTCTAGGATTACATTTCAACAATAAAAAGCCTACAAGGTAAGAAAGGGAAGCTGGGAAGGTGGCCCAGTAGATGAGGGTACTTGCTGCCAGGTCTGACAGCTTGAGTTCCATCCCCAGAACCCACATGAAGCAGAGAACTAATTCCCGTAGGGGTCCTTTGACCTTTTTATCAGAGAGAGGGAGAGAGAGAGAGAGAAAGAGAGAGAGAGAGAGAGAGAGAGAGAGAGAGAGAGAGAGACTAATTAACTAATTCATGTAAAAATTATAGAAATTGGGGCTACCCTTGGATCTTGGAGGCTAGTCTGCAAATAAGAAAAAAACACTATCCCATTTAATGTATCTGGTTCAATGTGTAGCATTCAGTTAGTTTTATGAGAAGAAATTCAGTTTCTATTGGCTACATGAGAGAATACCAAGATGAAGTATATAGCAAGAACATACCACACATATTGCTGAAGAAAAAATATCATCAGGAAGCCACACAGACACTGTGACAAGTCAGAACACCATCTCAAGATAAAGACACAACATAGCTCCACAGGCAACATAGTTTCCTCAGGACTAGGAAGGAAGCAAAGCCTAAGGCTGAGTCTCAGTTAAACCATTTCTAAGGGATCCCACGATCTATGTCCCAGTAAAGAGGGGAAAGGGGCCATAGCAGATATGGGAAACGTCCCCACCCTGCCAAGGATTTTTAGTGCCACCAAGAAAATAATTCCTAATCTGAGGCTCTTGCTAATGTATAAGCAGAATGTAATCCTGTGGTCTTGTTAGTTTCAGGTTCTTTGTAAAGATGAAAACCATGTGAAATCCTTACATTTGCATGTCCCCTGATGACTGCAACAGAATAGCATTTAGTAAGAACCAGGCTCGGTACCTTGAATTTGTTTTCTGTCTTAACTCTGACAGCATCACTGAAAAAAATGGCTTTCTGGCACTTACAACCCACCAAGATCCAATTAACACAGACCATGAAGCCTCCAGGGCAGAGTTGCTTAATTCCTGTCTTCATGCTCAGCCTGGACCCTGGGGCATTCAGTAAATATTTGTTGTTTTAATGTGGTTCTGTGGAGGAAACTGTGTAACTAGGAACATGTTTTAAAAGGTGAAGTGAGACATTAATGTTAAGATCCACATTGGGTTGACCTACGAGTGCTTTCAAGTCGTAAGGATGGTTGAAAGTATGATCCCCGGACTCAGTCCCACAGCCAGCAGAGCATTTAGACATCACCTTTTCCAAGAGCAGGTCTAGAGTGATTTTGAGGGGACTGTCAGGGAGGAGAATCAAGGTAGAGAGAAAAGCTCCCATTGAGTATTTTTCTTATTTTACCAAGTAGGGAGAATCTTTTCCCACTGATTTTCCTTGGGACTCCTTGGGCCATCCCCGTGTGCAAAAGTAGCTTGGTTTCTTAGGGTTTACTGCTATGAAGAGACACCATGACCAAGGCAACTCTTATAACGGATAACATTTAATTAGGGCTGGCTTACAGGTTCAGAGGCTCAGTCTATTATCATCAAGATGGGAAGCATGGTAGCATCCAGGCTGACATGGTGCAGGAGGAACTGAGAGCTCTACCTCTTGTACTGAAGACAGCTAGGAGAAGACTGGCTTCCAGGCAGCTACGATGAGGGTCTTAAAGCCCATGCCCCTGTGACACACCTACTCCAACAAGGCCACACCTATTCCAACAAGACCACACCTCCTAATAGTGCCACTCCCCAGGCCAGGCATATTCAAACCATCACATTTGGCAGTGCGGATACTTGAGGAAAAAGCAAAGGAGACATTTGGGATGGCTTTAAGGTAGACCAGCAGTGATGACTACCATAGGCAGATGCAGTTTCATATTCTCCTTGTGTGTCAGTTGCCCCTGGCTACTAGGACAAATCACCATAAACTCAATGGTAAAACACCTAAAATTATGAATGTATAATCTCACTACTCAAGAGGACCTAAGTCTAAAATTAACTTCCCTGGGCTGACTCAAGGCATTAGCTTCTCTGAAAATGCTAGAAAGAAATCACTTTCCCTCTTTCTGAAGCCATGTTTTTCTTTCCATTGTTTGTGGCCTCTATCTTGCCAGCCAGGAGTACAACATCTTCACCCACCACTGGAACTCTCCTGCCTCCTGCCTCCTGCCTCCTGCCTCCTGCCTCCTGCCTCCT
>JANHMN010000004.1:41532219-41542595 GCA_030674055.1 Rhabdomys pumilio | reverse complement strand
TGCCTCCTGCCTCCTGCCTCCTGCCTCCTGCCTCCTGCCTCCTGCCTGTCCCCATCTCTTCACCTAACCTACCTCCCTTTACCTAACTGGTAAAGACCCTTGTGGTTGCTATCTGTTGGGATAGCCCAGATCCTTAATCATACCTACAGAGTCCCTCGTGCAATTTAAGGTCCCATAGTCTCATATTCCAAGTACTAGAGAGGGGGTCTCTGGGGACCCATTGTTCTACCTAGCATACCTTACGTTTTATGATTGCTTTTGAACACCTCCCTCCAGACCATAGACAAAATGCTGATGAAAGATGGTTAGAAAGAAAGTGCAGGGCCTGGGGGGGACTCGAGTTCAAATCCTCAGAATCCGTGTTTTTTAAAAAATGTACCTATAGCCCAAGTACTATGTGGGGTGGAGACCAGAGGCTCTCTGGGGTTTATGGCTACAGCCAAGCTCCAGATATGGTGAGCACGCACACGCACACGCACACGCACACATCAAAAGAAAAGAAGGAAGACTCTACAAAGATTGGGCCTTCCTGCTTCAACAGCATTGATTAACATGCAAAAAAAAAAAAAAAAAGGATACAGGGAAGGCTGGCTCAAGCCTCAGGACACTGTCCCTCTCCACAGCCCTCCTCCACTGAGTTCTTGGGAAGAAACACACATGAAAAACTTGAAAACAAAAAACATCAACCCTAGGCTAGGAGAATCGCTACTTCTTAGTCTAGCCGACAGCACCCCCTGGTGCCCAGTAGCAGAATGAGGCATAAGGGCTGCCGCTGGGGCAAGAATGAAGGACATAGAACCTTGCCTGCCTTGGGTCTGAGTCTCTGGCCAGGAGGCAGATCCAGCATAGGCTATGAGGCTGACACCAGGCAAGAGCAGTGTTTTCAAATTCCCAAGTAAGTCTATGCTTTACTAGAACCACTGGGTTCACCAGCACGGCAGACACAGTCAAAAGTCCCTTTGGGCCCTGAGGATTTAAAAATGCCTAAGGTAGGACAAGCTCTACTCAGAACACATCTAGACTAGGCTATGAACGCTAGAAAAGAGACTGGCCCCAACTAACAGCTGTGTGCTGCCAGACACATAACTTGCCCTCTCTGTGCCAAGTTTCTCAACAGTAAAACACAGATGACCAAAAGTCTCTGGGTTAAGAGAATTGATATACAATCTATGTATACCCTATACCTCGATAGGGTATGTAGTTTATGCTTGGTTTTAATATCGCCTTGCCACACATTAGAATCACTTTGAGTGGGAAGCCTTGCCTGAAAAGATATCCAGATTGCCTTGATTGACGGGAAAACCCGCTCCAGTGTGTGCATCTTCCCGGAGCATCCTGGGAAAAGGGGCGTGGCAGAAGGCAGAGCATCTCACCTTTTGCTCCTGGCCTCCCCTCATGAGCTGAGTAGATTTCCCCTGTGGTTGCTGCTGATTCTTTTGTCATTCTCAGAACCGATGTTTCCAAGCTCTCGCCACAGACTAAGGACCAGCGGTTCTCCAGAAACCTTTTGAGCTTCCAGCACCAGATTAGGGATCACTGAGGCACCCAACCTTATAGACTGAGCAGCCACTGTGCGGCTACTCCAACTGCTGAGGCACCAGCCTCACGGACTGAGTTTTCAGCTCTATAGCATGTGTCTGCTGGTGCTACTATTTTAAAACTGACTTCATAAACTCGCATTTTACATTCCATTTGTTCCGTTCCTCCAGAGAACCCTGACAATTACAACTATGACTGCAGAAAGAATTAGAGGCAGACTGGGGATACAGAGATGGGAAAATGGACGACATACATGCTGCCACTTCCCTGTCACTACTTGCTAGCCCTGGTGAGTGGGATAAACCTTCTGAATTCTCCTCAATGTCCTCCATTAATAGAGACGGGGACACGGGGCCATGCAAACTCCCTTTAGCATCTTCCATTTAATGACGCTGAGCCAGAAAGACCTCCCCTGGCTGAGCCACTGCAGAACTGAGAGCAGGTGCACTTTGCATGAGGGTCTTTAGCAATCGCAAGCTTCCTTGGCTGTTACTTGGTACAGTGAGTTGTGCTGGCGTCTTCTCTGGCCAGTATTCCTGGACATTCTTGTACTCCTTCTTGTCACCTACTGTCCTTGAAATCCTCTATGGGCCAGATAACCATAGTGACATTGTAATAGACCATACTCAGGAATCAGAACCTGTCCCATTTATGGATCCCTGACACCCACCTTTAAGCTGTAGCTTGGTGAGCCCCATAGCTATTGTACAAGGCAAGTATTTTAAACCCCACTCCTCAGATAGGAAGACTGAGACTCAAGGAAATTTTCTATCTTGCCCAAGGAGAAGCCAGTATTAGGAAAAGAAAGAGAAAGAATTCAGACTCAGATTTGATGCCAAAAAGTTTGAGCAGTGAGGCTGCTGTTTAAATTCACATGTCTGGAACTTCAGGAAGCAGGTCCCATTTCCAAGGATCCCTCAGTCACAGCATTTGCAAGATGACCTGTCTATTTATGGACCTCCATACTAAGGCAAAGGTCTCCTGGCTACCTTTCATTGGTGAACGTACACAGGTGTGTTTCACACCTCCTCTGTCTGAGTTTCATGTACATAAGTCATTCTTGCAATCAGCCATTCGTGCAGGGAAAGCCATCACGTGACCCTGCTCTATGAAGCATCATTAGCGTGCACTCCCCTTGTCTAGCAGGGCAGTGATGTGCTACTGGCACATGAGTAATTGAGAACAAAACTTCCAGACATGGAATGGAGCAAACACTGCTTCTTAGCCTAGCCAACAGCACCTCCCAGTGCCAGGGAACAGGAAGGGGGCAAAATGAGCAATAAATCTACAAGTTCACGTCACATGTGAAAGTTGATAAACGCTGAAATACCTTCAGGAAGAACATCCAACATTTATTATGCTTTATACAAAAGCATATGGGATTATGGGTAGCCAACAGTCACTATAAACAGTTATCCGATCATGACACGAAAATTTATTTCATGAACATTTAAGCAACCAAAACTATTTAATTTTAGAAACGCGTTCACTCTTTTTTTTATCTTTCCCATCAAAAAGGATAAATGAAAGCACTTCCTTTTATATTATTGAAAATATCAAGATATCAGTATGATATCAAGTGTGCCAATCTTTAAAGCACACTATATATAAATTGAAGGGATAAGATAGCAGGTTGCTACCTGTAACAGGTAGTTGTTGCTGTAAAAGAGCTACTGAAAGTTAGGTGGTTTGTTTGTTTGTTTGTTTGTTTGTTTTAATTGCTGAACAAAGGCAAGGAACAGGTGTGTGGTGGAGAGTGGCCAGCAGGGGGAAGCTGAGGACCTGGCTCAGAAGACAAGGGGAGACTGAAGCCACAGGAAAGAATATCAAAGAGTTCAGAAGACACAGGAAGGGGCATATAATTGAGGTTGTGGGTCTCAGACTGAGTGTCTCAGGGGACACAGGAACCTTGCTCACTGTTCTTTAACTTCCCACTAAGCTGCGCTATCTCCCTAGGGCGTGTGTGTGTGTGTGTGTGTGTGTGTGTGTGTGTGTGTGTGTGTGTGTCAGGGAGGTGGGTGTCTTAAATTCTCTGCCTGATTTTTAATTAGGGTTATTCTGCAAGGCAATTAATCTGCCTGGTCCCCTCACTCCGGAGAGCTAATTCTAAAGCAATTAACCAACTCTTAAAACTGAGAAATAGGACATCTTCCTTTGCTAAGAGCTGTTAGGGAAAGGGAAAAGCTGCCTTCTGGGAGAGGCTAGGCATGGCCTATGCTATGCTTGAGCTAAGTAGCTCTCTGAAACCTCATTTGGTCCTAGGATTTGATGACAGGGAAGACCATAGGCCCCTATCACAACTGCCCACAAGAGGGCAGTGGCGTCCGCAGTCATAGCCCGTGTTCTCTCTAGGGCTCAGCCTCTAGGATCAGACGAAGGGATCCCTGAAAACTATGAGATCCTAGGCAATACAGTGAAAGAAACACACACACAAATGCACATGCATGCTACAGATGCTGCGTGGGGGTTTGGAGGTGGCCCAGGAAGACTTCGCCCAGTCTTCCTTAGGCACTGCCGAGTCAGTAGCACACGCTTCTCCCCATCTGAAGCTACCGGCACCAGAAACCTAGGGCCACCCAGATCCAGAGTGTGAGGCTCTGTAGTTGGGGCTCAGGCCTCAATGGTCTTCCAAGCTCCTCAGGGTTAAGAAATTCTACATTATCATCACTACCTGTCAACACACAGGATGCAAAAGAGAGAAATGTGAGTCTCCTAAACTTTAATAGCCCTCATGACAATGAACAGAGTAAAAAGCAGTAAAATAAACAATATTGTGAGAAGACACATGGGAAATAGTATAACAGTCAGACCTGGCAAACAGATATCCTACTCAAGTTGGGTAGTTTAGGGAATGTTTATAAATGAATTATAAAAGTACAGTCAGAGCCAGGAGTGATAGTGAATGTATGTAACCCCAGCACACTCAGGAGGCAGAGACAGGAGGAACCCAGCTTGATCTCAGAGAAGTTCCAGGACAACCAGGGCTGAAAAAAAAAAACTGTCTCTAAAAGAAAAAAGTAATAAAGATAATAATTGAGAGAGAGAGCAAGAGAGAGAGAGAGAGAGAGAGAGAGAGAGAGAGAGAGAGAGAGAGAACACAGTCAAGATGCAGAGAAGCCACAGGGATCACACCTTCAGAAACAGCCAAACCCCAGCAAACCCCAGAAGAGGAAGTGGTCATGGAAACAGAGACAGGGGAGGCTAGGTAGGAAAGGCCATCTGGTAGGAACTATGACCTCAGTAGATACCTCAAAACCTATTCTCCCCAGCCCTCTGATAGCCAGAAGCCAAAGAAAAAGCAGCCATGAAGTAAATTGCCAGAGATCACGTTCCTAAGCCAGAGAGCAAGACGGCAAAGTAAAGAGAGTGGATCCAGTTCACACAATAGCTGTCAAGCATCTGACCACTAACAGAAGCATTCAACAATGATGCTGTATGCAATACCATTGCATGGTATAGTGGTTTGAATAAGAATGGCCCCCATAGACTCATATATTTAAATGCTTGGTCATCAGGGAGTGGCATTCCTTTAAAAGGATTAGAAGATGTGGCCTTGTTGGAAGAAGTATGTTACTGGAAGTGAGCTCTGAGATTTCAAAAGCCCAAGCCAAACCCAGTGGTTCTCTCTCTTCCTGCTGACAGCAGATCCAAATGTAGAACTCTCAGCGACTTCTCCAGCACCATGTCTGCCTGTATTCTTCCATGCTTCCCATCACGATGATAATGGACTAGCCCTAAAACTATAAGCCGGCCCTAAGTAAGTGCTTTCTTTTTTAAGACTTGCCACGGGCGTGATGTCTCTTCACATCAGTAAAACACTGACCAAGACACACGTTAAAAAATTAAAAACTTTACATTAAATAGGTATGAGATTGGACTGGAGAGATAATTCCACAATTACGAACACTGGTTGCTCCTTCAGAGGACCTGGGTTCAATTCTCAGCACTCACATGACAGCTCACAACCATCTGTAACTCCTGTTCCAAGGATCTGATTCCCTCTTCTGGCCTTCACGGGCACTGCACACACATGACACAGATATACATACAGACAGAACACCCATACACACAAAATAATGAAAATGATTCTTTAATGTTTTAAAACCTATGGGTAGAAGCTAGGTATAATAGTATCAGCATATAATCCCAACACTTGAAAGACTAAGGCAAAAGATTATGAGCTTAAGGCTAGCCTGTGCTGCGTAATGAGTTCAAGGACAGCCTAAGCTACTGACTACGGTTTAGCTCAGTGTGACATAGTACTTTCTTTGCATGTCCAACACCCTGGGTTTGATGCCTACCACTGCAAAATAATTATAGATAAACAAATCACCTTCTTTATGCATGAGAAGTCGACTTTTTGCTGATTTGCACTTGAAACAATAATCGAGTTTCAACTAGAAGAAGAGCAATTTCCAGAGTTTTAACTTCTTGAGTTAGTTTGTTTCCATTGAACAATGAACAGCTCTTCTTAGAATTGGACAATGGGAAAAAGTTTTCATTAGATGACAAAAGGATTGAGAAATTTCCATAAAAACTAAATATTTTAAAGTGTAGGGGAAGAATATGTTTCTATACAATGTCTTTTTATTTATTTATTTTATTTTTTATATTTATTTTTGAGACAGGGTCTCTCTGTGTAGCCTTAATTATCCTGGAACTTTCTACATAGATCAGGCTCAATAGATATTTTCCTACTTCTGCCTCCCAAGTGCTGGGGTTAATGGTATATACCACTATTCCTGGCAATATCTGCCTTTTCAAATACATTTCGTGTGTGTGTGTCTGAGTGTGTGCATGAAGGTGAGTGTGTGCATATAGGTAAGTATGTACATGTGTGTGAGTGTGTGCATGTGGTTGAATGTGTGCATGTGTGTGTGTATGTGTAGGTGTGTGTACATGTGGGTGTGTGCATGTGTGTGTGTAGGTGTATGTGCATGTGGATGAGTATGTGCATGTGTGTGTATGTGTAGGTGTGTGTGCATGTGGGTGAGTGTGTGCATGTGGGTATGTGCATGTGTAGAGAGCCATGGTGAGTGGTGACAGCATTCGCCATTACAAGATGGCGCTGGCATCCGGCTCCTGTGGGTAAACAAGTAAATTGCGCATGTGCAAGTGGTGAAAGCGCCAAGTCACTGCCCAGCCTGGGGTGTCATACGGGGTTTTGAGCAAGCAGCCAATCAGATATGTCCATGCCACCCTAGGGTGTATATAAAGCAGCGCCATCTTGGGGCTCTCTCTCTTCCTCCTTTCATCGCAATAAACGCTTGCTGCAGAAGGATCCTGGCGCCCGAGTGCATTCTTGCCGGCGAGACGATTGCGCGGGCACATGCATGTGGTTGAATGTGTGCATGTGTGTGCGTGTGTGCCTGTGTGTGAGTGTGTGCCTGTGTGTGAGTATGTGCCTGTGTGTGAGTGTGTGCCTGTGTGTGAGTGTGTGCCTGTAGAGCCAGAGTTCAACAGCAGGTAGAGTCTATCACCATTCAATCTTTTTTTAATTAAAAATGTTTCATGCAATATATTTTCCCATATTCCAACTCCTTCCCAATAGCCACCTCCGTACCCACCTACCGTCATGTTCTTTCTCTCTCAAAATAAAACAAACAAACACACACAAAAATCACAGAGTTTGTTTTGTGTTAGCCAACTACTCCTGAGCGTGGGGCTTCCCCTGAACTGTGGTTGATATGGTCAGTGTCCCTCCACTGGAGAGAACTAATCTGTCTTCTTCCATCAGTTACTCCTTGCAAACAGCTTCTGGCCAGTGGTGGTACTTTGTGTCCACTTCTCCTTCCTTACGCCGGGATTTTGTCTGCTTGAACTTGTGTGGGTCTTGTGTGTGCTGGTACAGTCTCCAAAAGTTCGTATGTGCATCAGCCATTGAGTTTCGGGACAATGCTGTTGCCTTGGGGTCTCCATTGCACCTTATTTTTTTTTTTCAGATAGAGTCTCCCACAGAACAAGGAGCTCTCTTTTTGGTTAGGCTGCCTGACCAGAGAACACCATCCCTCCCCTCCTGTGTCAGCCCTCACAATGCTGGGGTTGCAGCTGCCTGCTCTCGTGCCTCATTTTTGGGTGACTTTGCAATTCTGAATCCATAGGTCCATAGGCTTATGTAGCAGGCATTCTACCCACTGAGCCATCCCGATGGCCCCATTTGGTATTCTAAACATGGGGGGGAGTGTGTGTGTGTGTGTGTGTGTCCACGCGCGTGCGCGCATGCTGTGCATGTGTCACTGGTTCAAGGTGTAAAACATTTTCTTCTCACTGTAGGCTACAGTAAAAAGTGTTTGAAGTTGGTAACTTGGCAAGTGTAAGCTTAAGACCTCATCCCTGAAGCCCGCAGGCTGCCAGTGTGTCTCCAAGATACAAATAAACGGATCCCTTCTAGAGCTGAAATCAACAGAGCTTCTTGCTCTTCTCACAGCTGAGTGTGGCTAGGGCCCAGAAGAAAACTGGCACTGTTTGTCTAGGGGGTGTACTGAGAACAAAGAAGGAGTTTGTCCTAGGGCCTGCCAATCCAGCCTCGTTCACAGGCGCTAAATTCATTCAGCATCGCTGCCCTACAGGCCGCCCGGCTGGCCCAGGGGCCTGCCAGCCTCTTCCACAAGGAGTTAGTGTCAGATCTGGGCAGCTCTCTCTGCCTGGTGCAACGGACATTCAGATCGCCTGTGAGAATCGGAAACGGAGGTCCCTGTCACTTGAAAAATAACATCCTCCCCCACACTCCACGAGGAGGACCCAGGAAGTCAACAGCTCTCCAGATGTGAGCCAGTGTGAGAAGGGCATTGGAGTTGTGCCTCTCTCCCTCTCAATGCCTTTCCCTCATCTCTTGTTACTTAATGGAGGCTCTGGCTTTCCCAGTGTCTGCTTCCTCTAAGCAATGTGAGGGAAAGAAGGGAAGGCAAACTACTACGTTAAGAAAACTGCCCTTACACTTTACACAAGCATCTTGATACATACTGTCTGTCTGTCTGTCTGTCTGTCTGTCTGTCTGTCTGTCTGTCTATCCTCTTCATCTTTTTTTTTTTTTTAATTTTGTATATGGGAGTGGATTGGAGGTCAGAAGACAACTTTTCAGAGGTGTTCTTCTCCTTCTCCCTTTACATGGGTTCCAGGGTTCTGAGTCAGGTCATCAGGCTTATGTGGTGAGTGTTTACGTGCTGAGCCATCTCACTGGCTCCCAAATCCCCATTTCAGTGCAAATAAGGAAAATGAGACACAGGGAAATTGTCACTCAAGTCTGTTTGGCTCCAGGTTCAAAACCCACTAAGGGACCCAAGGAGAGAGATGATAGATAAAACTTGAGAAACTCCAGAACAGCCTTGGGCTTGGACAACATGGCTGGTGTGTCACCGATGAATGGGAATGCAGGCAGTATGAGTCTGAGCTGTAGGACAGTGACTGGTCACCGGTGAGAGCACCTGTTTAGGTCACGCAGACTCAGTTACCATCGCCGTAGAAATGGACTTTACTTGGTAGAGGAAGTTTAGTTGCACAGCACAACTTGAGCTGAAGTACCCCCACCTAACCTCTCATTTAGAGTGCTTCCTTTGTTTGCTGAATCAGTGTAGAGAGATACAGTGTCATCACCCAAACTCTATAGCAGACATTAGGATTCATTCTTCATAATGTACACTTAGGTGTTGCAAGTGTATAATGCCATGGTTGCTATTGTCTTCCAGTTCGTCTATTCATGTTTTCTTCCCTTCCCATATTGTGGGGAAAAAACTCTGGGGGGGGGGGGAGTCCAGCAGGCGTAAGGGACAAAGCCACGAGGGCCAGCGGCGGGGTTCCACCGCTCAGCTGGACAGGCCGGCAGCTGTAGTTCAAGGTCAAAGGCTGAGAATCTGGCGACAGGCGCAGGAAGGCCCAGGCGACACTTGGAGTCCAGTTTTCCAAAGCTTTTATTGTTCATGGCGTGGTGAATGGGTGTAGATGGTGTGCCCTTCCCCGCCAAAAGCCAGGCTCCCCTGGCTTTATAGGGAGGGGGAAAGGGGGAGGGAATAACTTAATTAGCTACGCCCCCCTTTAGATAACTCATTAATACATAAATCTCTGGAGATGGAGACCTCTACCTGTGTCCTACGTGACTGATAGTGCAGGTTAAATGGAGTTACCTCATCCAAGGCCCGACACCATATCCCAGTCCCTAGAAACTTTTTTTTTTCCTGTCTTCGTAGTTTTCTCTTTTCCAAAGGTCCATAGAGTTGGGCTTATGTATCATATAGTCTTCGTAGATTACCCACACTGTATTTGTTAACCTTTATAAAAATATATGCAGGGCTGGTGATGTGGTTCAGCAGATAAAGGTACTTGCCACCAAGACTGACCAACTGAATTCAATCACCAGGACCCACTTGGTAGAAGGAAAGAACTTATTCCCACATGTTATCCTCTGGCCTCCACAGGCATATGCACCTACAAACACACACACACACACACACACACACACACCTTAAAGAAATAATTGTAGTAAAAACCCTTCTTAAAAAACAAAAATATGACCGAGCAGTGGTGGCTCATGCCTTTAATCCCAGCACTTGGGAGGCAGAGGCAGATGAATCTCTGAATTAGAGGCCAGCCTGGTCTAATGAGTTCCAGGACAGCCAGGGCTACACAGAGAAACCCTGTCTTGAAATATGAAATATGTGGAAAGATGATACCTCCTTCTGAGATGGTAGAGTAGACATTCTGTTCCTTTTTATTCTGCATTCTTTCTAGTAAAATTAAAAATCAAAGTTAAATCTTTTGTTAATATTATGTAATATAATTATATATATATGTATGTATATATTATATATTATATATTATATATTATATATTATATATTATAT
>JANHMN010000004.1:41495377-41532209 GCA_030674055.1 Rhabdomys pumilio | reverse complement strand
TATTATATATTATATATTATATATTATATATTATATATTATATATTACATAAGAGCTAAAGAGATATGATATAAAACCTCAGGGAAACATCAAACCTATAAAACATAACACAAGATAAGTACCCCTTATAAAAAATTATTAGTATCAGAAGGTTTTTAAATTAGGATTTTTTTTCTCATACTTAGAAATATTTGCATATGCATAATGAGATATCTTGGAAATGGGACCCAGTGCTAAACACAAAATTCATTTAAGCTTTATTTATATAACCTGAAAGTTATTTTATATATTTTCTAATTTTTATGCATTGAATCTTTACTGCAACCTGTCATACTTGTGGTATCAGGTTGGCTCTAAAACAGTTGTAGATGTTAGGCCAGATGGGCTGGTGCACACCTTCAATCAAGGCAGAGGCAGGCGGATCTCTGAGTTCGAGGCCAGCCTGGTCTGCACAGTGAGTTCCAGGACAGCCAGGGCTACACAGAGAAACCCTGTCTTGAAAAAAAAAAAAAAGAAAGAAAGAAAGGGGAAGGGAGGAGGGGAGGACAAAGAAGGAAAGGCCAAACTATTTTCCACGGTGGAAAATAGTATACTTTCTGATTCAATTTTTCTACATTCTCCATAGCGTTCACTTTTTTTTTCTATTTTAGCCATTCTCTACTTTATTTCATTTTTGAGATAGAATCTCTTGTATCCCAGGCTGGCTTCAAACTTGGTATGTAGCTGAGGGTGTCCTTGAACTTCTGATTCTTCTGCCTCTACCTTTCAAGTGCTGGTACCCCAGGCATGCAGGACCATGTTTATAAACCATGGGCAGGGATTAAGCCCAGGGCCTCACACAGCGAGCTCTAAGCCTGGGCTACTTCCCAGCCCTGTTTGTGTCACCCGTATGGATGTCTTAGCTCACTGTGGTTTTAATTTGCATCTCCTAATGGCCAGTGATGCTAAACATTTTCTCACGTGCTTTTCATCGGCTGAGCATCTTCCTTGCTGAACGTCACCTTAGTGTTTCCCCCTTGTTTTCTAATTAGACTGTTTTGTTATTTTCTTTCTGTTGGATTTTGAATGATGTTTATATGGTACACGTCTTTGCTGATATGTGATTGCAAATACTTTCTCCCTAGCCTGTAGTTAAGCGGGATTTTCATTTCCTGCTTTCCTGCCTTCTCAAGACAGGGTTTCTCTGTGTAGCCCTGGCGTCTAGGAACTTGCTCTGTAGACCAGGCTAGCATCAAACTCAGAAATTCACCTTCCTCTGCCTCCCAAATGCTGGGCTCAAAGGCATGTGCCACCATGCTTGGTTTTAAAAAGGATTTTCAAAGAGCAACATGTTTTGTTTGCTTTCTTCTTCTTCTTTTTAAAAGAAGGTGTGGGGTGCAGGGTGCAAGAGTCAAAAGAGTAGAGTCTTATTTGGGTTTATTTTGTGTGTCCAGTGCTTGGGATTGAACCCAGGGCTCGGTGCTTGTCCACTGAGCTACATCCCTGGTCCTGGCCACCATATACATTTTAGAATAAGATTTCTCTCTTTCTTTCTTTCTTCTTCCCTTCCTTCCTTCCTTCCCTCCTTCTTTCCTTTCTTTTTGTCTGTCTGTCTGTTTGCCTTTCTTTTTTGAGACAGGATCTCACTATGTACCTCTGACTGTCCTAGAACTCACTATGTAGACCAGACAGGCCTTGAACTCACAGAGATCCACCTGCTTCTGCCTCCTAAGTGCTGGGACTAAAGGTGTGCACCACCACCCAGCAGCAATTTCTTAAGAAAATGAAATATGCAACTACCACACCAACCAACAGTAGCACACCAGGACATTTACTACAGAGAAATGAAAAGATACGTTTATTTTAAAACTGTATTACACAGACATAGTCCTGGCGAAAGTCAAAACCTACAAACAACCCAGATATTCTCCCAAAATAGCGAGATCATTGCCACGACCACTTTCCTGACTTGTCTTCCTGTATACATGTGAGAATCTGGAAGACGCTGCTGCAGGCCAGCCCCTCATTTACTCTCACCTGGTACCATTATTTTAATAATCAAAATAGATGTGACCCTGCTGCCACTCAGCTCACAGTCTGGGGAAGCTATATGCTACCAAATACATGCTGCCAATTGCTTCAGTAAAGGAGTGTTAGTAGAATTCCAGTCAATTTACCATTATCCCAGTACAAAAGGGCGCCTGGCACAAAAAGCTACTTTACACATTTGCCAGAGGAATCCTGGGTTGTTTTATACTTTTACATGAAGCTCACAACAAAACTTTCCAAGGACAAGGTGAGAACCCAAGGAATCCTCGTCGAAAGTGTCTGCCTTCATCGAAATCTAAGTAATGGCTCACAGGAAAGAGAGCAAAGGGAAAGAAGGGGCCAGGGACAAAATCCACGTCAAGGACCCTGCCCTAGTGACCTGCTTATTCCAGGTAGTTCCTACTTTCTAAGCTCCCAGAGTCTCCTAAAAGAACACTAGCAGTTAGGGAGACAGAGTTCAGCAGGTGACCCTATGGGGGACGACGTTTCATACTCAGACCTTAAATGTAGCTATAGTAGATGATGGGTGCCCCTTCTTCTCGTACACATGGATGTATTGTTTCTAAGGGTTTGCTGGTGAAGTTTGTCTTCTTCTGCATAAAGTTACCTCAAGCTAAACAAGAACAGTTCCCACTACCTCCCCGAAACATCACCCAATAGTTGATCGACATCTGTCCTTTGGTGAGACTAACTCTGTACACACCTTATGCTCCAGAGCTTCCATGGAGGCAGACTGAATCAGGGCTCCAGAGCACATACACTCCTGCTTGGCCCCTCCTGGTGCTTTATTCTGCTCACTCCCCCCCACACACACACACTTCTGAAAATATTACCTTGATACATCTCTAGAACAAGAGTCCCTGTGGAGTTCTGCTTCTAGGAAACCCAACCTGAGGGAACGGCCTTTCCAGGAATAAACATTTCTGTGTGTGCCTTTATCCCCACCATTCTGTCTCCGCTTCTGCATGGTCACAGGACGCTCCTGCAGCATGCTTTTCTCCGGTGGTTGAGTTAATCTGGTTGGTGAATGGCTTTAGTAGCTTGTCCAAGGTCATCCAGTGTTGGTTAATATTTACTGAGACCCCTTAGGCAAAGTAATCAGAATGGCAGTTTTGAGTTAATGGCAGTTGGAACTCCAGCTTGGCACCTGGCCTTGCTGAATTGAAAACTCATGTCTTCTTACCCGGGGTTCATTCCTTCTGAATAGAAAATGATTTAAACTCACCCAGTATGAAAGGTATAGAAAGTGCTTTGCCGGGAGGTTTAAGAGTCTGGGACATACTGGTTTATACAGTCACACAGGGCTGGGGATGAAGAGTACCACAGTCGTTATGTAATCTTACTGGAAGTGAAGGAAGAAGCTAGACGTCCAACGGTAGATGGCTTGTTGAAGACCAAGCACCACAAACATCCTGCCCCTGAGGCCTGTCATGGGGAAATACCTGTCTACTCTTTGCCTCTTTCCTCATTACCTCTAGCTTAGCAACCTCCTTTCTGCTCCTTCCTTGTAACTCAGCCCAGGCTTAGTTTGCCTAAGACACACTCTCCTCTACCTCCTCACCAGCCCTGCCCTCCTGCCTTACCTGCCTCAGTCTGTTCTTCGTTTCTGTGCCTAGCTCCCCAAGGACAGCTGGAGAAAACGGAAAGGTGAGGTTTTCCCTTGGATAATGCAAGCTGACAGGTTTTGCTCATGCATGGTACGTCCCCTGGTTCCCATCACCCATCTCCAAGACACACACTGACTAGCTAATTAAGCTAATAGAGGTAACAGCATACATGTGCCCAAGCTTTCTTTCCTGCTCTGAGCCAGCTGGACACCTGTACCCAGGCTCACTGTCTCTCCTCGGTCCATCTACTTGTTACCCCATGAGCTCCTTCTCCTTGGGGTCCAACTCTGTAGCATAGCCGTCTTCCCTCCAGCATTAAACCTTGCTGCTCTGGGTCACCTCTATCTTCAGGATGCCTATAAATGTACTCAAGTTCTTCCTATTCTAGATGCTCTCTTGACCTTGAGTTTCCCAACAGCTGATGCTCCAGGAACTCTGTGACTTGTCAATGACCCCTCTTAAGTAAGCTGCTAGCACGCTTCGCTGCCTCCTCCTCCCTCCCTGGCCTTTAACCTTCAACTCTCACAGCCCAACCTGAGACTCTACCACTCAGCAAAATAGTTCTGGCTATAGCTACCAGTGTTTCTTTATTCTCCGTTGGTCCATGATCCTCCCTGCTGCACACACGTGGCTCTCCCACTACCACTGACTCCAGATAACCAAGCACCCCACTTTGTCCAAGAAGAACAGCATTCCTAAGATAGAGACTTTCAGAGTTAAATCCGGCAACAGCTTCAGGAAGACTGGGATGTGGTAATCCTAACTGACTTCCACGACTTGAAATTCTACTTCCATTCGCTTCTCTCTCTTGCTCTTCAAAGCCATACTTCTCAGACCCAAACACAAAAACATACCCTTTCTTCTTTGCCTAGCAGGCATTTATTTCTTCAAGGTTCAGTCAAGTCTCTGTCCACCATTCTCCTTAGATGCTGTCCCTGGGGCTGTAAAGTCTCATTACAGTAAATGGACAGGTTCCATTCCTACAACTCTCTCCAGTCTGTGTTGTGAACTAAATAGTCTGATTTACTAAATAGCCCACATGGAAAATCACACTCAGTAATTTTTGTCATTCAGCTCATTGTCAGTCAATGGAGAACTGACTGAAGGGAGGTGCCAAGGAAGAGGACCATGACTCTGAAGGCTCCTATCCTTTTCTTCCCATCTCACATCTGTTCCCATTCCCCTCCTCTTCCTAGCTACAAACACCATGTCATTTTCTTCTGGAGATCCATCTCTCCCAAATATGCCATCAGTGTGCTGTGGGGGAGGGAAGGAGTCGTCAAAACCAAGCTGTGCTGGCTTGTTTTATGTCAAAGTGACATGGTGAGAGCTATCTGGGAAGAAGGAACCTCAATTGAGAAGAATGCCCCCACCAGATTGGCCTATGGGTAACGTTACTTTTTCATGATGATGTGGGAGGGCATAGCTCACTGTGAGTGGTACCACCCTCGGGGCAGGTGGTCCAGGGTGCAAGCCATGAGGAGCAAGCAGCACTTGGCGATGCCATTGTTTTAGTCCCTGCCTCCAAGTTCCTGCTCTGAGTTGCCTCAATGACAGAGTGTGATGAAAATAATCCTTCCTAGGTTGATTTATTATTTATACAGCATTCTGCCTGCATGTATGCCTGCAGGCCAGAAGAGGGCACCAGATCTCATTATAGATGGTTATAAGCCACCATGTGGTTGCTGCGAATTGAACTCGGGACCTCTGGAAGAGCAGACAGTGCTCTTAACCTCTGAGCCATCTCTCCAGCTCCCTAAGTTGCTTTTGATCACTGTGCTTATTACAGCAATAGAAACTATAACTAAGATGTACAATATTCTTGGGCTCTTCCTGCCCCCACCCCCATGTGTTCCTACCATCTTCCACTGAGCCATCTACAGAATTTCTCCAATAATTTTTTGAAATCTAATCCCTCTTTGGCACCCCCACACCACCACTTTCTTACTCTTGACATCATCTCTTACCCAAGCTGTTGCAATAATTCCCGTTTCCCAGAGTCTCCTTTGAGTTAACCACTTAACAATTGTTCTTCCGGACTCTTTCAGGGTTTTACTGTCCGCTCTTTCAAGATAGGAAATTGAAGCTTCAGAGTGTGGAGTTAAGGTCCAAGGAAACAGGCAAGCCAGGTTGGGAGCACCTGTGTTTTTACAGCATTTCCCAGATGACAGCTCGAGTTAACTCCCCTCCCTCCAACACTGTTCTCCAGTACAGATTTTCAAAGACATATCTGAACCTAGTGTGGTTGTGCATCTGTGTAAACCCAGCACTTGGGAAGTGGACTGGGGTCAAGAGTTCAAGGTTATTCTCAGTTACCAATGAATTTGAGGCCAACCTTTCTCAAAAATAAATAAATATAATTAATCACTTGTTGAAAGACATCTGCTTTGTTTAGCTCTTGCTTCAAGACTCTTCTGAGGTTATGGTGGTCCATGGCACCTGGCTCCATCAGCTACACACAGTCACTGCCTAGGCTCTTTTGTTAAAAATTGAGACTTTACCATTGTGTATGCAGTACCTTCAGAAGCCAGAAGAGGGTGTCAGATCTCCCAGGGCTAGAGTTAACAGTCACTTGTGAGCCACTGTGTGGGTGTTAGAAATTGAACCTGGGTCCTCCGGAAAAGCAGTCAATACTCTTAACCACTGAGCCATCTCTCTAGCCCTTCTTATCTTGACATATTTGCTTATCCAGATCTCTCCTTTCTGGAGTGGTTTCTCCTGACTTTTTTCTTCCCTCAAGATTTGGTTCAGGTGCTGTTCCCTCCGGGAGAGCTTGTTTGACAATAGGAACCCCTCCCTCATCAAGGTGTACAGGACTCCTGCTCTCCTGTGCACCTGGCAATCTCCTCACTGCATTACAGTGAGTCTGTAGCAGCTGTCTGTCACCTCCACTAAGCTAGGGGCCCCTGGAGGCCTGGGTGGTGGCTTGTCCTGATGGTGTGAGCATCTGGCACATGATAAGTTCTCAGCTCTTGTGTGGTCCCCCACACTTTCTGTTCACAGTCCCTAGGCCCCATCTGCCTGGGTGCTGTGTCACTCAGCATGTGACCCCGCTGTGGCAACATACGATAACCATCACCCTGATGATACCACAAATTCTGTCACTGTCCCAACGCTGAGCTCATCAAGCAGAATCTGGAGTTACAGGCTACTGAAAACCTCCCAATGTGGGTGCAGGGAACCAAACTCAGATCCTTTACAGGAGAAGTACACACTATTAACCCCGTCAGTAGTTTCAAATGCTATGATGAAGCTATTTATGCCATAAGAAAATTTTATTTTGGCTTTTGCTTTCCTTTATTTAAAACAAAGGGTTCATTTTGAAACAAATGTTTACACTTTAGTTCTGGCTGCTCTGAAATTCTCTGCATAAACTAGGCTGAACTTAAAATTCAAGACAATCCTCCTGTCTCTGTCCCTCAAGTCTCAGGGTTCATAGGAATATGCCTTCACATTCAGCCTGAGAAGTGTCTTTTAAAATGTCCTCTCTCTCTCTATGTTCGGCTGCTCAGTGCCATTGTCATCAGAACCACCCCATCCCACCCTCCCCACTCCCCATCCCACCCTCCCCATTCCCCAACCCACTCGCCACCTGTCTGTCTCTGTTCTCACTTTCTGGTCTTGACGCCACAGTCCTAAAAGAACAAGACTGGTCCAATCAGGGATACTGCACTTGGCAGAGAAGGAAGATAACTGGCCTTTCTCTCTGGGTGAGGAGACATGTGGAGTATACCAGCTCCTTTGACTGTCTAGTCTCAACATACGTGAAGGACTCCTCTTTTTCAGAGGTTCCTGATGCTTGGCTATCGTCCCCTACCCTGCTACTCAGTTTTTTTTTTTTTTTTTTAACTTTCAACTCTGTACTAGTTCCTTATCATCTCTGAGCCTGTTTCCTCAACTATAAAGAGAAGTACTAATCCTTATCTCTGCAGCTTGCTCTGGAGATCAAATGAGACCGAAAGCTTAACAGACACAGCCAGTGAGATGACTCAGGGGATTAAGGTACCTGCCATCAAGCCTGAAGGCCTGAGGTGTGATTCCCAGGACACAGCAGTCAAGGAGAGAACTCATTCCCACAAGTTGTCCTCTGACCTCCACATTTGCGTAGTGACACACACACACACTACACTTAAATTAAATATTTAAATAATTAAATATTAAGCATACACAGAACAGTCATAGCTCATAGTAAGTGCATCATAATATTGATCATTGTGCCAAGTGATGGCTGAGATCATCAGTTTATAGTCCACTGGTTTGATCTGCTCTGACCACGTGGGTGTAATCCTGACTCAAGAGTTAAATCAAATCACACACACACACACACACACACACACACACACACACACACACACACACACACATATATATATATATATATATATATATATATATATATATATATATATATAATGTAGTAAAAAAATTATTTCTACATGCCACAGACAGATGTTATAGGATCAGGATCATTAGAAAGAGTGGAAGGAAGGATTTTGGGTGGAGAATAAGATTAAAGTAGTTGGTGACCACAAGCATCTCAGACACAGTTCATATAAAGTCACTTCCTACCCGTCTCACAGCATGGAGTGTTTGGATGGGATCTGAATTTTTACTTGACACATAGTAAGTATGGACTTAGCAGGTGTGGCATGAAAATTCAATGTGTGTAAACAGTATGGAAGGAATATAGACCAATAAACATGTCTCTCATCCTCTATGTCTCATCCTCAAACTGCTCTCTTCTCATGCTTTAGTAAAAATTGTTAGTGAGTTGCTATGAGCCGTGGCCCCACCACCAGCTCGCTCTGGAGCAGCAGAACCTCTTGTTACCCAGCTCTGCTCGGTACCGTGGCCCAGCCTTTTCTCTCCTCTCCTTTATGTACTTCAGTGTGATGAGCACCACCCTCCAGCCAGTAAAATTCTAGAACAAACTAGGCAAATAGGGACAGGTTTACCGCTTAGTTCTATTTCTTTTAATATTTTTTGAGGTTATAATATAGTGACATCATATCCCCTTTTCTTTCCTCCTTCCAGACCCCACAGCACCACACTCCCCATCTCACCTCTCTTTAAAATTCCAGGCCTTTTTCTTTAATAGCTGCTGTCAGTGTTGGTGGTAGTGTGTGTATGATCCTAAATACATAAATACAATATGCTCAGTCTATACAACATTATTTGTTCCTCCTAGTTCTTTTTTTGTTTGGTTGGTTTTGGTTTTTTGAGACAGAGTTTCCCTGTGTAACCTTGTCCTGGAACTCTGTAGACCAGGCTAGACTAAAACTCAGAGATCCACCTGCTTCTGCCTTTCAAGTGCTGGGATTAAAGCATGAGCCACCACTGCCTTCCCACCTCGTTTACCCCCATTCTTTTATTTATTTACTTATTTTTGGTTTTTTGAGACAGGGTTTCTCTGTGTAGCCCTGGTTGTCCTGGAACTCACTCTGTAAATCAGGCTGGCCTCAAACTCACAAATCCACCTGCCTCTGCCTCCCAAGTGCCGGGACTAAAGGCGTGCGCCACCACTGCCCAACCATCCCCCCCATTCTTGATGCTTCCCCTGATTGCATATGTTAATTAACCACTAACTTCTGTAAACTTGATCCCTTAATCCATCCTTCCATCTCAAACAAGACCACTCCTATAATGTCTGCCTATGGCACGTAAAAAAATATTTTTACTGTGTTTTATTTTAATATATTTTTCTTTATTCTTGAGAATTTCATACTGTAAAATATCATATTCACCCTTATGTTCCCCATCACCTCCCTAGGTACCCCCACTAAAATATGTCCCTCCCATGTTCATTACCTCCCCGCCTCTCTCTCCCACTAAAGCCAGTTAGTACTTGGGTGTGGGGCCATCTACTCTTCCATGGAAAACTTACCAGTGTCCACACCCTCAAAAAAAGGGGGGGAGGGTGATTCTTCCTCTCCCAGCAGTTATCCACGGACAACAACAGCTCCTCAGTAAGGGATGGGGCTTGGAGATCACCTCCCTCATCCATGGAATTTTGGCTAGCTTGATTCCTGTTGCTGGAGACACCCCACCCTTTGGCTGCAGGACACAGAGAACTTAATTCCAAATTGACTTGGAAACTTCCTCCCTGACAGCTAACAGCTTTCAAAAGAGAAAAACATCAATGGACTTGCCCAGTGCTAGATCCACATGCTACAATACTGACCTGCTAGACAAGATGTGCCTGCCCACCCGCCGTGCCATAGTGCATGACTATTAAGAGATAATCTATTTCTGATTGAATTGAACGTCTTCTCTATAGGAAGGAATTTTATGGCTGGTACTATAATGCTAGCCAACAGCCCAGGGCTGAGGCAATCACAGACCCTGGGGTAGAGCCTGCTGTTGTAATTTTGCTGATACAAGTGTATTGTCTTCTTCTGTCTTACATAATTATCCTTAGAGAAGGATCCCTGATGCTTCTCCCCACTCTCCTTGTCACCATTAGTTCTGAAGAAATGTTATTGGTAAATATGAAGGATGGAATGAGGATGGCCCCTATAGGCTTGTATATTTGAATGCTTTTTCTCAGTTGGTGGAACTGTTTGGGAAGGATTAGGAGGTGTGGTTCTTGTTAGAGGAAGTGTGTCACTGGGGGTGGGCTTTGAGGTTTTATAAACCCAATGCCATTTGCAGGTCAGTTTTCCCTGCTTTCTACTTTCTACTTTCTACTTTCCCTGCTATATACTTTCACTATAGAATGTGAGTGTCTACATGTCTACTTTCATACTCCCCACCATGATGGTCACGGACTCACCCTCTGAAACCGTAAGCCCCAGTAAACTCTTTCTTCTATAAATTGCCTTGATCATGGGGTGTCCTCATAGCAATAGAAAAGTAACTAAGGAGACAAACATGAGTTTTATTAGCAGTTCATCCATTTTAGCAATCAAAATCTTACACACCTATCAGTGGGCACTTCTGACTTGCATGAGAAAACAAATTCACTGGCTTAATCCAGATGAAAGCAGCTCCAAAGTTTATCAACAGCTAATGTTGTGCAAATCTTTCCACATGCTTCCTGGGTAGGAGGCATAATTATTCATCTGCTTTACAAACGAAGTGACCAAAGAGTGACCTTGCCCAGAAATATGGAGGAAGTAGGTCACAATTATGGTTTAAGTGTGACATGGTCCCTACAGGATCATGTATTTGAACACTTGGTCCCAGCTGGTGGTGCTGCTCTGGAAGGTTATGACTCAGGCTCCTAGGAACCAGCCTTTGAGGATTACCGCTGTACTCTGATCCTGATCTCGTTCTCTGTCTGCCTGCTGAGGACATCTGAGGATGCTAGAAGCTGCAATCAGTCCTTCAGGGACCACTGCATTCAAGCCACCATGACTTCCTCATGGTAATGGACTGTTCCTCTGAGCTGAGAGCCAAAACAGACCCTCCCCATTAAGTTCCTTCTGCCTTGTTTTTGATCACAGGAATAAAAAAAAAAAAAACAGCCAATGTAGTCGGGAGGCTGAGACACAAATCAAAGGTCTGACATCCTTAACTATTGCCAATGTGATGGAATACGTGGTCAAGATATACAATGAGAAATTTGTGAAAATGTGGACCCCCGCCCTCCCTCTCCACAGTGTACACCTAAAAGTTTTCACCTAGGTAAAGAAACACTGTGATAAATTCCTCCTTAGATAGCAATAATTTCACTGTCTGTTTTAAAGAAGCTAGTTTTACTACTTAAACCTAGACAGTTTAAAATACAGATCTTTTCTCTTTTTAACTTGATTTAATATGTTTTTCTTTTTATAATTGAATACAATATTTACACCAATCTGACCACTGTTGTAGCATCCAAGAAACTCCAAATACTAATCATTTGCATAACTCTAGAGATAAATTATTTCCTTTTTTTTTTTGAGTCTCATATAGCCCAGCCTAGCTTGAATTTCTGATCCTTCTGCCTCTAGCTCCACTTCTGCCCCCACTCCCACCCCCACCTCCACCTCCAAGTATATACATGTTTCCCCACTACATCTAGTTGACATGCTACCAGGATTCAAACCCAGGGTTTGGGGCATGTTACAAAAGTGCTCTACCAACTGAGCAACATCTATAAACACGTTTCTTATTTTCATCATTATCTAACTTTGAAAACTGATTACATATTCTGTGATCCTATCTTGAATTTTATTCCTTTTGCTGAAGATGGTTTCAGGTGTTCTTTGTTGCTAATCCATCTGATGGAGCTGGTGTCTCTATATTATGTTTGTGTGGAGGCTTGCTTCTTGATTAACTTCAGATCAAAGGTTTAGGTGGAGAACCTAATATGTTTTTATTATTGTGGTTTTCTGTTTTGTTTTAGCAAATGACTTTCTTCATATTATCTACTGAGAATGCTTTCACAAAAGTAAGTTGTCTAGGCCTAAGAATGGAAAAACTCACTGTTAGGTCTTTTATCAACTTGACATAAGCTGGAGTCATCTAGGAAGAAGGAACCTCAGTTAAGAAAATGCCACCCTCAAATTAGCCAGTAGGCATGTCTATGGGGAATTTTCTTGATTAATGATTGATGGAATGGCTCAGGCCACTATGGGCAATGCCAGGCCTGGGCATATAATCTTGGGTTATATAAGAAAAATAGCTGAGCGAACCCTGGAAAATAAGCCTGTCAGCAGTGCTCCTCCATGGGGTCTGCTTCAGCTCCTGCCTCCAGGTTCCTGCCTTGAGTTTCTGCCCTGGCTTCCCTTCACAGTGAACTGTAAGCTGAGAGGTGAAACATGCCATCTCCCCGCCCCCTACACACACACACCCAGCTTCTTTTGGCTGGTGTTTTATCACAGCAACAGAAGCAAACATGAATCTTGTAGTAGGCCTTCAAACAAAATCCTGTCTTCACCACTTACATTTGGTGGCTTTAGACTCTAGCTTAATCTGTTCTTAAGCCTCATAAGTCAAAAGACAATAATAACATCCCCACAGGGTGGCTATAATGATTAACAAAATAAAAGACCTTGAACCACAGTAGATCAAACAGAGGTGGCTGTTAGTAGTCTACCAATTTAAAGGCAATTTTACAAGTGACCATCTTTCTCTCCAGAAGGCTTACACAACGCATAGCTTGGTTGGTAATTAAGATAATAATGTAGAATGTTATAGTATAACAATCATGATTTCCCTCCATGGTGTCTCCTTTTTAATTAGGCCTCCCAGAGACAGAATACCCTACTGCAAATGTTAATGGTGGAGTTATCAGCTAATAGAAGAATAGGAAGGGAAGCTAACTCTAGTACATAGTGTCTCTTCATACCAGTGCTGTATTCATCATTGCCACTTGTTAGACACTACCTGCATGGCTGGCAAGGCCAGAAGCTTCAGTGTGCCTCCTGACTTAGCCTTCATAATATGAATTATAAGTCACAGTCACTTTAAAGACGAGAAAACAGAGTCAGCAGCAATGTGAACACCCAAGAAGTATTGCAGGTTATCCATAGGTCAATCTAGAATCTTCTGTTCTGGTGAACTGTCCTTGCTACTCTCCTGCACCAAAAACTATAGTTTGATATTCTCATCTCGAAATCAACAACTCTGAAGGGCTCCCCTGCCTTCAGCTATGAGCTCCACTCCACTATGTGCTAAACGTAGGCAAGTTATTTAACATTCCGGCTTTAACTTTCTAATCTATAAAGTGGGGTTAATAACAGGACCTAAACATATAAGGTGGTAATTAAGAAAATAAATGAGTTACTATAGACATAAAAATTCCTAGTGCAGTTCTTGGGATCTTGTAAATGTTTCATAAGTGTTACCTGTTACTATAAAGCTTGCATGTCATTATTAGATGAAGGACTAACGTTTCTGAGTTGGGTGTGTGCTTACCTTGATCCCCTGCCTATCCAACTTTAAGCCAACATGTCATAAAAGCTATTTGGGGTTTATTTCTCCCTGGAATTAGAAATTTGAGAAGACATTAAAATTAAAATAATCAGGCTATACAAATTCCTCTTTGCCAAGGTGGCTGTGAGCCAGGCCTGCTGGCAGTCAGCATGCATAAGCCAAGGGGAGATGAAGGGTACATGTCCCTTCAAAAACTGTTCCTGCCAGGATCAATCTCTGGCCTGGAGCCAGAGCTTGCCTTGTCTATAACAGGGCCAGCTGGACTAGACAAGAGAGCTCTGTTGCCACAAGGGTCAATTGGCCTGCCTCTCCTACCAAGAAAACAAGGCTATCCTTAGGTTTTTCCATCTTATGGGACTGGGCGAGTGTGCCCAGAATTTAACACATCTATTCTCAGGCTGGCCATGGGACCTGAAAGCAAGGTAATGGGTTGATCAACAAAACAGTCCTGGCAGGAGATAAGGTTAATTCCAGAGAGAGGAAAACTAAATGAAAAATCCCAAGGAGAGAACCAGAGGCCACGGTACCAATGAGCCCAGGAAGGTCATGGGACTCACTGCTTAGAACCTACTACCTGTGCTGAGGATTTTAGTTCTTACTATAAAAGAAATAGAAACTTTTCTACAGACGAAAGAAAAAGTAATATTCACATTTTTAAGCTATTTATATTCACCGAATATTTTGAACACCTACAGTCAATGACACCAAGTAACTAAGATGACTATCACGAAAAAAGTACTCCTCACCTGTTTGGACAGCAGCCCCAGGAAACACTTGGTCCCTCAGTTCAGGGACCAAATTCTGGCAAGACTTCATCATAAAGTCACATCCCACCCTCTGCTGCTGCTGTTAAATTGACAGAAAGCAAACTATTGCAAGTTCAAAAAAAGCGCAAGAAATAAAACTGCTATTAAGCCATATTAGCAAAATAAAGACATCCTCAGGGTGTGGGGAAAGCAGTGGACAATGTCTGTGCTATTAAGAGAAAAGTAATGTCTGCTGGAGTGGTAAGTCTGGTCAAAGCTATGCAGGCAAGTAGCAGAAGGGCCAGAAGACAGCTTGGGAAGAACTTGTGTCTACCTACAGAACATGGACCGGCTTAGGGACTGCTGTGAAAGAGATTGTCAGGAAGATGTCTGCACACTGAAACCTCAGCAGGCACCATTAACTGAAAAGTGGGCAGAGCTGATATTGAGATTCGGTTCTGATGAAATTAATTTTTATTGTATGATAATAATATTTGGCCTAAATAGAGTTGAGTAGTACAACTCATATCTAACCCCTCACCCCAATAAAACAAATTTAAGGGAGAAAAAAAAAAGGAAATAATCATTCTTACTGGGAGTAGCAGAGAGATAAAACCAAAGAATAGAGTGTCTGGGGAAAGAGACATGCATCACCAAGCGAGCTTCCTAAATGAAGTATGAGAAATTCAAAGGCAGAAGCTTCCTTCTCTTTTTAACTGAAAATGAATTTTATGCAATATGTTCTGATCATGGCTTCTCCTCCCTCATCTATCTCTCAGATCCTCCCAGTCTCCCCACTCATCCAACTCCAGGTTCTCTCTCTCTCTCTCTCTCTCTCTCTCTCTCTCTCTCTCTCTCTCTCAAAAACAAACAAGATAAGTGGATATTAGCTATGAAATGAAGAATACCTATGCTACGTTCCACAGACTCAACAAAGCTAAACAAGAAGGAAGACTCAAGCAAGGAAGCTTGAATTTCACTTAGAAGGAGGATAAAATAGTCATAAGAAACAGATGGAGGAGAGAAACAAGGTAGGAGAGGAGATGAGGAGGGTATTGGGGGGGTTCAGGAACATGTGTGGAGAGGGCACAGGAGGGATGGCCAGATGGCCATGAGAATGAATAGAAATCTGTTACTGATGGGAGTAGGGAGACAAGGAGCATCTCCAGGATGTGACAGAGACCTGGGATAAGGGAGTTCCCAAGAATCAACTGGGGGTGCCCTTACCTGTGACTCACAGCATTGGGGATTTGGAACCTGAAGAAGCTACCTCCTATAGCCAGGCAGAAACCCCAGTGGAGTGATAGGGACACCAACCTACCCACAAAACTTTCAACCCCAAACTTGTCCCATCTACAAGAAGTTCAGGGATGGGTGATGGAGCAGAGACTGAAGGATAGCCAACCAATAACAAGCCCAACTTGAGACTCATCCCATGGGCAAGCACCAATCCTGATATTATTAATGATACTCTGTTATGCTTGCAGACAGGAGTCTATCATGGCTGTCTTCTGGAAGGCTCCACCTAGCAACTGACTCAGACAGATGCAGAGATGCACAGGGAAACAGTGCATGGAGCCTGGGGACTCTTATGGAAGAGGGAATAGGATTGCAGCCCCTGAAGGGGATAGGAACTCCACAGAAAGAACAACAGAGTCAATTAACCTGGGCGCTTGAGGCTCTGAGTCTAAATCACCAGCCAAAGGACATAGACAGACTGGAACTAGGCCTCCATGCCCATATGTAGCAGATGTGCAGGTTGGTCTTCGTCTGAGTTCCTAACAACTGGAACAGGAGCTGTCACAAAAACTGTTGCCTGTATGTGGGATACGTTCTTCTAGCTGGGCTGCCTTGTCTGGCCTCAGTGGGAGAGGATGTGACTAGCCCCACAGAGACTTGATGTGCCAGGGTCAGGGGATACCCAGGGAGCTCCCACCTGATCAGAGGTGAAGGGGAGGAGGTGGGGGAAAGGATTGTGGGAGGGGACAACCAGAAAGGGAGCAGTGAGCAGGATGTAAAGTGAATTTAAAAAAAGGAAGAAAACAAACAAGAAAAATAAACAAAACTCCTGCCCTTAAGAGTAGTTTGTATAGCCAGTGAGACCCCACTGGACAAAGCTCTTTCTCTGCAAGCTGTTAACAACTGGAGATAGCTTGTGGATTAGGGCTAAGGGCTCCTGTCCAGTTTCCCTCTCAGTGCTAGGATCCCTTGGGGTTGGCCCTGTGCAGGTCCTGTACAAGCTGTCAGGGTCTCTGTGAGTTCATCTGTGCATCAGTCCTGTGGTGTCTGGAAGACACTGTTTTCTTTGCATCCTCCATCTTCTCTGGCTCTTAAAATCGTTCTGCCTCCTTTTTCACAGAACTCCCCAAGCCCGGAGGGAAAGGGTTTGATGGAGACATCCCATTCAGTTCCAAAGTCTCTCACTCTCTGCACATTGTTCAGTTGTGGGTCTCTGTATCAGTTCCCGTCTACTGCAGAAGGAAGCTTCAGAAGAGACCGTCTCTAAGAACGCTTCCTGATGAAGGCAGATGTGATGGTTTGAATGGTCATGTGTTTCAGCACCTGGTCCTCAGCTGGTGATGCTCTTTGGGGACGTTTAGGAGGTGTGGCCTTGCTAGAGGAAGCATGTCAAAAGGGGTGGACTTTGAGAGCTTCCAGCCTCCTCTTATTCCCATTTTGATCTCTCTGCTGCAATCTTACACTTCAAGGTCTGAGCTCTCAGCTTGTGGCTTCACCCTCCATGCTTGAGCTGAATATTACAGGACTTAATGTGTGCAGTGTTCACTGCCATGCCACCCCTCCATGATGGAGATAGATTCCCACTCCTCTGAAACTCTAAGTCCAAATAGACCCTTTGGTCACAGTGTTTCATCACAGTAATAGAAAAGTAACTAATAAAGTGGACTTGAATGCACTGACACAGGTTACACGGTTACACAGTTTAACACAGTTTAGACATTGTAAAGTGCAGACACTACCAACTGGTAATCTAGGCTCAAAACCCAGCCCTACCACTCACTTGAGATGTGAAACCTTGAGCAAAATGCTTAATCTCTCTGATTTCTTTTTTCAGACATGGTCACATGTAGTCCAGGCTAGCCTCAGACATTCACACACCATTTTATCTGAGCCAGACCTTAATGGGGTAATTGAATTTGAATATGCAAACACGGGAGAACTAATATTAAATATGAGCACACGGGATAGGAAGAACAGGATAGTAAAGGCTCACGAAGAAGTTAGACAGGGTAACACATAGCTGTAACCCAGTTCAGGAGGCTGGACCATGAGAATGACAAGTTCAAAGCCAGCCTAGGCCGTTACAAAGATTCTGTCTCATACAACTAAAGACAAAGATGCCTGGGAGTGCTTGAAAGCAGAAGAGCAGAGTAGCATCATGGGGGTGGAGAGGTGCAGAGAAGAGTGTCAACATTTCCTGAATTTTTATGAGGTGTCGGGACACTGCACACATTAATTCCCGTACTATTCACGGCAGTGAAAGTGTAACCTCCTCCATTTCACTTGGGAGGAATCTGAGGCTCTGAGCTCCTGAGAAACGTGGCCAAGCTGGAGGGTAGAAAAGATTGGATCTTAACTGACCTGACTGAAGCTCACATCCTTTCCATCATGACAGCCTGCATGCCTTCCCTACAGCTGGTGCCAAAGAAAACATAGATGCCACTGGTGGTGCATGTTAATTTAGCAGAAGCTAGATTGGCCAGAGAGAGGGAACTCTGACCACATCTGGGGAAAATTATCTTGATTTTTTTTTTTAAATTGAGATGGAAAAACCCTCCCACTGTGGGTGTCACCATCCCCTGGCTGGAATCTCTGACTCTAAGAGTGGAGAAAGGCAACTGAGGAGCGGCATTTGTTCCTTGTTCTTTGCTTCTTTTGTTTTCGAAATAGGATCTCTCTACATAGCTCTGGCTATCCTGGACCTCACTATGTAGGCTAGGCTGTCCTTGAACTCAGAGACCCACCTGCCTCTGCATTCTGAGTGCTGGGACTAAAGGCATGTGTCACCGTGCATGCTCTCTGCTTCTTAACTGCAATGTGGCCAACTGCTCCCAGCTCACTGCCCCTACCTCTCTGCCATAATAGGCCATAGCCCTGACCCCTGAGCTAGAATAACCCCTTTTTCCTTTGAACTGCTTTGTCAGAGTTTTGCTATAGCAACAAAAGGGAAACTAAGACACGCACCTTCTCAGCTAAGGTCCCAGGTTTCCAAATTACAGAGGCTTGCTGTGGTTTCCAGCATCCAAGATCACTGGGAAGCTGAAAAGCTCGATCAATGCCTCTCAAAGGAAACTCTGGGAGCTCAGCATTCAGTGTAAATGTGTCGGCTGTGCAGTGGGGGAGGTAGGGCTTCACTTACACTGCTTTCTATTCACACCTCCGAGTTACCTTGGAGTAGTAACAAATTAAGCCGGAATCAGTTCTTCTCACTGAATGATTTTAGAAAGCTTGCTTTGCTTCTGCAGCTTGGATAATTTCAAGTGCCAAAAAAGGAAGCAGATCTGATGGAAACCGCATGTAAAGAAGGTGCATACATTACTACAAGATCCTGCAAGCTGGATTCTTTTTTTCAGAAATCCCCTTTCATTCGTGTGCGCCCCCCCCCCCAGCTTTTTGACAAATAAAAGGAAGGCAATAAAGGTAAAAATAAAAAATATTTGAATTGCTATTTCCCCAAAAAGAAGCCATTAATGATAAATGTCTCTTTTACATTGCACAGTAATTTCAACTAAGAAAACAAACAAACCCACATGCTTTGAGAATTGACATTTGGGAGAGAATTGGCATTTAGTAAGTTTAAAAATAGAAACTCCAGTAGATACAGCATCTGCCAATTAAACATGTGAATCCACATTCAGGCTTGCTGCACTAGGGAAACTGCCCAGGTTATTGGACTATTCAATAATGCCCTATTTTTAGGGCTGGGGAGCCAGGAAAACAAGCTGGCTTCAGCGTCTCATTAAACATAGAGTACAAGGGCTTCCGTAATACATCCCTATAGTACCCAAAAATAAGAACCCGGAGGGCAGAGCATGCTTTTCTGTGACAAAATCACTATGCTATAGCTTTTATAGGCAGCTGAGATGAGTGGGAATCAGGCTAGAGTGGCAGCTGTGTCCTTTCTCATTGAGATGGTAGTGACACGGATGGTTGTAACCGAGAGGACCTTAGGGATGACCTGCTACTGGACATGTGATGTTTATTGGCTGTCTAGTGTGGCTGCCCTCTGAGAAACTAAACTGTCCACTATAGAAATGTAGCTGGGGATAGGTATCACAGCCTGTCTCATCCCCCCACCTCCACCCTCCCAAAAGCTGTTTTCTTAGTCTCCTGGTAGCCAAGACTCAACTCTATGACCCTGCTTTGGAAGTCACTTGCATCCACTCAGGTTTGAGGATGAAGAGTTGGTAACCCAGAAAAAAGAGATGGAGTGGGGATAGGGGAGACACACATGAGGAGAATTTTTTCTGAGTGTAGCAGCAAAACCTGAAGCATCTACTCCCTGGGGACGATGTTGCCAACAGAGGTGCCTAATGCCCATTCCTGGCACAGGTAAGTTGAGATGCTCTGTGTGCAACAGCTAAGTGCCCGTGGTGACCTTGTTGGAGTCTGGCTCTGGTCTGCCTGTGCAGTCATCCTTGTTTCTTCCTCTCTCTGAGTCTGGTTCTTCAGGCTTCTTGGTAATGGAATGAACTGACCAATACTCTTTTAACCTGCTGATTTTTTTCCTTCACTCTACCTAGGGGCAATATCTGTGCTTTACACTAAGAGTCTGGACTACTATAGCCCTGCCATGTCTGAGTAATGCTTGGACATACATCATAAAACAAAAAGGTAGGTGTAGGTGTAAGCTTGATTTTAAAAATTAAGCAGTAGTTGTTATTCTTCAGATGAAACCAGGAGAGGGGAGAACTGTCGCCAGCTGCAAGCAGACCAAACCTAGAAGATAGGTCCTGACTTCCATTTAGTGTGTGCTCAGCCCGGGGAGTGGCACGATTAGAAGGTGTAGCCCTGCTGGAGTAGATATGTCACTGTGGGTGTGAGCTTTAAGACCCTCAGCTGCCTGGAATCCAGTATTCTGCTAACAACCTTCAGATGAAGATGTACACCTTTCATCTCTGCCTGCACCATGCCTACCTGGATGCTGCCATGTTCCCTCCTTGATGATAATGGACTAAACCTCTGAACATGCAAGCCAGCCCTAATTAAATGTTTTCCTTGTAAGAGTTGCCTTTGTCATGGTGTCTGTTCACAGAAGTAAAACCC
Organism: Rhabdomys pumilio; assembly: GCA_030674055.1. Taxonomy (NCBI): domain Eukaryota; kingdom Metazoa; phylum Chordata; class Mammalia; order Rodentia; family Muridae; genus Rhabdomys; species Rhabdomys pumilio. The sequence continues at coordinate 41,511,682 of JANHMN010000004.1, read as the reverse complement.
TAACTAAGACAGTGTGCTTAACCTCTGTGGGGCCTAGCCTTACAAGGGAGAGACAGTACCTATGCACTCTCCCCCTAACAATGTGCTCCTGTTCCACACGTCCAGAGGTCACCGTGTCTTCCTGACCATTCTTCAGCTAAGCCTACTTCCCCTCAGTCACTTTCTCTTTGGCCCTCCAGCTCACAAGCCATCTCTAACATTCCTTCTTTCATGCCCTTCTTCCTTCTTTCCTTCCAAAAAAGAAAAAAAAATGATCTATGGAGTCCTACTGTATACCTAGCACCAACTAAGGCACCTATAATGAAGGAAATATAAATCAACCCAAATATCACAAACATTAGTGTCAAAGAAAGGCCTTGATCAATTAATTGCACAAATAATTGAAAATTAGAAAGGAGAAGGTAGTTGTGATTGTGTCAGCACCAGCCTGAATTCAAGAAAGACTCCTTGAAGATGCATGGGGTTAACTCAGATCCAAAAGTGGATTAATTTGCAGAACAGAAGGAAAGAGGATTTCCAGATAGAAGGACTAAGTGTACAGACCCCAAGCAGGAAATACACAAAGCACCAGCAGCTGAAAGAGCCAGTGCAGCCAGCAAGATGGCAAGGGGTAGGGAGGACGGAGATGGGGGGCCGAGCACTTGGGGCCTTGGGAAAGACTTTTCCTTGACCCTCAGGGAAGCAGGAAGCCACCAAAGGCTCCTAAAGAGAGGGGAAATATGTTTTCATGGTACTCTTTTTTTTTTTTTTGAAATTTATTTATTTTTATTTTTCTTGCTTGAGAATTTCATGCAAGCATATTTTGATGAAGTCCACACGATTCCATCCTTTCCAATTCCTCCTGGATCACCCTCACCTCTGCTGTCTTCCTAGTCCATGTGTTCTTTTTAAATTATTTTTAAACCCCTTGAGTCCACTTACTGTCGGCAGTATACACGGGTGTAGAATCATATACTTGATTATAAGTAACCTCTCAGTAGTCAAATCCTGAAGAAAACTGACTCTCACTTTTGCAACAACTGTCAGTTGCTAACAGCTCCTCAGATAGGGGTGAGAGTTCATGAACCCCTCCCTCCTCTGTGCTGGGATTTTGTCTGGCTTGAGTTTGCAGAGATCTCCTGCACGTCATCACTGCTGCTGTACGTTGCTGTGAGCTGCTTCCCTGTTGAGTCCCCAAAACAATGTTTCACTATAATCATCCACAATCTTTCCACAATGATCTCTGAGCACTGGAAGGAAGAAATGGGAAGGAGATGCGCTGACCTACCATTATAATAGTAATCATATAATAATAGCCGAATAAGTCATTAGAAGTTGATCTAATGCTAAGTTCATTAGCAGAATACTAGTAGTAGGTTCTCCCAAGGGGCCTATGATGTAACTAGCCACAGGTAATTGGACTGCCAGTCGTAAATTCTGTTTATAAAACAGGACTCACAACTGATCACAAAATGACTGGTTACATTCGCAACATTTGTGCCACTTTTGTACCCAGCAGGCATATCTTGCCAGACAGGTCATTATTGTAGCTTTCAGGGTTCACAAGTGGGTAAGACCAGTGATTACTTTTCTCCTCAGTAGCATGCTTAGCACCTTACTATCAAAGTTAGCCAATAGGAATAAGGCTTCCTGCTTGGTACTAGCTTGATTTCTCCATGTTCTGTGACTCAGGCAGTGTCATCAGCAATATGGTTTTACCATCAAGCTCTGGAGGATAACCAGAAGCAATGGCAATAACCTGCATTGTTTGGAGGGTCTGTAAGACCCACTAACCAACAACTCCAGAAGAGATAACTCATTCTGGCAGTCGACATTTTATTTATAGTCTATGGTATCTATGATAGGTATTGTCTCATGTTACAGGTTAACTCCCTTTGAACTCTTTTTATATAGGTATATATACTTACTGCAGATATCTCTCACACCAGGCCTTTTTAAAGGTCTTTAGTATTTATTAGTAATCCCTCTGTAGTGGGATTATCTATCCCTCAATAAGAATGCCCCCCCAGACTCATGTGTTTGACTCATCCCATAGGCAGTGACACCATTAGGAGGCCTTGTTAGAGTAGGTGTGGCCTTGTTGGAGGAAGAGTGTCACTGTGGAAGTAGGCTTTGAGGCCTCCTATATGCTCAAGCCAGGCCTAGTGTGACAGTCTCCTTCTTCTCCCTGTGGATTAAGATGAAGAGCTCTCAGCTCCTTCTCTAGCACCATGTCTGCCTGCATACTATCTTGTCTCCCACTATGACGACAGTAGACTAACCCTCTGAAACTGTAAGCCAGCCCCAATTAAATATTTTCCTTTTAAGAGTTGCCACAGTTGGGCTGGAGAGATGGTTCAGTGGTTAAGAGCACTGACTGCTCTTCCAGAGGTCCTGAGTTCAATTCCCAGAAACCACATGGTGGCTCACAACCATCTGTAATGAGATCTGACGCCTTCTTCTGGTGTGTCTGAAAATAGCTGTAGTATAGTCATATACAAGAAAGAAAGAAAGAAAGAAAGAAAGAAAGAAAGAAAGAAAGAAAGAAAGAAAGAAAGAAAGAGTTGCCCAGTCATGGTGTCTCTTCCCAGCAATAAAACCCTAAGACATCCTCTGTATACTCTTTCCTCTACCCTGCTTTTCCATCCTCCACCAGGCTTAATCTCTATTTTTTCATTATTCCTCCTGCTTTTGAGCTCTACTCCATCGAAAGCACTCCCATGGCCCTTTACTAGTTTCCTGAATTTTATGACTACTCCAATGTCAACACACATTTCTAAAGATTCAACATTAGCATCTGCATATGAGAGTGAACATAGGACCTTTGTCCTTCTTGATCTGCATTACCTTACTCAGAAAGATTATTTCCAGATTCATCTATTTACCTGAAACTCTCATAATGTCATTTTCTTAAGCTTAATAATATTCCATTGTGTACATGGACCACATGTTCACTGTCATGTGGTCCGTCAACACGTGACAATGTATCCATGCTTGGTTTTGTTGGATAATAGGCATTCTGACTGGGCTAAGATAAATGTATAGTTATTTTAAGATTTTCCCCCAATTCTGTATGCTGCCATTTCACTGGAATGATAGTGTCCTTTATGGTACAGATGTTTAGCTTCATGAAATCCCATTTGTCAATACTTGGTCTTAATTCCTGCTTTATCGGCGTTCTGTTAAGAAATGCCTTTCCTGTACCTAGAAGTTAAAATATATTCTTTACTTTCTCCTCTAACAAACCCATAGTATTGGGTCTTATGCTGAGACCCTTGATGCATCTGGAGTTAAGTTTTGTGCATGGTCAGAGATGAGGAGGTGGTTTTATTATTCTATATGTAAATGTTCACTTTAGCCAGCATGATTTATTGAAGATTCTGTCTTGTGATGGTAAACTTTATGTCTAAAAGCTTAAAATTATTGTGCTTAAAAGAACTATAAAACAAAAATGCCTCTAACCCATAAGCCCTGATTTCCCAAGGAGAGATAATTTCCTGGAATGCTGGGGAATGTTCTTGTAATTGCCTGACTTCGTTCATTTACAATAACAAACCATGTGTTTTCACTTCTGTAAAGAAACTTGCCTGTATGTCTGACTGCACATAAGTGGGACAGGTGCCTGATTGCATCAAGGCAGGAAGCGCATAGCTTTGTGAATTTTGCCTTTATAAACCCTTGACTAATGTAATTTGGGATTGTATTTTGAGAGCACCCTTAGGTATAGTCCAGTGCCTTAAGTGTCTGGCACCAGTATCTGGATAAAAGCATCTTCATTGTTAAAATATATTCATGGTCAGACTGGTGAATCTCTGAACAAACCCAGACCCTTAACAATCTTTTCTTTAATGTATGCTTTTGGCCTTGGGGTGGCTTAAATGAGAATCACACTCCCCAGTAGGTTCCTATATTTGAACAATTGGTTCACAGTCGGTGGGCTGTTAGGAAGGGTTCAGAGGTGTGTCCCTGAGGGTGAGCTTTAAGGCTTCAAAAGTCCATGCCAAACACAGTCGTCTTGCTTTCTCTCTGCTTCTTTCTTTGTTTCTCCATTTTTTAAATCCCAGTTACTGCTTCCAGGCCATTCCTGTCTGCCTGCCTGCCTGCTGACAAGTTTCCCACCATGAAGATAATGAACCCTCTGAAAACATAAGCAAGCCCTGAATTAAATGTTTTTCTTTATAAATTTTCTTGGTCATGGTGTTTCTTCATGGCAAAGTAACAGTAACTAAGACAGAAATTGGTACCAGGAGCTAGGGTATTGCTGTGACAAGCCTGACCATGCTGTTGTTTGGAGAAATATAGAAGGCTTTGAGACTTTGGACTAGAAAAGCAGTTGGACATTGAATGCTATAAGCAGGGCTTAATGGGTTTCGAAGGCAGTCATGCTGAGAGCAGTGTGAAGTGTGGAGGTGCAGCTCAAGAGGTTTCAGAGGGGAATGATATTATAGACCATAATTGTGATATTTTGGCAAATAGTGTGGCTTTCAACCCTTATCCAAAAATAAGTAAATAAATAAACAAACAAAATGCTAAAGGCTAAATTAAAGAGATTTGGGATAATGTAATTGGCAAAAGAGATTTCAAGACAACCTAGTATTGATCCTATTGCATGGTTATCATTTTGATTACTCTTATGCTGATCTACAGTGAAAAAGAGCAAGCAGAGCAAAAAGAAATTCAAAATGCAAGTGTAGTGAGAAAAGGAGCTCTAGGACATTTAATATTGAAGCCAAGTATTGTACTCAGAGTTAAGGAGTGTAAACCAGGGAGTAGGGGATGGAATAAAGGACTTGGAATAAAGGATGGAATAAAGCTCTCAAGGTAAGATCACCACACAGCTCATCTTCCATCTCCTAAAAAGGATAAAAGGTCATTCAATAAAGGAAACCACCAACAAGTCATAGTTAATGCAGATCTAATTCAAGGAGGGGAGCAGGTTTCAGCCCCAGCAGGCAACAGAACTTGACATTTTCTGGCCAAGTGGTTCTGGATTTGTCAAAAAGGACACAGAAGTAAAGGGGTTATGAAAACTTTCTCTATGGTGAAGGGAAGTAGTTGAGAACAGGCAGGTGACAGGGGAGTTCATGTATGGAGATCTGACATGGCCATGGCATAAAACTGTGAGGGTGAAGCCTTGATTTCATCTCCAAGATATTAGAGATACTAAAACCATGGGATACCTGCCAAGAAGAGCTGCAGATGGAATATGGAACCAGCCCAAGAGAGAGAAGTGTTTTACAGTCAACTAAGCTGGAAGTAGTGGTAGGTCTGAAGATATCTTTGACATCAGCTGTAGAGATGCAGAACTTGGAGACTGTCCGGCTGGGTTTCCGTCTTGTTTTGGTCCAATATTTCCTCACTGTGTTCCCTTTCCTCCTTTCTGGAATGGTAATGTAAATTCTGTGCCATTGTATGATGGAAGTATGTGATTTGTGTTTTTGCTTTTACAGGGGTTTACAGCTAAGAGATTGCCTTGAGTCTCAGAAGACCTTTGGGCTTTTAAATAATGTTGAGATTGTGAAGGACTTTTGAAGTTGGACTGGACGCATTTTGCATTATAATACAGCTACATATCTATGGGAGCTGGGAGAGTGGAATGTGGTGGTTTGAATGAGAATGATCCCCATAGGCTCATGTATTTGGACATTTGGTTCCCAGTTGTTGGATTGTTTAGGAAGGATTAGGAGGTATGGCCTTGTCTGAGATGTGTCACTGGTGGTGGACTTTGAGGTTTCAAAAACCCACACCAGGCCCAGTGTTGCTCTCTTTCTGCCTCTATCTTTTGGAGGAAATGAAAGTCCCAGTAGCTGCTTGCTGCCTGTTGCCATGTTTTCCACCACGATGATCATGGACCAGCCCTCTAACACTGTAAACAAACCCCCATTTAAATGCTTTTTTAAGTTGCCTTAGTAATGGTGTCTCTTCACATCAGTTTCACAGTAACTAAGATAGATCTCTTTGTCAAAAATCAGGCCACGTTAGGAGTTGTATGCTTTTATGTGGGTCCTTAGTTCTATCCTACTTATCAAAGTGTCTGTTTTTAATGCTACTATCATGCTCACTTTGTTACTATAGCTCTGTAAGTATAACTTGAAATCAGTGCTGGAGATGTCTTCAGCAAACATTATTGTCCTGGATGATTTGTGTATTCATTTGAAATTTTGTTGTGGCCTGAGCTGCCCCACATTTGGAGGCCAAAATGTCAGGGACCGATCTGTCAATACTGGAACCTGCACTGCCAAAAGCCTTGGGGGCTAAGTTGTTAGAGCCCGTACTGCCCCAAGCTGCTTCAGTCTGTGGGTCAGGGTTCAGCAAGAGAGAGAGAGTGAAGACGGACGTGTGGAATGGAGACCAGACAGAGTGTGATTCAATCCCATTTATTCTTCAATCTCTCTTCTTAGTCCAAGTCCCAAGTCTTGAGTTCCTAGTCCCTAGTTCCTAGTCCATAGTGCCTCCAAGTTCCAAGTTACTTCTTCCAAGTGCTTAATTCCTACTGCCTAATAACTAACTCCAAGTTGTACTCCTAATTCCAAGTTCTTCCTCCAAGTATCAAGTGTCTAATACCTAATTCTCTGTTCCAAGTTGTACTGAACTCTTCTGTCTGACTCTCGCCTATAATATGTCTCACTTCTAAGTCACACCCTTAAGTCACACCCTTAGATCTTATCTCTAAATCTGATCTCTAAGTCACACCCTTAAGTCTCGTCTCTAAATCACACCTTTAAGCCTCACACACCCAAGGGAAAATCCTGGGTATCTAATACAAGATGTTATCAGAGTGTGCTCAGCTGTTGTAGGCTATTGTAATCAAGTCTCTTGTCAGGGTATATGGCTCAAGATAGCTGCAAGGATGACAGTTGCCTTCTGTCGGCTTCCCACAAAATTTGAGATTGGTTTTCAATTTCTGTAAAGAACTGTGTTGGGATTTTTCATGGGAGTTGAATTGAATCTGTGGTTTGCTTTTAGTAGGGTGGCCATTCGTACAATATTAATATTACCAATCCATGAGTATGAGAGGTCTACTGGTATCTTCTTCAATTTCTTTCTTCAGTCTTAAAGCTTTCAATGTATAAGTCTTTCATTTCATTAGTTAAATTCATCCCAAAATAATATTTTTGAGGCTTTTGTGAACAGGTTTACCTGATTTCTTTCTTAGTGTATTTGGTTTTGGTATATAAGAAAGCTACAGGTTTTTGTGTTTTAATTTCATATTTTGCTACTTTGCTAAATGTGCTTATCAGCTATAGGAGATTCGGGGTGGAGTCTTTAGGGTCTTTTATATATAGAATAATATCATCTGCAAATAAAGATACTTGGATTTCTATTTGTGTCTCTGTTATCACTTTTGCTTGTTTACTGCTCTGGCTAAGACTTCAAGTACTTACTGTATTGAATGAAAATAGAGAGAATGAATACATGTGTCTTGTTCCTGGTTTTAATTAAAATGCATTCGGTTTTGTCCATTAGCATGATGTTGGTTCTGGGCTTGATGTACATTGCCTTTATTATGTTGACATATCTCCATTTTATCCCTAGATTCTCCAGAACTTTTATCAAGAAGGAATGTTAGATTTTGTCAAAAGCCTTTTCTGCATCTGATCATGTGGTTTATTCATATGGTCCATTACACTTATTGATTCCTGTATATTAAACTATCCTTGGATATCTGATATGAAAACACTGTAATTGTGCTGAATGATCTCTTACATATGTTCTGGGATTTAATTTGTAGGTATTTTATTGAAAGTTTTTACATCTATATTCCTCAAAGAAATTGAACTGTTTTCTTTGTTTTTCTTTTTCTTCTTTTTTTTCTTTCTTCTTGTGGTTGAGTATCTGTTTTTTGGGATCAGGGAAATACTGACTTTATAAAATAAATTTGCAAATGATCCTTTATTTTATTTTATGGAATAATTTGAGAAATACTAGTGTTAATTCTTTTTTAACAGTCTGGTAGTGCTTTTCACTATGTCCATCTGGCCCTGAGTTTTCATTGAATTGGAAATTTTTAAATTACTACTTCTAATTTGGGGGTGTTATAGATCTGCTTAAATTATTTATTATATCTTGGTCTAACTTTGGTTGTTCCTATACATCTAAAGATTCATATAAAGTTTCCTTTAGATTTGTAAGTTTACTGAAATATAAGTTTTGAATACATTCTTAGGATTTTCTGGATTCCTCAGTGTCTGTTGTGATGTCTCTTTTTTCATCTCTAACTTTACTAATTTGGGTCTTCTCTCTCCTCCTTCTGGTTATCTTATCCATCTTGTTGGTATTTCAAAGAAACACCTTTTCATTTCATCAATTCTTTGTATTTTAGTCATTTCCACCCTGATTTTGATTACCCATTCCTTTCTATTGTTTGGGGATGTTATTTTTGCTCTCATTTTCCCATGGCTTTCAAGTGCATCATTGTGTTGGTCAATCCGTTAATCTCTGTGTATCTTTAATGGGGAGTTGAGACCATTACTATTAAGAGCTATTTTTTAAATGGTATCTATTAATTCCTGGCATTTTGTTTCTTTTGTGGTGTTCTAGTAGACATTTTTTATTCAGCATTAGGAATTGTTTATTTGTTTCTTGTGCCTTTCATGGTATGCTCACCTTTTTTTCAGGGTTTATACTGCTGTGATAGACCCATGACTAAAAGCAATTTGAAAGAACAGGTTTTATTTTGTTAACACTTCCACATTGCAGTCTATCATCGAAGGCAGTCAAGGCAGGAATTCAAGCAGGGCAGGATGCACTAACTGAAGTAGGATCCATGAAAGGGTGCAGCTAATTGACTTGTTCTTCATGACTTGCTCAGCCGTCTTTCTTACAGAGTCCTGGATCACCTGCCCAGGAATGGCATTATCCACAATCGGCTTGAAGGACCCTCTCCCATCAATCACTAATTAAGAAAATGATCTACAAATATTTTCAATTGAGGTTCCCTCCTCTCTGATGACTCTAGCTTGTGTCAAGTTGACATAAGACTAACCAGTACATTGGCCTTCTCTTCAGGTCTAAGTATTCCTTTTAATGTCCTCTAGAGCTGGCACAGTGGGAGTGAGTTCCATAAGTCTGTTTCTATCATGGAAAGTTTTTCTTTCTTCTTTGATCATGACTGATAGTTCTGCTTGCTTTTGGCAACTGTGTTGTGTCATAACTTGTAGAACATTGTTCCAATTCTTTTTGGCTTCATTGTCTCCATTAATAAACCAGCCACTATAATAATGGACCTGCCTATATATAGGACCTGGTCTTTCTCTCTTTATCTATACATGTTCTTTGTTCTATACATTTACTGTTCCCCACACTCCTGTCTATTTGGGTTCTGTATGCCTCTGCCATGGTGAGTATCTCTTTAGGAATTTTTCTTCTATGATTTTCTGTACCTTTACCTGAATTTCTTCTCCTTTTATACCTATAATTCATATGTTTAGTCTTTTTTATGGTCTCCCAGAATTTCTGCTTGTTCCATTCAGAAATTTTTAATGTAAGAATTTTTTTTTGAGTGAATGATCCAATTTCTCTCCCATTTGATCAATTCTAATGGTAAGGTTTTCCATGGAGCCTTTTATTTGACTTCCTGAAATTTTGAAGTTTTCCATTTCTTTATTAAACTCTATTTTTAAATTTTGAATTATTTCTTTATTTCATTCTACTTTCCCTCCAACCAGTTTTTTTTTCTGGTGTTTATTTATTTTATCTTCAAGTTCTTCAAACATTTATAATTTCTATTTGACATCATTATCCAACCTTTGTTGAGTAGGCGTTTGGATCTCTATTTGCTGTTACCTCAATTTGTCAGTTATACACTGGATGAATGGTTCCAGGAGTTCAGTCTTGGAGTCACTTGGTGTTAATGTGCAAATGGGACATAAGAAGTGTTTCCAGCTCAGCTGGGGCTAGGTGAAGTTTACAAGTAAAGAAGCAAACTTTCCATAGAGTTAGAAGGTATTTCCTGCAGATCCTCAGAAGCCTATGGAAGGCTCAGAGTTTTACAAGTCGTTCCTTGACTTGTGACCCTCAGGAAGCCGGGGTGACGTTGTGACAGGGGGTGAGGGTGGTGCTACCTGAGAAGGTGGGCAGGATGTAGGGTCTGTAGTCAGTAGGGCTGGGGTTATGGCTGTGGGTACCTGAGGATAACCACAGAATACACAGTTCTTAGACTGGATGGAGGCTACCTGGCAAGGTGCTCAGGACAAGCAGTTCCCAGATGGTGGGGCTGGAGTCATAGTAGGGGGAGCACCACCCAGGAGAGGTGCTCAGTATGTAAGGGTGTAGTCCTCTCATTGTATTTTATTTATGTGTATCTGTGTATGCTCACATGTATTTGCAGGTGCGCATGGAAGCCAGACAGGAATATCAGATCCCTTAGAACTAGAGATAGAGGTATTTGTGAGTTATTTGATGCAGGGGCTGGGATCTGAACTTGGGTCCTCTGGTACAGCAGCAGTAAGTGCTCTTAACCACCCACTGAACCACTGGTTTCTAGCACTGATTATATTGATTCTGAAGTGATCTTGTGGACGGGTCCACAGAGAATATACCAGCAAGTGTAACCATATGCAAACCAGGTGGTTAGCAGGCCATGCCAGAGTACAAGGGAAGATGATGATAGCTTAAATTTAGAAGAGAGGGCTAGATTCAGAGAATTAGAGATGCATTATAGGGATACTTATAGATAGTAAAGTCTGGGGAAACGGAAGAAAAGGTAATAAGAGTGAAGTTTTAGAGAGAAGGCTCAGCAGTTAAGAGCATCGGATGCTCTTGCAGAAAACCCATGTGTAATACCCAGAACCCAGAACTCTTCTGATCTCCATGGGCCCTAGGCATACAAGTGCATACTTACACACAGATAAAATACTCATAACACAAAAAAATAAATAAATAAATTCTTTAAAAAAGGAAAGAAAGAGGGAAAAGGGAATGAAGTCATACTTTTATATAGATAAGGTGTTTTTTTTTTTTCCACCACAAAAAGACCAGTTTTGAGACAGAACTCCATAGAATTTAGTTTAAATAATTTGAATTTAGGGTGCCTTTTAGACATTTCAATGGGAATTTTAATATATATGAATCTGAGACTCAAAAGAGAGAACTAGTGTAGAGATACAGATGTGAGCATTGGGGTACCTAAGGTCACTGGGCCCCTCATGGCTGTGAGTTCACTTACAAGCAGACTATTGAGGAACAAGAGAGAGACTTAGGAAAAATCACTTAAGAATCACATTCAGAAGTCATAAGAGGAGGGCAATTCTCCAAACAAGAAGGAGTAGCCACAGAAAGAGGAAGAAAAGCAGGAGCAGGCCGCACCAGGGCCCAAGGCAGCAAGTGTTTGGAAGCTGAGCCGATGTTGATGGTCTCCAAGGAATGCGGCTGAGGACTGAGCAAGCTGGGGACTGAAAGCTTGCAGGTTGCCCTAGCAACCCCGGGGTGTTAGTGGTAGTGTTAATGTCAATGTTGATGGGGTGCATCGAGGAGGGTGCAGGAAGCTGGGAGAGGAGAAATGACTGGGAGGTGACCATTCCTTTGAGAAGTTTTACTGAGCTGAGAAAGGGGGAAAGGGGAGCACAGGAGGAGGTGGGTCCAGAGAAAATGTTTTGGACTATGCAGGCTTTGAGCGGTCTTAGATGCTTGAAAGGCACACACAGGAAGGAAGTGGCTATGTATTTTCTAAAACAATGGGTCTGAAATTTGTGATACGGTTTTAACAATTACAGTTACAGGTATAAAGTTAACAGTGCCCGATTCCCAGGACAGATTAACGTTTTTTAAACAGGTATCTGATGATTTAGCCCAAGCAGTAGATGCCGTGGCACCATGTAGCTGTCTACACTGCCAGAGGCCATGTTAGTATCCTGCCCCTGAGCAACAGCACTTGAACCACATCTGTTGAGGACTCCCAGTGTGAATGAGGTATGTCACACATCTGCCCTCTTCTTCAAATGTTTTCCAAGGGTACAGACAATAGTTTACCCATCTCTATAAGGGTTGGGCCAAGTGTAGAGCCTAACCACAGTATGGGATCACATAAGTTAGGATGAGCTGGAGCTGAGCCATATGATATAGGGAAACACCTTGTGTCTGTATGGATGTGGCACCTGTCAAGAATAAATTTGGTGACCTATAACTTAGACAGGAAATAGAAGGTGGAATATTCTGTAGGCAGAAAGGGTTCTGGGATACTCTGGACACAGAGATTCACCCAGGAAGATGTGACAAGCACAGATGAATGGTGCTTGGGTACAGATAAGCAGCCAAATGGCAGAATATAGGTTAGAATAAATATGTTAAGTTATGAGCTAGTCAGAGAAGAGCCTAGCTATACAGCCAAGGTATTTGTAAATATTTTTTGAATATGACTCTTATTTCTGAGAGCATGAGTCTGAGAGGAAGAACTAGACCAACCTTCTACAATATGGCATACTCAATATAGAATGAATGAATGGATACTGTGAAGAGCCGCAGTAAACGGGGACAGCATTCGCCATTGGAACATGGCACTGGCACCTGGCACTCGTGGGTAAACAAGTAAAATTGCGCATGTGCAAGTGGTGAAGGCCCGCCAAGTCAACGCCCAACCTGGGGCGTCATACGGGGTTTTGAGCAAGCAGCCAATCAAATATGTCCACGCCACTCTAGGGTGTATATAAAGCAGCGCCATCTTGGCTCTCTCTCTCTCTTCCTCCATTCATGGCAATAAACGCTTGCTGCAGAAGGATCCTGGTGCCCGCGTGCGTTCTTGCCAGCGAGATGATTGTGCGGGTCACAGATGCAAAGTAGCAAAAATAAATTAGAGAAAGAGTTTTCAAAAGAGACCACCAGAATACATAAGTACATTTCACCTTCCATAAAACCTCACTCATTTCTCCATTTCCCATAAAGCCATCCCAGGGCGTGAGAAAAGGCATATCTCTCTAGCAGGATGACTTCTGAAAAGCCCAGGCATATAATACGTGTGTGGCAGGTCCTGACTGAGGCTTAGCCGAAGACAGCTCTGTGATAAAGTCTCACTCTTGGGTGTAAAAGACTGGTGGAGTGAAGTCAGCTCCTTGGCCAACATAATTTCTCCAACAATGAAGACCTTTCACCCAAGTCAACCTTAGCCCTAGAAAGGAGCAAGACTCCTTGCCTAATGGAGCCCCATTCAGGCAGGAATGGGCTGGAAATTGTGCCAGACTAGGCAGTTGCCTAAGAGCTGGGCTGCCTGCTGCCTCTGGAGACCAGTAAATAATGCATGTTGTCTTCTCTGAATTCATTCCTCAAACAGTCTGGGCATGGATGATCGTGCTGGCTAGTTTTATATCAATTTGACACAAGCTACAGTCAGAAAGGATGGAACCTCAATAGCGAAAATGGCTCTGCCTTAATTAGAATTACTTTTGCTGCAATGAAACACCATGACCAAAAAGCAGGCTGGGGAGGAAAGGGTTCATTTGGCTTACACTTACACTTCATAGTCTGTCATCCAAGGAAGTCGGGGCAGGAACTCAAGCAGGGCAGGAACCTGCAGGCAGGAGCTGATGTAGAGACCATGAAGAGGTACTGCTTACTGGCTTACTTACCATGGCTTGCTCGGCCTGCTTTTATAAAACCCAGACCCACCAGTCCAGAAATGGCACTACCCACAAAGAGATGGGCCCTCCCCTGATCATTACTTAAGAAAATACCTTACAGCTGGATCTTATGGAGGCATTTTCTCAATTGAAATTCCCTCCTTTCAGATAACTTGTGTTATATAGCTTGTCTCAAGTTGACATACAACTAACCAGGACAGTCTCTGGCTGTAGGGCACTTCCCTAATTAGTGATTGCCAGGGGAACCATTGTAGGTGGTACCATCCCTGGGCTGGTAGTCCTGGGTTCTAGAAGAGAACAAGTTGAACAAGCCAATAAGCAAGGACTCCTCCATGGCCTGTGCATCAGCTCCTGCCTCCAGGTTCCTCTCCTGTTTGAACTCCTATCCGGACTTCCTTCAGTAATGGACTATAATGTGCAAGTATAAGCCAAATAAACCCTTTCCTTCCCATCTTGCTTTTTGGTCATGGTGTTTTATCCCAGCAATAGTAACCCTAATCAGTGATCTTGCTGATCTTTAAAAAAAAAAAATTCCTAAAGTTTCTCATCCACTTTACCTTCTCCTCCTGAATGAAAATTTCCTCTCACCTGGAATATCAAGTTCATGGGACATCAAATGGCAAGAACCCTGTGTTTTGCTATCCTGTCCACCTACAGAAATGCTACCCTCCCTCCTGTGTCTTGTTCAGGATTCCAAGGCACTAACTACTAGGGGTCATATCTCTTGGGCTCCCTTTCCTAAGGGAAGACACTAAGAGGTCATATGGAGCAGTATCCTCTTGACAATCATTCTGAGACCTTAGTCCCTGCTGAGTGATCCCTCCATGACTCCAGTACCCATGGACCAGCAGGTGGTAGAGACTCCTCCCTGTGACCTTGAGGGACTGAGTGTTAGATTCCCTGATAGGCAGGCAGATTGGAAGAGGGGTTAGGACTAGGTAATAAAGATAATGAAATTCCAAGATGAATGGTGTCTTCCTCATCTTTCTGAAAACACAAAAGCCTAGTAGCTTAGAATAAAGGTCGAGTGGCCTTTTTTTCCACCAGTAGAGCTCTCCTGCCTGTCTTTGTTCAAACTGACCAACCCTAAACTAGGGGAAACTAGGGATGAGGGAAAAACCCCCATCCCTCAAGAAGAGAACTGGCTTCGGCTTCCATGATGCCCCCTCTGCTTTTCAGAGGGTCGTCTTCTCTGTGCGCCTCTGTGTGTGTTTCCTCATCCCTAATGAAAGCCTTTCTCCACCTGCTGACTTTGTTTGCTGTGCCTGAGGTTTCCTCTGCCACTGTCTGGTGTGCTTTTGCGTGCTTTCACTGCCAGAGAGTCCGGTCAAGACCTCTAGATGGAAACACCTTGTTCTTGGATGCTGCCACACCTTTGCTTCTTCGGCTCATCCTAAGGGATGCAGGACCTGACTGATGTACAAAGTCGTCCCCTCCCAGCTGAGATGCGGAACCGGACTGGCGCACCAACTCCTCCACCCCACTTTTCACTCGGGGACAAGGAACCAGACAGTCAAAAGTGGAAACAGCACTGTGAGTTCAACAACAATAAAGATTAGAAGAAGGCTGTGTGGGAGTCCAGCTCATACTTTCTGTCCTTTAACCGTTTTTTTTTTTTTTTTTTTTTTGGAGACAGGTTCCAATGGTGACTCGGAACCCACTATGTAGCCCAGGTAATTCTCCTGCCTCAACCTCCCACAGGCAGTGGGATGACAGAGGTGAGGTGTCACAGCTGGATTTGACCTTTAAAACACTTCCTTGTGGGCTGAGAATGCCAGCCACACTGAGTTTCCATCAATGTGGCAAATTCCTGACTAAAACCCAGTTTCAAGCAGCATGATTGAAACCTTTCTGTCACACTAAGCAGCACAGAGGAACACAGAGAGACATGTCATTTAAATGAATTGGTTTCTACTAACAGGCTTTAGATCAAATCTCGAGATAAGCAACTGCCTTTATGTTCCCCGCTTTCTGCCTTTCATGCTATCCTGGCATTCTCTTCTTCCATAGCAAACTAAGGAGAAAAGAAACTAAGCTGTTAAATTTCAAACCTGGACAAGCAGTTGAGGTGCCTACTTAACATGTCAAAACGGGCCTGGCTTCCAGGTTCTCCCAGCATCCCTCAGTCCCTACCTGTTACAGGCTGTGGCTGGCATACCACACCCTCCACCCTGAACTTTCCAGCCAAAGGGCTGGGCTGCCCTTCCCCCAGAGGCTCTTCTGTATATAATCCAGACATTTTGGTTACCTACCTACCTACCCTTTCTCCCTCTGTTTGCTCCTTTCACACCTTTGGCCTCCTGGCTGCTGTACTTGGCTCCCCTCTCTCCTTTTCTGTCCCCCTCTCCCCACATGGTTTAAGGTCTCTCCTAACTGTGTCTGCCTCTGGCTATGTTCTCCCACATATCTATAATATAATATAATATAATATAATATAATATAATATAATATAATATAATATAATATAATATATTCTCCACCATACCTACAAGCAATCATGTCCTTTTTTTTCCTTTTTATTTCTTTTTTTTTTCATTCACAAACCACAATACTCATGCATGAGTCCACCTCTTCAAATCCTAAAGTGAAGTCAGAACAGAGGCTAGTGAGATGGCTCAGCCAATAAAGGCATCTGCTGCCAACCCTAAATAACCTGAGTTCAATTCCGAGGACCCCTACCAAAGGAAGAAAGAACCAGCTCTCTCTCTCTCTCTCTCTCTCTCTCTCTCTCTCTCTCTCTCTCTCTCTCTCTCTC
>JANHMN010000004.1:41442077-41495367 GCA_030674055.1 Rhabdomys pumilio | reverse complement strand
CTCTCTCTCTCTCTCTCTCTCTCTCTCTCTCTCTCTCTCTCTCTCTCATGCACACACAGACACACACACTTAAGCAAGAATGAAAAAATGTATTTTGGGTGGCTACTGTTCTGAGCTGTGTGGTCTCTCCCTCAGTCTCTGATACTACCCGTACATTGTCTGTCTGGACCATACTCTGTGCGCTCCTTTGAGTTTACTGATGGTGCTCCATGCCCCAAATCTCTTATTCACAACTATGGCCAGACTGTTCCAAACTATCTGCTTGCTCTTGAAACTTTTATTTTCTGTTAAAGGGAACACTTGTGTTATTGGCTCATAACTCACAACCTAGCATTTTTAAAATCCCACTTCTGCCTAATACAGCACCTTAATGTAACTGATGCACAGACACGTGAGATGCAATTTTATTATTTTTAAGGAAAGGCAGCTGTGGTAGAGACACAAACCCCATTATGGCTCGTACTGTATTGTGTTCAGTAGGGAAGGGAGCTTAGTCATAGAAAATGCAATTGTTCACGCCTCCCCCAAATAATAAAAATAGCACCAGGTGAATGAGGAGACAGAGGTGTAAGAAAGTGTGAGCTCTCTCCAACATTCCCGGGACAATTGCCAGGGTCTGTTTCTGGGGATGTTCTCCAGCCTCCTCCTATTTGTGTCTCCACCCACCCTCTCCACCTCCCGCCCCACCCCCACTCTCCAGGAAGACCTGTATCTTTAAATCAGCAGGCCTATTTCTGAACCTTTTTCTGGAGCCCCACAAGCTGCATAATAATTAGTGCATGCCAGTAATCCAGGCATAGAAGGAGAGGTTAAAGGGACCCAGAGCTGGTTGGTGGCTAAGGCTGTCTGGTTTGCCATTGACCCTTATCAAAAATACACTTATAAACTGGCCCTTACTGGTGAGCATGGCAGTGCTTTCATTTCTCCTCTTGCTTCTCTAGTACATGAATGAAATTGTTCTGGACTCAAATGAGATTGGAGAGTAAGGGTTGATTTGTAGTCAGGAAATGTTCTGTGGATCCCAGCACGAGGCATGGTCTAACCCACTGGAGGCAAACAAGACAGTATGGTGAAAGGCAGGGGAGGAGAATGATAGTGTTCGCCTTTAATCCCAGCACTCAGAGGCAGAAGCAGGTGGATCTCTGTGAGTTTTAGACCAGCCTAGTCTACATAGTGAGTTCCAGGACAGCCAGGGCTATGTAGAGAGAACCTGCTTTTAAAAACTAAAGAAATAAAAAGGCAGGATAGCCCAGTCTGCATCCTCATAGGAAAAAAAAAAGAAAAAGATGCAGACCAAGGGAAAACTATGTTCAAATAGAGCAGGCACTAGGGAGCAAGCGCGGTGACTGACAGGGACAGCGAGGAGTAAGCTTAGCAAAGGGACTAAGGGGAAGTTTCTCTCAGGATACGTTGCTGTACGCCTGAGTGATAACTGGCTATGGGGACAAGACAGACAAAAAGCTTTTCTGGCAGGATCCGTCAGAGAAACAACCCCAAAGTGGCAAAGGGTGTGGTGAGTACAAAACCGTGTGCAAGGGACGTGTGGCAGAAGACAAAGAGGAGATGCTGGGCTAGGAGTCAAGGACACAAAGTGAGGAATTTGGGTTTCTTATTGTAATGTAAAGCGTTGGGGTAATTTTAGATGAGAGACTAGACCTGGATGAAGTCTGACTGACATTTCTTAAAGTTATAGTTTATATTCACAGGGAGTACAAAAAAAATACACAGGCTGGCACTAAAATCCTTCACCTTGCTCCTACATTAGCAGCTCATGTCAGTGTAGAAGTGCAACATCCACAGTGTGATTGACACGGCTGTGGTCCACAGAGCTTGCCAGATCTCACGAATCCTACCTACACTCAAGTATGTGCGTGTGTGCGTGAGTGCACGAGTGCGTGCATGTGTGCATGTGCCTGTGTATAAGAGAGAGGAGTTGTTGATAATTTTATAACATGTATAACCTTTCACAACCACCACCAAAGTCAAGATGCCAGCTATGCCATCACCACAAGGTTCCATGGTTTTCACCCTCTGTAACCAGTCCCGCCCCCTCCCCTCAAATCCCAGTCTCAAGAAACCAGCGATCTGGTTTCCATCTCTGTAATTACAACATTCCAAACATATAGTATAAATGGAATCTCATGGTGTGTATCCTTCTGAATCAGACGTTTTACTAAGCAGAATTTCCCTGGGGCCCATCCAATGTGCCATTCCATTTAATTGCTGAGTGGTATTCCTTGATATGCATTACACTGTTCGGTTACTATGAAAGTCTAGGCAGCATCTAGTTCTCAGCTATTATTAATAACAAGAACTTTGCATACAGGTTTTTACATGAATGTAAGTTTTTCTCCTCTGGAATAATCACTATACTATATAGTGAGTGCATTTTTTTTTGTTTGTTTGTTTGTTTGTTTAAAAAAAAGCTAGAACTGGGGAGAAAGAAGATAAAGTGCTCGGTAGTCCAGACTTGTAATCCCAGCATTGAAGAAGCAAAGGCATGTGTCCCTGGGGCTCTCTGGTCATTCAGTTTATCCTAATTGGAAGAGCCCTTTTTTCAAAAACAAGGTGACTGTCATCTAAGGAGCAGTCCCAGGGTTGGCCACTAGCCCCCCCACATACACACATGCACACACATGTGCACCCATATGTATATAAACATGCACAGACTCAAAGAAACTAGGCTAAACTATTTTCTAAAGTGACTATCCTTTTATATTTCCACAACGAACAGGCCCTTGACAATCCAGTGTTTCTGCATCCTCATTTCTGTTAACACAATTTTTCCTTCTAGCCATTTGGTTAGATATGCAGTGATAATCTGTTTATGGTTTTCCTTTGACCACAGTAATGAATAATGGGGTTATCATGTTCTCGTGTGCTTACTGGCCACCCGCAGTTCCTCTTCAGTGGAAACTCTGTACACATCAGTCTTTGTTATTTTTCTATTGCTGTGACTAAACACAAAGACTAAGAAAATGTATAAAAGAAAGGAAGCACTTAGTTATAGGGCTCACAGCTCCACAGGATTAGAGTCCATGAGCATCATGGGAGGGAGCATGGCAGCATAGAAGCAGGCCTGGCAGTGGCTGGTAGCGTGCATCTAATCTACGAGTGTGAAGCAGAGAGAGCTAACTGAATTTCATCCTCGCTTTGTGCAGCATAGAACGTTGAGGACAATGCTGAATGAGAGTGGTGGGAATGAGCACCCTTGTTTTTCCCTAACAGTGAGGTGCGATGATTAACATTGACTCAGAACCTTGAGTCAACCATCAGACAAGCCTCTGGGCACACTTAGGAGGGATTATCTAGATTAGGTTAAGTCTTGGTTAGACTTTCATTGCTGTGAGGAGACACCATGACCACAGCAACTCTTGTAAAGGAAAGCATTCAATTGAGGCTGGCTTACAGTTCAGAGATTCAGTCCATTATCATCATGGTGGGAAACATGGCAGCATGCAGGCAGACATGGTGCTGGAGGAGTTCAGAGTTCTGCATCTTGCTCCACAGGCAGCAGGGAAAGACTGTGTGCTTTGCAGGGTGCAGCTTGAGGAGAGAAGAACTCGAAGTCTGCCCCCCTTCATGACACACTTCTTTCATCAAGGTCACACCTACTCCAACAAAGCCACGCCTCCTAATAGTGCCATTCCCTATGGGCCAAGCATATTCAAACACATAATTCAAATGCCACAGTTAATCTCTGAGCATGCTTGTGAGAGATTTTATTGTTTAGGTTAAGTGGGGGAGAAAAGAACCATCACCATTCCCTGGGACTTGGGGCTTGGGTTGCATCTGACTTCTCTACTGACATATCTCTAACATCTGGACAGCATCAAGTGGCTTTCTAAGCAGCTTCTCAACTGACATGCTTCTTCTTCAATATGTTACTTACAAAGAAACCAGAGAAAGCTGTGAGCACGAACACTGACTATCCTGTTTCCTGACTGAGGATGCAATGTGGTCAGCCCTCTCGAGGTCCTGCCATCAGACTTCTCAGCTATGACAGACTGTGCTCTTGAACTGTGAACCAAAGCAAACTCTCCCTTCCTGTCGTGACTTTTGTCAGATATTTTATCATAGCAACAAGGAAAGTAACTAAGACATAGTGGGAAAGCCTTTAGCCTTTCACCATGTGATGTAATTTTGTCTATAGATAATTTGATAGGTTCTCTTTATCAAATTAATTAATTTCTGCCTATTTCTATTTTTATGAGAGTTTTCAGGAATGAAAGTTAAATTTTATCAAAAAAAATATATTTTATAATTTCTAAACATTGATCAGCTTTTTATACTTTAAATAAACCCCATTTCCTTGTTACCACGCTGTATATCTTTTTTATACTATGCTAGATTCAAATAACTAATTTTAAAAGAACATTTTTGCCTCTGTGACTGGAGAGATAGCTCAGTGGTTAAGAGCATTGACTGCTCATCAGAGAACTTAGATTCAGTTCTCAGCTCCCACTTGGAAGCTCACATCCATCTGTAATTCCATTTTCAAGGTATCTGATGCCCACTTCTGAACTTTTATAGTTTCAAGACTGTATGCATGGTGCACATGAATCTTTGCACCAAACACTCACATATATAAAAATAAATAGATGGATAGTTGATTGATAGCTAGTAAATAGATAGATGGACAGACAGACACTATTTAACTTGCATTGTTAAAAGACCACTTTTCATTTCTTTGTATGGAATGTTTAGAAGAAGAAAGAGGAGAAATCAGAAAAGGAGGAGGAGGAGGAGAAGTAGGAGGAGGAAGAAGAGAAGGAGGAGGAGGAGGAGGAGGAGAGGGAGGAGGAGGAAGAGAAGGAGGAAGAGGAGGAGGAGGAGGAAGAGGAGGAGGAGGGGATGATTTGTTGAGAAGCTACTTGAGGAAGCCACTTAAAGTTGTCCAGATGTTAGAGATATGTCAGTAGAGAAGTGAGATACCATCAGATTGGGGATATATAGCAAGATCAGATGAGACTGCTGTTGGATATGGTGTGATTTGTAAGAAGAGAGGACTAGTGTAGGCAAAGAAATACCAAGAATGATGAGACCAGTACCAGGGAGACCAGAGATTCCGTTCACTAAGACACAAAAGACTAGGTGGGGGAAGCAGAAGGGACAAAATGGAAGACAAAATCAAGAGCTTTGTTTTAGGCATAGTAAGTTTGAGCATCTTTTAGAGCTCATATTGGCAATGTTAAGCAATTAGATGTTAAGTCTGGGCCCAAGAGAAGAAGAATTTCAAGTCATGAACCTGGATAATACCACCTAGGAAAGGTGTGATAGCTAATTTTGGTTGTCAACTTGACTATATCAGCAATCAAGTAAAGCCTAAGCTACTGGGCACTCTGGTGAGGTGTTTTCCCTTCCTTCCTTCTTCTCTTCCTTCCTTCCTTTCTTTCTTTCTTCCTTTCTTCCTTTCCTTCTTTCTTTTTCTTTTCAAAACAGGGTTTCTCTGTGCATCCCTGGCTGTCCTGGAACTTGTTCTATAAACCAGGCTGGCCTCAAACTCAGAGATCTGCCTCTGCTTGCCTCTGCTTCCCAAATGCTGTGATTAAGGCATACATCACCACTTCTTTAAGATTCCAATGTAAACTGAAGGCCAGCAGCTCTTCAGTAATCCTCCAGGTCTCCAGCACCAATCTTGGCCTGCTGAAAGACATGACACATCCAGACCCATGAACTAAGTAGCTAGTGGCCTCTCAGACTTCCTGTTTTGAGACAGCCATAGCTGGACTACCCTGGACCACATCCTATAAGCCTCCCTAATTAATATTCTTTCAATATTTTAGTATTAATAATATTTATATAATATAGAATACAAACTATATATTATATATTATATAATACATGGTATATATTATAAATTGCATATATATGTATATACGTATATATATTCACTCTATCAGTTCTTTGCTTTAGTGAACCCTGACTGATACAGAAGGAAAGTAGGTCAAAATAGGAAAGACTTGAGGCCCAGCCTCAGACTCTGCTCATCCAGACTCCCACCCCCATTCTGAATTCCTGCTTCCCTACTCTCAAGGTTGCAACCTCAGAATCCTTCCTTAGATCTCAGAGCAGCTATTGTTCTGTTCATTTAACGTTAAGCTCCTTTCCCAGCTTTGATCTGCATTTGCTTCCTGCCCTGGTAACTTTTCATGTTGCTGTAACCAGCTATCTGAGAAAAAGCGGCCTGACAGGAGAAGGGTGTGATCTGGCTGACAGTTCGAGAATCAAGTCCACCACCTGAGGAAAAGCATGGCTCTCACTGACTCCTTACCGGCTCACATCTCAGAGGACCAAAGCAAAGGCAGAGCAGAAAGTGAGGCCAGGATTTAGAAGGTTTATAAACCTAAAAGGCTTGTTCCCCAAAACTCACTTCCTCTAGCTAAGCTCTACCTCCAGAAGGTTCCACAACCTCCCAGAATCAGTGCCATTAGCTGAGGACCACATGTTCAACCACATGAGCTTGTTGGAGACACTCTGTTCAAACCACAAGGCTTCTTGCCTCCTTAGAGTCTGGGCGACACAGCATTTTACGTGGCTGTCACCTTGGTGACCCCAACCCAATAGTTTCACTACCCCTGTTTGTTCCAACTCTAGCAAAATGATACCTCATTTATATCCCACCCTTCTTTCAGGGTTCCACTCAAGTGCTAGCACCTCCCTAAAGCATGTCTAATGGCCCCAGTCCCTGGTCCCTACCTCCTACCCATCTCACTGTCCATACCACTCATTTCAATTATTCATTTAATTATCATCAACTGTGTGCCTATTTTTTAATCTGTCAGACCCTGAAAACACAAGGAAACACCTGGAAACAAAGAAGAGGCAGATGCTGCCATCAATGCCATTCAGTCTCAAAAAATACAACACTAAACAAAATTTTATTTAATCGTCTATGTACACATATAGATACTTATATTGTATATAGACATGCATTTAAATATAAATCAAGGTAAGCACTGTGAAGAGACAATATGGAGCATCTAGGATAAGCCACTCTCATTTTTCCTGTAAGTACTCCAGTCTAGCTGAACATTTCCCCATCACACAGACCATATTTTACACCACTTAGCTAAACTCGGAAACTGAGTCGTGCTGTTTATAATCAACAACAGATGTTTATTAATGATAGTAGTGGCAATAGAGGACAGAGTTGTGTGGGGATAATTCATTAATACCAGGGGATAAAGAAGTTGCACTTCTCTTTGCATTCATGCAGAAAGAAGGCAAGGTGTATAATGCATTCGATGTGCTTGGCTGAACGCAGAAACCAGTTTTGTTGCTGCTGCCGCTGCTGTTGTTTGTTTTGATGTTGCTTTGTTTGTGGGGAAGGGGTCTGAAGATATTTTGTAGTGCCTACATGCTTGCTCCAGATGTCCGTGCATTTTCAGCTTCTCTCCAAGTCATGTTCCTCTAGAACTGATCACAGTGGTGTGTTGGTGAATGCTGACCAATTGACTCACTCAAATAAGTCAAGGGACGGATTACAGCCTTCGCTGATCTCTTTGGGGTAAATGCTTTCATGCCAAGTTAAAGCTATCAACACAGTGATGGGAAGACATGCAGGGCATTCTAAAACACCAGATGGGGACAGTAGACAGGAACAGACAGGAGCAGTAAGGTGATATTAGGTGGTAATGAATTTTAAATGTTTATCTTTTAAAATGTGTATACTTTACTTAATTATAATTTTAATACTGGCTGAGTTTATAAGCTGGTCTGTTCATAAATTTATTCATTTTTTTCACTCTACTAAGATGGTATGAGTACCATCTTAGGATGGGATAAGCACCTTGCTCATTCTCCAGTTGACCAGACCCATACATCTCTCAGAGAGGAGCCAACTGTGGTAAACAATGTCTTTAGTTAGATTAAAGGGAGAAAGTAAAGTCATATCCTGCTAACTAATCCCCAACTCCCATTTTCATCTCTGTGAAAGAAATCAAGTTCATACTGAAATCTTTGTAGTAAGATTGATCACCAAGCAGCTGATGCAAGACTCACCCCCTTACCACTGTCTCCCTTGTCTATCTCACCCCCTTACCACTGTCTCCCTTGTCTATCTCACCCCCTTACCACTGTCTCCCTTGTCTATGTAGACATGTTAGACAGTGTAGAAAAAGAAACACTTATTTCTCTACTTTTTGTGAGGCTGAGTTGCAAACAGAGGGAGTCTTCATGGCTGAGGCCTGTAATACTAGCTATTACAAAAGCTGAGACAGGAGGATTACACGTTCAAGGCCTGCCTAGGCTACAGAATGAGAACTTGTCTCAAAATATAAAGTGAAAAGGCTGGGCACATTGAGTAAACAGCTCAGTTTGTAAAATGTTTCTCTATAAGCATTAGAATCTGAGCTCGTGCTCCAACATTCACATTTTAAAAAGCAGGAGGCTGGGAGTTTAAGACCAGCCCAGTGGACATATCGAGCTCCAGGCCTGTTACATACATAAGACTCTGTAAATGAATAAATAAATAAACAAAGTGAAGATAAAAAGCAAGGCACTATTACATGTGCGTGTAACCCCTCTCTGGGGTAAAGGAGACAGGAAGATCCATGGGTCTTGTTGGCCAGCCAGGGTAGCCAAATTCATGAACTCCAAGTTCACTAAGACTGTCTCAAGCATTAAGGTAGAGCTATTAAACAAGACAGCATACATGCACACGCACACGCACACGCACACGCACACGCACACGCGCACACACACACTAGCTCACATGGCCAGGGATATAGCTCAATGACAGAACACTAGCTAGTATGAGTGATGCCCTGGGCTTAATCCGTAGTACCAATGACTCCCTTGCCCTCCCTCCCCGTCTTGGATATGACTGGAGTCACAGTAACTATTTTGAAACTGTGAAGCAATAAACATAGGGGCAAAGCCAAGAAAAGTGAAGATCTATCAGCCATGAGTTGAGTGGGCTCTTAAACTAAAACAAATAAAGTTCTCACTTTGACATCTGATGTCGAGTTTTCTGTTGTTTACTGCCAAAGTCAGTCTCGCTCCGTACACACAGGAGGTTCATCTGTTCTGGCTGCTCTGCCCTCAGATCTGGGAGGGGAAACAAGAGCGACAACTGAGTCACTGAGCACCTTCTGGGTGCCTTTCACGCTTCACTACAACATTATGAGGAACAACGTTTACAAAAATTTATAATCCGCCATGCCTCGTTTTGTTTAAATTTTTAAGGAGGATTTGATGGCCTGCACTTATGTAGACCTTGAAGAATTTATTTCAATGTAAATTTTCAAAGGTTTGAGCACTTGCCCTTCCACAGGATATTAAAAGTACATCACACCGCACAGACTTCCTGTTTGAAGAAACTGCAAGTTGAAAGATGTGGCATCTATTCCTGCCTACTGCCAAGCAGCTGAGAACTTTCAGTTTGATTGACAAATACCAAGGAGAACCTTTCCTTTTCCTAAAGTTATTCTCAGCAGCAAAGAAGTAAAAGAGAGTTCTGTATCCTTCAGGATGGGATGGTGAGGTCTGCTAAGAACTGGGGCAGTGAGAGCTACCTTCTGTGGGGGTTGGGCCTCAATCTGCCAAGCTCCTCTAGTGCATTTCTTTGAGATCGCACTGGTGGTGGTGGTTTGAATGAAAAATGGCCCCCATAGGCTCATATATTTGAATGCTCTGTCCAGTTGGTGGAACTGTTTGGTAAAGATTTGGAGGTGTAGCCTCGTTGGAAGAAGAAATGCGTCACCGGGTTCTGGCTTTGAGGTTTCAGCAGCTCATGCCATCCTTAGCATGTGCTCTCTCTCTCTCTCTCTCTCTCTCTCTCTCTCTCTCTCTCTCTCTCACACACACACACACACACACACACACACACACACACACACACACACCATCCATCTGTCCCTGTCTCAGGCTTGTGGGTCAGGATATAGCTCTCAGCCACTGCTCCAGTGCCACCCCACCATCCCACCATCGCTGCCTGCCCTCTACTCCCCACCATCCCACCATCGCTGCCCGCCTGCTACTCCCCACCATAATGATCATGGACTCTAATTCCCAGGATCCGTGATAAATTCTTTCCCAATAAAAATGCCTTCTCTTCTAAGTTGCCTTGTCATATGTCTCTTCAGAGCAACAGAAAAGTGACGAAGACCCCAGGTGTTGCGAACTGAGCTACCCCACGTTTGGGGACCAAAATGTCACAGACCACTCTGTCATTGTTGGAACCCGCACTGCCAAAAGTCTTGGGGGCTGAGTTGTTCCGGCTCCTACTGCCCCAAGCTGCTCCGGTCCACAGGTCAGGGTTCAGCAAGAGAGAGAGTGAGGACGGACTCGAGGAATGGAGACCAGACAGAGTGTGATTCAATCCCGTTTATTCTTCAGTCTCTCTTCTTAGTCTATGTCCCAAGTCTTGAGTTCCTAGTCCCTAGTGCCTCCAAGTTCCTTGTTTCCTCTTTCAAGCTCTCTGTCTCATCCAAGTACAAGTGTCTACTCCTAGTTGCCTTTCCAAGTTCTTCCTCCAAGTTCTAAGTGCCTAATACCTACTGCTCTGTTTTGTCTGCCTCTCGCCTTTTATATGTCTCACTTCTAAGCCACGCCTCTAAGTCACACCCTTAAGTCACACCCTTAAGTCTCAGCTCTAAATCACACCTTTAAGTCTCACACACCCAAGGGACGATCCTGGTTGTTTAAAACAAGATGCTATCAGAGTGTGCTCAGCTGTTGTAGGTTGTTGTAATCAAGTCTCTTGTCAGGGTATATGGCTCAAGATGGCTGCACGAATGATAGCTGCCTTCTGTCAGCTCCCCACACCCAGGTCTGTCCTGGTGAGCATCTTAGAGAGATGAGAGCAGTGCTTCCAGGCTCCCTCAGCCAACACCAACACAGCCAGGAGTTAGAAATCAGTGGCTCTTCACCTTAGATGATGGAGGCTTCCCCGATATGAATTAGGAAGACAAGGAAGCCACAGAAAGTGACAAGGCACAAAAGAAGGAGTAGGGCAACAGGCCACCTTGTAGAAATTCCTAAAATAGCAGCAGTACACCATTTACAGAAGTGGAGCTCCTGTAACTCTGTTATTCTTCAGTCACCCTGGGGAAGGAGGCACTTCCTGAACATCCATCCACTGTGAGCTAGTTACAGAGATGGGGCAGAGACACATTGCACAACGTGGCTTAGGTTGGTATAAAACTCACCACCACCACCACCACCACCACCACCACCACCACCACCACCACCATCATCATCATCATCATCATCATCATCATCATCCCCACCATCATCACTATTTTTACCTCAGCCTCCCCTGTGCCAAGACTACAAAAGTTCTGGCTGTAGCTGTGATTTTCAAAGCAGGTATAATTCCCATTCTCTTGAAGTTTACAGTCCGGTAGAGCAAGTGAACAGTTAAGACAGGTTACAATAAATTGAGATGGGTATCACACGTGAGCGGTGTTACTTACATTTATCCTGCTGGTTGCCTAATCTGCTGCTATATGGTGAGGTAGAACAAAGAAACAAGGACAGTCAGAGCCACTGGCCCCATTCAACTCGGGTGCAGAGACTGTTAACTCTTGGGTAAATCTCTTTAGTCTCCCAATATTTCCTTTTCAGTAAAATGGGCTCAGACCTGATCACTATGACTGTATTACCTACATTTTTAAAAAGTAGTGATGACCGAAAACCTCTACTTAATACTCTCGTGCTCTTGTGATCGCACACTTCAGCACTGGCGAGTCATGCTCCAGGGAAGCTGCTGTTTCTTTAGCAGGTCCTCACACCACACACTTTGGGCTGCCCAGACCCTCCCTTGCTGACTGACACAGGGAGGTTCACATCTGAGACTGCCCGTGTAGCTGCCAGTACCAACATTCTACAGCAGGGTTAGGTCTTTGGATCCAGGTATCCAGGTTCAACTAGCTAAGTGTATCTTCAAAACAGTGGTTTTTAGCCTGAAGTCTTAAGTGCCTTGGAGAAGTAACAATAAACATCCTTAAATACAAGCCAAAAAAAAAAATCATGAAAATTTTAAAGCATGGTGTGTGTGTGTGTGTGTGTGTGTGTGTGTGTGTGTGTGTATGTGTGTATGTGTGTATGTGTGTTTGTGTGTTTGTGTGTGTTTAGGAAAGAACCCATGAGGTTTAGCAGATTTTTAAAGAGTCCCATAATCCTCAAAGAGTAAGATAGGCTCTTTTCGTGATCTCCCTCTCTGCTGAGTGATGCAGTTCTTGTACCCTTCACCCACCCACCCTCCCATGGGGCTTCCCAGCTGTCCTACCAGACTAGTACTTCCTCAAGGTAGAAGCTATAGCTTTTTGAGTCAATAGACTACAGAGAAATTAAATGGAGTTTGGAGCCATTTAGACTCTCTCTCTCTCTCTTTTGTTTTTTACTTACCGTGTAACTTGAGACTTGATATTGGCATCAGATTTTCACATCACTGGGAATCACTGTCCCCATGACAGATGTGAATGGCTGGGGCTAGGTTTGCTGGGCCATCACAAGCCCTCCCCGGATTTTGGTAAGTGAGGCGAGCAGAAGCAAGCCTTTCCTTTCTGGCTGCTGTGTGCATATAAATTATGTAGCAGTGTTCTCTTTCTCTGAGGAGTTTTGTCTGTAAAGGGGATGAATGGACCCTGGAAACATGGAAGCAGAGATAAGGAAAGAAACTGTTGCTTTCAATGCTTCTAAACTTCCCAGTTACAACACCACCCCTTCCCTCTTTCCTGTATATGGGTGGTTTTGCTTGCATGTGTGCCTGGTGCAGCACTTATGTGCCTGGTGCCCAAGGAAGCTAAGAAGAAAAGAGTTACAGACAGTTGTGAGCCACTTTGTGGGTGCTGGGAATGAAACCTGGGTCCTCTAGAAGAGCAGCCAGTTGCTCCTAACTACTGAGCCATCTTTCCAGTCCTTTTTCTTTAAGTAAGTTTCTGTTCAACTTGGGCCATAGGCAACCAGAGTCCCAAACTCATCTGTTGAGTAGGGATAGTAATACTGAGACAGACTCAGCTCTCCATAGAGGTGTCTGGGAAGGACTTACATGCTAGTAAGTACCACTGAGAATGTTGATGTCATACCAGGCCTTTGTTTTAAGCACCCTTTGGTGTTTTAAATTCACAAAGCTGTTCAGAGTCAGCCAGTGGGCCACTTGACCAATAACTGATAAACCCTCCCCTTAACTCTTGCCTCAAGTGGAGAGCTGTCAATCCAGCACCGTTGCTTTGGCAAACTGGCTGGACTGTCATCATAACAGCCTAGCTTCTTTAAACACTCTACAACAGTCCCTCTAGGCAAATTCTTCTTTGCAAAGTAGCCCGAAACCATCACAATGAAGAAGCTGACTAGTCACAACTGCCCTAGAGATCCTGCCCTGACTCCAGGAGATTTCACTTCAGCCACAAGTCTCCGTGAACTCCAGAGGGTCCACCCCACCAAACTGCAGCTGGTTATACTCAGGAAGAGCAACTTGCTGACTTAGCAAAAAGCTTGTGATCGGTGGAGCTCGAAGCTATGACAGACAGAACTAGAAGCTGTTTACCAGCAACCACGTTTTTTTTTTCTGTCTTGATAAGCATGCAATTTTTTACTCTATCTGGATGATTCTGGACGGTTCCCCTCCTATATACTGCCCACAAGTGCTACAACAGTTGGCCCATTAAAATTTTCTTCTGGATGGTCTTTTATTGTTTCCCTGTGGTCTTTGTCATAGGAAGGAATTAGCTGAGCTGGTAACACTGAGAAAACCATGGGTTTCCCACCCTAGCTACCCAACAGCAGCAGCTAGAAGCAACTGAAAAGTGATTCCCAAAGCAATAAACCTGCAGGGACTTTTCTTGAGCATGCTATACCAGGGACATAAATAAAGACATTTGTGTTTTTCCACATTGTCAGAATTTATTAAATAAAAATTAATTTATTAAATAAATAATTAATTAATAGGCTGGAGAGTTCAGAACATGCATCAGCTTAGCAGTTCAGAACATGCATCGCTCTTGCAGAGGACCCAATTTCAATTCTCAACAAGCATACTGGGCAGCTCACAACTACCTGTAACTCCAGATACAGAACAATCTGATGACTCTGGCCTCTGTGAAAACTGATACCTACACACAGACACTTGTGAATACACATTGTTAAAAATAATAAAAATAAATCATTAAGAAAGCTTTCCTGCCTGGCAGTGGTGGCATATGCCTTTAATCCCAGCACTTGGGAGGCAGAGACAGGCAGATTTCTGAGTTCGAGGCCAGCCTGGTCTACAGAGTGAGTTCTAGGACAGCCAAGGCTATACAGAGAACCCTATCTCCAAAAAACAAAAAAAAAAAAAAAAGAAAAAAAGAAAAAAAGAAAGGAAAGGAAGAAAGAAAGAAAGAAAGAAAGAAAGAAAGAGTGAGTGAGCGAGCGAGCCTAGTATAACCTGGTCAAGGTAAATGTGGGTTCTTTTATTTCAATATGAATTACTAAAATTAACTCATATCACACAGCACCTGGAAAAATACATCTCTATCTCTCCTTGTCTATCTATCTATCTATCTATCTATCTATCTATCTATCTATCTATCTATCTATCTAATCTATATCTTTATGTTACAGAATGAATATAAGTTGAAAAGACAATAGCAGACTTCTAGAGGTTTCAGAAGAGGGCTGACAGAAGTACTGTGGAGTCTGTATTGATGACCTAACAGACCCAAGCCAAATGTAGGGAAGGAGAAAACTCAGGATTGAGTAGGAAGATGTAGTCAGCTTCAGAAATAAATGGACAAGACTGAATTCAGAGCAGAAACAACAGATTCAGTAGAGATGGACAAGCAGGAAGATGGACAGATAGCAATCCAGTAGACCACATCAACAGGAGAGGATTGAGGCACGCTGAAGCTCTGGGGAGAGTCAAGAGTTCTCTGTCAGTCCTTCACACACACACACACACGTACTGGGTGTCTGATGACAAGACAGTGGGCCCACTCGATGACAGTGCTAAGCATCACCTGCTTTATGGGGCTCAGTTGAGGGAGTTATACCCTTCATTCAGTTTGGCATGCCCAATAAGTTCTTGGGCCTCATTGCCCTGATGTGACTCTTCCACGCTCATGTGCCCCTAAAGTCTCAAGATACACAGACAGCTGGTCCTGTTTGCCAGTCTGCCAGGCATACAATCATCTTCCACCTTCAAGATAGAGGGGAAAAGACTTGTGAAATGGAGTCTCCCACAGCAAAGCATTACCTGAAAAACCACCGCTTTACACAATAAGGAGGGACTCAGAGCAGGGCAGTCTGTTGGTAACAGATTCCTAGCGTTTTAAGTTCTTGGCTCCTGCAGCAGTTAAGAATCGGCTTGTAGCCAAAGACCTCCGGAGAGTGGCCAGGGTGGATGACGGAGACTATTGAGGACTTCAGAAGAACGAAAATGGTGAGAAGAAGCAACAAGCTCAGACTACTACTAGAAAGCAAGAGAGTAAGAAGAACCAAGATCACAGCAGAAGGCAAAAAGCCAAGGAGATCTGCACACACCACTGCTGGAAACGTTCAAGAGAACCATTGAAAGTTAAAAGCCGAGAGCCTTGTTACCACAGGCACTTCAGAGAGACTACATTCACTGCCTGGTACTGGGCTGTTCACACAACAGGCTTCTTACTTGACCATCTAGAGCCATAAATCTCTGGCTTTAAAATCTCAGAGCCATTGACTAGCTCTGAAGGCCTACAACCATAAGCCTCTGGCTCTGGGAGCCCAAAGGAATAAGCTTCTAACTGGGAATTGGAGTCAGAAGTCTGACTCTCAGGGTTTAGAGACAGAGGTTTCTAGGTAAGGATCTAACCCATAAGCTTCTAGAGTTCAAGGTTACCAGCTCCAAAGGAACTTCTCCATACTTATTTACTATTTCCAGTTGAATAGAAAAAAGGGGATCCTGAACCAGCCTTTTCTAAATCATTTTATTTTTAGACAGGCCTCAAACTTCCGATGTAGCTGACAGGTTATGGTCCTAGATTTCTGACCCTCCTGCCTGCACTTTAGAACGCTTGGTTTGCAGGACCTGTGCCACCACACCCACTTTAAACCACCCCCCCCCCTTTGACCATACCTATTCCTAAACTCATGTAAAGATAAATATAACTGGTAGCCGAGGACCTAGCTTGTGACTGCCCCATCTCAAAAGACAACATCTGTTTGTCTGTTACTGTGTCATCACCAACCGTGGAGCACTAATTACATAAGCTGTAATTAGACTTCCTATGAGGAGGGGAGGAAATGACGAAGTATTTTGAGAAATGCTTGGTTAAACAGATTCTTTCCCAAGGGACTTGCCAGAGTCTCCAATTTTCTAATTTGCATCATGAATTTCCAACTAAGCCAAGTGATATGGCCACAGAACCCTGCACTGAGGAGAAGCCCTATGTATATGAATGCATCTTGGAAACAGTTTTCTGTATGTGTGGCCAGTGAGCTGGGCAAACACTGCTACACTGCCCTTCTCTACTTAAGCAAAAATCTAGTGGCTTCTTGATTCTGGTCTGACTATTACTAGCTTGGTGACTTAGATGTAACCATTTGAGCCTCACTTTTTGCATTTGTAAGAGGCATAGACTCTTAAAAAAAAAAAAACCTGTCCAACCATACAGTTCTTGGTTGTGGGATTATAAGAGGGTCTAAAAGGACTAAATGGAGAGTGTGGATACTGGGTCTACAAAGGTCAAGGCAGGCCCAGGCATTGAGAAATGATGGGGTTGGTGGCTCATGATGAAAACCTCAGCAATTCAGAGGTAAAGGCAGGGAGATCAACGGTTCAAGGCCAGCCTTGGCTACATAAGGAGTTTGAACCAGCCTGAGCTACCTGAAACCCTGTCTCAAGCAAAAGATGAAGGAAGAGAGTTAGGAAAGGAAGGAGGGATCAGACAGGGAAGGAAGGAGGGAAAAAGGAAGAAAATGAAGAAAGAGAAAGTGAGCAGAATGGCTTCTCTGCTGTGCACATCCACAGAAGCCAGTAGATCCAACCCTGGTTTTTAGAGATCCAACATCCTAGCAGGAGCAGTCTTTGGACTAACTCAACTTTATTTAACTGAGCTGTGTTACTTGAGGTGGGGTCCTGCTATATAGCCCTAGCTTACCCAGTACTTAATTTATGGTCCAGGACGCTCTCAAACTTACAGCAATCTTCTACCTCAGCTTTGAAGGAACTCTAGCCAGCCCAAGCACAGAAAACATGGCTCTGGAAGGCCTTGCCCTTCTCCTCATTCCCTCTGCCTTATTAAAAATATTAGATTACATTCCTAAAGCTAGATCCCCAAGATCTATTCCCTTATTTGGCCACTTCCTCCTTCTGAGGCTGACTGCCAAGGTCCAGCTATTAAAGTATTGAAGTCCAGGGGTTAAAAATCCTCCTTTGGCTGTCCTAATTAAAATGCCCAATTAAAATTAAACACCTCATTCTAAACAGAGGTTTTCCCTTTTACCTTCATAAACTGCCATTCGTCCATGGCCACATCTGTCTCTTCTCTGTCCAGAGCCAGTGCTTTGCAGACACACTCACTCCTAAAAATATGCCCTTCCCCCCTCCCTTGTCCTCTTTCTCCCTTTTCCCTTGTTTCCTTCTCCTTCTCCCTCTTCTTCTGTCTCCCGTCTTTGTCTCTTATTCCCGCCTCTGTCCCTCTGTGGCAAATAAATCTCCTTTGTGCTAAGAACTTGGTCTTGGGGTGTCTTGAGCTGACCTCTGAGGTTCCCTACAAGCTTCCTGAGAGCTGAGGTCACAGGCTTGTGCCAGCATGCTGGGTTCTTAAACTAGGTTTTTATTGACATTGAATTCTGGGGATTTACACTCTATATGGTCTCTGGTAAGACAGAAAAAAAGCCTTACAAAACACAACATGCATTTGTCTACATGTAAATTGTTCTGTAGTGCCTGAAAAACCCCAGAATCCTACCAAAAGGGGAGATAGGGAGTGAAGTTCATTCAGTACAGACCTCCAGAACGTTATAGTCCTTTCTAAGTTCCTACTTCACCAAGACAGCTAGGAAGTGAATTCTTGGCTGCTGTCATCAGCTACTCGTCAGGAAGGCTTCCCAGGGCGCTTAGTAAGCATCAGCAAAATAATGAGGAAGTCCTTTGAAAGCTGTGAGGTATATCACAGTTACTCTATTTTTATTATTATTCATACCATTTAAAATGTAATTTTGGCTTCACCACAGACATGACTTCAGGCGACCAATTCATCAACTCCACCCTTTGTGTAAAGTCAGTGCTGTAATGGCTGGGAAAGATTAACTAGAAAATCATGCTGGACACCTCAGAAAATCGAAGCTCATTGTGATGCCTATTAATTAATAGTAGCCAAACAACTGCCAGGTTATAAGCTGGCCTGCCCCCAGAGAAGAAGCCAGGGCACTCTGCTATCTTTTACACTTGTTGCCATTATTATTATTATTTAATCTATTAGCCCCAGTAACGTATAATTAGCATAACGCCCTGGAAAATAAATCCAGTCTGGTGACTCAGCATCAGGGAAATGAAACAGACTTCTAAGCCATGTTGGAATTAAGCTGGAACCTCAGGGCCAAGTCCTTTAAAAAAAAGTCTTAGACCCTGAATTTTCAGCCAAAAATAGGGGAGCCTATCTTTCTGTTTCAATCCTTGTAACCCTGCTACAAGGGAAAACATATTCTTAATAGAATTATCTGTCTGTTACAGAGCAGGGGAGGAAATTGCAAGCTCTTTCATTAAGATTGTGAGTTACTTACAGGGATGTGGGTTGGAAGCTAGGGAGAGGGCTCAACAAATGAAGCTCTCCGCCTGCAGGTGTGAGGAGCCCATTGAAAGCCAGGTGCAGTTTACAGGTGCCCCTGTACTCTCAGTGTTCCCAGTGAGGCAGGACACAGGCACAGAAGGAACTCTCAGGTAAGGGAGCCTGGCTATGACAACTTCTATGTGAAATGGGATTCAGTATGAGCCCCAACACCAAATGTTGTCCTCTGACCTCCACACGTGTGCTTGCCATGGTGCAGGCTCTCCCTCTCCCTCTCCTCCTCCTTCTCTCTCCCTCTTCTTTACTCTCCCTCCCTTTCTCTCCTTCCCTCCCTCCTTCTCCCTCCCTCCCCCCTGTCCCTCCCCCTCCCCCTTTCCCTCCCTCTCCCTTCCCCTCCCTCCCCCTCCCCCTCCCCCTCCCCCTCTCCTTCTCCCTCTTTTTCCCTCTCCCTTTCTCTCCTTCCCTCCCTTCTTCTCCCTCCCTCCCCTTTTCCCTCCCTCTCCCTCTCCCCTCTTCCTCTTCTTCTCTCTCCCCCTCAGTCTCCTCCCAGCCCCCTAACTAGAGGACATTAACGGAAGGACAGGACTCACAAAGGGAACTGAGTAGATTGCTTAAAGTGCTTACTGTCTAGATTGTTGGGCCAGATAGGACTGTGCTTACAGGAGAATTAACATTTTTAAAAAGGTTGAACCTAAGAGCCCGAGTTCAGAACCTCAGAACATACATAAAAAGCTGTAAGCCAGCACTGGGGCTTATAGACAGAGACAGGCAAAACCATGGAGCTCTTCCGCCAGCCAGCCTAGTTGAATTGGTGAGTTACAGGTTCAGCAAGAGACCCTGTCTTAAAAAGTAAGGTGGAGAGCAGCCAAGGAAAGCACCCTACAAGCATACACACGCATACACACCCCTACACACACACACACACACACACACGAACACAAACATATATACATATAAAGCCAAACTCATTGCCTGTGAGCCTATGGAAGGCTTTAAAGCATGAGCAGAAGTTTTATAAGGTATAAACAATAGAACAGTGTGGGTGAGGACTAAAGCTTGTCCTAGGGTGGGTAGTTATCTCCCAGATTAAGCCATATACATTTCTCTCCTGAAGAAAGTGTCCTGGGGTTTGGAGGATGTTCACTTAGCCCAGTGACATTGGAGAGCCAACAGCAAACCACAGCTTGAACCTAGAGCCTATCAAAGCCAGGAAGCCTGTACAGGTACAGCAGTTAAGGCCATCCAGTGCAATAAAAGCCAGCCTCACCTGGCCAAGCCCATTGAAGGTGCAGAGTCATGGCTGCCCTGTGGCTGTGCCCCAGGATGAAGAGGCAAGATGGAAAATGACTGAGATTGTGGAAGGTAGCTAATTTGATCCCATTCTCACCACTGGATCAACGTTGATCTCTTGAGAGAGCAACAGACAAAAGTTGGTGGCTCATCAGAGATTCTTACCGCCAAAGGGTTTCAGTTCATAGATTTTATGATGCTGACCTCTGGGCATGCTACATGTTTAGAAAGCTATTTGAAAGACATACTTGCACATATAAAGAAGCACAAGAGGGGAAATCAGTTTTCATGGTTTTCAAGAGCCAGGTACAACTGTGAAGTACTTGGTAGTTTAATGATTAAGTAAGGCACACACACCAGTAAGGAAGAAAAATCCTTCAACAGCCTATGCCCATAAGAATGAATGAATGAATCAGTGAATGAATGAATGAAAAAAAAAAAACAATTAAACGAATTGGTTCTCCAAGCTACACTTGAATAGAGTTGTTTCCTTGTTTGCATTGTTGATGTCCTATCTGGTGTGAGTAAACATTTGTTCATGAGTGGCAGAAAAAGTTCCTACAACACTTGTCCATACTGATTTTTTTTTTTTTGGAAGTACATACTTAGAAATTACATTCCATATGGATGGATGGATAGATAGACAGACAGACAGACAGACAGACAGACAGACAGATATTGGTGGGTTGTGAGGGTGTGTGTATTTGTGTGTGTGTGTGGTATGTGTGTGAATGTGTGGTGTATACACGTGCATGTGGGCATGCTACTCTGTGTACTCACAGAAGCCAGGGGAGAAGGTGGGTTGTCCTGCTTCATCTCTTTCCTCTTTATTCCCTTAAGATGGTCTCTTCCTGGAGCTAGGCTGGTGGCTGCAAACCCCATTGATCCCCCTGTCATTATTCATTACAAATGCATAGCAACCTCATTTTTATACAGATGCTATAAATTTGAACTTAGAGCTTCACGCTTGCACAGCAAGCATTCTTACCTGCTGAGCCATTTCCCTAGTCCCCTAGCTCCCCTTAGCATATGAGCAAAATTAATTTAATGTGATAATAAAGAATTACATAACATAACCAAGCAAAATTTATCCTCAAAATTTGAGATTGCTTAATGTCTGAAACCAAAGAAAGCAATATACCATACCCACATAATTTTAAAAATTACATGCTTTCTGGGCATAGTGGTCCATGTCTCAGCAGCTTAAAGGGCCAGCAAGAGGATTACTTGAGACTAGGAGTGTTAACAACACTCCTAGTTAAACAACATAGCAAGATCCTGACCCAAAAGACATAAAGATCCCATATGATCATCTTACTAGATAGGAAAAAAATGCTTGACAAATTAATTTGAAGTGACTAAAGGACAGAAAGGAAAAGGGGGAGAAACTCCTTCAGGTTGGTAATGAACAACAATGAAAAATGTCACTGATGGAATACTTAATGGTAAAAGATTAGGTAGATCCATTTCTTCTTTTGCTTCCTCAGGAGCAAAAAGCAAGACGAAGAAGATCACTCTGTTCAACACTGTTCTAAAGGTTCCTCTCAGGGTAAGTAGACAAGGGAAATAAGTAAGAGCTACCTAGCTTAGAAGACATAAAACCATCTTTATTCACAGATAACACGACCCTGCATCTACAAACTCTAAAGAATCTACTATAGATTATAACTTATCAATAGGCTCAGCAAGGTTTTGGGTTACAAAATCAATATACAAAATTCTATTATTTATTGTTCACTTATAGTAAATAACTCAAAATAATATTTAGAAAATTATTTTATTTACAAAAACATCCAAGAAAGTAAAACATTTGGGAGCTAATTTAGCAAGAGAAATGTAAAACATGTACTCTGAAAACAATAGGGAAGATGGAAGGAAACCTAAATAAATGGGGAAATATCTGATATTCATGGGCCAAATGAGTTATTATATATGTGCCAAAACTCCTTTAATCTATCTATAGATTCTAAGTAAGCTTGTGGGAATCACAGAAGACTTATTCATAGAAATTAACAGGCTGATTCTAAAATATAATTCCAAGGGATCCAGATGGCCAAAACCATTTTTAAAGTGAAAGACAAACTTGGAGGTGTCACACTAGATGGAAAGATTTGCTAGTAAATGCACTTACTAGTGAGTCATGGAAACAGTGTAGTAAAGGCATAGAGATAAAGAAACACAGCCAGGAGTAGTTCTTAGAGTTCAGAAATGAATCGCGTAACTATGCTTAATTGATTCTGGGCAAGGGTGAAGACCATTCAATTGGAGAAGAAATCTCTTGAACAAGTGTGCTGAGACATCTAGATTGCACATGCAGAAGAATGAAGTCATGCTATACCTCACACACTCATGTCTACCATGAATGAATATTTTCCGATAATTACTAACTGGTTCCCTAAAAGTGTTAGCACCTTGATTAAGAAAGATTCTAGAAATGGTTGGAAATCATGGTTAACCATCAGACTGTAGCTTAATTTTATACTTTAACATTGTAAATTTTATGTGTTTGGTGGTGGTAGTAGTAGTAGTAGTGTGTGGTGTGTGTGTGTGTGTGTGTGTGTGTGTGTGTGTGTGTGTGTGGTGTGCCTGCCCATGCATAGGCATGAGGAAGCCTAAGGCTACCTCTGCTGTTCTCTACCATAATTTTTTGAGACCGTGTCTTTTATTAAACCTAGACTTGACATTTGGGCCAAAGAGCCCCTGGAGTCCTTCTGTGTCAGGCCCCAACTCTAGCAATGGATGTATAGACACTCCCCACCTCACCTGGTTTCCCTATGGGAGGTGGGGATCCAATTTCAAGCACTTCACTCACTGAACCATCTCCTCATTTCCCAGGATAAAAGACAATTTGCTAATCATACATCTGGTAAGATATTTTGCTCTAGAATGTAAAAGACAAATAACCTGGATCAAAAATGGGCAAAGGACTTGAATGGGATTACTTTCCTCAAAGGAGATAAATAGAGAATACGAACAGGAGCAGACGCTTGACGTCATCAATTGTCAGAGAAATGCAAACCAAAGCAACCCCACAATTTGAGGTCACTTGATAGCCACCACTTTTAAACAGTAAGAAAATAAGAGGTTTGTACATGCTTGGCCCAGGGAGTGGCACTATTAGAAGGTGTAGCCCTGTTGGAGTAGGTGTGTCACTGTGAACATGGGTTTAATACTCTAGTCCTAACTGTCTGGAAGTGAGTATTCTGCTAGCATTCAAATAAAGATGCTCCTCCTGCCCCATGCCTGCCTGGATGCTGCCATGTTCCCACCTTGATGATTATGGACAGAACCTCTGAACCTGTAAGCCAGCCCCAATTAAATGTTGTCCTTATAAGAGTTGCCTTGGTCATGGTGTCTGTTCACAGTAGTAAAACCCTAAGACAGAGGTAGAGCCGAACCCCCTCTCCGCCCCCAGAACCCTCAAACACTATTAGAAGGAAGGGCTGTAAAGTGTGAGACAAATTTGGAAAACAATTTGGCAATCTCTGAAAAAGTTCAGCAGAACTAACATTAACCATTCAACTCCTAGTAGATGCCTGAAAGGAATGCAAACATTTATCCACATAAAAGCTTGAGTGTTTGCTGAGACACCATTTATAATCCCCCAAAGGTGGATGAAAGCTCATATCCATCATAAGTGGATAAATAGAATGTAGCATAGCCGGATATAATTCAGCTTCATTCATGCATGCAGAGTGAAGTTCTAAACAAGCTACAACACGATCAAACTTGAAAGGAAAAAGTAGAGGCAGCCAGATACAGAGGCCACACCTTATTAGAACCCTCGAAATGTACACTTCACTTAGGGAGTGGGTTGAGGGATGAGGAAATAGAGCCTGTTTTCCACTAGGTTTCTCTTCACCTTGCCCTCCCCACCTTCTCTCATTTAAACTTTAGACTCTGAGATAAATTATTTAGGAATATGTTTCCGTTAAAGTAACTGCAAATCTGAACACAACGTTGGAATGTATTCCTTTTAATTCCCAGGAGAGATGACCTTAAATACTCCTAGCCTGTAGTTTTTCTAGGTCCGGCTTATACTACTTGCAGCTTATTGTTCCTTGAAACCAAGTTTTATCAAAAACTGAGAAATTAAGTAGATAAGAAGTTAACACAACCACCATGAAGACTGCTAGTCAGTGGTTGATTTTCAGCCTGATTTTAAATAGACTTAATCAAAGGTCACCTGGGAATGTTGGCTCAAATTTTGCTTTAAAAAGCTGTTTTGAAATTATAGACTCACCTACAGTTTCCAAAGACTTAAAATGTAGGCTTCTAGGGCTCAGAGTTGACAGAAGCATTTATAGTCATTTTTTTAAAAGTAGCACTTTATAGTTCTCCCCTCTTGAAGGGTCCCTAACATACATGCAAGACTGAAGGTGAAGGGAAACCAGTAACAAAAGCATTCTAAAATACAGTAATAGTCGCATATGTCTGCAAATATGTATGCTTAAAACCACGGAACTGTACACTTTGTATGAGTGAGTTGTGTGGCAGGTGACCTGTACTTTAAAAACCTGAAACTACACCCTCCCCACCTGCTGCAGGATATTTGATCACACTGTGAACCCCAAGATCGTTTTATCTACTGGGGGAAAAAAAACTGTTTTTGAGTTGTGGTGTGGCCTTAGCACAAACCTAATGGTATGTTTGATCCTTTCAAACACATATAATGGGCATGGCTCTGAATTAACCCAACTCTGGTATTAAGTATTATTTTTTTTTCTTGTGGTGGTTTGAATCCAAGAACTTTCCGCTTGAATATTGTAAACAGGATTAAATAAAGGCAACCATAGGTCATGAGGCAGAGCAAGCAACTAGTTGAGAGAGGAAGTGAGCATAAGATTATTAAGAAAAAAAACATAGTAAGAGAGAGTCAGGAAGTCAGACAGAGAGATACACAGGAAGTAGAAAGGAGAGGCATTCTGTTTGAAGGAGGTTTTCTGAGACAATGAGAGAGGGCATTGCTGGTGGGACATCAGCTGAGGAGGAAGGTCAGCTGGGTGTTTTATTTGCCTCTCTGAGGTAGCAGGCTTTTACCCCAACATCTGGCTCCTGAGTCTTCATTGATAAAATGGAACGATTGAGATTTTGTTAAAAAACAAAACACCTCCCCCTGCCCCCCAGTTCATGCCAGATTAGTGCATTCAAAGGTATCAGCTTTCTGGTTGCTGTTCTAACACATGTAATGGGCATAAATTTGAATTGACCAAACTCTGGTACATTGAGTATTATTCTAATTTTTTTCTTGTGATGGTTTAAATGAGAATGGTACATGTAGCTCCTGCTTAGTCACCAGGAAGTGGCACTATTTGAAAGGATTAGAAGGATTAGGGGGTGTGGCCTTGTTGGAGAAAGTGTGTCCCTTGGGGTGGACTTTGAGGTTTCAAAAGCCCATGCCAGGCTCGGGCTCTCTTTCTCTCCTCCTACACATCAGAATGTGGCTCTCAACTACTTCTCCAGTGCCTGCTTGTACGCCATCATGCTCCTTACCATGATGATAATGGACTAAACCTCTGAAACTATAAACAAGCCCTCAATTAAACACTTTCTTTCATAAGAGTTGCCTTCATCATGGTTCTCTTTACAGCAGTAGGACAGGGACTAAGGCATCTCTAAAATAAAACTCTTCTGAAAACCTGTTTTCCAAAGTATCACAATACTGGATTCTAGTCTTTCTTAATGCCACAGTTTTCTATTCTGGTTATAGGAGACTCCCAAAGAGGCTCTGCAGAATGGCCTCTGGTTCTTGGTTAGCACTAAAAGGTTTGTAGTCTATATAAAAGTGACACAGGGTGGGGTTCTCTGACAGGAGGTGGTTCTATTGCTCCCCTGTCTTGCTAGAGTTCGGGGAACTTGAGGGAAAGTTCCTAGGGCCCAGACAGTCATTGTTTTGACCTTTCTGTACTTCCTGGATACTGTGTAGCTGAAGAAAAGGGCTCCTCTTCCTCCACAGGATCTTCTTGCTAGTCTTGGAAAGGTCTCTTCAGTCAGGGGCCAACCCTCTTGTGTCCCCTGTGCTCCTGCTTTTATTGAAAAACAGATGCATTTATTTCATGTGTGCCTGTGTATGTGTGGGTATACAAATGCCAAGGCACCATGTGTGAAGACCAGAGGACGGCCTGAGGCAGTCAACTCTCTCCTTCCACCTTGTGGGTTCTGGAGATCAAACTCAGCTCATCAGTTTGGGCAGCAATCACCTTCACTCACGGAGCCATCTCCCCAGGCTGTCTGCTGTTCTTAGCCTCTAAAGTTCCCTTTCCCATCTTCTCTCCCCTATGGGATTTCTGCTTCCAGTAATGGCAGACATGCTCATTTAAGCTAATACCATCTGCTGAGGACAACTAGAAAACCTGGGCAGAATGCAGGAACTATGTTTGAAGAGTCTGTGAGGTTTCCAAGTCAGTGAGAACTTTAAGGACCAAATTGAAGGCAGAAAGAAACCATATGGAGCTATGCCTGTCAATCATTTGACACTGCTTTGATATATTCCTTGACTCTCAATATTCAACTCAGAGAAGATTGGATGGTCTTACTGGGCTAAGATACAAACTGGAGATCAAGGGTCACTGAAGAGAATACCCTATAATTTCAGTGAATATAGTAATATGTTACATTGGTGGTCACCCACAATGAGCCAGGGC
The DNA here is from genome assembly GCA_030674055.1 of Rhabdomys pumilio. Taxonomy (NCBI): domain Eukaryota; kingdom Metazoa; phylum Chordata; class Mammalia; order Rodentia; family Muridae; genus Rhabdomys; species Rhabdomys pumilio. Next base: position 41,468,738 of record JANHMN010000004.1, on the reverse strand, counting down.
TTCTGGTATTTATACCTTTAGAAAGTCTTCTTCACTGTGGTTCTGGGTGTGGTCTTGAGATCTGTTTTTATCAGTACTGTTATATTAGTAAAGGTCATGAAAAGAGAGATTCAAGGGGCTAGAGAGATAAGTTCAGTGGTTAAGCATGCTTGCTGTTCTTTCAGATGACCTGAGTACAACTTTTAGCACCAACTCAGCTCAAAACCTTATACTCCTGCTCCAGGAGCCTGACATGCTCTTCAGGCCTCCACTGGCATCCACACTAATGTGGCATTCATTCACACAGACCCACATACAGAATAATGAAAATAAGTCTCTTTAAAACAGAGAGATTTCACATACTCTTGCTCACTGGGGCTTGTATTTTAGAATCCAGGCTTCAGACATAAGTCAAGGTCATTCCAAGGGAGAGGCAAGCCATGAGGCCTGCAAGATGGGACATTATGTTAAGGAAGGGGTCATGTGGAAAGCACTAGAGTTTCCTAGCCAAGGTCTAAGTTAAATGGACTTTAAGAACTGTTCCAGCCAACACCAGAAGTATTTCTGTTTTCTGATTTTCCTCTTGTCTCTTCTTGTATTTTGTAAGCCAGTGGAGTTTTTGTTTTAAAAGTGGGGCATTACATCTTAAAATCTACAGGAATGATGATTTTGTGTGTTTACTTTACCTCTGGCTGGTAATTGGAAATAGAAGTGGTTTTTAAAAAAGATTTATGTGTTGTGTATGTGGGTACAATATCAATTGGGGTGAAAAACTGTTCCGCCAACCCAGAGAATTAAAAGAAATAACAAATCAGTGAGTCATGGTTTGAATATGCTTGGCCCAGGTAGTGGCACTATTTGGAGGTGTGGCCCTGTTGGAGTAGGTGTGTCATTGTGGGTGTGGGCTTTAAGACCTTAGTCCTAGCTGCCCGGGAGCCAGTATTCTGCTAGCAGCCTTCAGATGAAAATGTAGAACTCTCAGCTCCTCCTGCACCATGCCTGCCTGGATGCTACCATGTTCCCATCTTGATGATAATAGGCTGAACCTCTGAACTTGTAAGCCAGCCTCAATTAAATGTTGTTCTTCATAAAAGTTGCCTTGGTCATGGTGTCTGTTCACAGCAGTGAAACCCTAACTAAGACACAGTGTTTTAAGCCACAATGTTGAAGTGATTAGAGATACACTAATAAACAATTAACACAGTTAGGAACCAAAAAAGAACCTAAAAATAGGTTCAGATTTTAAAAGCATTATCATTGGGCTCAGCAGTTGAAAGCAGACCCGAAGAAGCAGAAAGAAGATCTGAAAAAACCTTTAGTTCCTAGCACCCACATCACAACCACCTACATTATAGCTCTGGGAGGATCTGATGTCTCTGGTCTCCAGGGACACCTGCACTCACGGCATAGATTCCACCCACTCGCCAGTATACACATACACATAATTAAAAATAATAATAAACACACATCATTTTTAAAAATCACCTCTAACTCCAATTACCTGCCTGAGGCAAAACAAACACAAAATCATCCCTGTAGTTTTTAAGATACAATGACAGTTTTAAAATAAATAAACAAAAACTCTATGCTTCCGAACATATAAGAAGGACAAGAAGAAAATCAGACAACAGAAAGAGACCTAAGGGAAATTCAGCTATGGATAATTATCAGGCACAGACTATAAAATAGCTGTGACTAACATTTCAAGGAAGTAAATATCAAGATATATACGGAATTCATAAAAATTAAAGTGAAATTTATAAACTTATATATTGCATACCTTTAAGCCCAGTACTTGGGAGGCAGAGGCAAGAGGATCTCTGTGAGTTCAAGGCCAGCCTGGTCTATGTAGCAAGTTCCAGGACATCCAGGACTATATAGAGAGATCCTGTCTCAACAAGTTTCAATAAATAGTTTCACATAAAAGATACCACTGAAGGGAAAATCTGTGAATTAGAACAGAAAATTAAAAAAAAAAGTATCTAGATCAAGGCAGAGTGACAGGAGGATAGATAGTAATGAAGGATAGAATGTGTGTGTAACAGAAGTCTCATGAAGGAGGGAGGAGAGAGAGAGAGGGAGGGAAGAGGGGTGAGGAGGGAGGAAGGGGAGAGAATTAAATAGAAATATGTGAAGAAATGACATGCATGATGGCACACTGCAACATTAACACCCAGGAGACTGAGGCTGCAGGTTCACAAGTTTGAGATTATCCTGGCTACACAATGAGACTGTCTTAATACAATAATAAGGAACAGCGATTTCCTGAGAGAGACCTCAAGCCACATAGTTAAGAAACTGCTCAAACCTCACTAAAGATAGACATAAAGAAAGGCATGTTTAGATACATCAAAGTAAAAATCCTAGAAAGAAAGAACGTAAGGACTAGCCAGAGCTCTTGGTACAGAGCACTTGGAATGTGCAAGACCTTGGCTTTGATCTCCAGCACTGGGACAGGGCAGGAACAAGATCAAAAGTTGTATATTAGGTGAGAGAACAAAACTCAATCTTTGTTTCAAAGTGGCTACCCTAGGTTGATAGTGGCATCTCTGTTCTCAGCATACCTGTTTTAATGGGTTCCTATTCTGTCAGAATAAAGCCTCCTGTTCATATGGCCTTCTGGGATCTAGTGTCTGTATTTTTGTAGCTTCCTCTCTCCATGTCCTGCTTCTGGAACTCTGTATGTAGTTCATAAAGTCCTGGCCTTCAGTGCCTCTGCCTTGCTTTACTCTTGTGCACCTCAGGACGCTTGCACGTGCTGTTTCTGTCACCTGGGACTTTCTCTCCTTCTTTCATACTACAGTTAAGATGTCACTTCCTTTCTAGACACCCTGGCCTTCAAAATTTCTCTCTGGAGAGTAATAAGTCTGCTCTGATGGCAGAGAGTAAGAATTCTATCAAAGTGTCTATCAAGGTTTATTTATGAGCATCTCCTTCATAGACAATACGTTCAAAAGGACAGAAGCTGTACGTTTGCTCACACATCTCCCCATCTGAGATTAGCCTAGACCAAGTAAAAATGACTAATGGTAGAGTCCTTCAAGTCTTTAAGATACTCCATCATACCTTATTTCAAGTGCTAGGTTCTTTTTTTTCTTTAGGTTTCTAAAGAAGATGTGTGTAAAACAGGTGTAATTTTTTTGTTGTTTTGTTTTATGAGACAGAGTTTTTCTGTGTAATAGCTCTGATTATCCTGGAACTCTATTTGTAGACCAGGCTGGCTTCAAACTCACAGAGATCTACCTGCCTCTGCCTCCCAAGTGCTGGGCTTAAAGACTTGTACCGCCATGCCGGGCTGTAATTACATTTCTTTAAATTTTTTTTAAAAAATATTTCTGGATTTTCTGCAATTAAAACAAAAATGTAAACGAAAACATGAATAAGACACATCTATACTTCCTCAATTTAACAAGATATTTATTTTCTTTGGGACTAGGTCTCCTGTAGCTCAGAATAGCTTTCAAACTTACTAAGTAGCTGAAGATGACCTTGAACCCTTAATCTCCTATCTCAGCCTGCGGGCTGGGATGACAGGCATGAGTCACCACACCTGGCTTACTCAACAAGATTTGCTTTTAAAAAAGAATGCAAAAAATCCTGGTGTTGCTGTTGCGTCCTGAAATGATACTCTGGCTTTTCAGGCACTCCAAGATCTGATTCAAAAGTGACCTTTTGTGCAGGGAGCAGGCTTTTGTAGGGGGAGAGCAAAAGAGAGGGGGGTGAGCTTTTGTGGGGGGAGGGTAGGTTGGGGGATAGGTTTTGGGGGGGGGGGGAGGGTTTGGGGGGGAGGTTTTTGTGGGGGGAGGGTAGGTTTTTGGGGGGGAGTAGGTTTTTGTGACTCCTTTCCAGTTCTCATCACAGATTTTGTTTCTCTCTGCTTTCCCCTCTCAGCTAAGCTGAGCTTCCTCTGTCACGGTCTGTAAACTTGCCACTGTTGCTGAGTCTCTTTATGTGCCATCTGAAAGGGCAAGCTCTCATCCGTCTCATTACCTCTTCAGTTCTATCTCCAATCTTAGTAGCAAGCAATTTTTTGTTGTGGCTAACTCATTTGGTAATTTAGCTGTTGGCTTAACTCTGCAAACCCAGGGTAAAAAGGAATGTTTTCATTTCACTTTCCATAATTAAACAGTCTTTTTGTTCCCCCATGGCATCACCAGCACCAACAGTACCTGACTTGGTTGTTTTGTGACGAGGTCTTGCTATGTCGTTCAGGCTGTTCTTGAACTGGAGATGCTTCTGGTTCAGCTTCTGGAGTGCTGGGATTACAGGTGTCCTGACCAATTGTGTTGGTGTGTGTTCTGTGACAGGCTGTTAACATCAATAGACTACTTTGGTCTTTATTTATATGAACTTGAAATGTCATTGACACCCCAAGACTTGTTATCTCTTAAATAAAATCTTATTTAGGTGTCTCCTTTGTGATTAAATCCATTACCTAGCCTTTAGTGAGAGAATAGAAAAAAGTATATAGATGATAATGATGATGAAAATTCACCCCGTAAATCAAATCGCTGGTGCTTATAAACTGTCAAGTCAGTAGGCAAGAAGTCAACCAGGCCCTGACAGAAAAGATGCTGGCAGAGAGTACAAGAGAAAAGTTAAGAGATGGCTCAGCCATTAAGAGCACTGACTGCTCTTCCAGAGGTCCTGAGTTCAATTCCCAGCAACCATAGTGGCTCACAACCATCTGTAATGGGCATCTGATGACAGTGTACACTCATACATGAAATAGATAAATCTTAAAAAAAAAAAAAAAGAAAGAAAGAAAAGAAAAAAGAAAAGTTCTGAGTGCTGATAATAATTTCAGATTTGATTTGGGGTATGTGACAGTCTGATGGTTGAGCCATTAGAAATGTTTTAAGCAGTGTGAGAAAGAAAGGTTGGTGGTTAGTGGATTTGGGGTTCAAGAATAAAGCAGGATCAAAACTACAGGAGACGAACTAATAAGCAAGTATTCAAGAAGGAAAAAGAACCAGGATCTTGAGAAGAGAACCCAGAAAAAAATCTAGATCAATGTCCTAGGACACTGAAAAGGGTAAGAGGGCAGAGGGGACTGGCACAATTGACCGTGGTAATGCGAATGCTGAGATGGAAATAGGCAAAGAGCTAAACAAAAGCTGGAAGACAGAAACAGAGGTGAGTCCCAAAGACTCCAGTAGAAACATGGGTTGGTGGTCAGAATCAGGCTGGGTGTAGACACGCAGAATGTTTCCATGTGCCTGTGTCTGAAGGACGGCAATACACTTCGCGTGTTCTGATGTTTTCATACAGAGCACTGGGATTGGGTTGGGGGGCGGGAATTGTATTTTAAATTTTCCATGGATTTCGGCTGAGAAGTATGGTAAAATTTATCAGGTTTGGTGGGACAGGTTGGGTCAGGGACGTTGGGAAGACGCAGTCAGGAGTGGGAGTTCAAGGTCTAGGGGGTCTCTAGAGAAGGCTGGAGGGTCGAAGTCCAGGGTGTGCACGGATGCTCGTCGTGCTAATCCCGTGTCTGTGGGCGGCGAAGAGGGCTTCGGCGGCGCGTGGGGTCACTTTCCTCCGACCGCAGGACACTTCAAGAGAACCAAGCAGGGTTCCGGGGGCGGCGGGTGGAGTCACCTGCGATGGGACACGAGTGGCGTCAGGCCACCGAGGCCAGGGCAGCGGGGGACCCCAGCGACGCCGCCAGCAAGCCGCTCCGCGCGCACCCCTCCCGCCCCAGAGGGAACCTGTTGCCGGGGAAAGGGTGGGCGGGAGGCGCGGGCGGAGGACTCTCGTGCTCGCTGTATGCGCCACGGCCTCTCACCTCAGACACGCTCCACGCACGCCCCTCCCTGGCCCTGGCCTCGGAGAATCACACACACACTTACACACACACCGCTCCGCGCAGCCCGAGCCCGGGGACCGCAGCCGGAGTGCCGCTTTGGCTGCTTCCGGGACCGGAGGCGCGGCCCCGCGAAGAGGAGGAGCAGGCCAACATGGCGGCGCGCAGGGCTGGGCCGGCCGGCTGCTCCTGAGCGCCCCACCACCCCAGCTCCGCTCGCAGCGCCCACGCGCGCACCTAACCCTGGCCCGGCGGCCGCGGAGCGCACCGGGCAAGAGCGCAGGGGCTCTCCCGGGCACAGGGCCGGCGCCAAGGCAACGCGGCACGGCCCGCCAGGCCCGGGAGCCGCAGCTTTGCCGCACGCTGGCCAGCGCGGCTTCGAGGCCCGAGCCATGGAATCGGAGGAGGAGCAGCACATGACCACGCTGCTGTGCATGGGCTTCTCGGACCCGGCCACCATCCGCAAGGCCCTGCGCCTGGCCAAGAACGACATCAACGAGGCCGTGGCGCTGCTCACCAACGAGCGGCCCGGCCTCGACTACGGCGGCTACGAGCCCATGGATAGCGGCGGCCCTAGTCCGGGGCCGGGCGGCGGCCCACGGGGCGACGGCGGCGGGGACGGCAGCGGGCCTTCCCGCGGCGGGAGCACGGGAGGTGGTGGCGGCTTCGATCCCCCACCTGCCTACCACGAGGTGGTGGACGCGGAGGTGAGTGGGGTTGCCCTGACCTCGCCTGAGAGGCCGCCGCGCTGGAGTCCGGTGGACAGGGAGCGTAGCCTGCCCGGCTCGCAGCGGGACTCTTGGGCGGGGGCTGTAATGAAACTCCGGGCACAGAGATAATAGAGCACCGGCTCTGGTCAGAGATCGGGGGTCACTACACTGGGGCCATATGGGGAGAAGGTCCTTGGGGGAGGAATATTCCTGCATGGAGTTAGGTATACAGTGCTGGGCTGTGGAGGGGTCTCATAGGCTACCTGCTGAGTCTGTACAGTGGGCAGAAATCCCCGGAGGGATGGGGAGGAGGTTCCACATTTCCAATTCGCGAGGCTTGGGAAATGGGAAGGACATGAATATCAGGTGTCAAAACTGAGGTCCCAGTGGGCCAGAGCATTTGTGACACTAGATTTCAGTGAGAGATTGGAATAGGTACCAGTTCAGAGTCGGAAATAGTGCTTGCTATAGGCCTGCCAGAGTAGAGGCCTTTGCGGGGTCACACAGGAGGACTAGTGGGGTTAGGAGTAGGGTTTAGGTTTTTAAGCCAACCGTTAGAAAGAGGACAGGGTCTAAAATGAGGAGGGGCCTAGACAGGACCAGGAATGGCAGGAATGAATACAAGGTACAGGAGCAGGTTTGGCTGTTTTAATGTCTGGGTTGGAAGGATGGGCTTGACTAAGGTCAGGTATTAGGACAAGTAGTGAAATGGGCAGGACTAGGAGCAAAGGAAGGACCAGACAGCGATGAGATCAGGAATGAGAGGTCGAAGCTGGGACACGGCCTGGATAGGGGGAGTATGGTCACCGAAGGGGAGAAATTAGACGGAAGAAAGGGGTGTAGCCTTAGAGACGTTAATATGGAGGTGGGGGCATAGACTAGAGAGAAGTAAATGGGACTGGAGTCTAGAGAAGGGAGTCTAGTGCGTTCGGTCATACCGCAGATCTTAAGTAGTGAAACTATGCCTTTTAGTGTTTGGTTTACACTGTGAGCAAAGAACATGGGAGAGGCCGACAAGCTTGCCAAAACAAGGAAGAATCACCCAGAAGCCATAGTGCTTGTGATTAATTTGCAGGAAAATGGCAGCCCGTGGCAGAAATTTTTGTACTTTTCTTCAGATAGTGTATTTTAGGGTCCAAGATAGCAGCTTGGCTTAGTCTGGCTACAGAACAGCACAGAGCTCAAATTAGTAAGTAGGCTTGTGTTTTTAGAGAAATTAATTTGAGCAATTTCTAAGCTGAAACACCTGATTTTTCGCCCCCCTTGAGCAGTGTTCTGTGCTGTAACTGTGTTTGCAGCAGTTTCTCCGTCTGGTGTTTGCCTACATACTCTAGCTAGAAGCCCTCTGTTAACCAGTAGCTCAGCTGTGTCCTTCACTGGTAGGGAAAGTAAAGGCTCTTGTTCCTCCTTTGGGGATTTTTAAAAATTCTGTGTTTTGTTTGAGTTTTTTGAGATAGGGTTTCTCTATGTAGTCCTGATTGTCCTGAAAGACCAGGCTGACCTCGAACTCAGAGGTTTGCCGGCTTCTGTGTTCCTAGTGCTGTGGTTAAATGTCTGTCCCGCCACCACCTGATCTTAAAGTCATGATTCTTAAAGTGTGACATCTTAAGATACCAGCTCCCATCACTCTTGCCTGTTCTAGTAAGTTTTGGTCTATTTAGAAATCTAGAAGAAAACTATCACTTCTTCTGAACATGTTTATACGAGTCTACAGAGCTCAGTGTGTTTTTAGTATGTGAGAGATTTTTATTTTCTGTTCTGCTTTTAATCTCCATGACTGAAAATCAAAGTAAGTTAAAATGCTTGTGGCACCTCAACATTAGCTTACTTCCCTTACATTTAAGTTGGAGCAATCTGAAGTGGCTTCTTTGAACAGCAGACTGAAAAGTTTGCTTTCAAGAAAATCCATAGAATCTATCTTTTAAAAGAAAGTCTAGCCCTCATTTCCCCTGACATGTGGCTTGGGGCTATGGGAGGCTGTACTGTTACTGAATAGACTTCAAGAGGGCTGATTAGGGCTGTGTTCTTACTCTGTGCTGGCAGGGGAAAGGGTACAGGCCACCTTCTGATACCACACCAGGAGTGTGGTAAGAATCTTTTAACAGTTTTAAAAATCATCACGTATGGCACCCATGAAACTGGGGCTTCTGAAAGGCATGTCAGGCTGTGAGTTAGCTATTGGTACATTTTACTAATCCTCAGTAAAATAGTTACTGCATCACCATTTTAGGTATGCAGTTAGTAGAACCTACATTCCAATCAGGTCTCTGGCGTTGGCATCAAAAGCCAGGGTGCTTTTAGCTTTGTCCATGTAATAGTTTTAGGATTGCATTCGTTTGGACCAGTGTAGATGGCAAGGAAAGGTAGAGTTTGGAAAGAGGTGACTCTTGAGGCTGCTGTCTGAGTCTAGGAGGGTGAGCTCCGTGTCAGGGTTACATTAGTGGGTAGAATGAAAGCAGAATCTTTTTTTTTTTTTTTTTTTTTTTTTTTAACACAGACTTTAGAAATTAATACTTAGTTGAGTTCCCTTGTTTTATTAAAATGGCCTTTCAGGCTCCAAAGGGAAGTTATCTCTACAGAGGCAGCTAGTAGAACCAGATGCTTCCCTTTCATAGGAAAAAAGAAACAGTGTGGTAATGAGTCCAAGGGAGACAACTAGAGAACACAGTGACAAGTGCCAGTTAGGTCTGATTTACCCCTAATTCTGAAAGCCGACTACTGGATCTTAAAATACATGCCTGCCTGCTTTCTGCATAGGATATCTTATTTTCAGGGTCCTTTAGAAAAATTCTTTTTTTGAGACAAAAAATGAGTTTTTGAGGCAGGGGATGCCAGTTTAGTGGTAGAATATGTTTAGTGTACCTGGAGCCCTGGGATATGTCCTTAGCACATGGATAAAAAAATTGTGGCAGAAAAATGATTTAAAAATGGTTATGTTTATTTCTATATATGTATTTTGGGACAGCAATGATTCTGTCAGTCATAAATATTTCATGCCCTCCCTATCCCATCGGCAGTGGGTAGAGTGGCCAGCAGAAGAGTCTACATCCTAATGATCTTCAGGCTCTCGTTCTATATGAAGTGACTTACCAAGGTCATGTAGCTAGAATCAGTTTGGTGATTTGGGACCCTTCTGTAATTAGAACTTGCTTTAAAAATTAAAAAATTAGAAAAGTTAAAGTTGTATTTCAGTAAGAGCAAAAGGATTGCATTTAGAGAGACCCAGATAGTCCGTAAAACACACAGACTATAGAAAACCTTCGTAATGGTCTTCAATTAAGCAAAGGTATTGCCTTGCAAAGGAAGTTGTTTTATTCCTGCTGGTATTGTTGGATGTGGGTGTAGATGTGGTTCTTGGTTTTTGGGTCTGGAAGAGACTTAAGAAAATCCTTCTGGTTTTGATTTGGAATGAATGGCATTCCTCCAGAACTATTCCGTGGCAGCTAGGTAGTCTGTTCTATTATTAAAGAGTGTGATATCTCACAAGTGCTCTAAATAACTTCTCCTGAGCTTTAAAATCCCCACTGTGGGAAGTCTTTACTGTGGCCAAAGTAAACCCTGTGCTCCTTTGGCCACTGCTGAGAGCTGCTCTCCACAGAGCTCTGGAGTTGGTCCTTGTAGTCTTGCCCAGAGAGTCAGTAGAACTCTTACCAGGTATCCTTGGCAGCTTAGAAATTGTAACAATTATGAAGTCTACCTTTCCCTTTTAAATTTTGCTTTTAGTGAATGCTAAAATAAAGGGTTTTGAAAGGAGTTTTACAGTGACTAAAGAATTAACTTTTCTTAGCTGTCTAGTTCTATTCATTAATATTCTCTGAAATATGATTTCATATTCTGATTAGACAAGTGTGAATTTCATGTTTTGTTTTTATTGAATGTCACATTCCTTTGGTAGTATTATGTCAGAAGTATTTGCAAGAGTTCCTTGCTTTGCTTAGTTTTGTTTTTCAGGCTAAGTTGGTCCTGCCATCTAGTACATGTAAAACACGTGGGAATTGAAGTCACATTGATGGGTGGTTCTTTTCATTTGCTCCGCTTTTTTCCCTTTCCCATCTGTAAGTGACACTTACAGTAAAATCATTTCCTTTTTTCCCTAAAACATATGTCTTAGTATGTTTTAGTATCAATATCAAATGAGTCTATCTTTTAGTTAACAGTTATTTGAATATATGATCTGTAGTTTGCTTTACTATGTTTGATGCATTTTTAAAAAATCATGTAAAAGTTTGAGGAAAAAAATCTCAGATCAGTTGAAAGTAGATGAACTAAAAACAAAGAGTCTGAGAGATGGCTCAGGAGAGCCTGGAGTCTGGAGTGAGTGCTTCTCCGTGGTCACTGTGGAGCTCCTGGAGGAGTGTTTGAGTGAGAGCATGGAAGGCTGGACTCTCACTTTTAGTTTATGCTTTCATTTTCTTTCAAGATTTTTTCAGTTATTTGTTTATTTATTAGGAGGTGTGAGTGTGTGTGAATGTGTGTGTGTGTCTGTGTCTGTGTGTTTGTGTCTGACATTGTGTTTTTTGCCCACACCTTGTTGAGGTAGTCTCTTGATTCTGTTGTTGAACTGAGTACCTCAGGCTAGCTGGCCCATGAGCCTCCGAGAGATTGGCCTGTCTCTGCCTTCCATCCTCCTGTAGAATTCAGAGATCACAAATGTACACTACTACACCCAGCCTAAACATTTTTTATTCATTTTTATTTCATGTATGTATTACACATGAGAAAAATGTTGACTTGCCTGTACATAAAGGCATGGCATGTGTACCTGGTGCCCACAGAGGCCAAAAAACGGCACCACATCCCTTGGAATTGGAGTTACAGATGATTGTGAACCACCATGTGGAAAGCAAACCTGGGTCTGCGGGAGCACCAGCTTTTTATGTGGATTCTGTAAATTGAACCCAGCTCATGAGGCTTCTGCTTTATCATGCTGGTTTTTACCTGCTGAGCTGGCTTGCTGGCCCTCACTTGCTTTTAGAATATTTGTAATTGGTATAAGGAACTTCCTTCTGGTTGTCTTGTGCTTTTATTCTGTTTATCATAGTAGACCGTGACAGAATCACAGAATCATATACTTTATTAGGTTAGGATTTGAAATTAGTTTCAATATTAGAAAAATAACTATTATAATACTTTGTATTGTACTGTTTTGATAATTTGAAGAGAGAAGATTTCAGGGTTTGTTTGTTTCTGTTTTTCTGTTTTTGTGTAAAGGCAGGGTCTTTTTGTGTAGCTCTAATTGGCCTGCAGTTCACTACATAGACCAAGCTGGCCTCAAACTCATAGAAATCCTCTTGTCTCTGCCTTTCCAGTGCTAGAATTAAAGGCCTGTGCCACCAGGCCTTGTAAAATATATCAGTGTACTTACATATTTTTAGGGTTACTTCTCAAATATGTGTGTGTGTGTGTGTGTGTGTGTGTGTGTGTGTGTGTGTGTGTGAGTGTGTGTATGTATACACATAAGTGCAAGCTCTAACACTGTAGGAGCATGTTAGATCCTGTGACAGTGGAGTTCCAGTTTCTCTGTAAGAGCACTGCATGCTTTTAACTGCCAAGCTTCCTTTTTTTTCAGCACTGAAAATTTTCATTTTTAATAAGAAAGTGTCAAAAAAGGTTTAATAGAATCTTTCAAAGCCAGAGATAAGTTTTCTAGGAAATTTTTCATATTTGGAATACCAAAGAAATTTACTGCACTAAAGCACATAGATTTACTCATCTGTGTTTAAGCTTTATTGTTTCATTTATCTGTTTTTTTATTCCTTCATGATGTTTTCACACACAGACACACTTATACTTTGTGCTTATTTGCTCCCCCACTGCCCTCCCCAGCCCCCCTCTTTTCTTCTTGCTGTACCTCACCCCCTACTGCTCATAGAAATAGTTCCTCTTTCTTTTTATTGGAGGTATTTATATGAATGGCTTTTTGGTTTTGACTTTTGAGACAGAGTTTCATGTAGCTTAGGCTGGCCTCCAACCCTCTGTGCAGCCTCCTCTTCTGGAGTGCTGAGAGAATAGGCAAAGCTGCCATCCAGCTTGTTTCTCACCTTGCCTTCATGACAGAGGTATTTTATTACCTCCTCTTGTTCCTGTCCCTATATTTAAACATAGTTTTCACATGAAGTGAAAGAAGTATGTACCTTGGACTGTAGTAAGAAGTATCTGTAGCCCCTTAGTTATAGGAGAAAGGAAACCTTAAAAGCAGGCTTAAGGTTAAGGTTTTACAGGGTAATTTGAAACACCTTTGTGTGCATCATAATCCTAAGAGAATGTTTTCATTTATAATGATGTCACAAGCCAAAGGACATTCAGTGTGCTTTGTTGAAAAGGACTGGAAATGTGTAATCTATTTTAACTGAGGTTTGGGTTGTGGGCCTGCAGAGATGGCTTAGCGGTTTAGAGCAGTCCTCAGCACTCACATGATAACTTAAAAACAGCTGTACTTAACTCTACTTCCAGGGCATCTAACACCCTCTTCCTGTCTCTGTGGTCACCAGGGATGCATGTGGTTTAAACACAATCATGCAGACAAAACACATATTTGCATAAAATAAAAATAAATTTTAGTTCAAATCAACACACCCTGCTTTGCGCTTAAGGTAAAAAATGTGACCTTTCAGCATCCTGCTCCAGCCACCATTCCTGCTGCTTGCTGCCATGCCTCCATGCCACAACAGACTCTTACCTCTCTGGAACAGAGACAAACTGTTCTGTAAGTTGTCTTGGTCATAGTGTTTATATCAAGAGTAACTAATAACCATGAAATCATGAAGATCTGAGCTTGCATTCCTAAAACCCATATGTCTTAGTTAGGGTTTCTCTTACTGTTTTGAAACATCAATGACCAAAAGCAACTCGGGGAGGAAAGGGTTAATTTTACTCACAGTTCCATACAGCATTCATCACCATCAAAAGCAGTGAGGGTAGGAACTCCAGCAGGACAGGAACCTGGAGGTCTGACTTGTTCCCCATGACTTGCTCAACCTGCTTTCTTAAAGAACTCAGGACCACCCGTCCAGGGATGTCACCACCCACAATGGGTTGTACCCTCCCACATCAATTACTAATTTTAAAAAATGCTTTACAGCCAGATCTTATGGAGGTATTTTCTCATGTGAGGTTTTCTCCTTTTTCAAACTTTTGTTTGAAGTTGACATTAAATTAGCTAGCTCGTCATGTAAAGTCAGTATGGAAAGCAGAAATAGGCAGACAGATCCCTGAAGCTCACTGGTTGAGTAGGTGAGCTCCAGGGTTACTGAGAGGCTCTCTCTCATAACATGTGATGGAGGGAAGAGAGTGACTGAGAAAGTCACCTGATTTCAGCCTCTCTCTCTCTCTCTCTCACACACACACACACACACACGTGCACCCATGCATGCAACTTGGACAATTTGTGGCTTTTTTTCTCACCTTCTCCTCTTCTTTCCCCCACTCCATTTGGAGAAAGGGTCCTATGTAGCTGAGGTACTCAGTCAGGCCTCAGACTTGCTCTGTAACTCAGGCTAGCCTTGAATTCTTGGTGCTCCTGCTTTTACCTCCCAAGTGCTGAGGTTATAGGTTTGTACCACCATGCTCAGTTTTAATTTTCTTTCATTTATTGACCCATTAGAAGCTGTAGAACCAGTCATGTTTATTTATTGTCTTAAGGTTTTATTGTGTGAAGAGATACCATGACCAAAGGAAAACACTTAATTGGTGCTAGTATATAGTCTCAGAGGTTTAGTCTATTATCATCATGTCTGAAAACTTGTAGGCAGACATGGTGGTATATGAGCCAAGAGTTCTAAATCTTAATACCTAGGCAGCAGAAGGAGACTGTCACACTGCCCTGTAGCTTGAGTATGTAGGACCTCAAAGCCCACCTCCACAGTGACACACTTCCCCTAAGAAGGCTACACCTACTTCAACAAGACGATGTCTCCTAATAATACCAATCCCTATGGGCCAGGCATTCAAATACATGAGTCTATGGGGGCCATACCTATCCAAACCACAGAACATAAGAATATATATGTGCAATATTTAAAATAAGCTAATACTGAAATATTTATATACTGTTATTTTCGGACAATTAGGCTGATTTTTTTTAATTAAAGTTTTCTTTGATGAGCCTTTAATGGCCTATAATTTTTATTAAATGTAAATAAACATTAAAACACAGACAAATAAACTTTACTGTCTGCCCATTAAAATACAAGTAGTTATAAAGTCTAAAGCACTTAACAGTTTTTAAATAGACTGTAAAATTACTCAAATGACTTCTGAGGAAAATTAAGTATAAAAAGATTTACTTGGTTTTTATCTAACATACATATACGTATACATATACATATATATGGTATATAGTCTAAGTGATATGTATGTGTCTGTGTGTGTGTGCGTGCATGAGTATGACTGTATTAGATTGGCTTACACAGACAGTATTGTCTGTGTAGTACAGCAGTGGCTGTCTTACTGGAGAGGCTGAGAGGCTGTAATCTAGAATAGACTCAGTCTCAATTTGGCATTGAAGGCTAGTGGAGTCCTGGAGTGCTGTTGGTCTTCATTCTGTCTGGGGAGACCCAGGAAGCTGGCTGTTAGGAAGGAAGGAGGGCTGATGGACTCACAAGGAGTCACAAGCATGCACAAAGCAGTTTCCTTCTTCTTGTGCTCTTATCTCTGCTGTCATGTTTGGGGGCCGTCATCCCCCTTTAGATAGTTCATTACACCTCACAGGCATGCCAAGCAACTTACCTTTTGGTTGATTACAGATCTAGTCAAGTTGACAATGAAAATAAGCTGTCACAGGAACTATTTTACAAAAACTAGAAACATTTGGTTTCCAGTATTTGCTTTGTTGTTATTCCTAACCATAAGAAAACTGTGATTCCAAGGGATTTAACCTGCTGAGCCTGAGTATGGGCAGCATTTTCAGTTTGTCTTCCTGCTCTGCCCACCGATTTTCTGTGCTTGCCCTCACGTGTCCTTCCCCAATATCTGAGCGTTTTGTTCTCCTGATTACTGCTGTGGGTTCTGCTTGAGCTCGGTCTGATCTACCAGGCAGCTTTTGAAAGGGCTGGGACTGTATTTTGAAACAGCTATCTTAAGAGGTTTGTTTCAAGGCAAAGAATAGATTACAGAGGAACACAGGTAGACACTGACAGCACAGTTAGCAGCCTTTTTGTCTTCCTGTGTCCCCTAGCAGTGTTAGAATTGTTAGGTCATTGGTAGGGTCCAGTCTGTCTGCAGTTTTTAGGATTCCAATCACCTGATTCTTTCAGTCCTTTACATACAATGACTGTACATTGTTAAAAGAACAGAACAGCTATTACTGTTATTTTTATTAAATGGAGAGTTCTCTGAATAAAAACTGTAGATGTATATTAAATAGTGGTTTAGATCCAGTTGATAAACAACACATATATACTGAAATATTAGAACAGCAAAATAGTTAATGCCCGTTTACTAAGACTAGCCATTCAGATTGGCCATATTTTGTCAAGAACTTACTGTGTATGCTAGGTACTAAGGTAGGTATTGAGAACACATATAAGGACGAAGAAATTAGACATAGTCTGTCCCCTTCATTGCTGTGATGGAGACCTGACAAAGGCAGCTTAAAGGAGGAGGGATTTATTTTGTTTTAGGATTGGAAAGGATATAGTCTGTCTTGTAAGGAAGGCATGGCAGCAGGGATTGGGGGGGGGCGGGGGTACCCCCAGCTTTTTATCTGAGCAAATCAGGAAACAGAGAAAAGGACAGAGCTGCTTTTCTCCTATTTTTGTTTTCAGCTGCAGCCCCGAGCCAGGGACTGTTGCCCATATCCAGGCCGGGCTCTCTTTAGTTCAGTCTCTCTAGCACCACAAACACAAAGCTGTGCCTCCCTTGTGCCCTAGACATTTCTTAATCCAATTAAGTTGACCATAGAATTAACCACCACACTTCCTTATTACAGCCTTGAGCCTAGTAGATTTTTTTATATTCAAAGTGTAATAAGCTATATTTGAGTTTTAGAAGCTGGAGACTTTAAAATTGTGAGTTAAGTATGAAGAAATATAGATTTATCAAAAAATTTGGATAGTGCCTTAGAATTTTTTGTGATTATAATTTATCTACAGTGGTATCCATCGCCAGGAATCAGATATTTTAAGGGAAAATTTTTTATTGCCATGTACAGAATTTTATTTACTTATTTGTTGAGTTTAATATTCATGGGATGATATTTTCTTAACTACTGTCTTAAGAATAGTGCCATTTATTTATTTTTTTATAAAATCATAAATCTAAAAAAAATAAAGCCATTTATTTTTTATGTAGACAGGGCTTATGTAGCCCTGACTGACCTGGAACTTACTGTGTAGACCATGCTGATCTTGAACTCAGAGATCCACCTGCCTGTCTCCCAGAGTGCATGACCATCGTCTAATTGTTTTTTGTTTGTTTGTTTTGTTTTGTTTTTCTTAAAGACGGGTTCTCATATTGTAGTCATCCACCTACCTACCTTCCCAGGTGCTAGGTATTAGAGGTAAAAACTACCACATCTGGATAGGAACTAATCTTCGATCTCAAAAATCCTTGGTAATACAAAGAAGTCATTTAGAGCTGGATGGATGTTGGTAATGTTTGGAAGACTTGCTGGAGAGGCATAGCAGCAGCCCTGTGAATGAAAGCCTCTGCAGAGGCCACTTAAAGTTAGGCTCTGGCTTAGTATTCCTATTCTGATTTTTGTGGTATGTTTTATGTTGAAATGCTAACCAAAGCAATAATTTGACAGTGTTATTTTCATTTTGTGTGATTTACTTCTTATGGTTCATGCCTCATTTTGAGATGTTTTGGTGAATTATAGTAGCAATAGACCATTATTGCTTCAGTCTTATACACACAAACAACTGTTATTTGTCTTTGACAGAATGTTATGTATTTGGTAAGTAGCTAGCACTCAGTTCCTATTGAAATGATACAGGCCAAATATATACCTTTGTACCATAAAAACAGTAGTTTACAATATGTATGCAGAGAGGCCCACAAGCATAGGTAGTGGATGGCAAGCAATCACCACTCTGAGCTTTATTTGGTTAACATCTAGAACAGGTTTGTAGTAAAGGAATTCTAAGCATTCACTAGGGGTCAAAGGTCAGAAATGATGCAACGTTACTTCTCATTTACCCAGTACATAGTGATTATAATCTGGAGAGAAGTATCCAGGCTACATAACAAGATATTTCTTACAAAACAGAAAACTTCTCCACAGAGCTGACTATTTTCTTCTGTTCCTTCCCTTATTCCAGCAAATAAAGTTTCATGTTATAACTTTAGGGATTAAAATAGAAGATTTGTCTCAGGGCTGGAAGAAACCATACAGATCTTGGTATGTCAAATCTTGTCACTTAGAGGACAGTGACTTTTGGCTCATTATCACAATCAAGAAAATTTTTTTTTTCCTTCTGCCTCTTTGGGTGTATATTGTTTACTTTTAAAAATGTCTTCTTTTTTTTTTATTTTTATTTTTTTTATTTTTTATTTTTTTAGGCAAAGCCTTGCTCTATGGCTCAGGCTGGCCTCAAGTGTACAATAATCCTCCTGCCTCAGCCTCCCAAGTATTGGGATTAAAATCTGCACCATCACACTCAACTTTGTATGTTTGAGAGAAGTCCTCTGAAGGCCAGGCTGGCCTTCAGTTTGCAGCAATTCTCCTGCTGTAGCCTCTTGAGTATTAGAGTTGACTGCACAGCTGTATATTTCTTTGTAACTTTAAGTATTTGACTATAGGTCATCTTAAATATACCCTTCCTCACAAAGTTTCAGTGTTTAGTCAACTTGATTCCCTTTGTTAAATATTGTTTGGGTTAGAAAGTTAAAGTTACTATGGAGCTACCCCCTTCCCTTGCTTCCTTCTTCCCATCTGTAATTCCTTGTGAGGTCCTGAAGGGCGCTGGGGAGGAGGAGGCGGCTAAGCAGTTGTTGTCACTTCCAAGGTGCTGTGTCAGCCTATCACTTGAGCATTCCTGGACCCTGCCTGAGTGCATGCAGTCAGCATGGGTACTGAGTACTTGGAAATCAGCTGCACAGTCCTGGACCAGTGCATAGCCTGGCTTACAACTGCTCAGAGTTGTCTTCTTCAGTTGTTTTAAACTGTACTTTTGTTGTCTATATATTAAACATAGAGCGTATCAAAAATACCATCTGGGAGATTGTGTACATTTGTAGATCTGAAATGAAGCATTTTGAAAGATAACTTGGAACAGTATTAGCATGTTTAAAACATTTGACCTAGATTTAGTATGTTAATGACTGCAGAAATAAAACTGCAAATTAGTGAACTCTTAGAGGACTCTTAGAGGAAAGTCAGCTTTAAAGCATGACATCACATTATGATCCCTTGTCTGTGCAAAAGGCTTTTCTCCTGTCTGACTTCCCTTGCAGCCTTCTTTTTCTGCTCTCGATGGGTTGATTGACTGACCTTAAGAGTTAATCCAAGACATTGCTAGTGTTGTTGGTTTGACCCCACACTTGTCCATTCTCTACAAAGTAGACCTAACACAGCCCTGTGGTTGGTGGTAGGTTAGGAACATTCTTATTTCAGCTCCACAAGCCCCCTGAGACCTCAAAGGCTAACATACCCAATGTGCTGTTGATCACCTTATTAATAGTTGTCAGTTAAGGCTTCATTGTCTAACCTTCCATTGCACAGCCTTCTTCCTTCTCCCTGCCCCTTGCTAGAAGTCTCTTCTTGGATTAGAATAGAGACTCTTACATGTTGTGACAGTTTCCCCATTATATTGATACTATTATTTTTTACTCATACTAAATTGGGAGTGCTTTGAGGATTGGGTTGGTCTTCTGTGTTTTTCCTAAGGTGTAAGGTAGCATTTAATATTGGAGTTACTAAGTTGAATGAAAGAAACTCCTCTGGATCTTGCAGTTGTTGGTTCTTTTTATTTGTTGCCATCACTATTTTGAAATATTTGTTCCATTCATGTATATCACATAATCCCCTAAAGTTATGTTGCTTAAAAATCTATTTTTGGAGACAAGGTCTAGCTGTGTAGTTCTGTCTGTCCTGGAACTCTCTATGTAGACCAAGCAGATTGCTGAAAACTTTCAACAGTTGCTGAAGGTCATCTAAATTTTGGTGGTGTTACCTGTGCTCACAGCTGTGTTGGCGCTCCTGGGAGACCAGCTCACTTCCCAGCGGTATTTGGGTATGGAGCTCAAGGCACAGGATCAGCTCTGTCATCTAAGTTTTGGGAGTCTTTGAGCAGATTCCTATTAGGGTGTTTTCTTTCAATTACAGTTTGTGGAAACGAATGTTTTGAACTCTTGCCAGTGTTTTAATAATGAGCCAGTTTTGGACTTAATACATTAAATTTGATCTTAGGTATTTTGTACCACTTCCTTGCTTTATGTTTTTCTTTAGCTCATAGAACAGCATTGTACATAGGAAAGAACACACACAGTAGATACTTTAAAAACAGTCTTCATTTTTAGAAGGAGTTGAGACGTAGTAAGGAGATTACTTGCAGAGATTATAATTTCTAGTGAGGAAAGAGAAAACATTCTACTGTACAATTAAACCAGGAGGGCAGAGGATGTGATTCAGTTGGTGGAGTGCCTAGTGTCTGGGCTAGCCCAGGACCCTTAAACTCAACACAGTGCTATGTGCCAGTACTTTCAGTGCTTGGTTTTGGCAATCTCTAAGAGTCTCCTTGACTATCAGAACTCACAGCTTTAATCATCCTTCGTATACAGTTTTTCCAACAAATAAATATCCAGCCTAAAATATCATTTGAGCCAGGGTTAGGAATCCCCATCAAAAGTGAGACTTTACATGTTTGTTGGTTTGTGTCTTTAATGTTTTATTTTTTGTCCATTTCATACATGTATACAATGTCTTTGGGTCTTTTTCACACATGCTTATCTCCTTCTTACCTATCTTATTCCTATGGAGTCCCTCCTTCTCAACAAGCCCCCTTCTCATTTTCATGTCTTTTGTTTCTTTATGGGTTTGGCTGCTTTTGTTGTTGGTGTTTGAGACCCATTGATGAGTTAGGATTGCATGCAGCACAGGTGAGCATTTATTGGATCGAGGGCATCTTAACTGTGGTTATACCACTGGGATGTGTGGAATGAACCCCTCTCCCCTAGCAACCAGCAGTTACTAGTAGCTCCTCAGGGAGAGGCAATACTCATGAGCCCCTTCCCCATGTGTGCTGGAAAGTTGATGGGCCCCATCTTGGATGGCTTGTCAGTGGGTAGCAATCATGAGTGCAGCAGCAATGCTGTGTCCAGAAGACAGCCTTTTACAGCCCTCTCTCCATCCTCTGGTCCTGCATTCTTTCCACTTTCCTCAATTTTCTTTTTTTTTTTTTCTTTTTTTGTTTTTTTGTTTTTTTGTTTTTCCGAGACAGGGTTTCTCTGTGTAGCCCTGGCTGTCCTGAAACTCACTCTGTAGACCAGGCTGGCCTCGAACTCAGAAATTTGCCTGCCTCTGCCTCCCAATTGCTGGGATTAAAGGCGTGCACCACCACTGCCCGGCTTTTCCTCGATTTTCTTCTCACCATTCACTTTTTCTCAGCACTTGCCCAGGTATGAGTCTGCAGTGGCTGTCACCCTCTGTGAAGAGAAGCTTCTCTGACGGGGGTAGCACTACACTTCTGGACTTGCAGGCCTGTGTTCTCTCCACCAGAAACCATAGGGCCTTGCTTTCTCCTTTGTATTGTACTCACCATTGTCCTCAGGTCTCACTTCTGGATCATTTTCTTACAAATGAATTATCATCTGACAGCTGTAAACATTAAGGCAAATTATAATGTGTTGCTTGAATGAACATTGAGTCTCTTTCTAAAAGGAGTAATATAAAAAAACTTTTAATGATTTATATTCCTATAAGTGAAATATTTGTGTAGAAAACCTCTTAAGGTATATCACTTTACTCTTGTTCATTTGGAATTTGGGTTTTCAGGGCATTTTCTCCTTCCCCTTCCCTATCCCTCCCCACCCCCGTTCCCCCCTCTCTCTCTCTCTCTCTCTCACACACACACACACACACACACACACACACACACACACAGAGAGAGAGAGAGAGAGAGAGAGAGAGAGAGAGAACTGGAGAACTCTTGTTCATACTGGAAAGTGATCTTACTCAGTGCTCAAACTTTTGTAGTTAGAAGCAAAGCAGCGAATGACATGTTTCCCTTACAAGTTAGTAAGTGAAGTTTGGAGAAACATTTTATTGTGCTCAGGTAGGTATTAGAATTATTTTGAGATAGGTTTTGATTAAAATTTCATCTGTAAAGAGGGAACAGGCAGTGCCAGAGTGACCTAAGCCCTTGGGTGCTAGACCTGTTTATGCAGACATTCTGGGGTGTCCTGGAGAGGCTGTGTGAGGATCTGGGTATCAGTATAGAGACTGGAAACTGAATGGACAGGACACAGCCCCTTCTGTTGTGTGACACAGCCTGATAGGAGGC
Source organism: Rhabdomys pumilio (assembly GCA_030674055.1). Classification (NCBI taxonomy): domain Eukaryota; kingdom Metazoa; phylum Chordata; class Mammalia; order Rodentia; family Muridae; genus Rhabdomys; species Rhabdomys pumilio. The sequence continues at coordinate 41,446,800 of JANHMN010000004.1, read as the reverse complement.
ACCAGATGCCCAAGTGCACGGCTTCAAACAGCTCCTAACTTGATACGAGGAAGATAGGAAATGGGATTAAAATCTGTCACTCTGAATTGCCTGTGTACACAGAGTTCTCTGTGCCCAGGATCCCTCCCCTTCTCTTCATTTTTGCAAGTATTTATCAGGTGCCTAACAGTCACTCATTCAGTCATCAAGTATTTATGGAACAGCTTTGTCTCTGTGACTAGCTTAGATAATGCAACAAAAAGACATTCTCCCTGGTGAAACCCTTATATTGTATGTAGTCCAGGGAAGACGCAAATAAATAGGTAAAACGAAATAGGTTTCAAACAAACAAGATAAATAAGTAGAATATAGAAAGTTGCATGGTTTTAAGCCCTGCAGGAGAAAGTGGAGGCAGCTAACTAGACTAAGGATGTGGGCATGACAAGGGCAGGGTGCTTTTGAAATAGATTGTTCAGGGCAGGCTTCATGGAGGAGGTCATGTCTAAACAAAGATCTGAAGAAGCTGAGGGCACTGCCTGTTAATAGGAGAATTGTGCTCTGTAGAACCTCTTAGTAAACACTTAAAGCTAGCGAGCCATAGAGTCTATGTGTTTCCACTCGGCTCTACTGTTGTCCTGTGAAAGTAACCAGATAAGTGAGTAGGTTTGTGCTCCTGTGTAACTTTGTCTAAAAAGCAGTGGGTCCAGCTGTTTGATCTTTCAGTGGAAGGAACACCTTGTGTAGAGACTTCAGGTAAGCACAGGGCTGGAGTGTTTGAAGCACAGCAGAGAAGCGAATATTTTTGGGGTTTAATGAAGGGGGGAGTATCGGGAGGAGGTTAGCTCCTCAACTTTGGGAAGAAAAATGAAGGAGTTGAAGATTTTAAACAAAGAAACATAATTGAGTGGGAAGGATTGGGAGATGCCTGTTGGATATTCAAGTGAAGTCAGAAAGGGAATCGGATTGAGGATTGGAGTCCAGAGAAGGGCTGTACCATAGCCAAAGTGGAAGCCTTCTGCTCAGAAGTGGTACTTATAGCCACTGGGATGTGCATTCTCAACAGGGCAGTATTATTCCACAGGGATGATAGGATGTAAACAACAATTAAGAACAAACCACCAAGATTTCTCAGAGACATATTCCAAAGCTCAGCACTACCTGACCTTGTCTTACTCTTTAGTGTGCAGGTTTTTGGGGAGTGGGGTAATTCACCTTGTAAAAAGGTGTTTAGAGAGGTAATGGTGCAAACAGGATGGGAAGACAGCATTAGATTGGACTCCGAGCACAGGCATTAAGTGTTGGTGTCTAATCAGGGTTTCTAAGGCTGCAGTGAAATGCCATGACCAAAAAGCAAGTTGGGGAGGAAAGGGTTTATTTGGCATATACTTCCAGATCATAGCCCACCATTGGAGAAAGTCAGGACAGGAATTCAAGCAGAGCAGGAACTGGGAGGCAGGAGCTGATGCATAGGCCAAGGAGGTGTGCTGCTTACTGGTTTGCTCAGCTTACTTTCTTACAGAACCCGACCACCAGCCCTGGAATGGGATCACCCACAATGGGCAGGACTCTCTCCCATTGATTACTAATTAAGAAAATACCTTACAGCAGCTGGATCTCATGGAAGCATTTCTTCAACTAAGACTCCTCTGTCTGTGATGCCTCTAGCTTGTGTCAAGATGACTCACAAAACCAGCCAGAGAAGTGGTCTGAAAACAGGATTCCAAGGTGCTCAGTCTAGACACTGGATGATGAGGAACTAGGCAAGGGTTCTGTCGTAGAACCCAGTAATGGAGTGCTTTCAAGGAGGAGCCAGGGAGCAGCAGAGTTCAATATTGCTGGTGGATCAGGGCTGATAAGAACGAGTATCTAACCACATGGGCAGTATACAATTGCAGTGAAGTAGTTTTGTACTGGGATTTAGCTTATATATAATTTCATGTAATAGGCTGTCTTCAACCGTGATTGCAGGGAATCCCTTTGTTAAAGTGTGTGTTTTGGTAGTGCTAAGTATGTTCGTAAGGTTATAAAACAGATCTCTAGAACTTCTTTGTGTTACAAAAATCTTAAGCTCCATACCTGTTCAAATACTTTGCACTCACTAGCCTCTGGCAAACACCATTCTCCTCTGTTTCTGTGTTTGATTCCTTTAGATACTACTTACAAGGAGAATTATACAGTGCTAGTCTTCTGTGACTGGCTTATTTCATTTAGCCTCAAGATTTGTTCATGTAGTATGCTTTTTTGGAGGGTACAACAAATTTTCTTCTTTTTAAAAGCTGAGTGGTTCCCTCATGTTTTTCCATAGCACTCTAGAGTAACATGTTCCTTACAAGAAATTAGAATCTCTTATCTAATTGTTTTCTCTAGGCTTCCAAGTCAGAACCTGTTGTGTGTTATTCACAGCTCTCACAAAATGCCGAATGCTAATGCTGTGTAAAAATAGAAGACAGAGGACATCACTTTGTTTGGAAGCATATTGGAAATTTGAAAGAGATGATACTTGAAGTAGCTTTGTGGGAGTAGACATTTCTTAGGCTGAGAAAGGGCTTTCTAATTGACTGTAGACATTCTGGGTCGAGAAAAGATTGTTCCTGATGTGCATGCTTCTGTGACAGGACCTTGTGCTACAGGGGCTGGAGCAGAGGGTGGGGAGTGTTAGCGTGGGGAAGAGCATGTACCCAGTGTAAGAAATAAGCTTTTCTTCTTAGATACCTGTCAGCAGTAGAGGTAGGAAATGGAAGAGAATGGTGAGCTCAGTTTCTTTTTGTGTGTATTTTGTCTCCTTGTCACAAAACTAAGGCATATCTGGAAAGAGGGAATCTCAACTTGAGGAATTATGTCCATCAGACTTCTCTCTAGGCAAGCTTGTGGGGCATGTTATTGATTAATGATTGATATAGGGGAGCTCACCTACTGTGGGAGGTACCACCCCCAGACAGGTGGTCCTAGACTGTATAAAAAGCAGGCTGAGCAAACCAGAGGGAGCAAGACAGTGAACAGTACTCCTTCGTGGTCTCTGCCTCAGCTCCTGCTTCCAGCTTCCTACCTTGGCTTCCCTCAATGGACTGTGTAAGCCAAATAAATAAAACCTTTATCACAGTACTAGAAACCCTAAGTAATACAGGTAGCAGTTTGTGTAGGGAGAGGGGCACAGGTCTAAGGCATGGCACTTACATAAACGTTGTATATCAGTCTAAGCAACATGGGAAGGTCCTCGGCTAAAGCAGTGTTAGAGGACTGTTCAGGAAATGTCTGAAGTCTTATGCTGACCAGTTGATTAGAATAATTTCACAAAACTTTTAGAGATTAGGAAGTGTTTTAGTTATTATTCTAGTGGATGTGAAGAAACACCATAACCAAGGTATCATATAAAAGCATTTAAAAGTTTTGGAGGGTTAGTCCATGACCTTCATGGTGGGAAGCATGGTGGAAGGCAGGCAAGCATGCCTGTGGAGCAGTAGCTTGAGACCTTGCAGTAGATCTGCAAGATGGCCTGAAACTCATGGGAGAGAGAGAGAGAGAGAGAGAGAGAGAGAGAGAGAGAGAGAGAGAGAACATGAGAGAGCTTGGCCTGGTCTTTTGAAACACCAAAGTGTCCCCTGTTTCCATGCCTTCTCCAACAAGGCCACACCTCCTAATCCTTCCTAAATAATCTACCATCTGGGAACCAAACATTCAAATATATGCGCCTATAGGGGCCATTCTTACTCAGACTACCATAGGAGGGAATGAGGGAGGAAGGAAACAGATTCTAAGCTGAACTGTTCTTCGGATATGGGGCATTTGAAGTGCCTTTAATATACTACGGCTAGTCAGTCCAGCTGAGAGAGAAGTACTTACCAACAGCCTGAAGAGAGGCTGGGCTGCTTTATGTTATGTTCCTGTTGTCTGTGTATTAATCCTAGTCCCTGTTTCTCACTGAGGGAAACTAAGGAGCACAGGAGAAAGGTTCAGGATCTTATTTAAGGTCACAAAGGCAAGTGGTGGTGACAGAATCCACAATTAAGACTACCTAGAAAAATGTATGGAATTACCTAAAAAATGAAATTAAGTACAAATGCCAACTCCATTCTGGATAAGATAACCTCTTAGTGCTTTGGAAGAAAACACATTTTAATGAGTAATCCTCTCTTGCCCAGATTTTTGCTGTGGACATGTTGTATAAATTCCAGTTTGCTTGTTTGTTGTGTTTGTGGCTGGTTTGTTTCTGAGACAAGGTCTCACTTTGTGTACAAGGATGGCCTGAGGTGCATGGCTTAGTCTCCCGACTGCAGGGTGGGCCAAGTCTAGCTTGTCTGCACTTCAAAACTTTTCAAAATTATTTTATTTTACATGTATGAGTTGTGGGTTGCATGTATGTCTCTGGGCTACATGCATACCTCATTTTTGTGGACACCAGAAGAGGGCATCAGATTCCCTGGAGCTGGAGTTGTAGAAGGCTATGAACTTGCCATATGGATGCTGGGAATCAAATCAGGTCCTCTAGAAGAGCAGCCAGCATTCCTAACCACTGAGCCATCTCTCCAGTACCTTGTTCTCCTTGTAAAATTTTCCCAAGGTTTAGGAGTGGGGCTTTGGAAACTTTCCCCTTCCACCTGTCCAGGAACGAACTAGAAAATTGGTTAGGCATGCCTTCCTTAGGTCTAAGAGACCTGGAACTTTTTGTTTTTGATTTAAATTGTCTTTATTACATCTGTTCTCTCTCTCTCTCTCTCTCTCTCTCTCTCTCTCTCTCTCTCTCTCT
>JANHMN010000004.1:41396276-41442067 GCA_030674055.1 Rhabdomys pumilio | reverse complement strand
TCTCTCTCTCTCTCTCTCTCTCTCTCTCTCTCTCTCTCTCTCTCTCTTCCCCTTCTCCCTCTCTCTTCCTCCCCCTCTCTCTCTTTGTGCTTACGTACGTGCGTGCGTGCGTGCGTGTATACACACACGCACGCGTGCCCACCCATGCACATGCTTCAACACATGCGTGGAGGACAGAGGACAGCTTTAGGAGAATGAGTTTTCTCCTACTATGCAAGTCTGGGAAATTAGTTGTCAAGCTTGGCAGCAAACACCTTCACCCACTGAGCTATAACTTAACATTTCTATCCACTCTAAACATAGGAATGGCTGTTGTTATTAGGCACAGAACTGTAAAAGTGAGACTCTGGGCCAGTAGCTGGTATTACTTGGGCCCAGTTTGTTCTGAGTTAGTGAGGGTGTCGCTTGGTGCTCCTGGATATTACTTTTCCTTGGATGCTCACTCATTTCATCTTAGCAATATTTTAGGAATAATTTCTCTCGGCTGAAATAACAGATATTAGATCTGTGCAACTGAATTGTTTTGGAAAATATATTATAAACAAAGTGGACAATTTCAAGATTTTATGAAAGTTTTTGTAAATCAGTGATGTGAAATCAGGTGTTCATGTTTTTATGGTTTAAGCTATTGGCAGTTGTATTTGTCTTCTTTAGTTACAGTTTAGCTAGCTTCATTTTTCTATTGTGATCAGAAATTTGGAAATTCTTTTGACTACATTGTAATTGTTTGCTAATAGAGTAGTTTGATATTAAAATAAACTTTGAACATCATTGGCAGTCTTTTCTCCATTAAGTTAAATAATCTTTGTTTGTAGAAAGAGTTTCCCTGTGTAGCCTTGGCCGTCCTGGAACTCGCTTTGTAGACAAGGCTAGCCTCACAGACATACACACACACACACACACACACACACACACACACACACACACCCTGGCTAAGTCAAATAATCTTTGTGTGTGTGAGTTCAATAGATTGGCATATGGAAGCCATCTGTTTACTAGTAGGTTTTGCTTCTTATAACAAGGAATGTTAACTTCTCATAACCTGTACCCTGCACCAAGGAGCAATGTGTTGTTTCATTTTTAACTCCACTAGGATGGCTTCCTAAATAAATACTAAGGTCATGACATTAATTTAAAAGCTTATTTGTAAATGTCAAGTAATTTTTAAAACTCCACCCCCAGTTAAGATGTCTCAATTTAAGTTGCTTCCTTTGCCTTTTTCAAACATGCTAGTTTATAGATAATGAGCTGCAACTCATATGGCCAATTGCAATTTATAGCATAGAAAGAAGTTAGGCAGACACATATTAGAATTCATATGCTAAATATAGGTATCTTTGCTGACCTCCTGGGGCAGTAAAGTCATACTCCACAATGGCAGTGTGAGAAAATAATGTGCCTTAGTCTGGATAGTTTGCAAACAGATGAAGTTGCAGTTACAATTTTTAAATTGACACAATGTTCAGATTCTACCAGATACAGGGGCTAGACCTTGTTTATACTTTCATATTTATAGTATGTATAGTAATAAAGTAATTACATATTTAGGAAGCAACTTAAGATGTATGTGTATGCTGGGCGGTGGTGGCGCACGCCTTTAATCCCAGCACTTGGGAGGCAGAGGCAGGCGGATTTCTGAGTTTGAGGCCAGCCTGGTCTACAGAGTGAGTTCCAGGACAGCCAGGACTACACAGAGAAACCCTGTCTCGAAGAAAAAAAAAAAGATGTATGTGTATACAACGTTAATCACTGACTTTAGAACTGGCCAATTAAGAAGCACATTTATAATTTATACATGGGCTTATCTGTATTGTGTTCTCCTCAATAACTGAATACAGATTTGATATCATTAATGGTTTGTCAGTTAAAGGGGTCATTCTGTTGGGAGATCATTTCCCCTCTGCCTTAATTCAGAACTGTGCGTCTCTAACAAGTGCTGAATTCCTTAAGCATTGTAAACTATATTTTTAAAAGTAAGTAAGTTTTAGTTTTAAGTGAAATTAAAGAACTATAGTGAAAAATAAAGGGATTCCCTCTTGTTATATATAAAGCTGAAAACACTAAGGTATTGCTACTTTTGAAAATTAAGCAGTCCTGGTTTGAATGTGTTCTGTGTCCCCTGGAGACCCTGAGTTCTTAGGCTGCTCACCTCTCGCCACCATTTGTCCCTTTCTCCACTCTCTACCCCATCCTCCTAGAGAAGGAGCCTTTGTGTTTGTTCTCTAGTATTAAGCACCTGGTCAATAAACTATTTTTAATCAACGCAGAATGAGTGATCATTAGTGGTTACTTTTATCATTTAGCTTTGCTGTCTTTTCATGTCTAATAAGAAAATACGACATCCTTGAGTTTTCCTTGAATGCCTCCCATCTGTTATGTCTTTTGGAGCTGTTACAGTAGGACAGTCCTAAGCCATGTGTCGTGTGTGTGTGTTTGTTTGTTTTGCTTTGCTTTATATATAGTTTTTGCCAAGCCATATATAGATCAGGCCCAGCTCAAAATGATGACTCTGAATACTATGCCAGCCTACCTGTGGCTCATACCGCTGTTTCCTCCCCGAGACACTCCCATCTCTGTTGGCAGCAGTTCCTCACAGTGTAGTGCTACTTGCACTTGTGCATTACATAGCTTTTCCCTCCTTCTTAAAAAAAGACTATCTTTGACAGTTTCATACATAGATAGTTACCTTGATCATATATACCCTAACTCTCCTTATTTCTGCCTTTTTACAGACTAAAAAATGCTAACTACTTACAGGCTACAGGCTATTTTCACCTGTCAGACCCTAATCACTATTTTTAAATTGTTGTTTTAAAACCGTCTTACTGGCCACAGGTATTATTTTATTACAGATCATAAAGGTCTACTCTGTTTTGAAATTCTTGGTTAAGGGACCATAATCGCTACCCTTAATGTGTTAATTCTTCTAATGATTTTATTGAGATATAATTCACATGCCATAAAGTAGTTGTGCATAGAGTTGTGTGTACCATCATAACCACTTAACTTCAGGTTATTTTTATCACCTACAAAAGAAACATCGTGTCTATGGTACTCATTATCAGTTATTTCCCCTTTCTAACTCCCCAAGAGCTGCCAACCATCAGCCTGTCCTGTGTGGCTGTGGCTTCGCCTCTTGCGGACATTTCACAGAAGTAGCATGATGCAGTGAACTAGCATGTCAGACTTTTTTGATTTAGCATAATATTTTGAAGTGTATTCATATTATAACATATATCCATGTTTTTATCTTTTGGGGGAAATATTTCTCTGGATATAACTTTGTGGTATTATATTAAATTATGAGTTTTGATGCACATTTGGAAAGTTCCATTAATACGGAATTGAAGTTAATTTTTTGTGCGTTATCATTTCTGTCTTATAATAGTAGATTTTTGCTTTTTTGAAGTCAGTGCTTTTTATGGAGTGGTTTTATTATTTTGTCTTGGGTGAATTATGGCATGATTGAAACTGGGTTTTAAACAACTTGAAGGTTTTGGACAGTTGGGGTTCCGTTTGCTTTCTTTCTTACTAGTTAGCATGGTGAAAACTAAAGGCATGGCTTCTTCCAGCCCATTAAGAGTTGCATCTTAGCGTGGGCTAATTTTCATTTGACAGTATTTACTCTGGACTGACTTGGGCTTAGGTACTTATCTCTGGAGGTAAGGTTTGTGCCATTATGAAGCTTGATCTTATGGGGGTTAAACATAAATCATAAGTCTGGCATGGTGGCATACACCTTTAATCCAGCACCTGGAAGGCAGAGAGGTAGGTGGATCTCTATGAGTTCAAAGACAGCCAGAGGTACCTAGTGAAGCCCTGTCTCAAAAATCAAACAAACAAAAACATAAACAAATGTCCAATTACATTTGTGATTAAATGCTACGAGGGAGTACTTCAGAATGGCAAGAATAAGTTTTTGGATGCATTTTGGCCTGATTTAGACAGTCTTCTCTGAAAGACATATAGGAATCAAGTAGGCTAAAGCAGGCAAAGGTGACTTAGGATATGTAGTATACAACACCATTATGCCCATTGGTTCTGCAAGAAACCAATTGGTTCTCCCCATGAAACAGTTTATCCCTGCCCACGACATCTGGGGCTTCAGCTGGAACACTTAAAACTGAAGATGTAGGCTAGAGTCTGAAATCTGGAAGTTCTTTTCCTGGCTTTCCGGGCTTGGCTCTGGTGGTGCCCAAATAAAGTTGTTGGACAGGATGCACATAGGTGGCCTCTCATTTATCCTGGATGTCTTCAGTACATAGTATTTTGGTGACAAAAGAGTCCAGGGCACTATTCCAAAGAGCTAGGAGGCCATATTCTTTTTTCATGACCTTAGGCTTAGACATCAAGCTGGGCACACAAAACCCCACTCTAGTTGAAGGCCAAGGGAAGTAAGGTTTTTGATTCTGAGAGTAACAAAGGGGTATACAGAAGTATTACTGTGCTGTGCCTGTCAGGAAGCTAGTAGATCTCAGAGAAACAAGAGTGCAGAAAGCTGGAGAGGGAGACAGAAGCTAGGTCATTCACAGGGCCTTGGTGAACATTTAAAAACTGCTTTCAAGGAGAGCTCTATGAGGTAGCCTCTTTTTCCACTCTACCCCCTACCAGTTAGGAAGCATGTAAAATAATCCAGGAGTAAAGTGGGTTAGGAGGTGGCTATGGAGACAGAAGTGCATGGATTTGAGAGGAATAAAGGAACTTAGGTGTAATGACTAGATCTCAAGGACAGGGATAAGAAAACAAAGTGTTAAGTATGACCTCCTGGTTTCTGATTTTGCTGCCCAACAAATTGGCCATTTACCAGCATGAAAGACAGGAGAAGTGGATTGGAATAAGGAGAAGCACATAAGCTTGGTTTTGGAACACATATTGAATTGGAGAAGATATTAAAGAAGACTCTGCATTTGTGAGCCTATAGGTCAGAGGAGAGGTCTATGAGATGGAAATTCATAGATCATCTAAGGCTGGTGAGAGACAGCTCAGGTGTTCAAGAGTACTTGCTGCCATTGCAGAGGACCAGCATTTAGTTCCTACCACCCATATTGGGAATGTTATGACAACTTGTTAACTTCAGGGGGAATCCAGTGTTCTCTTATGCCCTCATTGGGCACCTACATGAACATAATACACACACACACACACACACACACACACACACACACACACACACACAACTTTACAAATCAAAAGAAGTTTATGAGTTGTCTGTGGATCATAATGGAGATTTGGAGAAAAGATAGATAAATATGAAGAGAATGGCTGGAACAGAGAAGAGGCTTGAGGCCCAGCACTGAGGCTTGAGAGACTCGTGGTTGGTGGATAAAGGGGAAGCATGTAGAGAAGGAAAAACCAGAATTTCAGGTAGGCGTGGGCAAAGGAAGAAAAACCTAAGTGTCAGGCAGAAGATCAAATATTCCTGAGAAGTTTTGGGAAAAGATTGACACATGGCTGTTGATTCAAAACTGTGTAAAGTTCAGTTGTGGACATAACAGCAAAGAGAAAATGAGAATTCAAGAGAATGATAACCTTTGAGAGGGAGTGGAGATATCAGAATGATAAGTTGAGAATTTCTGGAGTTTGGTGAAGTTTTAGTTTTTGAGAAAGATGAATTCACACTATTGTTATACATAACTACCATTGGTTAAGTGTCTGCTGTGTTAAATTCTGAATATTTGGAGGGAGTCACTAATTGGAGTGCTTTTTTCTTAAATGCTCATCTCTTTTTTTTCTCAGAAGAATGATGAAAATGGAAATTGCTCAGGAGAAGGAATTGAATTTCCTACAACAAATTTGTATGAACTGGAAAGCCGTGTTTTAACTGATCATTGGTCTATCCCATACAAGCGAGAAGAATCACTAGGCAAATGTCTGCTGGCTTCTACCTACTTAGCAAGACTTGGTAAGCTTCCACACCTCAGGTGTTTGTTGCAGGACATGAAGTTTCATGTAGGTCAAACACAAATCACTATGATTTTGGTCACACCATTTATTTTGTCATTCCCTATGGGATGCTTAAAGCTTTGACTAAATCAGCTGTTTTTGTTTCTAGTAGAGCATAAGACTACTTATAATTGAGAAGCTTTGTAGAGATGAAAATTAACTTTTCCCCTAGGAGCTTGAAACATGTTATATTTGGGCTCAATTCAGGGCTTTTGAGAATAGGAAGAGCTCCGGCAGTGCACTTCCCCAGCATCTGTGAGGCCAAGTCCCTGAGAGTGGGAAGGAAGGAGGGACAGGGGTGGGGGAACGCATAGTTACTATCATGATTAAATGTAAGATGCATCAAAAGAAATATTTTGACTAGGCCTAAGTTTAATCTCAACAGACATCTATGGTGCATTTAGTATTGATTTCCCAACACTGGCATTTATTAAGAGCCTGTTAGGATGCTAGGCAGGAATTCTGGAAAATAGAATTGTTTATCAATATTCCCAATGATAAAATTCATTACTAAGTTTAAGAGATAAAAGCATTCTGGGCCCAGTGACTTGTCTCAGTAGGTAAATGCCCTTGCCTCCAAGTCTAATGGCCTGAGTTTTAACACTGAGACTGGATGGTGGAATGGAAGGAGAGTTGTATTCCTGAAAGCTGTCCTCCAACCTCCATACACTGCATAACCCACCCCCACAGTAAATAAGTGTAAACGGTAACTTTTAAGAAGCAATGCATTCTTTTATAGTAAGTTCTTCCATCAGCTTAGCATTCATTGCTTGCTGTCTGTGTGGTGCCAGGCACAGCTCTTTTGTTTTATTTACACAGAGTTCATCTGCATACTCTAGGAGAAAAGAGTGATTTGGGCATATGTTGCAAACATTTGTGCTTTTATAAATGGCTGTTCAGGTAATTAGTGGCTCCTAAGCAGCTGCTGGTGTTTTGTCAGGTCATGGAAGCTACTGTGACATGGAGCCATAGGACTGTTCATTTCAGGTTTATCTAGTGTCTGGTTGAATGCTATCATTATTTCTCAGCATACTACTACAGCAGAATGTCTGCTTTTAATAATTGCTTAGGAATCAAAGTTTTGAGATAAAGGTCTATATGTATTAATTTAGAACAAATATACATTGTTTACAAAAAACACTTGAAACTACATAACTTACATTCTCTTATTTGTTTAACCAAGGTCTTTCAGAGTCGGACGAGAACTGCAAAAGATTTATGGAGCGGTGTATGCCGGAGGCATTTAAGAAGGTAGGAAGTGTGTTGGTTTGATTGCTGGTAGGGGCAAAGGCAGTAACCTTTTGGTTTTAGTTTTAGGAACTTATGCATAAGTAAAAATCTTTGCAATCAGTTCATGAATCTTGTTCAACTGAGAAATTCTCTAATATGAAATAAGCTCTGAATCTGAAACTTAACAATAATTTACTTCATTATATTTAAGTGTTTATACTTACCTTTGGTAAATACAACTCTTCTTAATATTTAATAATTTAAGAACAGATTAATTTATACTAGGGTATTGTATACCTTAATAAACTAAAGTTGTGACACTTAGTAAATTAGTGTTTATAACCTAAGTCAGAGCCACTTTGTGTTTATTGGGTTTTTTTTTTTTTTTTAATTTTTTGAAATTATCATGTAGTTATCATTTTCCTTCTTTTCTCCCTCCAAACCTTTCATGTACTCTTTCCCTTGATTTCTTTCAAATTCATGGCTTTTTTTCTTTAATTGTTTCTATATACATATATGTATGTATGAGTGGATGGATGGATGGATGGATGGATGGATGGATGGATGGATGGATGGATGGATATGTAGGTAGGTAGATAATCCTAAATGTATAACTACAACTTGCTTAGTCTGTACGTTTTCACCCCTTGCTTAGTCTGTATGTTTTCATCACAGAAATGTTTCTTTGCATCAAGTGGAGACCATAACAGAAAACCAATCAAAAGGCAAGCTTATGGAGCCCAGTTTCAATAGACATAGGATAATTATGTTGATTGATTTACTAAGGCAGAAACCTATTTTAAACTACTAAAAGTCCGTTCTTCCTGAAAACAAGGACACGGATAAGAACACGGAGGAGAATAGGTTTGCCCCTCGTTCTGGTCACTTCTCTTAGACAACCATCTTCTTCAACTAAGAGACCACAGACTTGACTTTCTAAAAACAGTCTGACTCAGCCTGATTCCCTTTTTAGGACCTGAGTCTTTTTCCTCACAAGAGAAAGGGCTATGTTACAGACATTGCTATTTCCCTAGCAGAAAACCAAGTGCTCAGGGCACTAAGCTGAAATGAGTGTCCCACAGTCTTGTACATAGAGATTTTGCATTAATTTTTGTTCCATATGCAAATTAAGTCACTAGACTTACAGATGGATGATATTTGTATTTATCTTAGTACTCAGTGACACAAATGATGTATTTGTAAATGGTTATTCCTGTTTGTATTTTGGTATAGTATCCCTTGATTCATGACACAAATGATCTATTTGTAAATGGTTATTCTTGTTTGCACTTTGGTATAATATCCCTGGATTCAAGGCTTAAGCAGTAACAAAATTAATTTGAGAAACAAAATGGTTTAGTCTGAAAAAAGGAGATAAATCTCTTTAAGTTGTTGTTATTTGGGTAGAAATTATTTAGAATCAAGGTCTATCTTTTAGATGAATTTGTTTACCAATTTACAATTTTAAATAGAAAGTGCTTAATATAATATATAATAGCTTTAAAAATAGCAGATGTCCTATAGCATACACTGACATGTGACACTGACATCATATGAACATAGGTTTACAGAGAAGGAAATGCATGTTTATTTACTCATGGGAAACAACTTATTAGTTTAAAAAAACAGCCTGCAGGGGCCAAGAGTTTGCTCAGCTGTTAACTACACTTACTGCTCTTGAAGAGGACCAGAACCAAAAAACCAAACCAACAGCAATACAGAAGAAAACACCATCCATCTAAACAAAACTCTGAGAAAGCATCCTAGAGATTTAATGCGATGCTTTGTATCTTCATTCTCTGACCTGCCAATTAGTCTTGAGTTAGATGTCCCAAGGACTGAAGAGTTGAAGCATCCAACTTTTATTTTAGTGAATCTAATATGATAGACTATTGTTTTATATTTGATATTTATTTTATAGTAAATAGATTGCAATGTCTTATGATTTTGAACTGTTTTAGATTTGCTTTACCATTTAAAAAGTTAACTTTTACTTTTGTACATACCAAAAAGGGAAATCTTAAGGTATAGTAAATTAGTGAAAGTATTTAAAAAATTTGTTCATATTGAGAGTTCTTATTAGTGAGCAGATGAGAAGATACAGTCCTTCTGAGATATGAATGATGTGAACTGAATATATATATGAATCCTTGAAACACATCTTTTCATTCTTATATCCCAGAACTACTGATTAATATTATCTTATTGACATACATTAATACCTTACCATTTGTAAAATGTTCTCGTTTGTTTTATCTTTTGATCTTTGTAACATCTGAATGGGATGAGCAATAGTCATGCCTCACTAGAGATATTTTTATTATGTAGTATAATAAGAACAGTGTCTCTGAGAAATTGAGAACTTTATTGAAGGCCGCAACAGTTAGGAACCAGTAGTTTCCATAGTAGATGTCAAGTTTCTGCTTGCTTTGTATTACTTGGTTTCCTGAAATAATAATGAAGAACAAAAGAACAAATTAAAAATTGTTTTAATGCCATGCATGGGTTCTCTTGACTTAGTCCCAATACTCAGGAAGCAAAGGCAGGCCAAGCTCTGTGACTTTGAGGCCAGCCTGGTCTACATAGTGAGTTCTAGGGCAGCCAGTACTACCAGAGAGACCCTAAAAAATTGCCTTTAAAAAAACCACTTTGCTATAAAGAAATTAAAGTTCAAAATAGTTTGAGACACATGAAAAAGCTGGATCACAGTTACTAGTCTTAAAGCCATCTGCATCCAAATGGGTATTTCGGTCATAAGCTTTTGACTATTAGAGATCTGTTTGGTAAACTGTAAATTTCTTGTGGTTTTTCCTAGATATACCCTAGATTCCCTTTTGTTTTTGCAGCTCCTAACATCAAGTGCTGTTCACAAGTGGGGTACTGAAATTCACGAAGGAATCTACAACATGTTGATGCTGCTAATAGAATTGGTTGCAGAGAGAATGAAACAGGATCCAATTCCCATTGGTCTCCTAGGCGTGCTTACAATGGTATAGTATCTTGAAAATGAAGCACTACTCTCTTTGTTTTGATTTAATTGGAAATAATTTGCTATTCTTCTACCTGTAACTAATGACATGAACATTTTGTCTTGAAAATAATGAACTTAGCTGTTAGAATCCTTGCCTTTAGTTTAAAAGCAGAGCAGCCATCATGTTTGGAAGAAATGCTTCTCTAGTTTTAATAGATTTTCAGTAGCTTTCCCTGGTAACTCTTTGATTATTCCCATCTTAAATATATTTACAGAGTTCTGCCTTTTCTCCAGTTCTTGTCTTTCTCCTTAGCTTCATTGTCTCTACTTCTGTCATTTGGCTGTACCTGTGGTAAGACGCCACTCAGGGATGCTGGCATTGCCTTGCCTGATGTCAGACCTCTCACCCTGTGGCTCCGTCTCCCATGGCATGGACACCTGCAGGCCAGAGGAGCATCGGCCAGTCCTTTGCTCCTGCACTGGCCCAGGCCCGAGCTCTGCCAGTGTGCTGAAGCAGCTCCGTTAGCGAGAAGGAACTAAAGGCTGCGTTTTTATCTTCTTTTCTAATGCTAATATGTTGCTATAAAAGTAGGTGATATTTCTCTGTTCTCTTTGAATCTAGGCTTTCAATCCTGATAATGAATACCACTTTAAAAACAGAATGAAAGTGTCTCAAAGGAATTGGGCAGAGGTGTTTGGAGAGGGAAACATGTTTGCAATTTCACCTGTATCTACTTTCCAAAAGGTAAATGTAGTTCTTTTTCACCTTTTTGATCCATAAATATGTTGAAAAAAAAGTTATCTGTGCTTCAAACGGACAATTTATATAGAAGAGTTAAAATCATTTGGAAATAAAGGATAAATATTGCATCTGGTTAATAGAACATCCTAAACTTATTAAAATTCTTAAAAATTATCGATTTTTTCTGTAGCTACTAAGTAATGTTATGAAAAATCTTTTTATCTGAAATTATATTTGGTGAAAGAAATTGCTTTCCTGCCCTACATACTGGATTATTAGAGCCACAGTTTAATTGATGTCCCAGTTTTCTAGATTTGAGAGAGTAGAGCATTTGAAATTACTTCAAAGACTAACTCTACCCAAAAAACTAGTCATCAGTGCTATCTAGAACTTTCTTGCAAACACACAAGCATTGAACTTTTGTTCCTACATTTCCAGATCTGGTATCCTGATAATGAAAGGTCTGCCATGTGGCATAGCATTATACCCACATAAAGGGTATAATCTAAATGTCCTCTAATTCAGACAGTGGTTTTTAAGAAATAGTTGATATAAGTCCGTTTTATTTGTTAGGAATGGTGTCTATCACCTTAACAGAAACACATTTGATTTGACCTCTTGATGTTTCTCTGACGTTATTCTAGGTTTGGGAAATAAATACCAATACTCCTTGCTTTTATCAAAAAGTATAATATTACATGGTTCTTGGCTCATGATTATTCTGCCCAGTATAAAAATTTATCTTTGATAACTTTCCAGTTTTGAATGACTTGAGGGTTTTTTTTTTTTACTACAATTTTTTAGATTTGTTTCTATTTTGTTGTTTGTTTGTTTTATTTATGCACGAGTGCTCTGGTACACCTGCACGCCAGAAGGGGGCGTCAGATCCCCTTATAGGTGCTCATGAACCACCATGTGGTTGCTGGGAACCGAACTCAAGACCTGTGGAAGAGCAGCTAGTGTCTGAACCACTGACCCATCTCTCCAGCTCGTTTTTAAATTATATAGCAAAGAAAAATAAAATAATACATAGGAAGCAGTGGATAGCAAAGCATCGTCAAAGTGGGCCCTCACAACACCCAGCAGTGGGAGTAACCCAGCTGAGAGAGCAAATGAAGTGTGACATCAAACCAGGTCTGTGGAAATCCAACCGGGGACGTCTGCACTGAGGCAGCCAGCTACAGTTCCCAATAGCTGGTGTCCTGGGGCAGATTAGAGTGTTCTTCAAGAAAAAGAAGAAATAATGGATCAGCCATTTACAGAAGCAGACTGGGAAAACCTTGAAACTGTCAAACTTGGTTCCTGATTGAAAGTCTCAGGGCGGGTAGAGCAGTCTCTCCATGGATGAGCTTTTTACCTCTTTCTCATCGTAGGCATTTTTATATGGTAGGATAAACAGTAGTAACTGGCTTAGAAATAATTTACTTCCCAGGTATTCTCAAGGACACGTTTTTAATACCCTTATTTGCTGGCTGCTTTCCATTGTCCCTCTTACAGAGTGAAGGGTCTGGCCTGCTCTAGGACGGGGAGCTTTGGAGGAGACAAGGGAGAGCCTCCTTGTTCCCTGAGTCAGCTTTTAACAAGCTTCACCAGTGCGCAACAATATATTAGGATAAGGTACCCCTCGATAGAATAGTAGAGGAAGTAGAAAACGCAAGGTTACAGTAAAAGAAAAAGTTAGTGCAGTCGTGTCCTGTGTGTGGACTGGGGGAGGGATCCGTTAATGCAATGCTGCTTTGAGCACCATCCTGCTGCTGAGTGGCAAGGATGGACAATTGAATCCCTCAGTAATCCTATGAGTTAGGATCCATTTTATTTCCTCCTCATGCATGAGAAATTAAAACCACCTAAGTACTTCCCTGAGGACAGGTATTGGGGTACAAGAAGAATTTTACAGCCATGAAATTTGAACGTAAACAGTATGGTTTTCTTAAATACTAAAATCTTTCCTTCACTTTTTGTTGTGAACACAACACATCTGTTGTGTTACGTGGCAGGAGTGTGTAAAAGTGCTGCACTTAGTGGTTTAGTGTAAATAAGTACTCAGCAGACATTTGTTTCCCTCCCTTTGCTTTCTACAACAGAGACCAGAAAGGTTCAGTCTTTGTTTCTCCTCTTTTTCTCACAGAGGAATTACTTCTCCCGGGAGAGCCCTGGCTGCCTGTCCTGCCTTCTCAAGCATTCTGCTCCTTAGGGTTCCTGTTCCTTCTTTAGTGTCTTAGTCTGTTCCTCACTGTTGGGTTATTCTCCTTCAGCATGCTCTGGTGTTTTCCATCTCTGAATGTTCTTCCTCTTACATCCTTTGTGACTCTAGTATGGATTTCCTTCACAGCCAAACCTCGGGAAAGATTGCAGGTTCTCCTCTGTCATTCTCAGTGGCTACCCAGAACTTAACTTACTAACTAAACAAACCCTGAATTTCATTATCTTTTTTCTCACAAGATTAATACATATAAACTTTAGTTTATTTTTCTTGTGGTTCCCTCAACCTTTAGTTCCTACTTTGTTATCTCTAGTAATCTCTTAATCCTTTTCTGTCTGTTTTTCAACCCTATAAAAAGGTAGCTCACTTATAAAATATGCTTTTACTTAAGTGTCCGTTAGTGACTGACTTGTTTTGTTTAATGGCCTGAACCTTTTTTTCATGTTTCTTAATATTTTTATTGGCTTTTAAATTCTAGACTATAGCTGTTATCTGTCAGAATAATAAAGCTATCATTTGCAGTGTCTCCTGACTGATTAGGCCTGTTGAGAAGGTAGCTCCTGGTCTGGTTCTTTATGAGAAATGCATCTTCATCTCCCTTTTTTTTCAGACTTCTCTTCCTTCACCCTTATCTTTTTAACTCTTATGTGCCTGATCCAGATATTCTTACTGTTTCTTTTGATGCAGATTCATTGATTGGACTTCTTAGTTTAATGGTTAATGTCTTGTGTGCATGTTCATACACAAGGGAGAGGTGTACATGAATGAGGAGAATGTCTGTAGTGCATGTATTCATGTGAGTTTGTACACATGTGTTGCAGGTCTTTGTGCATGTCTGTGTATGTAGGCCAGAGGTTGGTAGCAACCATCTTTCTTGGCCAATCTCCTGTTGTTGAGATAGCAAGCACCTTGTTGGTTAATAGTTTGTATCAGCTCTGGCACTTCTCAGCCATTGTCTTTTAATGAATATTTTGTCTACCAGTCTGTCTTCCTTTGGAACTTTGATTGGATGTATGTTAAACTGCCTCATTCTGTCTTCCATGTTCCTTCATCTTTCCTCTATTTCTGTTTCTTTGTGTTGTATTTGTGATACTATTATTCCCATATCCATGCTTTTCTATTTGTATTTAATTTTCTATTTAACATTTAAATCTTTAACTTCACTACACACACACACACACACACACACACACATACACACACATTTTGTTTGTTTTGTTTTTGAGACAGAGTCTCATATAGTCCAGGCTATCCTTGCACTCCTGATCTTCCTGCCTCTGCTTCCCAACTGTTGGAATTTCAGGGATTACTTACCATGTTATTGGGTCCTTTTCTTCTACCCAGCTTTGATGCAGGCCTTCATCTCTTTGTAGTATATTTTTTCTAAGGAATGTCCTCTATTCTCATTGCTTTAATGTCATCTTAATGATGAGAACTTTATCTTTAAGGTTCAGACTCTTCTCTGAGCATGCCTGAGTTAAGAAGACAACCATCTCTTTTTAGTTGCCATGCAGAGTTCTCAATATTCACATGCCTATTATAGGGGCCCTGCTCTTGCCTGCCAGCCTCTCTTCTTTTCCACTGAGTAAATAGCATCACTGTCTATCTCAGTGCTCAAGCTAAACCAGAGTTGGCAAAATTGACTTGTTTTCTTAGTTCCTGTACTCAAACCATAACCAGAGTCTTTTTTTTTTTTTTTTACAACCCTGTGATGCCTCCAGTGTCCACTCTGTTCTGCAACCATTCTGTTCCACACAGCACCTGTCCTATCTTGTACACTGCATTAGTCTTCTCACTGATTCTCTGAATGCTTCCTGGTCTTGATTACATTCTCATTTGAACTATAAGAGACCTTCTTAGAATGTAAGAACCACACTGCTCGTCCTTGACACTTGCATGCTGTCCGTGCCTTTACTGCTGTCCGCAGTCTCACCTGTGCCATTCTCCACAGCTCAGCAGTGCAGCAGCCTGGGAGAGAGAGTTCTCTTAGCGTTGCACATAGCAGACTCTTGTGCCTTCTCCAAATAGGCTTGACCGCTTTAGCTTCTGCCTTTAGCCTACTGTCTTCTACAGCATCACTATTCTCTAAAGGACCCTTTGCTTTTTGTTTTTACAACTGATTTATCATAATTTGAACTGCTGTGTATGTGGTAGATTTTTAACTTTTAACTGCTGCAATCTGAGCTCTGTGAAAGTGGGTGTGACATGTCTTTCTACCTAAACCTAAGCCCTGAGTGCACAGAAGAAAGAAGAGAAGGGAGAACCAGGAAGGGTCTGGTTAAGGGTAGTGACAATGAGGCTGGGACTGAACTCTAATCTCTGACTTCCTCCTTGTCTACTTTTTAGGGAATATTTTTTAATTTCTAAAATAAAAATTGCAGCCCTGAGTGGTAGTATACCCTTGTAATCCCCAGCCCTCGGGAAGTAAAAAAGCAGGAGAGATGCCAGTCTCAATTGTGAAACAAATTCAAGGCTAACCTGAGCTACTTGAGACCCTGTTTTGGAAAAACACAGTAAATAAAATACAACTTTCTTAGAGAATTTAACTTGAGTCATTCTTTTCCTTGGAGAACTTAAACAACAAATTCTGTCTGTCCCCAAATGCATGAGTGCTCCTCATGTGACAATGCCACGAAGGTCCAGATTTATATGCCTCAAAAATCATAATGCCAGAGACTTTTAAAATCTAAACTTAACTTACGTGCTTCAAAAATTGTAGACTGTAGGGCTGGAGAGATGGCTCAGCAGTTAAGAGTACTGGATGCTCTTCCAGAGAGCTTGAGTTCAGTTCTCAGCAACCACATGGTGACTCACAACCATCTGAAATGGAATCTGATACCCTCTTCTGGCATGTACATAAATAAATACACACACACACACACACACACACACATACACACACACACACACACACACACACACACCACTCATATATAAATAAATAAAAACTTTTTTAAAAAGAAAGAAAAAAAATTGTATACAGTAGTGTCAAATGCTTACACTAAGAAACATTAGGGGAAAGATTTCCAAAGTATATTTAAATTTTAATGCTTTTCCTTCAGATTTCCCATTTAGGAAATAAAAAATGCAAAGGTTAACAGTGGGGAAGCTTTTCTAGTCTCATAGTAATTTTTGGATTTATTTTCTCACAGGAGCCTCATGGATGGGTGGTGGACTTGGTAAATAAGGTATACACTTTTATTAATTTGGCTTTGATATACTTTCCCAGTTTCTAGTATGACTTCTGGTAGTTGAGTATTTTAAGCAGATGACACCTATGGAAAATAATCAAGTATTAATTATTTTTCTGTTGCTGTGATGAAATACCATGACCAAAAACAGTGTAAACAAAGTTAATTTTGGTTCACAGATCCAGGGGTAGAGTACATAAGGCTGGGGAAGGCATGACAGCAGGAGGCAGGAGCAGTCAGCTGGCTGATCACATCTTATGCACACATGCACGCACAGGGACCAGAGAGCAAGCATAGGAAGTGAGATGAGGCTGTAAACCTCAAAACCTGCTTCCACGAATATACCTTCTAGAAGGCTGCACCTCCTAAAGTTCCATAGCCTCTCCAGACAGTGCCACCAACGGAGACCAAGTGTTCAAATACACGAGCTTATGGGGGATGGTTCTCAGTCAAGCCACCACGAAGAAGAATGCTTCACTGAGGAGGAATGTCCTGTAGTTCCTTCCCTGCATATGTGATATAGACAGCTAAACATCAGGTTTTGGGTTAGCTCGTCTTTTACAGTTCACCTTAGCACAGCTTGCCATTCACATTAGAATGGCATTCCTGGTCTTCAAACATCAGTCTCACAGAGCACAGTGGCAAAGCGAAATGTTAGCTTTAATTCTTTGTTCAAATTATTATTGTGGAACATTAAAAAACAAAACAAAACAAAAAAAAACAAAAAACCAATTCATGCCTGCTTTTTTTTCAGTTTGGAGAATTAGGTGGATTTGCAGCAATCCAAGCTAAACTCCATTCAGAAGATATAGAACTTGGGGTGAGTCAAGCTGTTCTCTGTCCTTGGTGTGTAGTCCACTTTATTTGGGTTGGTAAATGTTAAAGGTAAAGAATCTGGGGCAAGCTCCATCAGTAGAGTGCTTGTTGTGCAAGCAGAAGAGCCTGGGTCTGATCTCAGGACCCACAGAAAAGGCCAAGCGTGGTGTACATTGTAGTAACAGCCCTGGCATGTGCTGCCTGCCATAACTGGATCGATGCAGAAGTTCTGTGCTGAAATTCCAACTCTAAGTGTTAAAAATTGGGCAGTTCCTGTGGGACAACAACTGATTACTCCCCTGATCTCTCTTTGGAGGAAGACAGAAGAGACACTGATGGGGTAGTCATAGAATGATCTGGGTTTTGCTGCCACAAGCTGAGAAGCTTTGTCTCCCTGCCTTGAGAGTCACTTAGGCTGTTGGATTGTCATTTGTATTTCCGACATACTTAGTATGTTGGAAATGGCTTATTGACATGAAAGATAATAGTGATTTGAAAAAGAAAAGAGAAAAATCTCTTCAGAGACAGTTTTGTCTAGTGTATTTGTTTCTTAAGATCTGACTGTTTAGGTATTGAATGATATTAGAAATTAACTTCATTTCTCAAGAATATAAAAACATTCAATAATTTTCTAGTGTTTAAACAACAAAGAATGCCCCCCCCCCCAATTTCTACTCTACATGGATGAACACTGGAGAAGGGTGCACCCATAGAATTGAAGGCTTATTCTCTATTTGGTCTTAAGTGTGCGGAGTTAAAAACCTTCTTCAAATCATGCCTTAGGTCAGACCATTTTCCAAAATCACTCTTATGGGCAACAGCGATCTGGGAGGATGCACTGAGGAAAGTGACCTCAGTTCTTGTTTTTATAACAAGTATAATTAAACTTTCATGATAAGTGCCTGGTTTCTGACCAATTAAGACGGTAGCTGTGTCCCAGAATAAATTTAGGCCATATGATAATACTGTTGTTGTCATATTTTTTAACTTGAAAAATATTGGGAAAAATAATCACATTCTTGACAGTTAAAAGACACCAGCACTAAAGAATGAAACTGGCTTACCCTGGGCATGCGCCTCCCCCTGCTCCCCTCCACTTCTATCTGTCTCTCCTCCCACTTCTCTTCTGCTGTCAAGCTATACACAGTAGTACTTTTTCACTTAGCCATATTATGGGTGTCTTTTCCTAGTTAGTACCATTAATGTTCTTAGTGACTCCAGGTTACTTGTGCAAAGGCTATGTGCACCATGATGCACTTATTTGTTAATGTCATTGAATTGTTAGTTTTTATGACTACAGGAAAATGTTCCCTTTATGTGTGTCTTCATGTAAATATGTTTGTAAAGGATTAATTCTTAGAAAATTCTTAGAAAGTAAGATTTCTAGATTAAAGACTATATGTTTAAAAATTACACTTGACTCCTAACTCTCCTTCCAAAAAGCCATGCTGCTGGCCTGGGCTCTGCAAACCCATTTTACAGTATGACCGATAATGCAAAGTATGTTTTAATCTGTGATTTTCTAATATAATTTGCAAAAATGCCGGGCAGTGGTGGCGCACGCCTTTAATCCCAGCACTTGGGAGGCAGAGGCAGGTGGATTTCTGAGTTCGAGGCTAGCCTGGTCTACAGAGTGAGTTCCAGGACAGCCAGGGCTACACAGAGAAACCCTGTCTCAAAAAACCAAAAAAAAAAAAAAAAAAAAAAATGGCAAAAATGGTGTTTTCTTAATGAATTTGGAGTGCTCTGTTATTCTGGGAGCTAGCGCATTTCTCCATGTGATTACTGTCTATTGGCATTTCATTTGTAAATTGACTTTTTAGATTTCAAGTAGTAAATCATTAATTTCAAGTAGATCATTAATTTTTAGGAATTCTTTTCATTCTAAACCCATTTTTGTGTGAGTATATGTGTATGTGAGGGTATGTGGCATGTGCATTGAGGTCAGGAAATTGCTTGGTAATGGTTTTCTACTACCATGTGGGTTGAGGGTTAAGCTTAGGTTGTCAGGTTTGGCAGCAGGGACTTTTTCTGCTAAGCCACCTTGCCAGCCCTGTTTGTGTTCATGGAATCAAAAAATTACAAACTTTCCTTAATAGCTTAAAATTTTTTCAGACTTCTAGGAATATTCTCCCACTTCAAGGTTGCAATTTTGTTTCTTTTTATGCTTTTATAATTTTTTAAAATTGACTCTTGATTTATTCAGTTTACTTGTATATTGTAAAACAGGGATCTAATACTTTCCTTTCAGATAACTAACCAGTTGATAAAAGATCCTCTTTGAATAATTTTTGTTTCCATTATCATTGGTGTTTGCTAGTTTTGTCTATCTCAGAGTCTCAAGTATAGGATTTCATCTTGGACACCTGGTGCAGTCTTTGATTCAGGGCTAATGCGGCCATCTTTAATTACTAGCAATGCAATGCTGCTGTTGGCTCTGTCACTGTTGTCTAAAATCCTCTGGCTTAGTTTGATATCTTTCACTCTTGTGCATGAAATCAACATGTCCAAGACAAAAAAAAAAAAAAAAAAAAAAAAAAAAAAAAAAAAAAAAAAAAAAAACAAAAAAAAAAAAAAAAAAAAAAAAAAAAAAAAAAAAAAAAAAAAAAAAGCCACTGAGGCCATGTTTGGAACAGCAGTAAATAAGTAGGTCACTGAACAGAGAACTGACATTTTTATAATTGCTATTTCCCATTCAGGAACATAGTGTCTCCGTTATTTATTTGGGCTTTCTTTTGTGTATTTTAGTAACTTATTTTCTTCAAGTAAGCCTTAATTTTTTTTTGACCAGAGGATATTTTACTTTCTCTTTAAATAATTTTTTCTTTTCAAAAGAAAATGATTTAATATTCATCATTATAAACTTCAGAATCATTTCATTCAGTCTTTCAGGGGAGTTTTGTTGCCATTCTGATTTAAATGTCTGTGACATTTTAAGTAGGCTGTCTTTCTGTCTAGGAATTTAGTTTATCTAGTCATTACTTCATGACTTGGTTTAATGGTGCAAAGCTGCCTCACTTGTGCCTCCCTTCCACTGTCTTCCCCAGGCCGTCTCAGCACTGGTGCAGCCCTTAGGGGTGTGTGCAGAGTACCTCAACTCCTCCGTGGTGCAGGTAGGACGCAGTCTTTTGTATCACTGCTCGGGACATGACAAATAGTAGTTTTTTTTTTTTATTATTAGTTTATTCAGATGGTGTTTAATATAGAACAGCTTCTGTTTTTCAAGATAGCAGTCCTTTTACTTAACATGTTATCAGAAAATAAGTTTTCTAAGAGTAAGGAGACCTGTAACATTTGTTGTTGTTTTAAAAGATGTATTTATATTAAATATAATTTCTTAGTGTTATCTTTTCTATAAAGAAAAGGCATGTATCCCTGTATCCTTCACAGGGTTGTTTCAGGGTCTGTTTCTGTATGGATTCTCCTAGATCAGCCTTGACTGTCAGCCAGGCATGCTTACTTCCCTGTCTGTCTCTGTCTCTCTCTCTTTCTCTCTTTCTCTCTTTCTCTCTTTCTCTCTTTCTTTCTATCTATCTCTCTCTCTTTCTCTCTCTTTCTCTCTCTCTTTCTCTCTCTCTCTCTGGAGTAACAGCTTAGCAGCATATCATGTCTGACTTTCTTACTTTGCAGAATTATAATTCATCAAGTCATAAAGTAGTAAAGCTGCGAGTGTTCCAGTTTGTGTGCATGCACGTGTGCAGATACCACCATGCCTCTGGAGGTCAGGGGGCTCCAGGGTCCTTCTGTCTCCTGGCATTGAGGTTACAGGCACACTGCCCCTTTAAAAAGGATGAGGGAGTCCTGCACTCAGGATCTGAGCTCAGGTCCTTATTAAATAGGATTTCCTTTACTCACTGAAGCATCTTGGTAGTCCCTCGGGTGTTCAGTTTTAACACTGAAGGCCTTAGACTTTTGTGTGACTCTGTTTCAGTGAGTAAGTTATCAAACAAAATGTCCTATCCTATCAGAATACCTCCATTTAAATTTTATAAGTAAGTCTGTGAAAGCTTGCATAGATATTGAAATTATATCAAGCATAATGCCCCTGGGGACCTTATTTCTGTATGTACTATTGTTTTTTGCTAGTACATTATTTTGTTGGGGACAGATTAACTGGAGTGATACTTTTTTTTTTTTAAGTATGTGTGATAAATTTCTGCCATTTCTCAAAGTTAAATACTTTCTTTAGACATCAAAATAATATATAAAAATTTTTAAGGAAAAAAATATAGAATTTAGATATTTTCTGTATTCTGTGTTAAGTTTTTTAGAAATATCTAATGATGACAGTTGATTAAGTATATCAATATAAGGGTGGGGTTTTTTTTGTTGTTGTTGTTGTTGTTATGCTTTGATTTTTGAGATGGGGGTCTTATGTAGTTCAGACTAGCCTCAAACTTACAATGTAACCAAGGACAACCTTGAACTTTAGATCCTCCTGCCTCCACCTCCTGAGTGATAGGATTACAGATGTATACCACCAGATAAAGTTTATTCAGTGCTTGGCTCAAACCTAGGACTTTGTGCTTTCTTGCCCAGCGCTCTCCCAACCGAGCTGCAGCCCAGCTCAAATCAATAGTTTAGTAACCAAAACACTAAGACAGAAAAGAAAATAATTTGAGGTTTTGTTAATAATAATTAGTAATTTAATTAGCTTAATGAATCAAGCTCAGGGCTAGCTTTTAAATGTATGTATTTCATGTAAGAAAATTTATCATACATACTCTAAATGCTAATTAGTGAGTTCTTCAGAAGCTGAAGATGTGTGTGTGCACACACATGTGAGCAGGGTGAGTCTACACTTAGAGTGAGAGCTGGAAGAGTCGATGCTACAGCTGCTGTCATGTGTTGTTCTAACCATCTTGTCATGTGTGTACACATCATGGACATGTTAACTCCATACATACGTGTCTTCATTGTGTGGGGTGACTAGAAGTGTGTGCTGCTGTTGTCCCTGCTGCAGAGTGCTGACAGTAACAATGTCTCTCCCAGCGTGCTGTGAGGACCGAGTGGCCTGGCACTGCTGACAGGAGTCCTGACTCACTTTGTAATCACAGCCACAGCCCTTCCTGCACTGTCGGCTTCTTTATGAAGGAAGAAGTTGGATCTGGATTAGTGTCTGATGACATTTTCACTCATTGACCATATAGTCTTGCTTCTGACAGCCAAATACTGTTTTTTTGTCTAATCTTATTTTATTGCTTATTTCACTGGAAGGGTCAGTTTCCCTCTAGTTACAATTTTACTGTTTCTCACCTAACAATTTAGAGTTAAATGCATGATTGTGTTCTCGTTCTGGAGCAGTGTGTCATCTGTCTCATTCATAATAAAAGTAGTTTGTATGCAGCTTGTTTTGCATAGTCTATGCTTACTTGTATCCATTTTTAAAAGTCAAATATAAAATATTTTATTATAAAAGTACTCATGCCAGGCCTGGGATTCAGACATAGGCAGATTTCTCAGTTAGAGACCAGACTAGTTCCAGACCAGCCAAGTCTACATAGTGAGATCCTCCCTCAAACAAACAAACAGAAGGTTGCCATACCTCTTACTGTTTTAAGAGGGAAGTTCATGTGTCTTGAGTTGTTCTTCAGATAACTGTTACATGATGGAGTGAGAGGAACTTTGCTCATGTTACATTGAAGAAATAGAGGCACAGAGTCAGTTAAGGGCACTTGGGATGGTCAGGTAGTTAGTGGTGGCACTGCCAGCTAGAATTTATACTTTTCACTGTGCCCTCTCCTTTGTGAATGGCAGTGAGGAGTAGCTATTGTATCATAGATTCAGGAGTTCTTTATAACTAGTATTTTATGTCTACAGCCTATGCTAGACCCGGTCATCCTTACCACAATCCAGGATGTGCGGAGTGTAGAGGAGAAAGACCTCAAAGACAAGGTAATTACTCCCTAGACAGGTAGAGCCTAGCACTGCTTAGTCCATGATAGCAAAGCCAAGTCTTGGAAAATTCGCATGCCATTGCTTTCTGGGTCCTCTTGATATGCTGTTAATGTCAAGTTAATTAAAGTTTCCTGCCTCTTTCCCAAAAAAACAACTGAGGATAGTGTTGTCTCAGTAAATAGAACAAATACGGTATTCTCAGGAATGATACCTAATTCAGAATTTTTCTAACATGATGTTGATGGTATTACAGGCAGACTAGATTAGACTAATATATTTTTGAGTGTATTGGAAGTTCTTTAGAGCAGTTTTAACACTGATAAAGACTTTACTACCTTGAGTCTCTTCTGCAATGATCCATTTTCCTTTCTTTGCCCCTCACCACATAGTTGCTAACTTTTGTTTAGGAGAATTAACTGACATGTAAAAAATGAGTTGTCTCCTGGCCACTGTTAACCTATATGACATATGTCATGAGAATTACTATCAGGATGTTTTTACAGTTTTTGTTTGT
Source organism: Rhabdomys pumilio (assembly GCA_030674055.1). Lineage (NCBI taxonomy): Eukaryota > Metazoa > Chordata > Mammalia > Rodentia > Muridae > Rhabdomys > Rhabdomys pumilio. Next base: position 41,418,559 of record JANHMN010000004.1, on the reverse strand, counting down.
TTCTTTGTTTTTCTGTTTTTTATTAAATGAAAGAGGTTGGTTAGCATCCCTGAGCTCTTGTCTGCCATTAAGTTACTTTGCATGCGCTTCCAACCGGCTCTGGTGACGACTGTGGACGACCTTCGCCTGGACATTCTGCTGCGCATGCTGAAGTCTCCACACTTTAGTGCTAAGATGAACTCCCTCAAGGAAGTAAGTCTGCACTTGACTCGTGTGGTTTTTAATATAAAGATGTTGGGAGAAAATAAATTCTCTTGACTCTGGAAGACAGAGAAAATAGGTACTATATGTGAATTGTCTGCTATTTCAAGAATCTCTCTGAACATTGTTCTTGTGAAATTTCCTACAGTATCGTCCTTAGATATTTACTAAGGAACAATTCTTTTTCTTTCTTTTCTTTCACATATAGCTTTATCTTCTAGCTAATGTTAGGACAAAATGAAGTATCTATAATAATAGTGCGAGTCTAAGCAAAATGCTAAAAGGACCTTTCCTCAGCTTCCTAAAGTTCATTTTAGATCCGCTCAAGCAATGTGGTTGGGTTCAATGGATGGCAGGTTAAGCTAATGCCCTAATTCAGTCATGAGTCCAGTTAATTTTCCTTTAGTTTTTGGATTTTTAGCTCTAAGTCAAATCAGCTCATCCTGGATCATTTTAAGTGAAAGGAAGACTTTATTGAAAGGGACCAAGATATTTCACATATGTGAAGGGTTGGATAACCAGACCATGAGCACAAGCAAAGGCAAGTGTGAACAAGTGCAGTTTGAGCAGGCCAGTGCCAGGACTCTGTCTGTGTCTTACTTTCACATCCTGGGGCATCTGCCCTGTGGCCATGGATGGTCCACAAGCTTAACCTCAAGTTCCCATCACCAGAGATGGGCTCTCTCCTTCTGGCTCCTCCTTCAGTTAAGAAATGTGGAGGACAGGTCATGGCTGTAGTTCAGGTTGGGTTCTTGTCATTAAGCCAGTCACAGGTAGTCTAAGGATTAAGTAGATCTCTAAGAACGATCCCATTTTCTTTTTAAGAAGATGTCATAATTAGTTGTTAACTATTAAGAAATAAGCTAGTTTTGAAATATTCTGATTAATTATTAGACTGTTCTGTAAGAGTATAAAATGACTACACATATATGAGAGAAGATTTTGATTATGCATATTTACTCCTCATGCTAATGCTGTCATTTTAGGTAACAAAACTAATAGAAGATAGTACTTTATCCAAGTCTGTGAAGAATGCTATAGATACAGACAGATTACTAGATTGGCTAGTTGAAAACTCAGTTCTGTCAATTGCACTGGAAGGTAAGTTTCTTTCAAAAAATAAAAATTACTTGATATGTAAGTTATTTTTACTTTTAAAAGGTGTAAACATTTTGTTTATTTTTATTAGTCTTTAGGTAATCTTAGGAAGTTATTATTGCTTTGCATTCATAGAGTTGTTATTCATTGCATCTGGTTCCCCCTCTGATGTTTTCTCTATTAGGCAACATAGACCAAGCACAATACTGTGATCGAATAAAGGGAATTATTGAACTCTTGGGCAGTAAATTGTCACTAGATGAACTCACTAAAATTTGGAAGATACAAGTAAGTTGAGCAGAATTATTTTTGGCTTTTTCTGATGTTTGGATCATAGGAAAGAGGGTAGGGTGGTGAGGAGTCAGTCAAACCTCCTCTGGTTTGCACTAGGTGAGCTATACCTAGTCTGCTTGTGGTTTGTTAAGATTGCATATATAAGGGGTTGGAGACTAAGGAACTTAGCTTAGTAGTAGGGTACTTGCTTAGTAAATACAAGGCCCTAGGTTCCATTCTCAGTTCCAGAAAAAATAAATTACATATATAAAAGGAATGTCATACTCACAGACATTTTAGACTTTATTCTTATTTTTTCTGTTAAAATAAGTCAAAGTTTCCCAGAAAGTTTCTGTGTCAGCTGGTACAGAGATAGGAATAGGTATACATGTTCTGTTTATCAATCCTGTTACTTTTCTTTGTATTGTTAATTTTCATTATAATTCTTCTTATTTAGTCTCATAAATGAGGTTGGTAGTAACAGCAAGTTTTTAGATTTTACCTTTTTAGAACTCGTCAGTATGACAGACTCCAACCTGGCTCTCCTTTTCTGTTTTCATTACCTCTGTCACTGTCTTTTCCCCCCAGACAGGTTCTCACTGTAGTCGCAGCTGGACTTAAACTTGAAATTCCCTGCCTTAGTTTCTTGAGTGCTGGGTTTATAGATGTGTTCCGTCATGCCTGTCTGATACTCCTTCTTTCTACTTTGCTTTTCCCCCTCAAGCCTTAATCTTTTCCCCTTCTCTCACCTCAAAAGCTTTCATTAGTCAGTTTCATCCACTCCTGTGGCTTTAATTACATTTGTGTGTTGCTGACTATGACTCACTAATTCAGACTTAGCAGTGCAGCATCTAAATATGTAGACACCTCACCTTCATGTGTACATCTTACCAGAATCTCAAGTTCTAAGTCATAGTGAAAGCTGGTGTTCTTCTTAACTTAAGAACACTTAATTCTGTAGCAGTCAGAATCTGGTTAGAAACAAACTGTGCTAGGCATTTCAGACACATAGACTTGACACTGAGGAATTGTTTACACAGCATGAATGCATGTGACACACAGGCATATGTGCAGGTAAAATACCGACAGACATAAATAATTTTTTAAAAAATTTAAAACCAAAACAAAAAGTGTTGCTAAGATGGAAGACAGCTGGGAGGAATCCACTTTGGAAGCTGCAGACAGTGAAAGTGGAAAGTGCCACTCCCACTAGCAATGCCAGAGCCCCTGCTGCCCCACCAGCCCTGTATTCATTCTCTGAGCCTAAACCCCAAACCCTCCTTCCTCTCCCAGTCCTGCCACTCAGTGCGCATCCCAGGAAGCTAGCTGACAGGGCACTGTGGAACACAATTGGCGGATTCCCTTCTAGTAGCACAGAGAGGATTGCAGTTGGGCAAGATGACAGAGAAGCACTCCTAGGTTCCTAGACTTTACTTTCCCGTATATGGCCTTGGTGAATACTTTCATATATAATGTTTTCTCAGTATACATTCTGAACCCACCTGAGGTGAAGATTAGGGAAGAGGGAGAGAGGGAGGGAGGACGGGTAGAAGGGAAGGAGGGAGAGACTATTCCTGCTACAGTTAATGAACAACTACATATACCTACTGGCTGTGGAGAAAATTAACTGAACCTGCAAACATTTTCCTGCTTTGCAGGTCTCTATTCTGTACCATGACTGAGGTTATAAACTGAGTGTCAGTCATCCACAGGGGGTCTATAGCTCCGATGCAGACTTACTGCACGTTGGCTCAAAAGGACTAGTTGAAGTCATAAAGATTTTATAAGCAACATTTAAAATGTGGCCAATAATACTCTCAACTGAAGCTCTGATCACTAATCTGTAAAAACACTAAATATATATTTGCCTTGTAATTTTATTAGCTCAAAAATAAATCAATTTGAATTTTTTGTTGAAAATATTTTATTCTCATTCTAAAATAAATATCAGACCAAGATCTTGATTCTTTTGCTTTTTCACACATAAAAGACGTGGAGCTGCTAGGAGTGGGAATGCAGTCAGGTGACCCTTAGGAATGGTTGCTTTGTGTGTGTAACGGTGCCAGTGTTGTCATGGAAGTGAGTGCTCATTAGACTACAGTCGCTGTGTAAGTTGTCAGGAAGAAGACTTAGGTTCTGCCAAGTCCCAGGCCCTAACTCTCCGGTGTCTCCTCCTTTCTAGTCAGGACAGTCATCTACAGTAATTGAGAACATTCATACGATCATTGCTGCGGCAGCTGTGAAGTTTAACACAGATCAGCTTACTCACCTGTTTGTCCTCATTCAGAAGGTAAGTTGACCGTCCCCCAACAGCTGCCTTCACATGGCCTTCTCTTACCTTACTAACCTTTTTGTTCCATTTTCATTCATTCATTCATTAATTTTTTACACTCCAGATTTTACTCCTTCCCCGAGCCCCCCATCCACCCTCCAACTGTTTCATATACCATACCGCCAACCCACACCCCTGTCTCCACAAGGCTGTTCCCACCCCCGACCCCACATGACCTCTAAACTCCTGGGGCCTCCAGTCTCTTGAGGGTTAGGTGTATCATCTTTGATTGAACACAGACCCAGCAGTCCTCTGCTGTATATGTATTGGGGGCCTCGTATCAACTGGTATATGCTGCCCTTTTGGTGGTCCAGTGTTTGAGAGATCTTGGGGCTCCAGATTAATTGAGACTGCTGAATCTTGAGACTGCTGAATTTTAACATTTTTGCTGATTTCACTAGCTTGACTGTGACACCTCTCTGTGTCTTGTCTGTTCTCTTGTGCAGAGCTGGGAGACTGAGAGTGACAGAGTGAGACAGAAGTTGCTGAGTCTGATTGGACGAATAGGCCGGGAAGCTCGATTTGAGGCCACTTCTGGAAAGGCAGGAAAAGCAAATGGATTTTTCTAGCTACAAATACTTCAGATGGTCTTGTATGCTTATGGGCTGGCTCATCATAATGGTGCTGTTGCAGGTGTTAGATGTCCTCTGGGAACTGGCTCACCTTCCAACCTTGCCCAGTAGCCTTATTCAGCAAGCCTTGGAGGAGCACCTCACAATCCTCAGTGATGCCTATGCGGTGAAGGAAGCGGTCAAGAGGAGCTACATCATTAAGTGCATAGAAGACATTAAAAGGGTTGGTTCTGGCTTTACTCTAACTTTGTTGTCAGAGCTGTAATACTGTTTTGAGTGATTAGAGCCAAGAAAATGTCCTCCCTATTATGTAAATTAATTGGAATGTCCTATTTGGAGACTTTTACCTTAGAATCCAGATTTGGGTCTATAGGTTTTATCTTTACCAAGTTGTTTATGTCTCCCTGAATTTTCAGCCTGGAGAATGGTCGGGTTTGGAAAAAAACAAGAAAGATGGATTTAAGGTAAGTATTTCCAAATGGAACCAACTAAGGTATTCTAAATAGCATCCTACTTCTAAGATATTTTAGTGTTTATTAGACTAATATTAATATACAGATGTGATCTTTATGAGCTATGCTTTATTTAGAACTTAGTAGCTGTTTACCCTTAAATGGAAAAAAATTAGGGTTCCACTGAAAAATAATTTTTATGAAATTGTATGACTTTCAGCTTCATTTTCCTTTTAAATTATATGTAGAGTATATATAATTTTTAAAGCACATTGAATTCTAAATAAATTCTGTCCCCATTTTTCTCCCCTAAGGGAAAGTGAGTATTTGTGGAGAGGAGAAAGCAGGGGAGGTACGAGTGATGCTGGTGTACAGGAGGGGCACCTGCACATGTACATGTGCGTGTGCATGCTTTCCTTCTCTAGCAGCCCTGACCAGAGCCGCAGGCAGCACTCAGGCAGCCCTGGACTTACATCCCAGCCATGTAGGAACCATTCTGGTTTTGGAGTTTCATATTAATAACATGAAAACATTTCTGGTAAAAAAAAAAAAAAAATAGATAGGGACTTATTAGTGTTTCATCAGACAGACCTCTCTATGGTCTCCACTGGTGTTTCTTCAAAGGACCTGGATGCTTCTGACTTTCATCTGAATACACATAGACACATAGTTCTCTCAATAAGCTTTGCTCATTTCCCAGGCTTTTGTGCACTTTAATTTGTCTGGCCATGTAGTTTAGGTGGGAGTATAAGAATGTGGTGTTTCATATTTCTAACATTGAACTTAGATCAGTGGAATTTTCTGCATAAGATCTAACTTTAGGGATTTTTAAAAAGCATTCAGAAACTGACACAAGTAATGCTGGGGTTAAAAGGAATGATGAATGCTTATGCTTGCTTTCTACTCAGAATTTAAATTTTCCAGTTCCCTCTGCTCAGTGACTCACATAATTTAGCAGGCTCTCTTCTTATGATTGAATGATTTTCTTTGAGTTACTGAAATATATTTCCTTCAATAATATCAATAAAGAAAAGGGACCTCTAGGTCTCTTTTCTAGGAAAATGCTCTTTAGGCAACATATTTTTCTTTATAGATAGATATGCAGGTTGAAGCTGAAGGGACATTTCCTTCCCTCGAGGGAAATAGCTTTTGAACCCAGAGACTCCTTTGGGCCTTTGTTCCTCCCTTGTCCCAGCTGGGCATCGCCTAGCTGTCCTAGTCAGGTGCACTAGTGCGTCTTTATTGCTTCTCTTTGCAGTCACTTCATTCATGTCGGCTGCTGTATAACAATACAACAGCCAAAGGAAACTATCTGGTCATTTTATGAAATTCAAAAGGAATACTCTTCCTTGTCATTCCCTGCTGCTCTCTCCCCATGTAACAGTAGCTTGCATTTTATAATGGAGCACTTGCCAGTTTGCTAAGTGCTTCACAGATACTCACAGTGCACATTGCTGAAGGGGGGCAGTGGGAAGATCTAAGGCCCCTGGCAGGGGAGTGAAATATTTACTGCCACTAAAGGTGTTTTTCTATGCTATGCCCTTTCCTGCCAGGCAGCAAGGTGGGCTGACTGGGGATTATGTCTCCCTGCCAGGCTACACAGAAACTAAGCGAAGGGTAAGACAAGATCACCACCTCTTACTCCCCTCCTGCCCTCAGCTACCTCTTCTCCCCCAACTGATTCCCTTCCTGCTGCTTTTGACACTCCAAGTTCCCAAGTTCCACTGTCATGTTCAGAAACTCTGACTTTATTTCTACAGACTCTGCCGAGGTCCCTCAGCTCCCTTGGTCCTCTTCCTTCCCTGGCTTCATGTACACCTCCACTGGCCACCCCAATCCTTTGTCTCTTACTTCACTTCTTATTTCCTTCCGTTAAAAGTTTAAATGTTCCATCCAAAAAATAACTACTAAACAAACAGTTACCATATTTTCTCCAGAAGTGGTGTTTTCATATTCCATAGTCTGTCTATAAGTCTCCTGACAGCACCTGGCAGGCTTCTGGTAAATATTAGTTCCCTCCTCTTCCTCCCCTGCACCCTAGGAAGACACACTGTTGTACTTACACAGGTTGAGTAAGCCTTGTGTGAAACGCTTGGGGCCTACAGTGTTTGTAGTTTTGGAGCTTTTGCTTTTTAGAATATTTACAAAGATTTTGCTGGTTCAACATCCCAAATTCAAAATGAGAAAAATCTTGAACATAATATTAGCACTCGAAGGAACTTTTAATTTTAGAACCTAGGTTTTTAGATTTGGAACCATTGATCTGTATATCAGTGAGTTGCTTCTGTTTGCTGAAGGATGGAATAGGCAGTAAAGCTATCCAGCATCTTCAGTACAAATACTCTCACAGTGGTGCAGGTAGTGGAGGAGAAAATTCTGCTTAAAGACTTGCTTCCTATATAATTTTTTAAAACTTTATTTCTAGATAAAAATCTAAAACTGAAAAAGCAATACAGATAAGGAAAAGGGGAGGGGGGTTGTTCAGCCCTAAGAAGAGAGAACTCAAAAGAATATAAATGCTTTCTTTAGGTGCTTAGAGGATAGTAATAAGAGAAATTGGGGTGGACTTGGGTTTTATGTCTCCTAAAGTACTGCATGGCGATACCTACCTTTAGGTGTAAGAAGTTAGTGAGCTTTCTAGTAAGAAGTGTCTAGACAGAATATCTACCTGCTGAGGCAGTAAATGTGTCCTGGGTTTCATAAGGTGAAGGAGGAGAATGCAAACGTAGGTTTGTAGCCATCCCGGCTGAGCCTTGCAGCTTCCTTTAGTGTCACTGTACTTGGAGAGCACACCAAATTCAGTGACATCATCAAATATATTCAGTTTACTTGCAGCCATCTTTAGCAATCAGAGAATTTTCAATTGTTTTTGTACCTTAACAATATAATTCCATAGACAACCATGGCTAACATTGTTTCCTGATTTCTAACCTTCAGAGAGACTGTATCAGCAATGATTGTTAAATCCCAATGTACATGATTATTCTCTTAATTTATTCAAAGTATAATTTCCTCTCACCATAATTGACCTAATTAGTCATGACACTTTTAAATGTATCTGCTTATTATTAAAGGTTTTATGTATATTCTTTTTTGTAATCCTTTGAAGGTGTCATTTCAGATACAAACCTTACAGTTTTCCTCATTGTCTTTACAATTTTATTTTAGCAAAAATATTCTGTCTAACTTCAGAAATAGTTGGCCTTCAATAAGAAATGCCTTATTTCTGTGACTTGAAGATGCCAGAGAGTGCAGCCTGCATTGCAGAGTTACTGGATTTATAGAAAAGAAAAACAAAGTACCTTTTGGGGTTGAACGTTAGCTCCGTTAGTAGGATGCTTACCTGGCATAAAGAAGGCCTGATAAGAGTTGCATCATTAGTACACTGTGAACCACGTGTGATAACACGTGTCTGCAAATCTCAGTGCTCAGGACATGGACAGGAGACTCAGACAGTCAAGATCATCTTCAACTACATAGTGAGTTTGAGGCCAGCCATGGTACCTGAGACTCTGCCCTGAAATCAAGGGGAAAAGTTCATTTTCCATTTACCAGCCATTGTTTAGACTTTCATCAGAGGTTAAGTGAAACCTTTTTGTTGTTTTGTTTTGTTTTATTAACTATGTGTAACTTCTCCTTTACACACTGGTTATCATTATCTGTAGTATTGTTTTGGAGCACTCTGAAATCTTTGGCATAGGAGAATTGAGTCTGGGCTTGCACACACAGGCCAGTATGCTGACACTGAGTTGCATCCCCAGCAGTCCTTGAGGCATACTGAAGCATGCGGAGGTTTGTGTGCTCATCTTTCATGAGAGCAACTTTTTCTTGAGTGCTGAATAGTAGATTGAGCAGCTTCTGTGAATTAGTGTAAGCTTAAGGCAGAGCTACCAGTGCCAAGTGAGAGAGCGCCACACAAGGGAACGGTCTACATAGTGGCTTCTGGCTTTGAAAATGATTTGAACTGCTTTGACAGTCACATCAAAGTAGTCATGCTATGTCATGTTATGTTTCCAATAACATTTAAATAAATTAGTAACCTGAATTCAGGTTTAAAGGCCATCTTTGGTACTACCTATACTAAATAACAGCTCAACTCAGATAACAGGTAGATGAACAAATGCTCTTTATGTATAGTTAAGTTTGTATATACAAAGATAATGGGCAGTTATAAAAGCTTACATTTAATATTTAGTGGCTGGTAAGTGTCTGTTGACATACTTGAAGAAGTATCAAGTTGAGAAGTGTAAAGGTCATAGACATGTGTCTTAAAATCCAGGAAGTACGGTATTTGGTAACTTATTTGCCTGACGCATTTGAGGTGAGGAGAAAGTATAGTTTGCACAAGGTAACCTATAATAGTAGGTGCATTTCTTTAAGACTTCAATACTATCCTTTCAACAGGGTGTTCATTTTGCAGAAAGATTTGATAAAATTACTTAAAACAGTGGGGCAGTGGTGGCTCACACCTTTAATCCCAGCACTTGGGAGGCAGAGGCAGGCGGATTTCTGAGTTCCAGGACAGCCTGGTCTACAGAGTGAGTTCCAGGACAGCCAGGGTTACACAGAGAAACCCTGTCTCAGAAAAAAAAAATTACTTATAACAAAAAAATTAGCCTTTTAAATAAATAGTAAGGCTTTAATTGATGTTTTGATTAATAATCAGCTGATTGATAACATTTAATCTGGTAGCAATTTTATTATGAAAGTTTATACTTGAAAAGATACTATTGATTAAAGGCCAATTGCATGCTTTTCAGATTTTTTTGATCTATGACACAAAGACCCAGATTGTTGTGTCACTCTCAGAAATAGTATATTTGAAGTGCTTTGAAAATAAAGTATCTGTAATGATTAATGAAAAAGTAATGGGTTGGATGGAGTCAGGGAAGTGCTAGAAGTGGGGCCCAGGAGCTCACGCACGCTAAGCCATGTCTACCTCGTGGCTGCACCAGCCCCTTCCTCAGTTATTAAGTAGAAATAGAAATGGGTTCTATTTTCTTTAATACTTAACTCATTACCAGTATTCTAATCAGATCATTAATTAAGAAAGCCACATTCTTAGTCCATTTCCCTTGCTGGCCAGTTCAGTGTTCAGCTTTGCCATCAGTTTATTTTTTGAGTCGACATGTCTTAGCAGCCCTGTGCTACTTAATCTGTCCTCTGAAGTTGCTAATTCCCTGTCTGTTTTTTGCTGATGTCCCCCTGTACATTTACTGTCATTTCACATCCACTCCTGTTTGCAGTTCTTGGCCTTAGGACATTGCATGCAGAGTAAGAAGTTGAAGACTGAATTATGATTGCATGGAGATAAGCTATAAATAAGTAGTATGAAAATGAAAATTATAGAATGTGTAACAGTGAAATCATTGACTCAGACATTTTTTATAGCTAATAAACAACTGCCATTTAGTTGTAAACTTAATTAATGTAACTTCTTTTTAACTCTATAGTCATCTCAACTTAATAATCCGCAGTTTGTATGGGTGGTTCCAGCTTTACGTCAGCTTCATGAAATCACTCGTTCATTTATAAAACAAACCTATCAAAAGCAAGACAAGGTAGGAATATGCTTATTTTTGTTTCTTATGTGCATAGCCTATTGTAATAATTGTAATAAGCAAGCATTGATAAGGTTGTTGCGTTGATAGGCTCCCACTGGCTTACGTTTATTAGTGTCAGTGGTTTGTAATCATCTGGAACTCTCCCAGAAGAGGTCTTTCTTTTGATACAGTCCTAACTCTTCTTGAATGCTTCATTTATTAAGATAACTAGGCTAGCTTTTAAAAACATTAATGATAGCTCCAAAATTTGAAAAGATTCCAAAAAAGAATCTTTTCTATTACAAAAAGATTACTTTGTCTAAGAAGCTAGGTAGAGCTTTCTTGATGTCAAGGATTTGGGGGTAAGATCCAGGAAAGCACATAGAGTGTAATAGTTCTTTTCAGAGAGTCATTTCTCTCTTAGTTGCAATGTTCGTAGTGTCTTAGTTCCCTAGTAAATACCAGATTGATTTTTTTAACTGTCAGAAGAAATCTTATGTTTGCTCTTTCATCTGGGGCTACATTCTAAAATGAGTGCTATGTTACATCAAACAACAAAATGACTGCAGATTCTCATACCACTTTCGTTTCTGTTGCTTTTGTTAAGAGCATTATTCAAGACCTGAAGAAAAATTTTGAAATAGTCAAACTGGTAACAGGAAGCTTACTAGCTTGTCACCGACTAGCAGCAGCTGTGGCTGGGCCTGGAGGCTTAACTGGCTTAACACTGGTGGATGGCCGCTATACATACCGGGAGGTATCATGCACTGTGTTTGTGTTTCGTGGTTGTCGGGATTTGCTTGACTTTGTCTATTTGAACTGTAAAACAAATATTTGTTGGGTACAACTCTGAAAGGATTCCATGAGCAGTCTTTGTAATGAGGGAACGGTTTTGAATCTTAACTATAACTTCATTATTTCTCTTTTTTTCATTAGATTTATTAATTTATATTTTGCTTGCATGTTTGTATGTGGGCCTGGTGCTCAGAGAGGTCAGATGAGGGTGACAGATTTCCTGGAACTGGAGTAACAGGTGGTTATGAACCACCATGTGGGTGCTGAGAATTGAACCCAGGCCCTCTGCAAGAGCAATAAGTACTCTCACCCACTGTGCTATCTCTCCCGTCTTTACTATAATTTCAAATTAAGTTTAGAAAAATAGTATTTCTTAGATCATGCTAATTCTACAGATCATGCATTTTGTTTTTCAAATCAATTGATGGCTAATAATGTTTTTTTAAAAAAATCTTAGCTGGGTATAGTGCCTCACATCTGTAATTCAGGACTCTGTTAGATTATTGGTTCTCAGCCTCCTAATTCTGAGACCTTTAATACAGTTCCTTATGTTGTGTTAATCCCTCAGTCATAAAATTATTTTTGTTACTACTTCATGACTGTAAATTTGCTATTTTGCTGCTATTATGAATCATATTGTAAATATCTGATGTGCAGGATATCTTACATGTGACCTTGTGAAAAGTTCATTTGATTCCCCAGAGGGGTCACAACTCACAGGTTGAGAGCTGCTGCCCTAGACTGAGGCAGGACAAGTTTTGTGAATTTCATGCCACGGGCTATATAGGTTGAATTCTAGGCTGTTCTAGAATTCAGAGTAAGACCCGTTCTCTACAAAACCAAAAAACCCGAAAACTACCAGAAATAAAACTTAACTTCACTTGTGAGTATGATGGTTCCTTTGAGATTACTGAAATTGAAGTTGATTGATATCTACAATCACCTGACTTTGTAATAGATTTGAAGTTGCTTCTGCTGCATTGAATTATTGGCTGATAAGTCCATTCGTCATATTTACTTTATCATGAGTTACATGACAGGTGTTCTGTGTAAATCTGTTTTGTAGAATTTTATTGTAATGTTTCTTTTAGGATGAATGCCTTAAACAAGTTAACTAGTTGCATTACTGCTCTTTTCAGTATTTAGAGGCACATCTGAAATTTCTGGCATTTTTCTTACAAGAAGCTACACTGTATCTTGGGTGGAACCGAGCCAAAGAAATCTGGGAGTGCCTTGTTACTGGCCAGGACGTCTGTGAGTTAGATCGAGAGGTAAGGCGTAGGGTTGTGGGTTCGTGACACTGCACTAAAATGCCACCCTCCTCTGTGTGTCTCATGTCATCTGTGTTCTGAGTCCTGTTTGCTGTGACTGTGAGTGTGAACACTGAATGGCAGAGCAGGGACAGTAGGTAATAGGAAGAACATGTCTTAGAAGATATCCATGATGGACATAAGTGTGTGGGCTCTTTGATCATTTTTCTCAATTCCGGTTAAAATAATAAAGTCAACAAAATGAATATCACTGAAGAATTGTGGTATAATTTAGTTTTCTTCTTTCCTATGAGACTAAATTTTCAATCATTGTTAGAAAACTTAGATCCTAGAAATGTTGTGTCCCCAGAAATGAAAACATGAGTCAAGAACAATTACAGTAAAAATGGAAACATTTCAACATTTTCATTTGCTAACAGTGAGTCGCCATCTCCTCTCATTTGACAGAATAATAGCCACTTCATAGACATATTGTAAGGACCGAGTGTGTGGCCGTGCTCAGCACTGGGCCTGGCATACAGCAAGGCTTACCTGAATGCTGGCAGGAAGACTTAGGCATAAGATCCAGTGAGAAGTGTGAGTGCATGTTTCCATCCCCAGCAGGAGGATATCCTGTCCCATCCACTTCAGAACTCCAAACCTTTCCGTTCCCCGTGTCATTGGAGCAGTTACAGGAGTGTTAGAAGTATCGAAAACGTCTCTTTACTATCCAGATGGCCATATGTTTCTGTCTGCAGTGGATTGTGGTTGGTCTTAGGGCAGTTCTGTCTTCATCCACAGATGTGCTTTGAGTGGTTTACAAAGGGGCAGCACGATCTGGAGAGTGACGTTCAGCAGCAGCTCTTCAAGGAGAAAATTCTGAAATTGGAGTCATATGAAATCACTATGAATGGTAGGGAAAGCTTACGAGAGATTTTATTCTTAACTTTAATCCTACTTCTCACAAGCAGCTAAACAGTTTGTAATTCTCCACATACATAACCGTGTGGTGGTATCTTACTGAGTTTTAAAATAATATAGCCTAATAGATTAAATTGCCAAAATATCTTTCTGGTATTCCTTAATAAATAGGATTCATTAGGTAAAGATATACTAAGGTACATAGTGCTTCCTTTCAGTTATTCTTTTGGCTGAGTTATTTTATTGCATTTTGTAAAACTCCATTTTGTAAATATACCGTCAGTGACTTTTAGTCTGGACTCATGTGTGCAGCCTTGACCACTTTCTAACTATAGTCATTATCACCCGAAAGAGGAGCCCTGCACTGATTGGCAGCCACTTTCCAACCTTCCGTTGTCCAGCCTCTAGTCTCTCTCCCTTATGGACTGACCCAGTTTAGTACAAGTGAAATCATACACTATTTGGTACCTCTCCTCCCTGGCTTCTCTGATTGTGGCTGAAGAGTGATGTTTTCAAGGCGCACCCAGATTGTTGTGATGTCACATTAGGACTATAATACTTCATTGTAGATGTCCCATGATTTTCACTCATTGGTCAGTGAGCATTTATCGCTACCATTTTGAGCTATAAACATTCATATAGTAGTTTTTTGTGTTCTCATTTCTTTTGGTTATGAATTTTGGAGTCACATTGCCATGAGATCTAACCTTTGAGGATCTGCCAAACTGTTTTTGCAAAGTAGCTACACCATTTCATAATCCCACCAGCAGTGTACCAGGGTTCCAGTTTTCCTCATTGTCAGTACTCTTAGTTATCTGCCTTTTAAAAGATGTCCTGGTGGGTGGTGCGTTACATCTGTAGTTATGACGTGCGTTTTCCTGATAACGAATGATGCTGAGCATCTGTTCAGACTGGCTTTTTGTCTGTTTGTATAGGTTCTTTGGATAAATGTCTAGTTGTAATTTTGACTGTTTTTTTAATTAGACTGTTGTATTGTACGGGCTTCTTATATACTCTGGGTATTAGCTACCTAGAAGCTATATAGTTTGTAAAAATTTCTATTTTTATATGTTGTGTTCTTTTCTTGATAATGTCCCTTGAAGCACAAAAGTCTTAAATTTTGATTAAGTTTGGTTTACATGTATTTTCTTCTGTTTGTGGGTTGTTGTTGTTTTGATTTGTCCGGTTTCTTAGGACAGGGCTTTATGTAGCCCTGCCTGGTCTGGAACTTGCTATGCAAACCAGTCTAGCTCCAACCCACGGAGGTCTGCCTCTGCCTCTAATCTGTTAGGATTAAAGATATATGGCTTGCTTGTGCTTTTTTAAAGGTGTCTTTGGTTTTTTTGAGATGGGACTTGGGTGGGCTGCCCAGGCTGCTCTGGAGTTCCTGGGCTCTGAGCCTGCAGGCCTGCACCATCATACACTGACACACTTTTGATACCTGTTTAAGACTGACACACCTTTGATACCTGTTTAAGAAGCCATTGCCAGGAGCGCTGTAGCCTTCACTTCTGCCTCACTGTAGTCTTTCCCCGATTATCTGTGTCTGAGTGCATGGGTTTGACTGGCATTCTATACTCTTAGGTTTCAACTTATTTAAGACTTTTTTTGAAAATGTGAATCTCTGTGATCATCGATTGAAAAGACAAGGAGCTCAATTGGTACGTATCTTATTCTCAATCTAGATACATTGAAATATTTGATATATATAGCTTGATGTTCAGAAGGAAAAAAAACTGTCTTCTAATGGATTGAAAACATAAACATGTTTGTTTAAATAAGGAGGTCTTTTTACCTGCCTACTTGGGCATTAGTGGCAGAGGCTCCCTTGAAGGCACCAGGTGGCTGCATGCCTAGCCCTGCCTGTCTTCCCCAGCACCTAGGAAGTCTGCCCATTCTTCATCTCTCTCATGTAGAAGCAGCTCTGCATCTGAGGTTATCAGGTGGATTTCCAGGAGCATTGGTCCAGTAGGCTTCATATAGGGATTCACATGAACCTGATAATGGGAAGATGGATATCCTAGGATATCATTGGCAAGGATTGCAGGGGAATGTGGGGACTGACTATGAAGTAGGAAAATGGAGAACCACGGAGTGCCTATATTCACAGATGTCCCTAAGACAGAAAAACAAGCAGTTGATCTTTTCTAAGTCCCTGGTGTTTGGGTCCTGCTACCCGAAGTACTCAGGATATATACAAGATACTCTAAGCTCTGCATCCTGCTATTTCTAACCGAGCTTTGGGAAGGAGTAGATCAGGTTCCCACAATTAGTAGCCTTTCCAGTTTCTGACTGATTAGCTTCTCTGGGTAGATGTCTGCCTTGTGTCAGGACTATCTAGAGAAACATTCCTGCACCTATTGAATGCGATGGAGGATGCCTGTTATCTCTGGTGGTTTTCATGTGAGAGTCCGAATCAGTGCAGTCGAGTGTTGACATAAAGGTCTTCATTTTGTTAAACAGAGGTTCAGACTCAATAATGTTACAGAAAATAATGACCTGTGGTTTTGTAATACTGGTGTACTATTAACTTTAATTATATGCATTTTAATTTTACACAGTATGTGGAGAAGTTGGAGTTGGTAGGAATGGATTTCATTTGGAAAATAGCCATGGAATCACCTGACGAAGAAATTGCTAATGAAGCTATTCAATTAATCATAAACTACAGTTACATTAATCTGAACCCTAGGTTAAAGAAGGTGAGTGTCCAAGGAGAAAAAGTTCCTCAGACGTAAACATGTGAAAATGTATGTATTTTGTTATCGGTAGGTTGTGATCCTTGTTGTATCCCTATTTGATTTATTTTGCTATTTTGTCTCGACTAGTGGTTACAATTAAATGCCAAAGTCTAATTTTTAATTTCTATATGCTTCTTACTTTCAGGACTCAGTGTCTTTACATAAGAAATTTATTGCTGATTGCTATACAAGACTAGAAGTGAGTAAATATTTATTAACCGATCTTTTAAATGAGTTCTTTTTCCCTTTTATAAGTTTCTGTTTTCAGATAAATGTTGAACGCTGATATCTGTGACTAGGTACTATTGGAGAGTTGATCAAAAGTACCATGTCATGGTGTTCCAAATAGGTATGGCCGCTGATGTTGGTCAGGGCTAAGTGCTTGCAGCAAAGCATGAGAACTACAGTCAGAACAAGGGGCTGCCATTGCTGTGGGGTGTCACTTCAGTACTGGAGGCAACTCTCGGGGGCACTCGCTTGGCCAGCAGGCGAATCCAAAACACTGAGCTTTAGGCTCAGTGAAGAGATCCTGTATCAAAAACCAAGGTGGAGAGCAGTAGATACATAGTTTTAAATTCTGACCCTCACATGCATGAGCTCACACGTGTACTCATGAACATAGGCGCATATGCATGTGTGCTGACACAGACACATACACACACACCAACTATACTCTGTATAAAATCTTACCTTCTATCTTATCCCCTCTCCTATCTGTCTGTCTGTCCATCTAGCTAGCTCCTACTTATGGGACATAAGGAACCATCTATTGTTCATAGATTCCACATTGGTAGTAGAGTGTCCATGTTTCACAAAATTTCTACAATAAGTGCGGTTTCAAACCACAGCAGGAGACTTAAAAGTAAATGATGTTGGCAGTCTCTGTTCATTAGAAGCCTGTGGTTTAATATCATCTCAATTCACTTTGACCACCGTAGTTCCATCATGATTAAAGCATTGAAGATTAATGTTCAATTGCAATCTGTGCTTAAGTTTTATACCTAATGGAGTATTCCAAAAGTATAAATGCCTCTGTCCCTAGATGTTAATAAATTGATCTTCCTCATGGCAAACATTAACTATTCTATAGTGTATACAATATTCCTCAAATTGTGACTTCCATACACATATGTCATCATAAAAGACTTATAAATATTCAAGGTCTTCTATATGAAATACAATATAAGTAAGTATTCACATATCTCAACTAGCTCTTCTTAATGTGTCTGTGTGTGTGTGTGTGTGTGTGTGTGTGTGTGTGTGTGTGTGTGTAATGGCACAGGAGGGATTCACATCTCATGTTGCATATGTGGAGGTTAGAAGACAAGATTTTATGAAGTTAGTTTTCCTTCTCTCTTTACTTGGGTCACAGGGATTCAGCTCAGATCCTTATGCTTTCTTGGCAAGTATTTTACCTGCTGAGCCATCTCATAGCCCTCAACTGGCTCTTCTTGTGCCTCCCATAGGTTATTTGGTAAATACTGATTGTCACAACTGGAAAGAGTCTGGTTGGCACCTAGTGCTTAGAGACCAGGGATCCCGCTAAGTACCGTGCAGTGTGAAGGGCAACTTTTGCAACAAGAAGTTAGTCTCGGTGTCAAAGACCAGGGTGAGAAACCCATATGTAGAATGTTGTTTTGTACTTTACAGGCAGCCAGTTCAGCACTCGGTGGCCCCACTCTAACACATGCTGTGACCCGAGCAACCAAAATGCTCACTGCAACTGCCATGCCAACTGTAGCAACATCAGTTCAGTCTCCATATAGGTAAGTGGCTTCAAAACCGAACACAAACACAACACAAAAGTGAATACTGTTACAAATATTTAAGCTACATCCTCCCCAACATCTCTTCACTCGGCTCCTCAGAGCTTCTGTAAGCTGCTCTATCATGGAGAAACATAATTGAATGTTTCCTAAAGTCCACCTTTTGTCAGTGCCCTGAAGATCTGCAGTCCCTGAGTATTGCTTATACCTACCCATCTGCCCTGTGGGCACGTTGGTTTTTTTTTCTTTTACTTCACTTCCTACCTTATCATTAGGATTTAATGCCCCTAGTATCCCTCTGCTGCCCTCTACTGGCAGATTCTTGTATAGTCCTTTTTCACTCCTGAAACAAGGTATGTAATTTAACTTGTTGAGATATTATTACACAGAGGCACACATGCGCACGTGCCCACAGACACACACACACGGTAATCAAAACATTGTCCTTTCCCAGATTCTTTTAAAAGCTGTTTTTTAAAAAAATTTGCTTAGTATTTGTTATAATTTATTAATATGAAAGGATGGAGTGAGACCTAGCCCCCACAAGACCCCGTTTTTAAATGTTCAAAGTGATTATAGAGTCAGTTCATGATAAGAATGAATACTTTCCACATTCTTGTGTGCATGCATGTGTGTATATGTTTGCATGTGTTTCTGTGTGTGCATGTACATGGAAATCTATTACAATGTTTCTAAGATTTAATTCAGTTCTGTTGCTCAGTTTCTTAGCAATTTATCTATCAGTCACCTGTGGCCTATTGGGTTTTCTGATTGCTACTTTAAATGAATATACTTTCAGCCCCTCTTTTCTAGTGCTTTTTATTCTGAATCTCAAATATAGCCAGCTAAAGAGACCACATAGTTTTTTAAATATTCTTATTTAAATAGTATTAATAAACTGTATTTCAGAGTTGAATCTGAGCAAGAGTGTTGTAGTTTGTCTCATTTCACTAGTTTTGAAAGAAGGTTTTAGAATCTGTAGTTACTGTGGTCTGGGGAGTTTGCCTTATTCTGCTGTAGTGTCACCATCACAGCGCTGTCTGTAATTCAGTTCATTGTTGAGATGGACTCAGAACAGGTTGCTCACTTCTCTTACTCATTAAGGCCTTGGGTATTTCTCATCTGCCTGTGGGAGGATGGGCAGTGTGATTGAGCTAATAGCTATTTAAAGCGAAGGTGTTAGCACGGATTTCTATTCCTCAGCAGTTTAAGCTACTGACCACAAGCTACTCAAGTCTTATTATCTCAGATGATAAGTAAGATTCTAGAAGTCATTGATCAAGTAGTCATTGGATTTTATTTTCAATTAACAACTTGTGTTAGTGGTATATTTGTTTCTACTTGTCTTCTGATTTTCCTGTCAAATGTCAGATTCCATAATTTTGCAGAATTTTGTGACATATTTTAGTTATAAGATTATGAACATCAAATTCTCTGATTGTTCTTGGTAGATTGGTGAACATGAAGGCCTGGAGACTTAGGTCCACTTTTTTTTTTTTTTTTTTTTTTTTTTTTTTTTTTTTTTTTTTTTTTTTTGGTTTTTTGAGACAGGGTTTCTCTGTATAGCTCTGGCTGTCCTGGAACTCACTCGGTAGACCAGGCTGGCCTCGAACTCAGAAATCCGCCTGCCTTTGCCTCCCAAGTGCTGGGATTAAAGGCGTGCGCCACCACCGCCCGGCCTTAGGTCCACTTTTTATAGTACAGCTGTTTAAAAAGGAGAGGAAACATGAGAAGGGGCAGGCTTCACCTCCCATATTCCATTTGAGTGTGGCAGCTGTGAGCGGGCTTAAATACTGCTCACTGAGTGAACGAGTTGTCTGATCTTTGTGTGTTTCAGTTTTGACCAGTGAATATTGACTATAATTCTGGGTTTGGTGGAATAGAATAGAATTGAGCTGAAGTCAGCAATTCATTTCATACATATTTTAAAACTTTCTCGATCTTTGTAACTCACAGATCAACAAAACTTGTGATAATCGAGAGGCTGCTGCTTCTGGCAGAACGCTATGTGATCACAATAGAGGTACGTGCTCATCTTTTAGAATGACTTTATTCATATTGCTAGAGGAAGTGGTGACACAAGCATGTGTTTGGCGTGTGCAGTTGTGCCACAATGTATCTGACTCAGTTGGCTTATCTCTTTCAAGGACTTTTACTCTGTTCCACGAACTATTCTACCTCATGGTGCCTCATTTCATGGACATCTTTTAACTCTTAATGTTACCTACGAGTCTACCAAAGATACCTTCACTGTAGAGGTAGGTTTACACTGATATCTATACCTGTTTTCATAAGAATGTTGCTGGTATAGATGAATGGTGGTTCCCAATGATACTTTATAAATAAATTGGAAATAAAGCTAGATCTCTGGGAGCAAGCATGCAGACTTACATGGATCCCGAGCACCCAGGTGAAAAGCTGGGCGTGGTAGTGTGTACTTAAACTCCTAGAGCTGGGGGTGGGGTCCAGGGAGATTCCGTAGTGGTTGTTTAGCTATTCAGTGAACTCTAGGTTCAGTGAGTGTCTCAAGAAATAAGGTGGAGAGCAGTAGAAAAAGACACTTGCCATCATTCTCTCCATATACTACATAAAGTAAGCCTGAAATGAAAGGAAAGCTTGGAGTATAAATAGAATAAGTAAATATAAAATACAGTGTCAAATGAAGTTAGGTGTTATGAAGAATAAGTAATAGTTAAGGTAATAAGTTGGTTGAAGATGATGATATTCACGAAATATCTTGGACAAAGATGGACCCCTGAGACGGATCATGTTCAAGCAGGGATATGAAAAGCAACAGAGTAATTGCTTTTATTAGTACAGTCTTTCAGATAGAGAGCAGCAGGTATGAAAGCTCACAAGGTGGCTGTTAGGAGAGGGTTGATGAGAAAGGGTGGGGATAGAAGTGACTTCCAGGGAATGGCTTGAGATCTTACTCCGTACGTAAATGGGAGGGATGGAAGTATGGCATACATAGAGCATTTAATACTTGTATAAGGGGAGCCACCCAAGAGCAGGAGTTCGTGAGAAGAACTAGTCTTGTTAGTTTATAGCAAAGGTCCAGTGCATAGCAGACGCTCGGGACTAAGTAAACGAAAGGCTGGAGAGAAGTCAGTTAAGAGCACTGACTGCTCTTCCAGAGAGCAATGAGATGAAGTGAACAAGTGAATTCTCTCACCCCGTGTTGTGTTGTATTTTCTAGGCTCACAGTAATGAAACCATAGGCAGTGTCCGGTGGAAGATAGCCAAACAGCTGTGCTCTCCTGTGGACAACATACAGATATTTACGAACGATAGTCTGGTGGGTTTAACAATTGTTGGCGTGTTAGCCTAGGTTGACTAGTTTCTCCCTCTTTTACTCTCAGTAACTAAGAAACAACTTTTTGCAGCTGACAGTGAATAAAGATCAAAAGCTCCTCCACCAGCTGGGATTTTCTGATGAACAAGTTCTTACCGTGAAGACTTCTGGCAGTGGGACCCCCTCTGGGAGCTCTGCAGATTCCTCAACCAGCTCCAGCAGCAGTAGCAGTGGCGTTTTCAGTTCATCGTATGCCATGGAACAGGTAGAAACAGGGATTGAACAACTACTGCCTTCTGCTTTCAGCCTATACAGATTTGAGTGATCACATCTCTTTATTCTGGCAAGATATGAATAAAGCAAACTACGTAATTGAGAACTGATTTGGAGCAGAGAAGATACATAATTTACCAGTCTTAGTCTTAGGATATTCTGAAGCACTAACTGGGTCCTCCTGTCTGGCCTCCTGTTGTCCTCTCAACATCTTTCTCTGTTGAATTATTGATTTTTTTTTTTTTTTAAATCTCTCCACTGGGTCCTTCTTCAGTACTCAGATGTGTTGTGCTATCTTAGTACTTTAGAGGCAAGGAAAGTAGATCATTGAGTAACGTGTTTGCCATACAACCACGAGGAGCTGAGTTCACTCCCTAGCATCCTCGTAAAAAGTACATGTTTGCATTCCTATCACTTGGGAAGCAGAGATAGGCAGGTTCCTGGGTCTCACTGGCCAGCAAGCTCCAGGCCAGGTTCATGTTCTCTACCTCTCAGTCTTCATCTTCTTTATGTTTCAGGGGAGCACTATGGTCTCTTAAAATACTTCCTTTATTTGGTTCTCAGTTCTCACCCCATCCTCTAAAATCTCCTTTATAGGTTCGTCTTCATCTCCCTTACAGAGGAGTTTCCAGGCCTATCCCTTGGACCTTCCTCTTCTCTGAATTCATTGCCAGATTGCATTGCACGGAGCCCACAGACGATCTGTCTACTAGCTCTGTCCTCACTGACCACTGTACACCTGTGGTGCTATACCCAAAGCAGAGCTCCTCA
>JANHMN010000004.1:41348335-41396266 GCA_030674055.1 Rhabdomys pumilio | reverse complement strand
CAGAGCTCCTCATGGGCCCTCCTCGCTGACCACTGTACACCTGTGGTACTATACCCAAAGCGGAGCTCCTCATGGGCCCTCCTCACTGACCACTGTACACCTGTGGTGCTATACCCAAAGCTGAGCTCCTCATGGGCCCTCACTTAGCTTCTTGCCCTCGGTCCTGAGCTTCATTTTAAAGTCCTGATCCATCTCAGATCCTGACATCTCTGTTCTTATAAGCTGTCCATACCAAAGCCTTAAGTCAGAGGTTCTCAGCCTTCCTAATGCTGTGACCCTTTACTACAGTTCGTCATGTTGTGATGACCCTTAGTTTTCATTAATAATTTTTCATTCAGTAATTTTCATCACTACTTTATAACTGTAATTTTGCTACTGTTGAGGATTGTAGTGTAAATATCATCTGTGTTTTCCGATGGTCTTAGGTGACCCCTGTGAAAGGGTCAAGAGCCCACAGGTTAAGAACTGCTGCCTTAGAGCCTTCCTTTCTCTTAAAGCCATACGCACCAGCAAATCTTTGGCTCTACTTTTATTATGTATTCAGAATTCAGCTACTTTTCTCTGACTCCACAGCTTCTGTACTGTTCAGGGCAGGCATCATCCTTCACCTGAGTATTACTGAGGATTACTACCATGTCTGGAGTCTACATGGCACTCAGCATCCCCAAAACCATACTGTGCCACTCCTGAACTCATTCTATTGCTACCGTCTCACTCAAAGCAAAAATTAGGGCCTTTTCTTGAGACTTTCAGGGTCTACTGTTTAACCCCGTCCCTGGAGCATCTCTGAGGCCCTCTGCTATGACCCTTCTCTCACACCTTTAGAGCTGTTTACTAATGGCCCTCAAAGGTAGTGGTGCCTGAACTTTCATTGTCTATGCAAAAAGTATTGTTTCCTAACATGATCACTAGGGTGTCTTATTCTCACTTGAGCTTTTGCTCAAATAGTAGCTAGTTGTTCAGCCATCCTTGACATCCTGCTTACATTGTCAACCCCATGTCTGGTCTTACGCTCTGCCCATGTCCCTTCTCTGCGTGTTCTCATTAGCATACATTTTATCTCCTGTCTTCTGATAAAATACTAAGCTCCACAAGGGTGAACTAGTTTATTTTGTTTGCTGCTTCACCCTAATACCTGAAACAGTACCTGGATCAGTTAGTGACTTCATGAGATAATTGATCAGTTTATAAGTTTCTGTGGTAAGACTGCGGTTGGTGTCAGAGACACAGAACTGAAGAAAGCTGTTCTATTCTTCAGGGTTTTACTGTCTAGTGAAGAGGTGTGAAGTAAAAGTATCTGTAAGATGTGTGTTTATTATTTAGTCCTTTGTTTATTATATATCCGTATGTAAAGTCTTTGGTTCTCTTCCTTCCTGACAACACTGTCACAGTAGATAGTACAGAGCACTTCAGGATGTACAGTACTTTTTAACAAGAACTTAAGAAGTCTCAGTGTATCCTGACAGTTAACAAAAACAGTATAAATGGTAATTCTGAATTCAACAATTTAAAACTATCTAATATATTCAGAGTTATACATCTGAATTTATTAAAAGTCTTCTACATATAAATATATTCTATAATGATATCATTTCTTTTCCTGTGCCCCGTGACCAGGTATCTTGGCTTTAATTCCATCTGAACCTCTTTTTTTGTGGTTTTGTCCACTTTGTCTTCCCTGACCTTAGTAACTATTTTCACGTTGAGTTCCATCTACCTGTCTGTTGGATGTAAGTAATGTACACATAGGTACTACTTCAGGTTTTTTTTTTTCAAATCATTCATTCTCTCGTTGCTCCAGAAAGCCACTGAGAAGCTTCTTACCTGTTCTCTGTTGCACTTCCTACACATGCCCCTTTACTTCACCTCTGCTCCCTGCTTCTTGGACCTTAGTCCAAGCAGGTGCCAGAGGAAGTGCTGACTGAGTGATACCCACTGACAAGTGGTGGCCTTCACTCCGTTCTTCAGTCTCCCCAAACTGTGTAGTGCCAACCTCTCAGAACAAGTATTGTGTGTCAGTTTAGTTAGAAAAAGAAAATTGTTTTGCTAATATATATTTATATTTGATGTTTTTCCCTCAGGAGAAATCTCTTCCTGGTGTGGTGATGGCACTTGTATGTAATGTGTTTGACATGCTATACCAGCTTGCCAATCTAGAGGAGCCAAGGTAAATGCATGTATTATGAGCTTGAAAGCAAGTTATTAAAGTTAATGAGCCAAGCAAATTTTACTTGAAATATATTCATTATATATCTAAAATATATATACTAAATTTATTTCATAGTAGTATATAAATTTATACTAAAAAGACTGTTGCTGAAGCTATAGCTTATATAAAAGAAATTAAAGAAACTTATTTTATTTTTGAAATTTTCTCAGGATAACTCTACGAGTACGGAAGCTTCTGCTCTTGATACCCACTGATCCGGCCATTCAAGAAGCCCTTGATCAGCTGGACTCGTTAGGCAGAAAGGTATTCATATTTTTGATAGTTGTTTTAACTAGCTTGAAATTTTGTGCCATGATTCATTGAAAACATTACCTGAATTCTATGAAGGCCATATGATATCGTCTTTCTATAATACTTTTCTTTTTTGAAAAATACCCTTGCCATAAGTTAAAATCAGATCCTTGTGTTGCTTTGTAAAAGGTCCAAACATATCCAGTTATGACATAGAGCATTAGGAAGAGCCTTTTCTATTGTCTTCTCTGTGCTCCTAATATAAAAAGGAAGACTGATGCCCAAAGATATGTACTTATGGTCCCGGAGTCAGGCAGTTCTGATGCATTGAGATGTTTCTCTTCTCGATGCTGAGAGAGCCTCTGCAGGTGTCAGGCTATGGCATGAAGCACTAATAGATGAGAATGAAAACTTGGATGGACTTCATCAGCCTGCGTCAGGCCCCAGGGAGTCTGATGCCAGGAGATTTATTGCCAACAAATTTAAACACAGTATAATTTGGAAAAAAAAATGTTTCCTGATGTAATATAATCTCCCAGTGTACAAAGAAATGTAATTACATTGAAACTCAACTCAGGATGCATGTAATTTCTTCCAAGAAGGTGGGTTCTAGAGAGATGATAACTGTACTAGCTAAGGGCCTAAGGAAGAGTCTGGTCTGGTCTTGGTTATGTAGATAGTGTAGGGCTATTAGTCACCTCTGGTTCTAGTTGTGGGAGCTTGGGCATGCCGTGGTATACCAGTAATGTAAGAGTCCTTAGACTAAACAGTTTACGTGTCCATTCCTTCGAGAGGACAGTCCTGTGTGCTTCACATTCATTCCTGCTTTCACTGGAGATCTGTAGGTCCAAGGACCTCTGTGTTACCAAAAGATGCCTCCCTGGATGTGATCACTCCATGTCTGAAGTCTTGCATAATGAAGTTGTTGTTACTTTTTTTCACAAGTGACACTTAAAGTTCATTCTGGCTGAGTATGTTGGTGCCTACCTGTAATCCCAGCACTCAGGAGGCAGAGGCAGAAAGATCTGAGTTTAAGTATAAGAACTGCTTAACAAGGTCCTGTCTCAAAAAGACAGTTTTGGGCATTATGACACTTGCCTTCATACAAAGGTTTGGATTCAGTCCCTAGCACTACAGAGAAAAAAATAAAAATAATAAAATTTATTTTGTTTTAATTTTTAAAATATTGTTCCCTAAGATTTGCACATCAACTATTTTATATGTCATATTTTTCAATTATATTCTCAGAAGAAATTCTGAGAATTCAGAGTTGTTAAAACTGAGGGTTTTTTTTTAATTTTTAAGTAGTTGTTGATATTTGGATCTGCAATCATGTTGTCTGAGGCTTACGTGTTGAGAGAGAACTCATATAACTGAAGTGCATCATTAGTATCAGTTGAAAAGAAATCCTCAAGACTACTAAATTATCAATCTTACAGTTTTATTAAAAACATAAAGTGAAAACATGGGGACAAAATGGCTTTGCAAGTATTTCTAAGAATGCAGTCTCAGGCATTCATGAAGTGTGTGACCACTATTCACTGAACTCAGTTGTATAGTGAGTGTGATGTTTTGTGACTAGAGAATTAAGTGGTTTTATGAGGTTTTTTTTGTTTTGTTTTGTTTTGTTTTTTGAGAACTTTATTATTATGACTTATATTAAAGAGGGAAAGAGCACCAAGCACTGAGATCTGCTTCTCTTTAAAGTGTGATTTTTTTTTAAGACACGTGGTTTCTGTTCTACTCTTTCAAACATAGAAAACTTTGCTCTCTGAAACAAGCTCCCAGTCTTCAAAGTCTCCATCACTTTCGTCAAAGCAGCAGCATCAGCCAAGTGCCAGCTCCATCTTGGAAAGTTTGTTTCGCTCCTTTGCTCCTGGCATGTCAACCTTCAGAGTGCTCTACAACTTGGAAGTAAGAAATGCTATTTCCTTCCATTTCATGTGACAGACACCAGAAACAAGTGAAAGGTTTTATTATGGGATGATCTACCAGAAAATTAATGCAGGAAAAAAAAAATGAAACTTTTTTCACCTTTGAAAATTCCCATTTATACCTCTATACATTGTTTACTCCCAACTAGAATCTAGGAAGTCCTGGGTCAGACATCTTGCCTTCCTCTGTAAGCTTTGCAAGTCTGTAATATAATTATCTTTAACTTTCTTGATTAAATACATTGTAATATTTCTTTAAGTTGTAGTTTGTTGCCATTAACAGTTTTATGAAGAGTTTGTCAAGAGGCATACTAACATTACGATCTCACGTTCTAAGAAGGCTATTAAATGAATTAGAGCACTTTTTATCTTTTATTATTTTATTATCTTTTATTTAGTCATCCAGGATTTTATAATAAATCTTTAGACTGAAGTAGCTTCAACCACAATTTATTCCTTATAGTTGTGGAGAGTGGACAATCCCAAATTAAACCATCAGCTGACCCAGTATCCGATTAGAACCTCCTGTTGGTTCATAGACACTGTTCTCACTGGGTCCTCACTGGTAGACAGAGGGTGAGAGGGCTCTCTGAAGTCACCTAGACAGAGGGGGAGAGGGCTCTCTGAAGTCACATAGGCAGAGGGTTAGAGGGCTCTCTGATGTCATCTAGACAGAGGGGGAGAGGGCTCTCTGACATCACCTGGACAGAGGGTGAGAGGACTCTGATGTCACCTAGACAGAGAGTGAGAAGACTCTCTGACGTCACCTGAAGTCCCAGTCCACCTCATCAGCTCATCCATCATCTTCATGACCTGATCACTTCCCACAGTCCCACACCCTGTAAGACACTAGGAGTTAAAATACAATCATTCAGTCAAATGCAGGTTCTTACCGTGTTAGAAATAGCTTTAAATGAATATATTCAATTCACCAAACACTACGTATTTCCTGTGTACAAATTATTATAGTAGTTAAAGACAAAGTAGTGGCTTCCAGGTTTTTAAGTAAGACACATGGGATGCTAGGTATACTTAATCAGGAAAGCAACGTGTAAACAAGGGAAAAGTGTCTGGGTGCAAACATTTCTGCTCGGAGATCAAGCCCTCTAATCACTGTGTTTGTAGAAGATAAAGCCTTGAATGAATTGGCTTTATCCTACAGAGTTATGTTCCTCACATCAGTGACTAAGCAGCCGTAGTGTATTGTAATGCCTAAATAAAGAACGGGTGTCTTGATTAGTGTGTATTTCGAGTAGACTTTGAGGCCTACAAATGTCATAATTAGTGAGGGCAGCATGTATTTCCCCTGAGTGTGCTCCTCTGATCTAATCTGGAGTGTCCAGTTGTCCTTTTGTTCCACTTGTTGCTTATATGTTCAGAGCATGATGATATTACATATTAGCGTTAGAGTGCTCATTGTTCTGAAAAGACAGGTTAGTTTAAAAGAAGAAAATATTTAATAAATCATCTTAAAATGAAATTTGTCCTTATATAACATAGACGTTTGAAAATAAGTCTGATATTCCAAAACAAAATTGTCTGGAAGTTTTTGGCCTACTTAAATTTTTCATCTTATGATTTCTACTGGATTTATTGCTTTTGAGTAGATGATTCTGGTCAGGTGTAGTTTTATCATCAGTATTTAAGAGCACGTAGCAAAGCAAGACTGTGCCAGCAGTTGGGTGTAGCTCATCACAAACTCCCTAAAATACATTGTCTTAGAACCAAAGTACTGATTATAAACACCTCCAGTGTAATTTTAAGGCTGTAAAGTAACTGAATTCCTTCAATAGGTCTCTTTTGCTTCAAATGTGCAAAATATGTAGAAAACATAACTTCCAAAAAGTACTTGGTTTTGCTAGTTTCTAAGTTTATAATTTCCTTGAACTTTGCTCATTAGTTTACACTTGTCTACCAGGAAACCTCCAAATTAATACTGTAAATGCCTGTTCCTTTGAGGAAAATTGATTTTCACTATATTGTTGCTAAGTACAGGGTGTGTGTGCATGTCGATGACTAACTGTGCTCACAGAAAGGACTGCAGAGCAGAGGACTCCCCTTCTCCATCTGTGCTTAGCCTCTGAAACTGCCGATCCTCTTCCCAAAGAGAAGAAAGGTTTTCCAATAAAATCAAGAACCCATATGAGGTGCATGAGTTCACAGTGCTCACGGTTCACAGAAGCAGAGTAGGAGTGTAGAGAGGAGAGAGGTGTTTTGAGTTGAAAGTATCTAGTTTAAAACTAAGATTATATGAGATCTTTAAATCCTAACAACTAAACGAGCTCTTGTTTCCTGGACACTTGTTTGTGCTGCTGCTCACTGAGTACCTTAGCATTGTCTGTCCTTGGTTTGACAGCTTCTGTTGCAGCTGGTACATGTAGTCATTATCCTCCTTTAGCTGACAGGGAACACGAGGCCGTGGGGAAATTACAAGTGTGTGATCTCTCAGCTCAAAGCTGATAACATTAGAACATGACTAACTGGGTTGTACTAAATTGTGATTTCTGTGATAGACTCCTCCACCCACCACTGTATTCAGTTAAGCTTTACTTTAAGGTAGGCATTGCAGTATCCGAGAAGGGCAGAGACATTAGAGTAAGACCCACCTCACCTACATGTGCCTACGCAGAGCACATATCCAGTGAGTAGGTGCTGTGCTCTTTAGGGACTTCAGCTAGTGCTTTTTGGTTTTGAACTGTTTATAAAAATCTGGACTTGGACTATGTGTGTTTAAAGAACATATTTTGCATATTACATGAATTGATTTGTTATCTAAGCTTGAAGGCATTTCATGAAAACACTTGGTTCAAAACTGGAAAAAGAAATTCTAATTAAGCACAGTATGGAAAATGTGATTGCCTTTACTGAGGGAGGTCAGCCTTCAGAATCTTCTGGGGGAACTAAGAGGTGGCACCAAAGGAATTCTGCCTTGAGCTGTGTGAATAAGAGTACTCTCTACAGAAAACGTTAGAGTGACTAACTTTGCTTCTTTGCTCCCCAGGTTCTAAGCTCCAAACTCATGCCTACAGCTGATGATGACATGGCAAGAAGCTGTGCAAAGTCCTTCTGTGAGAACTTCCTCAAGGCCGGAGGCTTGAGGTTTGTGAGCTGCAAAACCCATCTTGGTCACATTGGTTTATTTTTCCCATGTGAGACTTGCTTATTCCTCCAGTGAACTGTGTGAGGCATTATGAGGGTTAGATCAAATAGTCATGGTGCCTTGATGTCTTAGAATGTTTCTATGCATTTTCTGACTTTTCGTTACTTGGGAAAACTTAGACAAGAATGTCTCTCCCATCTGCAAGGGAGGGAGATTTTCAAGAAAAGTAAAGTTGAGGTAACAAAAGTAAAGTGGAGAGTAACAGCTAGTTCACCTGAAAGCCATGGCATGTGGCCACAGCTGAGGGAGGGGAAACTGGAGTAAGAAGCTAGGAGACGCTTCACCAAAAAGGGATCTTTGAGCTGGAAGTTGAGAATGAGTAGACTGTCCCTTAGGTCAGTAAGCATTAGAGAGAGTGCTGTAATCCAGGGAGAGGGCAGAGTGAGTAAAAACCGTAACCATGTACTGCTGTCTCTTGTACTACTCAGGGAGACCTGACTAGAAGGTCAAAGTGAAGAAAGGTCCTCAGGCAGGAAGGAATGAAGACCAACTTGAAGTTTGAGCAAAAGATGGTCAATAGAAGCCCTGTGTGGAAAAATAGCATAGAAGAGAATCTAGGCAGGGACCTTGAAGATAAAGAGGGGGGAAATGAAGATTAAAATAATTCCCAAGCAGCAGGTAGATAGATGGCTCAGTAGTTAAGAGTGCTGACTCTCTTACAGAAGACCTGGGTTTCGTTCCCAGTACCCACATTGAAGCTAACAACCACTTCTAACCACGGAATCCAACACCATCTTCAGATTTCCACAGGATGTTTTACACACACACACACACACACACACACACACACACACACACACACCATAAAATTAATATTAAAAAATATTTATAGAGCATTGTGGAAGTTTTAGTGTCACAAGAAATTTCTTGTTGTGCTTACCCCCTTCTCCTTGTAGTTTCCCACCTGCAGGCTTCCTGCCTGCCTCTGTTTCTCCACCCCCTACCCCTTCTTTCCTTAGACAGGGTCTTATTCTGTAGGCCAGGCTAGCCTAGAATTAACTTTCTAACTCAGGCAAGCCTGCCATGATAGTATCAATTCTATAGCCTTTTCTTCAACCGCTGCATCTAGTTTTCATTCTGCATTTTAGAAATGCTCTTCTTTAAACATTTCAAATTATCCGACAGTTTGCATGTCTATGGTAGTCAGAACATTATTCTTGAACTTACTGTGTGTGTTTTTTAGTTTAAATGTTAGGCATTATTTTAAGCAGTGGGAACGGAGAGCAGTGAGTAAAGTAGACAAGATTTATGCCCCATAAAGCTTGCAGTCTGCTAGAGAGGGAGACAGACAGTAGCAGTAAGGAAAGGTTCATGTTCAAAGGATTAAGAGCCATAGAAGAGCCAAGGAGTAAGCTTGTGATGCTTAATGGGAGATGAGAAGTGCCAGCTTGGTGAGGTGACATTACAGAAACTTGAAAACTAGGGAGAGACAAGGCTTGGAGAGCAGCTAGTTGTGTACTCCTGTGTGGGGAAGCTGCCTTGTACCTATGTAGGACACCAGAGGCCAGAGTGCTCAAAGCCGGTGACTTTGGCCCTATAGAATGTGGCACTCTGCAGACACTCGGGATCAGGGTGTGTAGCACCTCACAGTCTGCTCCGCACACTCTCCCTTTCCCATTCACGTAGGAAGCCATTGAACACGTTTGTGCAGATGAGTACCGTGATCCGGTTTATGTTAAAACAACCACTCTGTTCAACCTTCCAAGAGTAGATTTGGAGGGTGGAGAGGTAAGAATGGAAGCAAGGAAAGTAGAGATGAAAACAGGCTTGATTGGATACACCAATTTTTGATATATTTTTTAATTACTAGTCCTGCTAATACCAAGGTAGGCATTGTTCTGTGATGGCAAACCAATTAGTGAGAAAAGCTGCAATCTGAACATACTATCTTGGTTATCTGTAAAGTAAAACCACAGGTCTAATTATTATGGAAGTCCTTGTGATAGAAATATATGTGGATAGTTCATTTATATGTAGAAACTTGATAGCTAAACATTTATGGAATATTGCATTTAGTTGTCTATTTTAAAGAAGTTGAAGTCTTTAATATTCTGTCTTTGTTCTCTCTTTGAAGTTTGGTTGTAAATGTCATGCAGAGAGATTCCATCCCATCGGAAGTAGACTATGAGACGAGGCAGGGTGTTTATTCTATCTGTCTGCAACTTGCAAGGTATGAAAATGTACTGCATTATTCTCTCGAGGCAATATTTTACTTTTCTTCCCAATTTTATCATTTTAAAAGACTATGAAGTAATTTCAAATGTGCATTGTGTTCTCTGTTTAAGGTTTTTGCTTGTTGGACAGACAATGCCAACATCATTAGATGAAGACCTCACCAAAGATGGCATAGAAGCACTTTCTTCCCGTCCATTCCGAAATGTCAGCCGGCAAACAAGCAGACAGATGTCCCTATGTGGGACCCCAGAAAAGTCATCCTACAGACAGTTGTCAGTGTCAGACAGGTCTTCCATTAGGGTTGAGGAAATCATTCCTGCTGCTCGAGTTGCAATACAGGTAAGTAGTTGGTGAACTCAGGAAGTCACAAGTACCTCTTGCTTGGGAAAGGGAGCTGGGAATATAGAACAGCCCCAGTGTGAACACTGCTTTCAAGCAATTTATCGTGAGTAGAAAGGAGACTACAAGTACAGAAACCATGAGGTCAGGGTGAAGGTAGCAAGTGTAAAATTGTAGAAACAGCCTTCCGTGGTCTCAGCAGTAAGGGATAATGTCTTCACCTGTGCTCTTGTGTGTGTTTAAGCCACGAGGTCCTAAATGGTGAACAGAGTGAGGGAGTTGGAGAGGAGACTGGTTCAAATAAAAAGAATAAAACCGGAGCTCACATACTGAGTGACAGGACATTCATGGAAGCTGAAGTGCACTGTGTAGGAGGGGATGTGGCAAGAAAACAGACTGAGGAATGATTGGGTAAACTAGAGCATGGGGATTAGGGGCTCCAGGTAATGGCTCCTAGTGAGCGTGTGTGAGGACAGTGAGAAGGGCACTCCTGTGTGACCTGAGAGGGAAGGGGTGTGTCCTGAGGCCGCAGTTGGAGAGGTCAGCATGTCTTTCTCCTAATACCCTTTCCTTCCATGCCTCCTTAGACTATGGAAGCAAGTGATTTCACCGCGACTGTGGCTTGTTTCATGAGACTGTCATGGGCTGCGGCTGCAGGGCGGCTTGATCTTGTCGGAAGTAGCCAGCCAATTAAAGAAAGTAATTCTCTGTTTCCTGTTGGAATTAGAAGCAGACTCAGCAGTTCAGGTACTGATTTAAAATGGGACAGTGCTTTTAAGAAAACACGGAACAGTATGTTTCCCTATGGCTTTTTGGTCCTCTTTAATATGTGTGTGTGCTTGTTTGTATACATATGCATGTGTGTGTTGTGTGTGTGTGCGCGCACGTGCGCGCGTGTGCATAACAATAATAATTAAAAATGACGAGGCAATAAATTTGAGAGGGAGTCGGGGAGGGGTTGGATGGGGGTAGAAATGATGTAAATACAGTACCCATGTGGAAAAATCTCCAGAAAAAAAGGAAAATAATAGAACATTGGACAAGAATTGGCTGTAAGAATGATCCATGTGAAGATTTGTCAGATTATAAAGAGAAGCCTTTTCTCTTGCTTTTGAACATGATTAAAAAATTCATGAGTCTTGACACCTTGTTTAAGAGAAAGGGCATTTATTAACGCATGGAATAAGTGCAGATGTCAAGTCCTGCCATCTTTAACTTGACTGAGTATAACAGTGTTACCACACCTGTAATCTGAGGCTGAAACATAGATTTCCCAGAAGTCTAGCATGGTAAACAGTTCTTTTCTTGGTTTGGCACAGCTCCAAGCCCCACTCCAGAGTGGGGTGTGTGTGTGTGTGTGTGTGTGTGTGTGTGTGTGTGTGTGTATGTGAGACAGAGAGAGAGACAGAGACAGAGAGAGACAGAGAGAGACGGAGTGCCATGCATAGCTTGTGTGAGCTAGAGATCAGTATAAGATTACTGTTCTTCAGCTATTTTATTTTTTGGTTTGGGATGAGAGCAGCTGGTTTGAGACAGGGTCTCTCTTGTTGACATAGAAATCATCCATTAGGCTGGACTGACCCAGCAAGCCCTAGAATGTACCTTTCTCCACTTCCCCAGTGCTGGATTTGTAGGTATGCTACTATGCCCGGCTCTGCCATGGGTTCTGGGTGCTGAGTTCAGGTTCTTATAATTAGCATACTAAGCATCTTACCAACTGAGCCACCCTCGTAGGCCCTGCCCACTTACTTTCTGTTCGGCCTTTTCATGTAGCTTTATTTCTTAGCTTTGTTAGTTTTTCCTGCTCTATATGTTTATAAATACATCAATAGTAAAAGGCTTTTCTAATTTGACTTAGTTTGGGTTTTTTGAGGTAGGGGTCTCACTATAGCCTTGGCTGTCCAGATGCTTGCTATATAGACTAGGGTCACTTCAAACTCAAAGAGATCTGTCTACCCTGCTTCTCCATTGCTGGGATTGAAGGCATGTGGCACCACACCCAGCTTAGTAATATTTTTGATTATGACAGAATATGTAGAAATATTGATATATTTTTAGGATTCTTGTGTCCATGTAGTCCATCAAGATCATCTTATAAGATACAAGACATTCTCCACCTGAAAGGAGTTTTGTCATGTGAAAACATTTTGAATCCCTGCAAATGTGTTTGGGACAAAGCAACTGGTATGCATCGAATAGGGAGATTCCAACCCCTGTTCCCCAGCAGTGCTTTCTTCCAGGATTAATATTGCACAGGGACTGTGGTTCTTACATGAAAATACTGCAAGCTCCTAGGAGCCATACTAAACTTGTGTTCCCTGCTTTCAGGAAGCAATTGCAGCTCTAGCAGTGAAGGAGAGCCGGCAGCCCTGCATGCTGGGATCTGTGTCCGGCAGCAGTCTGTGTCCACCAAAGATGCCCTGATTGCTGGAGAGGCTTGGTCTCTTCTTGTTACGTGCCTGCAGCTTCGGAGTCAGCAACTGGGTAGGAGGCGGCTTATTAGTAATTCATTTCTTTCAGAGAAAAGCCAGGTTCCTGTTAAGAATTGGCATTACTTTATAAAAAGCTCCTTTTGATGGGAGAAGGGATAGAGAAAGTAAGGATGTAGAACAGGTGGAGACAGTGCTAGCGTGGTTAATTCTGCAGGAATGTTTGAGTGTTTTCTGAGCCTTTTGTGTCCATACATACAATTCTACATCCGGCGCTATAGGGTGCCATGTCTGCTCTGTTGGAAATAATGGTAACTAAGGAATTGAAGCACCCAGGTTACTAGTTTATAATACATTCCTAGGTCTGGTTCTATAACCTTTGTTAATGACTTCTAGTGGGTGGAGATGCTGGGCCTTAGTACCTCAATATCTCTGCTCTGTTGTTTCCTTTTCTTGGTGACCCCATCCAACCTCAAATCCACTAGACACTGTTACCCTCCATGTTAGTGTGAATCTGTGGTCTGGGCCCTTCTCCTCATCATTCTACTTGAGATATCTCAAACCTAACCTGTCCAGAATAACTTTGATCTTGCTCATATCACTCAGAAGTTCTACCAATTTATGAACAGAGCAGTTCCAGCTTCCTGCATACTCTGCCCAAGAACCTTGGAGTAACTGTCACGTTTTGTGGTCTGCCTCTGTTATGTGAGCGTAACCTCCTTCAGATTCTGGATTCTACCTGTTTGTGCCCCTGTCATGTGTGGTTAGTGCTTCCACACAGCCGGCCGCTAGCTCTTAATTGGATTGTACCAATCAATGCTGGCTAATTTCTCCCCCTACTTCTGCTCTTACAGTTGACTCCTCAGGCATGCTCCTTCTTCAGAACTCCTAGGCTTCTCTGCCTAACCACAGTAAAGCCAACTCTTTACTGAGTCCCTAAACCCAACACAAGCCAATATACCAGGGACTGTTTCTCCCATCTTCTAGTTTATCCCTCACTTGCTGACTTGTTTGCTGTTTCCCCAGTACACAAGATATGTTCTTGCCACAGGTCCTTTACACTGGCTGGTCCCTCTTTCTCTTAATGCTCTTTCCTCACCTGCAAGTCTTTGCACACAGAACACCCTGGTTAGACATTCCCTGACCATCTTCCCAAAAGCCCCAGGCACTCACACAACCCAGACCCTTCCCTTACTTTTTCAACATCATTTGTTTTTATAATTGTCAATACAATACACTCATTTTTCATGGTATTGCCATCATCCCCTCTCCTCCAACTACACTGTGAGCGCCAGAGACTTGTTCATTGCATTTCCTGCTGAATCTCCAGCCCCCAAACACTTTGTACTATGCAGGAAGCTCTCAGGAAATAGTCAGAAGCAAAGTAACTTCAGTTCTGGGAATTGTAGGACTTGTCTAGTCTTAGCTGTAATGACTTATTTCAGACTACCACAGATAAAGGTTTGATGGGCATGGTGTGTTTTCTCGAACATCCAAACTAATTGTGTAAATCAGAAGTGAAAATCAAGATAAACATAGAAATTAGACATTTATATTTCCAACTTATAATTAATTAAAGTAATAACTGGAAAAATTTTCTGAGAACAAATGAATTTGAAGATTTTTATATGGGAAGTATAAATCATAGACATAGCTTTTAAACCTATACCATACTCATAATTTAATTTTTCTGAAATTGTTTGAGACATTTTCAAGTTGAGAAAATACAACTTCTCCAAGTTTTTATCTCATCGTGTATGAACTTAGTTTAAGGTGTGTTTTATAGTTAGTAGTTTATAGAGAGAAGACTTCCTTATTCTGTAACTGATACACACAGGGTAGTGGCGCTGAGATGTGCCATGAGGCACGTTCAGTT
Source organism: Rhabdomys pumilio (assembly GCA_030674055.1). NCBI lineage: Eukaryota > Metazoa > Chordata > Mammalia > Rodentia > Muridae > Rhabdomys > Rhabdomys pumilio. The sequence continues at coordinate 41,381,892 of JANHMN010000004.1, read as the reverse complement.
CCCAGGGACTAGTGGACAGTCACAAACTATTGTCAGCAATCCTGGGGTTTGCCTTTATGTAGAAAGGGGAAATTTTTCTGCTTAAATTTGGTCTTAAGAAGTTACCTAGGAATATTGTCATTTTGTAAGTGCATCACTTGATTCTTTCCTTCTACCTTTCATCCTTCTTGTTTTCCTTAGCGTCCTTCTACAGCTTGCCATGTGTTGCTGAATTTATCATCGATATTCTGCTCGGATCACCAAGTGCTGAAGTAAGGATTTCTATTACTTAGCAAAAGACCTTTGGTCTTGTTGTTATGAGCTTTCATAAAAGCCTACACATTGCAGAGAGTCCAGAAGGAATGGCTACAGACCCTGAAGGAAAAGAGACCATTCAGACTCCACTCTCTGCCTTCTCTTTCTCCTTCCACATTCCAACTAAAGTTTCAGCCCTGGTGTTAGAACTGATTGATGTTTGAGTTTTGCTGATAACAACCAAAGAGCAGCCTTCAGTGTTAAGCATCTATTAAAAGCAGCAGACGTAGACTTCAGCATGTTGGTCAGAGTCTGGAGAGATCACCTTCAAACCTTGAACTTTTGTTAGGTTTTAATTCTTTCATAAGTGACAATGAAAATAAACTTTTTAAATATTTGAAAATGGGGTTTATTTTCATTGAGTTATAAACCCGTTAGCTCAGGTAAAATAGTAGAGTAATTTGGGAAATTAGTTTCCAAACCTCTTTTATTTTTTAATTAGTCCATTTACTCTGCAGAATCTTTACCACTCAAAGTTAGAATCGTCACATCTTTCTAACATATTTCAGTCACTCGCACAAGTAAATGGTGTGGATTTTCAGGGTTTCACTTTGAAGTAGTCTGCAGTGTTGATGGCATCTGTCATTTACCACTGATCACATTTCAGATCCGCCGGGTCGCCTGCGATCAGCTGTACACTCTCAGTCAGACAGACACTTCGGCACATCCAGAAGTGCAGAAGCCAAATCAGTTCCTCTTAGGTGTCATTCTCACGGCTCAGCTGCCTCTGTGGTCCCCAACCAGTGTCATGAGAGGAGTCAATCAGAGGTATGTCCTAAAGACAGAGGGGAATGGGTCTCTGTGCTACTCCTATTAAGTCCGTATGGGTTCTTGAGACAAGAGAGCCTTCTGTTTTTCCTCATGCAGGATCAGAGAGTTAATCCCCACCAGGCTTCCCTCCCCACCAGTCCTCACTTCCACACTACTCTTCCTGTTTGGCAACATCCCGAGGTTATTTGAGCCTGGCTCCTTGGTCCACATCACTCTTCTGTCCTCTTGCATGTCACTTCTCAGCTCAGATATTTTATGGAGTCTGTAGGTGATTCTATTAGTTTGAGTATCTTAAAACTTTGTTTTCTAATCCGTAAGCATGAGCTGTCTCACTATGTTTCATTTTCCCAGCAGTGTGTGCTGCTTTACTGTACAGGACTCAGCCTCCCTGACTGTGCTGCATCTCACGTGGTTTATTACTCTTGATGCTGTTGAAACTTGAAATTTGGATTTCACAACATTTTTAAAATGTCTTAATTTAGTATATAATTAGCAATTACCATAGCTAACTGTGCTGCACAATTTACCAAGGTGTGTGTGTGTGTGTGTGTGTGTGTGTGTGTGTTTTATCCTCAGAAAGGTCTGAGTTTGGATATTTTATTATCTGTAATTTGAAATAACCTAAAAATCTTGGTTCGTTACAATTACTTGATCCATTTATGTCTAAATATTCATGCATTTTTATTCTATAATAAGACTATACTAAGCATTTAGAAATTACAAGACTGAGAGAAATGCGGCATCCATGGGCACCAGCTATAAGTAATAGAGCCAAGCTTGAAACCAGTCTTATCCTATCACCTATGCTCCTGCCCCCTGTAATGCAGTCTGATTCTAGGATTTGTGCACCTGTCTACTGTGACAATCCAGCAACTCGTGCATTTGACAGCTGATTGGTAGATATTAGTTCACATTTGAGTGAACAAATGCAAATCAGTGTCTATGTTAGTTTAAAACATGATACATTTGTAAGTTTTCTTCTCTCTATACCATTGTTCCTAGACACAGTTTATTAAAATTATTAATTTCCTTCATGCTAAAATCGGTATTTAGTGTAAGCAGTTGTGTGTCTAGGAAAATTACCTCGTTCAGCTGCTTTGCGAGCTTGTCTTTTAAAACCAGCCCATTTTTAGTAACTGAAATCTATCTGGTTCTTAGACTGCTGTCTCAATGTATGGAGTATTTTGATTTGCGGTGCCAGTTATTAGATGATCTGACAAGTAAGTAAAGTCTCCCTTTGATTCGGGGCAGGGGAATGAAAATGACAGACCATACCTGATGTACCTGTCAGGAAGTGAGAGTGCATTCATTTTGACGCTGGGTTTTGTTTTCTTGGAAATGGCATGTATATCCATGTGCCATTGTATGCTGCCTCTGTTCCATACCCAATCAGGTACAGGGAAGACTGTTAACTTTAGAATTCACACGTCTCATTAGTGACATGGAGGATCTGACTCTCCAACAGAGTTTATTTTACCATGTTTTTTTAAGGTTTATTTTTACTTTATGTGTATGTTTTGTATGAATACATGCACATGTGCCTGGATGCCTGCAGAGGCCAGAAGAAGGTATTAATGGAGTTACTGCCAGTTCTAAGCCACCCACCATGAGCAGTGGAAACTGAACTCAGGTCCTCTGGAGGAACAACCAGTGCATGTAGCACTGAGCACCTCTCCAGCCCCTATTCTGACATTAACATTAATAATAATAATAATAATAATAATAATATATTTATATATAATATGTTAATAATTAATATATTTGATATATTTAATATATTTAATAATTAATATTATTAATGGCAGCTGGAATCTGTTGGGACATTGATAGTGATGGAGGTCAGGCAGTGAGTGAACTAGCAGTGGTAGAAATGGCCTTTTAGAATATGGAGATTTTACTCATCTGTACATTCAAATAATACAAATATATTATAAATAATACAAATTTTCCATGTAAATATTAGTTGTTCAGACCAAGTGTTAAGTATATTCCCTACTCCTTATCCTCAGATTCACTTCAGATTACAGGAAATAAAATTCAGAATCAACAGAAATATTAATTGGAGTAGAGCATCAAAGCCAGGTGAAAATAAACATGACTATGAATGTACGAGTTGGACAGCCCCATGGGGGACTCATAGAGGCTGGAGGTCTAAAAGAGATAGCATGAGGCTGTTCTCTGTACTCTAGAAAAGGAACAAATGGCTTCATAAAAGAAGCAACCTTTTCTCAGCACCTCATTCTAAAAGAACTTTCATGCAAAAACCTTTCTTGCAAATAAGCACAAAACCCTATTGTCTGGTGACTGATAGACCTAAGCAACAGCTCAGCAGGCAGGAGCTTTCTTGGCTTTCAGATCAGGACTCTGCCTCTAAGCAACGCAGTGAGCTTCTTGGAGACTGGAATAAATAACCTAGTTAGACTATATGTCTTGACTCAAGTATAAGGTCCCATTTACAAATGGGACCGTGTCCACATAACTGCTTAGACTTACAGATTCTTTGAGCCATGCTTCCAGTGTAGAATCTGACTGTCAATCCTTGTTTGGTAGGGTAAGAGAAAGTATCCTCTGGTGTTTGGTTCATGGTTTGAAGATGAGAACTTATGATGCCTGATCTTACCTTTTATAGATCGGCCTCTGTGTTTAGGAAGCACTATGGAGAGCCGTAATTTTTCTCATTACTCTCCATTCCTCCCTTCCCTTGGGAAGTCTTGTTTGCTAAGCCAGGTGCTTTGTTAGAGTAATGATCATCTTTGCTAGCATGGTGGCCTGCACAGAGGAGGCAGTCAGGTGTTCAATTGATGCAGGAGATGGCCTTAGCAGGGTATGCAGCCAGAAGGTTCTTAATGCCAAGGTTTGTGAGATCTGTGAACTGAAAGATTAGGACTGTAGACTGATATCTTTAGTCCAGGACTTTGATTTCATGAACAGAAACCTGTCTTTGTAATAGATTTCCACCTCCTTCCTTACCTTTATCCCCTTCTCAGCTTCAGAAATGGAGCAGTTAAGAATCAGCCCAGCTACCATGCTTGAAGACGAGATTACATGGCTGGATAACTTTGAACCTAATCGAACAGCAGAGTGTGAAACCAGTGAAGCAGACAATATCCTATTGGCAGGACATTTGCGGCTCATTAAGACCCTGCTGTCACTCTGTGGGGCAGAAAAGGAAATGCTTGGTAATTGTTTCGTTTTATTGTATGCAAAAGAGTACCTCAGTTCTCAGTTACTACCATAGCATTGTGTATAGTTATGATAATATGATAATTGCTAAATGTTCCATGAAAATTTGACCTTTTAGGAGTAGAAAATTGTCTATAATTTTAATGATTAGTAAAACTTTAATGATTAGTAAAACAGGTGTCTTTTATCTGTGTCCTTAAATCACATGGAGAATTTTATATTGTTGAAAATAGTTATCACATAACTTACTATCAAGTAAAAATTATAATTCAGAGGTTTGTCTCTTTTGGTGTTTGTTATGTTTTATAATATATCTTCATTCTTATAAGAATGATTCTCATCTGAGAAGTAATCCCCAGCCATTACCTCCTCAGTGTTGGGGAAATGTAAGATTCCCTGGAGAACAGTTATAACTTGGATATACGTATCCAAATACTTTAAATTCTATTTAAAAAACAAACCAGAATGTAACTACCACAGTTATAGCATCAACCATACCAATGCCATAGAATCTTCATGCTATTGAGGATACATAGAAAAGAGTGATTCTCAACCAGCCGTCTGGAGACCATTCCACCTGGGTATCCATTTCATGTGCAGTCACCAAAGGTAGATGCTGATGTGGATGTCAGGAAGTGCATGCTCATAGGAGCCTGATATAGCTGTCTCCTTAGAGGTCTACCAGATTCTGACATATTCAGATGCAGATGCTCACAGCTAACCATTGATCTGATCAAGGGATTCCCAATGGAGGAGTTAGAGAGAAGACTGAAGGAGCTGAAAGGGTTTGTGGCCCCATGAGAAGAGCAACAATACCAACCAGCCAGAGCTCCCCAGGGTCTAAACCACCAGCCTGGGAGCACATAGGGAGGGACCCATGACTCCATCTGTATATGTAGGGGAGGATGGCCTTGTCTGACATAGGTGGGAGAGGAGACCCTTGGTCCCATGAAGGCTGAACACCAAGGTGGGGGGGAATTCAAGGGTGAGGAGGTGGGAGTGGGTGGACGGGTGGGGGCACATCCTCATAGAAGCAGGAGAAGGGAGGATAGGATAGGGGGTTCCTGGGTGGTGGGGAAAATGGGGTAAGGGGATAAAATCTGAAATGTAAATATAATATCCAATAAAAAAAAAAAAAAAGTTTCTTTAGCCCTTGTATGGGGTACTTCCTGATGCCCAGATACGAATCATTCCCTCAGGCCATTCTGCCTTGTCATGGTGTTGACACTTGTGCTTCCGAGGTGAAAGCTTGACTCCTAAAGAAGGCACTGTCTCCCAGCACTTGGGAGGCAGAGGCAGGCGGATTTCTGAGTTTGAGGCCTGCCTGGTCTACAGAGTGAGTTCCAGGACAGCCAGGACTACACAGAGAAACCCTGTCTCGAAAAACCAAAAAAACAAAAAAAAAAAAAAAAAAAAAAAAAGAAGGCACTGTCAGCAGACTACTCCTTACCTTGTTTCCTGATCCCAGCATGCCACAGATCTGTGCACCATCCTGAGCTCTAAAAAAGTGCACTATAAGTTAAGCCAGGCGCATTGCTTGTGGGTGGCCTTGGGTGCCAGTGCTGCTCTGATAGGAGAGTGTGATAGAATCTTCCAGTTAAAATCTGTGTTCCTCTTCAACGTGATATTCTGCTCTGTTCCAGGTTCATCACTGATTAAACCGTTGTTAGATGACTTCCTTTTCCGAGCTTCTAGAATTATTCTAAATAGTCATTCTCCAGCTGGCAGTGCCGCCATCAGTCAACAGGACTTTCATCCAAAGTATGGAAAATGCACGTTGTGTTCAGTTTTGGTAAAATCTCTTAATTCACAACTGTAGTCCAAAAAGATTTTCTTAACTTGGAATTTGTCTTCCATCCTGTGAGTTTGTCCTGTTTCCTGCCACTTAAACCAGTGCATGCAAATGAGCTTTGTTTAAAGTGTGCCTGGCACATAGTAACAGTGAGAAAGTACCAGGTACAGTTCTCGTCATCAAGGTAGGAAAGGAAGTAACTGTGTGCTGATCTGGTCAGTAACAAATTCCAAGGGAAACAAAGGTGGTAAGAATTCCATGTAGGGATAGGGACTTTAGCTTGGTGATAAAGCATGTGTTTAGCTGTGTGGGATATAAGTCCAGTCCCCAGCACTGAAGGGAATAATGAATTATCTCCAGTGTAAACAGACTCCAAGTACAGGCTTCAGGATTTTTTTAGGAGAAAGGTCTAGAACCTGAAGGAGCTGAAAGGGTTTGTGGCCTTGCTGGATCATACTATGTTCTCATAGCTGCAGCTGCTAGTAATTTATTAAATTTGTAATTTTGGAAGGAAGGTTTTATGTTAGTCTTTGGAGAGATAAACGTGAAATATCTGCAAGTATTGTTGACCCTGCTCAAGTGATGTTTAGACTGTTGTCCCTAGAAAAGGCAGCAGTGGGCTGCCACTTACCTTGCTTGGAATCGAACTTAATTTTCTGAAGAACAGAATTACAATTTCAGAGATGACTGACAGAGGCAAGGCATAGTAAGAACTACATGGAGTCCCATGAAGCATCATGTATAAATACTTTTCTAGTTAGAGGAATCCCTTATTAGCAGAATGTAGTGGAAGGCAGGGAGAGGGCATTTTTAGAGCTCTTGACTCGTCCTTAGGGATGTGGCTCCCATCTCATTCCTGTCTGGTCTTGTCTTGAAGCACTAGGTCTCTGGAATTCTAATTAAAGCACCAGAGATACATTAATATTTTTGACTTTTCAGTAAATACAAAACAATATATCTCTAACAGTTTTAATGAAAAAAATTCATTGGTGACTCCTTTCCCTTATGTTTATTTAAATAATAAACTCATGTATAACTCCTGGATGGAAAGCAGACATGTTTCATCCTCCTCTGTGTGCTAAATGTGCTTATCCATCAGTGAGGTTGCCAACAAAACTGTGAAGCAAAAGAGATATAAAATACATAACATCTTTCTGAAAGTAAATTTATTCTTTGTCACAATAACAAAACAACTGCTTTCACCTCTGTTCTTTATAGCACCTCCCTGTTCATTTCTTGTCCAGCCTGTCTAATCCATACATCTAGAAAAGAATTAGAGGACAGTGCCACCTCTGTGGCCCTTGTCCTTGGCGGCATGTGCATTGCTCACCCACAAGCCTCCGAAATCCCCCTCCTGCACTCTTATAACTGGTGTCACGCAGAGGTTGGATGTCCTCTATTTTGTGTATCCATTTTAATCTGTGATCACTTCAGCAGTGCCAGGTTAATTAGAGTTCAGAATTACTGCTTGCGCTGAAAGGCAGGCAGTAAAAGAAATCTGCTTTCCGTGTGTCACTTTCAAAAACTGATTTGAAAAGCTGTTTTTGTCTCCGTTTTCTGTAACAGAATAGAAAGCTGTTGGTGTCATTGGAGAATCATTGACCATCAGCATATCTGAAATGTTTGTGGGAATATGTTTTTATTTCACAGCTTCCTTTCTTATTGGAGAGGATTTTACTGGTTATTATCAGGCTAAGATAATAGTTCTGAAACCTCTTCCTGCCTCCTGTATTTAGGGCACATAGATTACTAGATTTCTGGCATAGGCCTAACTTACCTGTGTCTAAAAGATTGTGGTGTTTATATTTTGTTTTCCGATGTTGATTTTTGAAGATGGCTTGTGCTGTTGTTCTTAGGTGCAGTACAGTAAATAGCCGGTTGGCAGCCTATGAAGTTCTTGTGATGTTAGCTGACAGCTCACCTTCAAATCTTCAGATTATTACAAAAGAACTACTTTCAATGCATCATCAGCCAGACCCTGCTCTCACCAAGGAGTTTGATGTAAGTTTTTAGACCTACTAATGTTCTTTCTTGAGTGTGTTTGTGTAAGTGAGGCTAGAGGCTGGAGATCCTGGTGTCCTCCTCTGTCACGCTCCACTTTGTTTGGCTGATGCAAAGCATCACTTTGACCCAGAGCTAATCAGACTAGGTAGCCAGCTTGCTCTGGACTCGAACTGCAGACTTCACAGTTACATAGAAGGCACTTCACTTTACCCACTAAGTGATCACCCCAGCCCTCATTTACCTGGTTTTAGAATGGTCTTCTAAATATCTAACTTATATCTACCTTTTGAGGGTATGTCCATGATGAGGAGCAGGATGGAGGCCAGGAAACGTTGCAGGAGTTAGGTCCTCTCACTGTCCACCACCATGTGAGACCTGGGGATTAGAATCAGGTTTTCAGGCTTTGCAGTGCATTTACGTGCCGTGGAGTTTCTCTAGCCCAGTAATACGTGAGTTTGAGACTCAAGTTGCACTATCCTAACCACAACCAAGTCAATATTTTTTTGCATGGCATGTTTACATTTTACAATCAACTAAAATTTTTATCATACTTAATCACTGTATTATTATGAAATATCCTTTCAGTTAGAGACAAGCCATTTTTAAACTAATAGTTACTCTCAATAAAAAGTGACATTCCATCCATTTTTGTTAGTAGATTTTTTTTCTATATATATTTTTTTTGTTTTTTGAGTAAGTTTATGCTGGCAGAATGCCAGGCACTGGAATTACAAAGCCAGATAAATTCAGTGAGATTCAGAGTTTATCATATAGTAAGAAAAGTTCTAGACGTATGAAGTTGAAAAATGAAAGTAGTACCGCAGCTGTTGGGCAGGCCAGAGCACGGACACTGGGAGAGAGAGCCAGCAGCATTATTCCCGCACTGTGAGATACAGTGTAAGCTGGAGGTGTGTTCTAAGTGCAATACTTTAGCATTTAAAAAAATATTTTGTTCAAGTTCAGCCTGGTCTACAGAGTGAGTTCCAGGACAGCCAGGGATACACAGAAAAAGAAACCCTGCCTCAAAAAATTAGATAAAAAATTTTTTTATAACTTAAAAAAAAAAAAAATCTGTGCTTTTTAGTACAAAAAAAAGTCAGTATTTATTAGCTCCTAGAAAACAGTCTGCATCAGTCACTATTGATGTTTTGAAAAACATGTGAGATCCAGTAATACTTAAAGAGACCTGCATGTTTTTGTCAGCTGTTTGCTTATTATATGGATGCATAGGCTTGTGCGGTTACAGTAAGAGCCAAGCTCCCGGTGGACTCACATTTTCACATAGAATTACACTGTCCTTCAACCTGCAGAGGTGTGTGTTGAACACTAGCCGAGATGTCCTATCTGCATGATTCCTACCCAGAAAAGCAATGTGTTCGGCTCTGCATTGTTTGATAACATTTGTAAATAAAACAATGGGGTATTTTCTTGTCATTTTAATTGAACACTTATAGGAAAAGTTTAATAGAACATTACCTTGTATTAAAAAGAATAATGTATAAAAACATGGTATTTTTAAAGGTACTGTATAAAAACATTTCCTTGCTTGACTGGTTGCACTACAGAATTCCTCAGGATAAATTTCAGAATATTCAGAAAACTACATCAGTGTGTAGTAGGCATATAGTGTATCTGCTTGATTAATGCCATAAATCTTACATTACACAGCCACATTATAAGCTTCTTTGAGATGAAGGACCACAAATATTTCTGTTCTCTCTTAATCCCTGGCCCAGTGCCTGGCACGTGAAAAGTCATCAATAAACACTTGTTGAATGATAAGTGAATGACTGCAGGTTTATCCTGATGGAACTAGCACCTGCTTTGTGTGACATATTTTATGAGCAGACAAGAAACTTTAAGATGATTGCATTTCATCATCATAACAGCACCCAACACAGGTACCTGCGGAACATAGATTCTGTTGCTGTTCATACCAAGCTGGATGGATAAATCTGAGTCTACTACAGATGGCTGTTGTAGAAGTATGCTGCAGTAGAATACTCATTCTCCTCCCTGCTGTTTCTGTTCTTTTTTCCCCAGTACCTCCCCCCAGTGGATAGCAGATCCAGCTCAGGGTTTGTGGGGCTGAGGAATGGTGGTGCTACTTGTTACATGAATGCCGTCTTCCAGCAGCTGTATATGCAGCCTGGGCTCCCTGAGGTGAGTTCTTTCTTCTGTCCTGTTTGGCATGCTTAATTATTATTCCTTATGTTTGTAGCTATAGTTAAAAATTCTTTATTAGCTTCTGAAATCTGTAAAGATGTTATAGTCACATTTCTGTAAATCTATTCTTTTAATCAGTAATTTAACCAAATGTAATTTTTATACATACAAAATTAATTCTCAAGCTATTTTATCAAGTTGTACTTAATATTTTAGAATACCTGGCTCTATTTTCAGCACATCTTATTAACATAGTCACAACTTGTGGAGTAGCAGGCAGTATTTTGAGACTATTCATAAGTATTGTGTCACATGTGTCTAGAGATCTTCATCTTCTCAGCTTCATACTTTATCCTTAACCCAGGTGACAAACCTAGATATCTACAAGGCTGTCTCCACATCTAACACTCTTTAGCAGCTGAGACAGCAGAGTGGGTGCGCGTGTGCATGCACGTTTACACTGAGTGTGACGCACTTAGAAGCTTCTCATTTGATGGTGCTTTTCTTCACAGTCACTTCTTTCAGTGGATGATGATACAGACAATCCAGATGACAGCGTGTTTTACCAAGTGCAGTCTCTCTTTGGGCATTTGATGGAAAGCAAGCTGCAGTATTACGTGCCTGAGAATTTCTGGAAGGTAATTACAGTAACTGTATTTGACGTTAGATAATATTTAGAGTTTGGCTCCACTTTGGCTTTCTCTCATCACTTACAGCTTAGACTCAGAGATTTCAGTGTCCGACAAATTAGTTCTTTTGACATGATTAGAATGTTAAAGTCATTTCTAGTTCCTGGAGATCCGCTTATCTGTTTTGACTGTTGTTGTTTGTTTTTGTTTTTTTTTTTTTTTTTGATTAATTTTTTTATTGGATATTTCATTTACATTTCAGATGTTATCCCCTTCCCCATTCCCCCTGCCCCAGAAACCCCCTACCCCATCCCCCTTCCTCCTGTTTCTATGAGGATGTGCCCCTACCCATCCACCCACTCCCACCTCCTCACCCTTGAATTCCCCCACGCTGGGGCATCCAGCCTTCACAGGACCAAGGATCTCCTCTCCCACCTATGCCCGACAAGGCCATCCTCCCCTACTCGTACAGCTGGAGCCATGGGTCCCTCCCTGTGTGCTCCCAGGCTGGTGCTTTAGATCCTGGGAGCTCTGGTTGGTTGGTATTGTTGCTCTCCTCATGGGGCCGCAAATCCTTTCAGCTCCTTCAGTCTTCTTACTAACTTCTCCATTGTGAACCCATGATCAGTTCAATGGTTAGCTGTGAGCATACACCTCTGAATATTTCAGGCTCTGGCAGAACTCAAAGGAGACTGCTAGGATGCACTTGCTGGCATCCACATCAGTGTGTCTGCCATTGGTGACTGAACATGGGATGGATACCCAGGTGCAGCAGTCTCTGGACAGCCCCTTGACTGTTTCTTATGATTCTAATTTAAATGTTTAAAATATTCTTTAAAGGAACTAAAGGAGTTAGCTCAGCAGCACCCACAGCAGACAGTTTTCACCCATTTGCAGCTCTAGCTCCAGGGTGATCCGACACCTCTGGCCTTTGCATGCATGTCCACACACCTGCACAGAGACATCGATAAATACACATAATTTAAAGTAGTAGTGAAAATGTATCTTAAAGTAGTGAATCAAATCATTTTTCTGAACCTGTGCCAGTATCATTAGTGCCTCCAAAGAAAGGACATTGCTGCATTTTGTCACAGAGCAGAGATTACTTTTAAGAATGACATTAATGAGTAGTCTGAGGGTTTATCCCAAACCCACATTTGGTTTCAGGGTTTGGTTTTAGACTTGCTGTGTTAGGAAGGACCAAGAAAATGCACGGATGGCTAAGTATAAGCCTGTCTCACTCCAATAAAAGCAGCCACACCCTAAAAGTGAGCTTTTTTTTTTTTCAGAAATACTTAGAGGACTTGATGTGTTGTTCAGAGCAGCTGCTTTCCTTCTAAACACCTATTTAATTCTCGCTGTGCAGATCTTCAAGATGTGGAACAAGGAGCTCTATGTGAGAGAGCAGCAGGACGCGTATGAGTTCTTCACTAGCCTCATTGACCAAATGGATGAGTATCTCAAGGTAATTAAGGTTCTCTTTGCCCTCTGGCTCCTGCAGCTGTGAGAACAGTGTAGGTTCACAGTGACTGAGACTCAAGTTCATTCTTGTGGCATTCAAAATGAATATCTACATATTATTGCAGTTAATATTCCTTATTCACCTAAGCTGAGAAGATAATATAGTTTCTAATCTATATTTCATAATAAATGACCATTTGTGCATGAGGTTTGGTTTGGTTTTGGTTTTTGGGTTTGTTTGTTTGTTTGTTTGTTTGTTTGTTTGTTTGTTTGTTTTCCAATGTTCCTAGAGGCAGTCTGGTTGCAGAGTGCTTAGTGAACTGATGACTCTGAGGCAGTCTGGGGAATGAGGGACTCTCTCGCAAAGGTCCAAAAGGAGTAGACTATTATTTGTTTTGATACTTAGACTCAAAAGATTTCTGCCTTCAGTAAAACAACAGATTTGCCCAGAGTTGCCACTGTACATCGTATCAATAAGCATAATCATTATGCTTCATCTGTTTAGAATAACTTACAGATCTGTAGTACCTGTCTTTGAACAAAAGCAAAGGTTGTCAAAGCGCTTCTACCTTGCAACTTGTATGTAGCACAGAAAGATTCAGAGTCATAATGGACGACTTGAGATGACCTGCTCTCATGACCCTTCACCATCCCTCCTCTGGTCTGCATTGCTCTGATACAATCTGGCTGAAACTACTAATATTACTCTTTATACTTTGGTGGCTAAATTGAAAGTGTTTTTAAATAAGATTTTATGTGAACCAACTTGTACATTCTAGGGCTATCGGTTAAAACCTTATTTTTATTCCAACAGAAAATGGGACGAGAACAAATTTTTAAGAATACTTTCCAGGGCATCTATTCTGATCAGAAGATCTGCAAAGATTGTCCTCACAGGTTAGTGAAGATGTCACCACTGCATTAAATAGTGACTGTTAGTGAAACAGCATGTCTGGTATATGCAAGACCTTGGTTTTGATACCAGCACCATGAGGGGAAGTAGCTGTAAATGATGTTTTAGCAAGTTATAATGTTAGTTTGTTGACTGACTTGTAGGTTTATTTCTTAGTGGATCTATAAATATTCAGTGAATTTTATTTCTTCAGTTTTTATAATTACTTTGTAGTCTTAAAGTAGTAGTTGAAATTGATGGTTTTGTCAGTGTGTTTTTATGCTGAGGTTTGTCTGATTCTCCTGGCTGTTGCAGAGTGTGTTGAAGTTCAGGTCTCATGACAGCTGAAGTGATTCTCCACTCATGGGTTTCTGTCTTTTCCTCATCAGATATGAGCGTGAGGAAGCTTTCATGGCTCTCAACCTAGGAGTTACATCTTGCCAAAGCTTGGAAATTTCTTTGGACCAGTTTGTCAGAGGTGAAGTTCTAGAAGGAAGCAATGCGTACTACTGTGAGAAGTGTAAAGAGAAGGTACCGCACTTGCCCTTTCCAAGAAGCAATGGTAATATTCCTGTGGTGCCTGTAGGAGGCCATTACTAACCTCCGCTTGTTGTGGCCAGTAGATTGTGCTACTATTTGTTTTACATGGGCACCAAAAGCTTTTACGTCCATTATTTCAATTTTCTCCAGGGAGTTAATTTGGGTTTTGCTTTTTCTTAGAGAATAACAGTGAAAAGGACATGCATTAAGTCTTTACCTAGTGTGTTGGTAATTCACCTGATGAGATTTGGCTTTGACTGGGAGAGTGGACGATCCATTAAATACGATGAACAAATACGGGTAACTTCTTTCCCTTCCTGAAATGGCTCTCAACCATGACCCTCCCCTCCTTCCTTCCTTCTGTTTCTACACCCTGTCTGTCCTCTGGGATGCACACGAGGGGTATGCAGCCCCCGTTTGAGAAGCTGCTGTTAGTACAACAGGGGGACCTACAGATGTTGCCCTTTATTTCTGGAAGGCACCCTAACCATGGTTATGAAATTGAATGCTTTCTCTGTAACACAGACAGACTGTCCATGTATAAATGGGAGTAGGAGTCAGCCCTTCTCTAGGAAAGCACGACTCACTTTGTCTGACTTTACAAGGTACTACCCAGCACATTCCCACTTAACATTGGTGTGTTCTTTTTACTTTTACATAGTTTCCTTGGATGCTAAATATGGAGCCTTACACAGTTGCAGGAATGGCTCGCCAGGATTCATCTTCTGAAGTTGGTGAAAATGGAAGGAATATGGATCAAGGAGGTGGAGGATCCCCACGGAAAAAAGTTGCCCTCACAGAAAACTATGAGCTTGTTGGTGTCATTGTACACAGTGGGCAGGCACATGCTGGCCATTACTATTCCTTCATTAAGGACAGACGGTAAGGGTTTTTTACAGAAGCCCTCATGTACTCTCTGCCTTCCCTGATGAAGTCTGTCATCCATGCTCATCACTGGAGAAATTTTGGTGGGGGATGGGTAGTGAATAAGACAAGGTTTTATAGCTCACATTGGCCTCGAATTCTCAATACTTCTGCTTCTACCTCGCAAATGCTGGGATTATAGTCATGCATCATAATGCCCAGTTATAAAGACATTCATGTTATACTTTGTTCTGCATTTTGAATTGATAACTTTTTTATTTCTTTAATTTGAAAAGTTGTTTTAGAAACTGAAATCACTACACCTCTATTGCTTCGTTTTTCCTGGATGCTCTCGAGTAACTCACCTGCTTTATCTGTGCATAATCTATAGAGATAAATGCAAGGGGTCAACATAACTGTTTTTAAATCTTAAAATGTTTATCTGATTTCTGGGTTCTAGGGGGTGTGGAAAAGGAAAGTGGTATAAATTTAATGACACCGTTATTGAAGAATTTGACCTAAATGATGAGACCCTGGAGTATGAATGCTTTGGTG
Organism: Rhabdomys pumilio; assembly: GCA_030674055.1. Taxonomy (NCBI): domain Eukaryota; kingdom Metazoa; phylum Chordata; class Mammalia; order Rodentia; family Muridae; genus Rhabdomys; species Rhabdomys pumilio. Next base: position 41,366,741 of record JANHMN010000004.1, on the reverse strand, counting down.
GAGAATATAGACCAAAAGTTTATGATCAAAGTAAGTATTTATAAGTAGATATATTCCATTCACCTTATTTTGTTTTATATGGGGTTTTTTCATATTAAAAGCTATATTCTTTATATAAAAATACAATAGATTTTCTTTTTTTCATATTTATCTTATGCAGAGATATGATTACTTACAGAAGACAAGTTTAGCACCTGTACTTTCAAAACCTCATTATGTAGTGTGATAAAGAAGTCTTCCCTCTATCCTCCCACCCCACGGGGCTGCACCTTAACTTATATTCTAGCAACACTAAAAAGACCTACATTTTACTTACAGTTTGCACTTTGCAAATTTAGTAAATAAATTGTTGAGTCTGGAGGCCCTTTATTATATATAATCACTTTAAAAAACATCTTACTTACCGAAACTTTTCTCTTAACATCTTACAAAATAGCAAACCCATACACTGATGTCCGTCGAAGATACTGGAATGCCTACATGCTCTTCTATCAAAGGGTGTCCGATCAGAACTCCCCTGTGTTGCCAAAGAAAAGTCGAGTGAGCGTTGTAAGGCAGGAGGCCGAGGATCTCTCTCTGTAAGTTGACATGTGATTTCAGTGGATACTGATAGGACCTTCAAAATATAATGCTTTTTTTTTAAGGTTTATTTATTTTATGCATATGAATACACTGTCGCTGTCTTCAGTCACACCAGAAGAGGGCATCAGATCCCATTACAGATGGTTGTGAGCCACCATGTGGTTGCTGGGAATTGAACTCAGGACCTCTGGAAGAGCAGTCAGTGCTCTTAACCACTGAGCCATCTCTCCAGCCCCATAATATAATACTTAATGTTTAAAAATGATTAACTAAGCATAAGAGAAATTCTAAAAAGAAAATAAAAAATTGTTTGGTTATTGTTCCCTGAACTCTACTGCCCTGGCAAGAAGTTACTTTGTATTTTAGAAACAGGCATATAAATTATTCATGGCAGAGGCAGAATTGAGGGTTTTTTTTTCAATCTAGGATCGAGGTATGTACATATACATATATTGAATGCACTTTTTGTCCAAAGCATAATACTATAACCAGAAAGATTTTTTATGGTCTTATTTTCAATTAATTTGCCTTTACTATATTGGATCAGAAAAGTATACAGTTTATGTTTAATTACAGTTCCAATGTATAAATCTGGCAAGTTAAAAACAAAACAAACAAAAACCATCTACACTTAACTTTGATCTTTGATTTTTGTCTTTCAGGTCAGCTCCATCTTCACCTGAAATTTCACCTCAGTCCTCTCCACGGCCCCACAGGCCTAATAATGACAGACTCTCCATTCTAACCAAGCTGGTTAAAAAGGGTGAGAAGAAAGGACTGTTTGTGGAGAAAATGCCTGCTCGGATATACCAGGTAAGAACTATGTAAACAGTCGTAGAGAAGGGGGCTCATCTGCTTAGAGCATTCAACTGCTCTTGCAGAGGACCTGGGTTCGATTCTCAGCACCCACATGGAAGCTTACAGCCTCTACCTTTAACTTCAGTCCTGACCTCCCAGATCCAGGCACACACATGGTGCATATCCATAAATGGAGCCAAAATACTGATGCACAAAATGAAGATCAATAAATCTTTAAAAGGGGCAGGGGGAGCAGATCAATCATTCTCTAAGAGAGAAAATCAAGATGAATGTCAGATTTCATGTTATAAGTTCAGAGTACTTCTGGTGACTCCCTTCTGTGGTTACTGTTGTCATGGGCCACTTGACTGCCCCCACTGTCCTGTAACTTCTACGCCAGATACAGAGACTATAGTGATAGTGCCACAAAGATGAACCAAGATGGCTAGAACAGAAAAACATGTTGAAATTATTTTATCTGAGAAAACAAATCAAGACCTAGAACCTTTTAGTTGAGACTAAGCTAACAATGATGGCCATTGTTTACTAAATACCTGCTCTGTGCTACAGACTAGAAACAAGGTTTACTGGGGTTGTTGTTGTTGTTGTTTCTTTTGGGGAGGGGATTTCTTGTGGTAGGGAGGGGTGGGTTTGAGACAGGTTCTCAGCTACCTGGCTGGCCTGGAACTCACTGTGTAGATCAGACTAGCCTCAAATTCACAAAGATCCTGTAACCTCTGTCTCCCAAGTGCTGAGATTAAAAGCATGCATTACCTCACCTGACTAAAGAGGTTTTTATGAATTGATTAAGCTTTATAAGTCTATTGTAGAATAGGAGATATTACTCCTATTTTTCAGATGGAACAAAACAAGGCTGATTAAAACAGAGAAATAACCCATCATCTCACAAGGCAAGGGCTTGAATTCAAGACTCTCCACTTGCCCAGTCCAGACCTTATACACTAACAGCCCAAAGCTAAGTAGGCAGAACCAGAGAATCTAAAGAAAATGTGGAGCCTTCAAAAGAAAAAAAGAACTGAGCTGTCTGAGCCAGGGAGGTGTGGAATTATTTGTTCATAAACAAACAAAAACATACCCCCCCCCAAAAAAAAAAATCCTGTTTTTTGCATCCCCAAAAGAGATTAGAGATGGCTTACCTTCCATGGTGCCTTCATTTTAAAGGAAAGATTTTTCTCATTGTTACAAAACTCAAAATTTGAAAAAGGTAATTATAAAGTATAATTTGTTTTTTTACAAACCTTTATTACCTAAACATTTTGGTAGAAATAACCTTCCACATATTATTCTACCTGTTTGTTAAAAATCACTACTGATCTTGTCTTGTAGATGGTGCGAGATGAAAACCTCAAGTTCATGAAGAACAGAGATGTGTACAGTAGCGACTACTTCAGCTTTGTTTTGTCCTTAGCTTCATTGAATGCTGTAAGTAGCCAGTTGTGACTAAAGAACTGAAAAGCAATGCCCTCATCTCTGGTGTTAGCATTCAGCCTAGGTGCAGAACCCCGCTTCCCGTAAATGTGCTACTTACTGGGTGATACTGTCACACAGGCAGCTTTGAGCTGTACACTGAGTGGTATAGGTTTGCACATACAGAATTTTTAGATTTCTGTGACAAATTTAAGGGCTATGGAGTTGGGGGATATGGGGCTGACGGCTATGGGGCTAGAGGCTATGGGGTTGGGGACTATGAGGTTGGTGCTGTGGGGCTGAAGGCTATGGATTAGGGGCTATCAGGCTGAGGGATTGGTTTTTATCCGTTGCTTCTGTGCTCTGTGAGCTAACTTTTCTTAATCTATAATCATATACTGTCATACTCAAAATTAATTTTCCAGTACTTCCTTGTCTACAGTACTATTGTTAATAATGCCAAGAGAGGCAAAGACTCTTTTCTGAGAGGACTTTATTTAAAAATGAAGAAGCTATCTTAACTTTTTAAAAATCTAAATGAGTGTTTTCTATTAACTAGCTAGGCATTTCTTTTTCCTTTGTGTTTGTATGTAACCCAGGGTATCTGCAAGTAATCAAGGATGGCTCTAAACTACTTACCTTTCTGCCTTCACTTCCTAAGTGCTAAGATTAGGGTTTTTTCCTTTATCATTTGTCATTATTACATTCTATAGAATATATAGTGATCTGTAAGATTTTTATGAAAACTCTCCTCTTCCCTCTCCCAGACTAAATTAAAGCATCCATATTATCCTTGCATGGCAAAGGTGAGCTTGCAGCTTGCCATTCAGTTCCTTTTCCAAACTTACCTACGGACAAAGAAAAAACTCAGGTAAGATGGTGTGTTGTAGTATTCTGCTGTTACAGAGAACACTGGTTAATTCAATGAAAAAATAGATGTATAGATTCTACTTTTCAAAGTATTGCAGTACTACCTAATGTAGTCAGTTTACTGACACATACCCTCAGTCTTTAAGAAAAGTTTAGTGAGGGTTGATTTTCAAAAAAGAAACTGCTGTGCTATAAGACATAAACTTTGTGTCTTTGAGTATTGGATGAAATCGTATCTATTGATACCCTCAGAGGATTTTAAAAGGAAGAAAAGAGAAGGCATCATTCTAGGCAGAGAGAAAGACTCTAAAATGGCAAGCAGGACTTGCTTAAGGCCACCCATGAGTGACTGGTTAGTTGTAGTTTTCTGGTACTTATAAGGGACTCATTAAGACTAATCACCAGGTGCCAGACCAGAAAGTCTGTGCTGTGCTGGTGGCAGTTCATGGAGGAGTTTGAACCAGGACATGTTCAGAGTGATATTAAGAGCTCCAGACATGATCTGCATCTTATTCATCATTGGCTTTTATCTCCAGCACCTGACAAGGTTCTGGGTTAGTAATAGTTGGTTTGTGAATATATGTCTGAAGGAGAAAGAGAGCTGAAGGGTAGCTTGTAGAAGAATACCTAGAGAAAGAGGAAACTGGCTAAAGTTGGAAGACCATTGAGCTCTGGCTAGCAAAGTGAATAAGCTTTCAAGTCTGGGTTTGGGGAAAGATATTTTTCAGCCAGACTCATGGAAAAAAAATAATAATGACAGCCTCATTTTATGTGTAATAACCAGAAGTTACATGATTTTTAAAAGAATACATTTCTGTCCTTTAAGGTCTTAAGTAGAGAGATTCAGTTGGTACTTTGACTTATGAAATTCACTCATGTCTGCATGTTATACAGTCACTGTTTTGTCTGTTCTCACCATTGGGGTTGGTGAGGCACTGGGGTCTCAGGAGTGAGGTGAGATTATGCGTAGTGTAGTCAGCCACTTTTTCTCTGTCCAAATCTTTGAAGCAAGATATTAATGGTTTTGGCAGTATGATATAAAACATAAGCTGTTCTGAGGGTGACACACGCTTGGTTGTGCCAGACAAAATGTGACAGATCTGGTCCTCATCAGTTGAAGTTGATGTTGAAGAAGTAGGAGAAGAAAATCAGTCCTAGGTGTAGGGACTGCACTTGTCCTGTGTGTGGGAGAGGGTGGGAGGTGTGAAGTCACATCGTAGATAACCTGAGAGTGGAAATGCTGAGGCATGTCGGTGGGTTGTCAGTGAATAGTTAATCCACCTCTGCTCCTGGCCGCCGTGCACTAGCTAGGCAGACAGTGTGGTGCTGGGAGAGGCGCTCTGCAGTTGCTTGCTGCAGCCTGACGTTGCACTCTGCTTTTTTAAAGGGTTGATACTGAAGAATGGATCGCTACTATTGAAGCATTACTTTCTAAAAGTTTGGATGCTTGTCAGTGGCTTGTTGAATATTTTATTAGCTCTGAAGGACGAGAATTGGTAAAGTAAGTGTCGAGATCTTTTAATTAAAAGAACTTTCTATGGTTTCCAATTATTTAGAAGTAAAGCTTCTTTTTACATTTCAACTTGAATTCATTTTTCAGATTAGAGTTCATTTTAAGCTTTTCACTGAAGTAGTAAGGAAATTAGGCCACTGCAAAGTCATCTGTTGGACTAGACTTTGGCAAGGGCTTAATGATTGCGGAGAGTGTAAGGTGATAGCTACCAAGTGCTCACAGCTTCCTTGCTCTGGCTCAGGAGAAGCATACAAGTCCCTTTCCTAGGGTGCTCAGTCTGGTAACTAGGAAATAGGGAATCCGAGGCTACTAATACAGTCTAAGTGTGCTTAGATTCTGACCCCAACAAAGTTAACTATGTACAGTAGGTAGATGAATAATTTGCCTTTTCACATAAGAATTTAAGATTCTCCAATCACATTTATTGTTTATACCTTATTCCCCATTGAACTTGTGAATCAATTTCCTTTATCTTTGGCAAGTTTCTCACTATATGAGGAGCCCAGCAAGACCTTCTCAATGTTATGAGACCTTGTCATGTCTCCTTGGCTCCAGCAGGCTCTTCCTTCCCTCTGATTTGGTCCTCAGACTTGTCATTTGAGAAGCCCGATTCTGTCTAATAGCCTGGTTTCAGGTGTCACGGAGAAGTGATTAATAAATACTGAACAGCTGCCATAGACTGTCTCATTCCAGGTGATAAAACATGCACCTCTCAGAATGAATCTATCTGCAGGCCTTCTCAAGGAACTTGGCCTTTTAATTAACCCTGCCTCCATCTTTACCTTGTAGACTTTCCCATTGGGTCCCTTTGTCAGCATACAAATGTGTTCAGGTATTTCTTGTGTGAAAACAGGCACACAGCAGGAAATTCAGAAATACAGGTCCCTCCCTATTAAGGGAGCACAGTTTGGTGGTGGTAGAGATTTGGTTGGATTTTTATTTTATTTTTTATGTTACTAGGATAAAACCAAGGGCCTCACACATGCAGGACTGAGCTACATACGAACCCTGACCAGAACTCTCAATCCTGTACATATTCCCTTTACCTCTTCGTCTCCGCTCCAAATCCTCATTTGCCTACTTTCTATCTCCATTTCTTTTCCTATAAAATTCTGTGTGGTTTTTGAAACAGCTGTGTTACATAACTCTTTCCAGGAAGGTCTTGAGTGGGTTCCTCCTGCCACAGTAAAACCCACAGGCTATACTTGAGCTTCCCTTGACCTTCCAGGCTCACAGTGCGCACTTACTCTTGGAAGTCATCATCACTCAGGCAGCCTGACAAGCCCCTCGTGTCTAAGCTCCTGTCTGGAACATGGTTCTCTCTGCTCTTGCTTAGTAATTGCTTCTGTTCCTTCAGACGTCAGCTTAGATTACACGTACACAGACTGATGCAGACCTGCCCTGTTGCTCTATGTACTCCTTAGGGGTTTCCTTGTCTCTTCTGCTGAGATTCAGCTACGTAAAGATAGAATCAAATCTGCTGGTTCCTTGCCAGACACAGAGTGCGTGCCAGATAACCCACTTCAAATATCTGTTCACACACACGTCACGCATATGCATTCAGCTCTCTCAGAAGAGTTTCATGCCTGCCCCTTCAAAGTCTGCAGTAAAGGTAACCTTTTACCCAATTTTCTAATTCAATTTGAAAATATTTTCCCATAGGTACCCCAAGCACCATTTCAAAGAATGATTACACATTTGGAAAATATTTAGAAAATATTTCGTTCGTCACCTTATACGAAGACAGGCTTGATTTTGACTGTCTCTTGAGAAATTGTCTTCCTTTGGTAGTAGTTCTTAGTATTCCTGATACCAAGCTTCCCAGTGGACCACCTGATCTTTTTTTATAAGATCTAATTACTTTTAATTGTCATGAGTTGATATGTTTTAAGAAATTAATAACAGCTGCTGGAGAGATGGCTCAGCAGTTAAGAGCACTTGTTACCCTTGCAGAGAACCTGTGCTCTGTTCCCAGCACTCACATGACAGACAGCTCATAGCCATCTGTGACTTCGTCTCCATTTCCAAGGACTCCAGTGCCCTCCTCTGGCCTTTTAAGGCACTAGGTGTGTGTGTGTGTGTGTGTGTGTGTGTGTGTGTGTGTGTGTGTGTGGTGTACTTTTGTGTAGGCAAAACATTTATACACATAAAAATAAGTAAAAATCTTTTTTAAAATCTAAGAAAAATAATTTTTATCTAATTCTTTCTCTGGAACTCCAGACACTCACTCACTCGTGTGCTTTCTCTCTCTCTTTCTCTTTTTCTCACTCACTTTATTTGTCTATGTAGCATGTGTGTACTTATATATGTATGCGTAGCTGACTGTCCTTGCATATGGAGGTCAGAAGATATGTTCAGGAGTGGAGCCACTCACCTTTTTTGAAAGACAGGGTCTCATTGGTGTGCGGATTCATCTGTCATCACCTTGTATTCCAGCACTGTGCATTACCATGCCTTTAAAAAAAACATGGATTCTGGGGATTGAACTCATGTTTACAGGACTTTACTGAGCTATGTCTCCAGCCCATAGAGCCCTAAAGATCCTTTATCATTGCTTTAATTAAAATGTGTCTTCACTAGCACACGTCACACACACAAAGTCAGGGAGCAGGCATAGGTGAACATGCCTTCTCTTAAATGCTTGGGACCAGACTATTTTGGAAATTCTTTGAATTGAGGGATATTTGCATTTTTAGAGATGTGTCTCAGGATGGAACACAAATGGAAACATTTATTCCCTTTTGTTTTATTATCTAAGCATGTACATAATCTGGAGATAATTCTGTACAATATTATTCATCTTTTTGTATGCTAAACAATATCATGGCTCAGAATTTTCCAAGAGTGACATCATATTGTCATCCATAGATCTTAGATTTTACTGCATTTTGGAGTGAGGGTAGGTAGTCAACCCGTACAGATATTTCTCTAACTGAAGCACAAAGGTAACAGTAGCCTCTTTCATAGCAACACCTCGTACTGCTTCTTTCTCTATACAGGATTTTAATGTCGGTTTTCTGGGGTTTGTAATAGTGAATGTTCTCAAGTTGACTTAAAGTGTAAACCACTAACACAAAGGATTCTTTACATCCTTTTTTTTCCCCCTTTTCTTTTTTCTTTCTTTTTTTTTTTTTTTTTTGTTTTTTTTTTTGTTTTTTTTTGTTTTTCGAGACAGGGTTTCTCTGTGTAGCCCTGGCTGTCCTGGAACTCACTCGGTAGTCCAGGCTGGCCTTGAACTCAGAAATCTGCCTGCCTCTGCCTCCCAAGTGCTGGGATTAAAGGCGTGTGCCACCACCGCCCGGCCGATTCTTTACATCCTTTAGGAACATCTTATAAGACACAGACAGACAGACATAGAGCTGGACAGAAGGATCCTGCAAAGCCTTCTCATACTGTCCTAGTTCTCCCCATGAATGGAGTTGGCTTTTCCTTGTGATCTAAAGCTCCTTTCAGACACAGAACTCACTAGCATTTCTCAACATATGTCTCTGTCACATAAAGGAGTTTGGCTTTAACAGCATAAGCACCTTATCATTTCAAACCAAACAAAATTAAGAATTCCTTCATATCTTCTTACACCCCACTCAGACTTCCCCCTAAATACCTTAGAAATGTCATCTTGCACAATGCTTTTACAGACCCAGGTCCTACAGAGTCCACACATGAGCTTCCGTGTGTGTCTCTTATGGATCCTAACCTTCAGTCCTGGCATCCTCTGCCCTCCCCACAGTGTTTGTACAGATCTAGGCCCTACAGAGCCCACATGTGTCTCTTATGAATGTTAACCTTCAATACTTGCATCCCCAAGTGTCCCCTTCTTTGTCTTGCTTTTTATTCTGGAGGAGACTGGCCACTTACCTGCTAGACGTCCCCCCATTCTAGATCTACTTTCATTCTTTAGTGTTACTCTAGGAAATATTCAGTATTCCTCAAGAGTTCGCGCATCCAGTTAAGTCCTACTGCAAATGTTGTATGGGTGTTTCTTGTCCTTAAAGCATTTGAGTTACCACTTAGAATCTTGGTGAACTTTCTGTCTGGTTCCCAAATCTCATTTACAGCATATGGAGTGACCTGGGAAGCCCCAGGTACCTGTGAGCCTAGAAATACTCGGGACACTTGGACTAGTACCTCTGAGTCATTTCACTCCGTGGCTGCTATAGGTTGCAGGTGTGTAGAGCAGGTTAGGGTTATATACGTGTGTCCTTCTTCTATCATGTTTCTCTTCATTTTAGGGTTTTCTTGTTGGAGTGCAGTGTGAGAGAAGTACGAGTTGCTGTGGCCACCATCCTGGAGAAGACCTTAGACAGTGCCTTGTTTTATCAGGATAAGGTCAGTCTCACTTGTAAACTTGATGTATCCTGTTTTTATCAGATGTTCTCAGTTGTACATAATAAGAAAGATGACCTAGAACTGTGTCTGGACTGGTGCTTTTGCCACATGGTTTGTTCACACACGTGTGCACGCGCGCGCACACACACACAGAGACTTTCTTATACATATTAGGATAGAAGGCATTCTTGTCCATCCCTCCATATGTTCCAGATACCAGGCTAGACTGAAAGAGTTCAGGTCTGCTTTTGTCTGCTTTAAGATTTTTCTTCTAGATCCCTGACCAGTCTTTTCTCAAGAACTTGTGTTAGACTCTATGAATTGAGACTAATCAGCATCTGGACACTTCTGATGTAGACATTTTGAGTCACCCTTGGCTCTTTCTGTTTCCTCAAAAGCTGTTTGCCTGATTTGACTGATTTGGGCAGGCAAACCAGAGCCATTCATCCCAGGCAGGGCGGTTCCTCCAGCCTCCAGCCTTCCCTGAGCTTTCTTCTTCCTAACCCCGATCTCCACACTGTACCTTCAGAATCCTGAATCGGCATACACACGATAGAACAACTATGGTGTTTATTCCCAAAGGTCTTAAGCCTTGGGGAAACATGTGGCGCACATTCTCAGTCTGGTTGTTCAGTCTGTTACTAAGTCTTCTCAAGTACAGCAGTTACTCCCAAGTTTGCTGTTTCAAACAGCTGATACTTCATGGAAAACTTTGAAAAACAATAGTTTCAGGATAAATTGGCCTCTTATAAATATTGACTCCAGGCATTTTGTGCATCAATGATTATAGGAATGACTGCTTCCAATTCAGATGCTGACTTTGTTGTACAACCTTGAAGGAGGATGGTCCAGATCTAGCTAGAGTCTGGGCACCCAAGCACCTACTGGAACTGTACTACCTGATCCAGCAAGCACTATTAGACCAGACCAGCCAGGAGTGTTGCTCCACCAGAGGAACAGGAAGCAAGGAGCAGCAAGTCAGCTATGCTCTCAGAAAGATCCTGAAAGCTCTCCTGTCGGTTCCAGAGTCATTAGACTTATGTACACTGTAAAGCAGTAGTTTTCCATTACCGTAGCAGCAGAACTTACTTCTCCTCAAGCAAGACCACACCTGGTGCAGGCCACGGAGCTGCTTGGAGAGCTTGAGGACCATTGCTCCGAGAGACTCTATAGGAGCTGTCTAAGGGGTCTCAAGTGCTTACCTAGTCGTCTTACTCTCCTTCCACTGTGTAGTCCAGAGAGAAAAGGCAGGCTTAGTTGAGTCTCCTGTAGATAGGGATCAGGATACAGGACATCACCAGCCTTTTAAAGACAGAAGAGCAGGTAGTAGAAGAGAAGGAGTAGGGTGTAAGCATGGAAACCACTTCCTGAAGTCAGTTCTGTTTGATATCCAGCTGATGTATTTTTGTGTTTGTTTTCCCCACAATGGAAATTGTACTTCTTGGCACCCACTATATACTGTCCTTTGAAAATGAGGTGCTGTGTAAGAGCTAACTTGTATTATGTATAATGTGTGTGACAGGCAGATGGGTCTCCAGAAGTCGATGAACACCATCGTCAAAGGAGTGAACAAATAAGAGTAGTGAGCCTGGTCTTAATGCTTGGATAACAAATGAACTCCTAGAAATTGTCCAAAACCAGTTGGGGTGGGAGGGAAACAGAAGCACTGTCATACCAAAATGGTTTCTAAACAAATAAAATGTTTTTCAAAGCTTTCCATGAGGCGTCAGCGGGCTTTCAAGTAAGTTCCTAGTTGAGTCGGTATTGCCGTGTCATCTGTCAGGCTGTTGCTCTCCATTTGCTCCATTGGCTTGGTTTCTAGCCCTTCTGCCTGTGTCTGTGTTTTATTCTCTGCATCTGTGACTGTGAAGAAACAGCCTAGTGGAGGGAGGGATTCAGAATCCATCTCCCTTGGTACCCACCTCTCTGTGAGACAGAGAAATTGGGGAGAACATGTGACAACTGGGCCAGTAGGAGCGTGATCTGGACTCTGGTACCTAGGAAGTAGCACTAGCCACTCTGTTAGTTCTTCAGTACTGACACCCTGGAAGGTGAAAGGGCAACTCTGTTCTGCTCTCCAACACGTAAATCCATCTAAATCTGAGACTGGACTGTATCAATTTTCCTTTGTTCTTATGGTGGTTTACTTCAAATTAACCCTGTGATGGTGTGTCTTATCTTCTTTTTCTTTATATGATCTCCTTTTTCTTCTCACCAGTTAAAAAGCCTTCATCAGTTATTGGAAGTCCTGCTTGCTCTTTTGGATAAAGATGTCCCAGAAAATTGTAAAAACTGTGCTCAGTATTTTTCTCTATTCAACACCTTTGTACAAAAGGTAAATACTGTTTTCTAATGCATTTTCCTAATACAGAAGATTTACAATCTAAAACTTATTTCATACATAGAAAAATGTTAGATTTTATTCTGTATAGTTCTATGGTTTCATTGGTATTTCTAATTAAATCCAAGTTAATGGATGATTTTACTTGTAAGAATTCTGATACAAGTATGTGTAGTTTCTGACAGCAGTGGAAGGCAATGGCGGTGGTTTTGCCATCGGTAGGCAGTGGAATGCTCAGGAGTCTTTAACTAAACATTAACAAATACTCATTACACACAAGTTACAGCAATTAGCTTGGTGATTTCTTAAAACTTCTCATCTGGCTGTAGTTTTAAAACAACCTTTTATCTGGCTGGGAGTATAATTTGTCATTCTACTGCCTTGTGACAGCAAGGTATTAGGGCTGGAGACCTTCTTCTGCGGCACTCAGCTCTGCGACACATGATCAGCTTCCTCCTCGGGGTCAGTCGCCAGAACAGTCAGGTAAGGAGCATTTTCCTGTTCTCAGTGAGATGCTGTTGGCTTTCATTTTGTGGATGATAAATGTTTTACTTCATTTAGTTCTGGGTGTTAATACATGTAGGCTAGAGTTTGGAGATCAGTAGAAGAGGAACTTCCAGTGGCCTTGGAGTCCTTCCCTTTCTTCCCTGGGGCTGTGATTTTTTTTTTTTTTTTAATTTATCTGTGAAGCTGGACTGTTAAAACTTAACTATACTGCAGTTTAATATTCTCAGTCAAACGATAGGAACATATTAGTTCCCATAGCATTGAGGTAGATGGTGTGTGTGTGTTGTGTCATGTCCATACACTGCCTGGCCTGCTAGAAATCTTTATATAGCTCTATTTTTCTCATCCATGTATTTCTTTTGATAGACTTTTAAATGCCTAAAATGCTAGAATCCAATAACGGTAAACAGGTGCTTCTTCTGTAGCAGGCACTTGGTCGTGCTGTGGTGGGACAGTCTGATGCACACCACAGTGTCACTCCCATTCTCCAGGAAGGAGTTAAGCTTAAGCACAGCTGTGCAAAGTAACTTATACAAGTTACTTATACAGGTGTTTGTGAAATAGATCTAGGCCCAGCTCTGAGGATTTCAGAGTCTGGGCCTTTTCACTGTGTGCTGTGCTTTGCATGGGCAGATGGGCACTGACACTCCTAAGCTCCCCTCAGCCCTGTCACATCATCTTGCTGCTGTCACTCTTAAGTAGTAAACACAGTACTGCCACCATAGTGACTGTTGGTGTTGACTATGCTGGGGTTTGTAGTACTTCTGACTCTTCACACAGACTGAGGACTGACTTAAATTCACTATATTTGCACTGCACATGCAGTCAATATTATCTTACATTTGTGGAAAATGCTATTTTTAAAATGTTTTCATTTTTACTATTTCACTTGGTCCTTAAAACTACAAGGTGGGCAGAGCAGGTAGATTATCTCTGCCATTGCATGAAGCACTTTAGGGAGCATGTGCCCATTTATACAAGACACTGGAGGTGCCACGGGCCAGGCTTCCTACCCTCCAGTTTCATGGTTTTCCATTACACCGAGGCTCTGGGAAATTGCCCAACCTATACTGTATACTTGGTTTTAGAATCTGAGTTAATGTTTTCTTTCTGGGGAGCAAACCCAATAATATGTTGACCTCTTCCACTGTGGGCATCAAGAGATGATTTAGTAACTCACCGGCTAGTGCACCCTTTCCCACTCAGAACAGAAGCATGTTTTCATTTTTTTCTATTGACAGATCCGCCGATGGAGTTCTGCACAAGCCCGAGAGTTCGGGAATCTCCACAACACTGTTGCCTTGCTGGTCTTGCATACAGACATCTCTTCGCAGAGGAATGTTGGTAAGTTTGGCCATACCTTCCCACATCAGAAGTGTGAGAAGAGGGTTTCAGCTTAGGAACTGAATGAATAGTATTTGTTTCTCAAATGACTGTTGATATTTGGAGAGTGCTTAAAGTCTTTTTTTTTTCAATTAATGCTAAACCTCACCTTAGTCAACCTAGTTTATTGATAACAGCAGAAGATAAGTTAATCGTTGATTTGGAGCAGAAAGAAAAAAGATTATTTTAAAGTACTCTAGGATTAACAACTAATTCAGAGTTCATTTGTCACCATAATGTAACAACTTACATAGTAGGAAACTAGCCAAGGTATGCGCTATTGTCTCTTAGTTGTGTGGACCTGACCAAGCCACCTCACCTTTCTGATCCTTCATACAAAATGAAAATAGTTTAAAAATAACTTCTAGGTATTGTAAGGATTAATTAGAGAAAATACCAAAGTGCTCTGTGAAAGCAAAGGTGATTCAAATATAAATTAGTGAAATCTTTTTTAATATGTTAAAATTGGAGATTTTTCCTGTTGTCACCCACCAATGGCATAGTCACAGATACACTTTTGTACTATGTAATTATTCAGTATCCTAATTATACGTGTGTACTGTGTATACAGTCCCTAGGGTTTGTCCTAACAGTCACACAATAGTACCACAAAGCACTATATGAGTGTCTTCTGTGTACTCTACTTTTTCATGGTGCTTGTATTTGCTGTGCTCATTCCCCACAGCAAACTGGAGAGATGCTGTCCCCTTCTGTAGATGAGCAAACATAAAGACGCAGGTTCCCAGCTGTAAGTGATAGACTTCCACATGCGGTGCTAATATGTATAGTAAAATCTAAAGGCAAGAAATAAGAAGGATTCCAAAGTCATCATTCCAGCTGAAAGATACTTAAAAACTATGTAAAGGGACATTAAAGGACACACGAATGTGTTCTAGTTTGCTTTCTGTTGCTGTGATAACCACCACCTCACAGGGAGGGAGGCATTTATTTGGCTTACAAGTTATAGTCCATCATCAGGGGAACCCAAGGCTGGCACTCAAGGCAGGATCTTGAAACAAACCAGCAGAGGAATACTGCTTACTGGATTGCTCCCTTCAACTTGCCTGGCCATCTCTCTTACACACCCCAGGTCCACCTGCCTAGGGATGGGTTGCCCCTGGTGGGGTGGGCCCTACTGCATAAATTAGCAATTAAGAAAACATCTTGCAGGCTAATGTGATCCCGGCAATTATTTACTTGAGGTTCTTCTCTCAGGTGTCCCGTGGTTAGTGTCAAGTTGACAGCTAAGACAAACTCTGACACATGGCATGAATATAGCTTGCTTTCTACACCTGAGTCGCTCATCTCAAACATTAAAAGTGTCTCGTTGTCTGAGTTCAGACTGTTTTACAACAGAAAGTGCGAGTGTGTCCTCATGTCTCTAGACTCGGCCCTGCTGTGTGGTCTTTTGCAAACAATCATTTAGAGAACAGTGACTTGTTCAGTGTCTCTTTGGTAGCAGCTTTAGCTACTTTTTCATAGCTACTGCTGAGGTGAGCTTTGAAGAAAATAGGATTTTGTCTGCGTAGCTCATTGGTCCAGTAGACTGAAGGATCGAGTTGTAAGAACGTAGCAATAGTGTGTGCAGACCTGAGGGGTTTGCCCTTTGTGAACATGTTTTGTGGAACATTTCCATGTGAGACAGGTTGTGCTTTGTGTTTTGTTTCTTGGGTCTCCTAAAGCTCCTGGAATATTTAAACAACGAACACCTATTAGTGTTGCTCCTTCGAGCCCTCTGCTGCCCCTCCATGAGGAAGTAGAAGCCTTACTGTTCTTGTCTGAAGGAAAACCTTATCTGTTAGAGGTATGTTATTGCTGTGCTGAAGCCATTTTCTTATGTTATTTTCCCCATTTGAGTGAAATCTTTTGTTGGTATATTTTTCAAGTTTCTTTGGTGAAAAGAAATATTGTCAGGAGAAGAAATGTTTATTCTCATCTTTAATGTTTTTGAAATGTTTTAATGAGGCCTGAATGGTAGAGCACTTAGCCAGCATGTTCTGTGTCCAGCACTGTATGAATGTATACATAGATGGATGGCTGAATGGATAGATGGGTAAATTTGTTAAGTGGGCATTATTCATCTTCTTCAACCAAGAACCTACCCCTAAGGCCCCAGAGAAGGTGAGTGACAGTTCACATGTAAAGTACTTCATTATCAAAAGATTTTGTCCCTGGTCTGTCTCTCCCTGGTTCTAAACCACTGCAGCCTAGAAGCATGTGTGTGTGAACCTTAGAAATGTAGTTATGTTGGGAGAGGAAGCCCTTGGTCCTGTGAAGGCGTAGGGGAATGCTAGGGTGGTAAGACGGGAGTGGGTGGGTGGGGGAGCCCACTCATAGAAACAGGGGAGGGAGGATGGGATAACGGGTTTGCAGAGGGGAAACCAGGAAGGGGGATAACATTTGAAATGTAAATAAATAAGATAACCAATAAAAAAATTGTAAAAAAAAAAAAAACTGGTTGTGGACAGTTGCCATACCTGCACAGGGCATCCACTGCCTGTCTTCAGCCAGCTCTCCTTCCACCCAGAGCTACTTCCCTGTGAATTCTTCCAGAACCTGATGCTATGTGGAAAAGAGTCTGTGAACAACATATTTTTTTTAAGTTTAACTTTATTTTCCTGTCATCAGTCATTAATCTCTCATGAGAATGCTTGTATTTGAAAATTGGTGAAGATGACTCTTTAGGGAATAAACGTGCATATTTGTAGAGATCTGTATAAATGACAGGTAGATTGAGTTACCCTGAAATCCATCCTTAGACCTCAAACAAACAGACAAAAAACCAGAACAGTGTTAGTGGACCTTCCTCTCTGACCCTGCAGTGGAAGCAGCCGACTGCTGACTGTACTGAGCTCACACCTGTGTCCCCTCACCAGGTCATGTTCGCTCTGCGAGAGCTGACTGGCTCCCTCCTGGCACTCATGGAGATGGTGGTGTACTGCTGCTTCTGCAATGAGCACTTTTCCTTCACCATGCTGCATTTCATTAAGGTACACCTTCAGTTAAGCCTGGCAATAACTGGGGGTATTCTGTGAAGTCCCTTGGAGAACATTCTCTTGCTCTCAGACAGTATGGATAACATTTTTTGTGATTATAAAAATAGAATTGTGTTTATTTTTAAAGATTTAGGAATTTCTAACTCCACTATCTAATGATGTCCACTAGGAGAATTCTTTTAATTTACCCTCTGCTGTGTCCTTTTATTTTCTGTCTTTGTATTTTCCTATAATTGGGAGTTTATTGACTGTATAGTTCCGTCTTTGTTCACTTGGTGTTGTAATTTCCTGTATTTCATCCCTTCATGTTCTAGAATTCACTTAGCCCTTTCCTAGTGGTGAGCATTTGTATATGGTTCAATTGTAACTAGTTAAGAATAATGCTTTAATGACATTAATGCTGTAATGGCCATTATTAGGTGAAATTGTTTAACAGTTGTAATTTTTTTTTACTTGCAGTGTCTTAAAAATCAACAGTAGGGTTTTCTGTGCTCTAGAGTAGTGATAAGATTAATTATAGAGCACTAATCAATAATCATTACTACCTCACCTCTGTATCTACTAAACAGAAAAACTATGCCAAATGTGCTACATTGAACTTGCTTACTCGTCATGTAGTCCTGTGGGATAGAAGTGGTTTGCAGTACATGAAACTGGGACAGAGTAAGGAGAGGCACACACTCAGCAGTGCCAGTAGGGCCTGGAGACTGAGAGTGTGGCTGTGGCCCAGTACTTACCACAGTGCTCACTGCCTTCCTAGATGTTACTGGAAAAGCATTTTAAGTGTGCACATTCTTTTCCTTGCTTTTCAGTCTTTACATAATTATATGGTTTTGACTCTCTTGGTGAAAAAAAATGTAAAGTACACAAATAGTCAAAGTCTACTTTGACAGGGACTGCTAGTCATTCATAGTCCCCTTCCCATGCTGCCCTAAGGAGCAAGCTTGGCACATAGGCAGTTTCCTTCCCGGTTCTTTATATGAAATTCACACTGTATGTACTAGTTTCTACCCACAGAAGTTCTTTTGTATAGTAGAATTTCACACTCCCGTGTTTGTAATTGGTACGTTAGTGCTAACAGGGGTAGGTACTTAGTGGGATACATACACCCTGTGGCTCTTAAGCAGGATGTTCTGTAGTCGGAGATGAAGTTCTCCTCTGCTTACTCACTACACTGACTGTGAGCCCAAGCAGCCTCCTCCCTACAAAGCAGAAGAAATAGGACTTGACTTCAAAACTTGATAATCCATGCAGCACTAGGCAAGGTGTTTGATTAGTGCCATCCCTGCCACCTCAGAAGTGTCAGATAAGATGCAATATTCTTTCTCAGCTCACTTTTGCACAGAAGATGGGTTAGGACCAGAGATAAGTAAAAATAAAATTTCAGATGTTTAAAAGGGTTTCATAAACCTTGTTTTCTTAGTGGATTTTTCTGTTTCATACACTGCCTTTTTAATATACTTTACATAAAGCTTACCTCAGAGTTTTTAATTTGCATTTTCTTCGATACCAGCATCTTTAGAGAGCAAAGTAGAGTGTAGACACAGCTGTATATAGTTAAGCATAGGGTTGGTAGTGACTTAGTGTAGACGGACGTAGCTATGTAAGTATAGGGCTGTTAGTGACTTAGTGTGGACGTAGCTGTGTAAGTATGGGCTG
>JANHMN010000004.1:41285486-41348325 GCA_030674055.1 Rhabdomys pumilio | reverse complement strand
ATGGGGCTGTTAGTGACTTAGTGTGGACGTAGCTGTGTAAGTATGGGGCTGTCCGTGCCTTAGAATTCTCCCTTCCCCTTTCTTGCTCACTTTTCTCAATAACATAGCAAAGTATCATGGAATACTGGGCTGAGACTGCCTTCATGGCTTATTTGCTCCCAGATAAGGATTTGGGGGAATTGAGCCCCCAAGGGGAGCGTTGCCTTACCCAGTGTCAGGCAAATGGTGGCAGAACTAGAGCTGGATTTCAGAATAGTGCTCTCCACTGAAAGTTACCCCAGAGTTTATCCTTTCACAACCTTTTTTCAGAACCAGCTAGAAACTGCTCCGCCCCATGAGTTAAAGAATACATTCCAGCTACTGCATGAGATACTGGTAAGTCTCACGTTGTCTCCTGACCACTTGCATTTACGTGTTTACTACTTAGCATGTGTTTTTAAACCACTAGTTCCTTACTGGGTTTAGTTCAGTTTGCCTGCACTTACTTTCTTCATAACAATCATGGTACTTGCACTGTTGACTGAGAGAGGAGCAGCAATGCAAGTCTACCTGCTTGGAGCCTTCAGGATCTTGAGGAAGCCAGGCAAAACCACAGGCAATTCTACTACAGAAATCAGAGGGATAATGGAGGACAGTTAACCTTTGTCGAGGCCTCAGTTGTGCGCCCACTATGCTTAACCCTAGGAACCTTACTCAGGAGTCAGCTGCTGGGTTTGCGTGTTTGATATTGTTGGTCATACCCTTTCCATTATAACAGAGAACCTCTGTGGATTTCAGTGCTGTGACTACAGAGTAGAACCAAGGGTGGAGCTTGGGGGAGGAGTTGAGGGAGAGGGTAATGACATAGGCAGGTTACAGAAGGCTTCTGCTGCCAGTGTCCAGGACACCAACTTCTCCCTGTAGGGCACAGGGTATGTTCAGCCAATACATAGGACTGTGAAGTGATCCAGTCGTATGAGTTCCATTCCTGGCAAACAGTAGTCATCAAGAAAAGTACCCACGTGCTTCCTCGGCTCCCAGTTCCCTTTAACTCCTTGTTTACTGACAGCTCGGGAAGAGCTCTTTGCTCTTCTCTGTTGTCTCCCAGCCTCTGTCTTCAGTGCTGGGAGCCATGCAAATGCTTTAAGCAGGAAAGTGAAATGACTCAGTAGCATAGCAAAAGCCTTTGGCAATTAGTTTTTTGTTTGTTTTGGATTGAGTTTTTTGGTTGTGTGTGTGTGTGTTCATTTATTTGTTTTGGGGGGGGTTGTAATCTTTATTTTTATTTATTTATTTTTTACTTATTTGCTTTACGTCCTGCTCACTGCCCCCCTCCCAGTCACCCCTTCCCACAGTTCTTCCCCCATACCTCCTACTCTTCTCCTCTGAATGGGTGCTCCCCCCCCTTAGTATCCCTCTTGGCTATTGTTTTGAAGGAACAACTAAAGCAAGCAAGGTTGGCGATTGGGAGAACAGGAATACAGGAGCCTGGCAAGAAAAAGAGGCAGAGAGTAGAAGGCCAACAATGGGCAGATCAGTCAGAAAAAGAACTAAGAGAATTTGGTTTGGAATGAGCTGGTGAGAGAGACTAGTCAGGGGTTCTCTGAGGAAAGAGATTGTGTCCCATTAAAAACCTAGTGCTTAATAATTGACCTTGGAGGCATTGAAATGGCTTAAACTATAATTATACGTCATGGAAAATACATGATAGGTGCCATCTACTAAAAACCTGTCTTTCTGATCTTTTTCTTCTTTTTGACCCCAGAGCTGTTTATAAACTTTGGGAAATGATACACAGTTATGTATCATTGAACTGGGCAGCCACAGACCCAAGCAGTGGACTATAGTATGTAGCATTAAGTGCTAATAACTAGACGTGTAGGAAGAGCTATCCAACAACAATCCTTAAGCACATTTTTGCTAAATAAATTAAAAATGAACTTGTGTCCTATGACCACAAAACATTTGTCCTCACAGCATGCAGAAAACTATGGAAATAGTAGTTAGAAACACACATATAGAGATGAATAGATCCTTAGTAATGTTATATTTGGGGTTTGAATTAGGGATGTGTTTGAGATGCATAGCTGTGGCACAGCATCCCTTAGTATTGAGCTTTGTTGTAGAAACTGACGTCTTGAGTAGAACTGTGAGGAAACAGCAGGGACTCATGCACAGGCTGTGTGTCACTTGCTCACTCTCTCTCCTTCCTCTCCAGGTCATTGAAGATCCCATACAAGTAGAGCGTGTCAAATTCGTATTTGAGACAGAAAATGGATTACTAGGCAAGTATGCCAGCTCAAAGTGCAGATACGTAAGCTCTGTCCCAGTGGGCGTGGTCCCTCTGCTCTCCACGACTCCTTCCGTCAGTGGCTGACTGCTCCATTAGAAGTCTTGTTCTTGACACTGGGGCTCCTCATCCTGACCAGGAGACTGTCCTTCTACTCGGTATGGTGCAGACTGGGGTTCTTTCCCAGTTCAGGGAAGGTTTGAGAAGGCTATAAAGTTTTCTACAAGCTAAAGGAGTCTTTCTGATAACAGAAATCTTTTCCTTCCTTAACAGCCATGGAAAGAAAAACTAACACCTTGAACTAATAGTGCTGTCAGATATATGAAGTGCGATTGTCTTTTGACCCACATGTCCATTGTCTACCATGTTCTGTGTTGGGCATTCTTTTGTAGAAGTCTGATTTAGGTCACTAGTGGTATAGCTGTCCTCTTTATATAAGTTTCCCCTGATTTTTTTACAACAATACCCTCACCTGCCAAATAATTCTCAGAATATATCCCCATTCTTAAGCAGCAGATGGTAGGCAGTGTAAGAGGAACCTAAGAACCACCTTTTATTACAGAAAGGAGCTACAGGCTCAAGGTTTCCAAGCCCCAGTTTGGAGCAGTGTACCCTAATAATAGCTATCAGCCCTACTAGGTCCTCTGCAGCCTAAAAGCATAAGCACATGGCATGCAACAGTAAGTATTATTTATTCTTAAGTTGCTAAAATAGAAGACGGGAAACATTAAATAGAACTAGTGTCGGAAGTTTTCCGTTATCAAATGATGACTAGTTGTAACTGCTGCTCTTGTCTGGGTAGTAGTGCGTGGGGGCTCTGTAGTTCTTTCAGTTCTAAGAAGTCAAGCTGCTACTTACGCCTGTTTTTAAACATAGTAAAACACTAGAATCTGGATGGTTCTGTGGAATCAAGTCATCGTTCCTACCCAGTTATCTACCTTATTTCCAGAGCAAGGACAGTCAGTGTCACCTGAACCCATCCAGGGCTGCTTACTAAAGTGTCTTCTCTCCTCCAGCATTGATGCACCACAGTAATCATGTGGACAGCAGTCGTTGCTACCAGTGTGTCAAATTTCTTGTCACTCTTGCTCAAAAGTAAGTACAAATTAAAAACACAGAGGAATTGGGTTTGACCGTGGGCTGGGAACTACCTTGTTTTGAAACCTGCAAGAAGCTGACTGATGTGGGAGCATGCTTGCTTGAAATCTACAGGAATGTGTTCAGATTGTTTTCCCAAAGCAACTGAAGGGGGAGTGTTAGAAAAGTCACAGATGTCCCAGAATTTCAAAGAGGAGAAAAGGGGCTCAGCTGGCCTTATGGTAGAAGGGCAGGAACCTCAGGAACAACAGCTGGTGTGCTTCCCTGAAAGTCCCTTCATAAACCAGTAGCTCCTTTGACCCGAAGGTCCCCAATTTGAAAGCAGTCTCTCAAGAGAGAAAATCTTGTCACCTGTACCGGTCAAGCACTTGTGAGCCAAAACACCACACAGGAGCTTTCCTTGTGTGTCATTCCTTAGTTGATATTGGGACATACATACAGTGGTGCTGGTCTAACCCTGTGTAGTCCACAGTCAAACAGTCAGTGACTATATAGTGCCTATCTCTGTCCGAACTTAGCCACCTTTTTCCTCCCAGGTTGTAGGCATATAAATTGCCATTCTTGGACTTGTGTCATTTGTTGGCCTTAATTCTTTGTGCTTGAACTTCCTAACGCGAGAATTAGGGCTTGCTTGAAATAATGTTTTTCCTAGAGGACATAGTACTCTGGCCACAGAAGGTGTCACCCCACCACAACTGCAGGTTCCTTGATTAGACCTGATGTCAAGATGGGCGTCTCTGACCAATGCTAGGACCCATGGCATATGCCCTGCCAGCAGCTGCGCAGCTGCCTGTCCCTTGTCCTCACACAGCTGTCTACACACATCAGTAGCAAGATCATCTCCAGTACTGTCTTCACATATGAAGCTAGCTCTGTGAATAAGGGAAGTAAAGTGGGAAGGAGAGAGCTGCTCCCAGCAGGCTTTAAGCGTTAGTCTCCAGAATTAAATCAAAAGATTATTTATTAAATATATTGGGTTTCTTCAGTTCCCCAGCTCTCGATTTTAGCAGGACTGTTGATAAGTTAGAGATAGTGAGACTGGGCATGGTATTGCCTTTTCTGCCTTTTAGAGTTCAAGTGGATGTTGGTCTTACCTATCCAAACATGAAGGGTAAATTTAGTTTTAGTAAAAGTAGCATACACTGGGCTGGAGAGATAACTTAGCAGTTAAGAGCACTGACTGCCCTTCCAGAGGTCCTGAGTTCAATTCCCAGCAACCACATGGTGGCTCACAGCCATCTGTTTTGAAGACATTTTGTTTGTTTGTTTTTTGTTTTTTGACAGGGTTTCTCTGTATAGCCCTGGCTGTCCCAGAACTCACTCTGTAGACCAGGGTGGCCTCGAACTCAGAAATCCACCTGCCTCTGCCTCCCAAGTGCTGGGATTAAAGGCTTGTGCCACCACTGCCCGGCGCTCACAGCCATCTGTAATGGGATCCGATGGCCTCTTCTGGTGTCTGAAGATAGTGACAGTGTACTCACATAAAATAAATAAATCTTTAAAAAAAAAAAGTAGCATACATGTTTCAAAATGGAGCACTGTGGTTGAACAAGAATATTTTCCAAAAAGCATTTGACTAATGATAACCTCCTTGATCTCAGGTGTCCCGCTGCCAAAGAGTACTTCAAGGAGAATTCCCACCACTGGAGTTGGGCTGTGCAGTGGTTACAAAAGAAGGTAGAAGTCTGAATGTTCCTGCTCTGTGACATAGGAATCCAAAGCAATACACCTGACCTGGAAAAGGATTTTTCCCTAAACTTAACTTGTAGAATGACCTCAAACTGTTTCAGATGTCAAATATTTATTTTTTAGATATTATTATTATTATTATTATTATTATTATTAATTAATTATGTATATGTATGTATGTGCATGTGAATGGTAGTGCCTATGGAGGCCAGAGGTATCAGATCCCCTGGAGCTGGAGTTAGAGGCATTTATAAGCTGCCTGACATGTGCCAGAAATCAAACTTGGGTCCTCTGCAAGTGGAGTATGTGCTCGTAACCACCGAGCTATCTCTAGCTCTTCAAACATTTCTCTAGTCAATACATACATACATATATTAAAGCTGTGTTTTAGTATGGTAACGTCCCATCCCCACACCTCACGGGGCTGTGTTCTTTTTTTCCTAAGATTTTATTTATTTATGTTTTTTGTGTGAGTATACACACACACTTGTGAGTGCCCATGGAGACCAGAAGAAGGTGTCACATCCTCTGGACCTAGAAGTGCTGGGATCCAAGTTCACGTCCTTTGCAAGAGCAGCAGGTGCTCATAAGTACTGAGCCATCTCTCCAGCCCAAAGGGTTGTGCTCTGAGTGGATGTACCCCCAAGTGGATGATAGTACTGAATGAACATATGCTATGTTTGGTTTTTTTAAATATATACACCTATGATAAAGTTTAGTTTAGATATTAGGCACAGTAAGATATTAACAACAGTAATGATATGATGGGGACAAAACACACTAGAAAAATGATAGTTCGGGTCTGTAGTAAGAGGCTCTTGTACTGTTCTGTACTTGTGACAGGAAGTGATGTGGAGTGTGAGCAGCCACATGGCTGTTGGAATTGACATTGTCATCAGTGGAGAGAGCTCGGAGACAGTAGCATATAGAGGAGTAGATCCATGGCTGGACAAGTGCTAACGTCTGAAGCAGGACAGTTGGACAGTGCAGGGCTTCATCACAACACTCAGACTGGTCTGGCGCCCAATTTAAAACCTAAGAATGACTTGGTTTTTGAATTCTCCTTTTAATATATTTGAACCATGGTTGTTCACAAGTACCATCTGTCTTAACTTTGAAGATGAAAGGTTATAGGCAGGTACTCACTGAGAAGCGGTATTTCCTGTGGGAAGTTGGCAGACGGTATTCCATGATAACTGAGGTGGCGGACACTGCACTCTGGCGTATGAGATAGGAACTGTGCACTTGGGGGCTTAGTTGTCACCTCTGCCTGTCCTTTGTCTCCAGATGTCAGAGCATTATTGGACTCCGCAGAGCAATGTCTCTAATGAAACTTCAACTGGAAAAACCTTTCAGCGAACTATCTCAGCTCAGGTGAGGCGTGTCTGATCTAGCATACTTTAAAACCCTTGTGCCAGGTTCTTAAGAACCACAGCTCAGAGAAGAGAGGGAAGGGCAGGAAATGGGGTATAGAAGCAGCCATTGGGTTTTATATAGAAGACAGGGAGCTGGTGTCATCAGACACAATGCGAACAGATCAGCCAGAGAAAAGAGCCACTGCTTGTTGGTCAGTGGGGTCTTGGAGGGCCAAGGGGTTATGAGGTGCTTTGTTGCTGAGGTGCCACCAGAGATCACTAAAGAGTAGTTGCTGCTTAGGAAAAGCCCTAACTTGTTTCCTTGTGTTTGACTCTGCAGGACACATTAGCATATGCCACAGCTTTGTTGAATGAAAAAGAGCAATCAGGAAGCAGCAATGGATCAGAGAGCAGTCCTGCCAATGAGAACGGAGAACGACACTTACAGCAGGTATCTCGCTCTGGGCCTGCCTTTGCCTGAAAGGGCAACATTTGCTCCTGAGCCGTCCAAAGGTCAAGAAACAAAAGACCTTGCTCTAGACAGTGGTATAAAGATAGGCCAGCTCAGCCCTCTGGTTCTGTGGGCTGAGAAGCTGGGGCTGTACACTTACGTAGCTGAGCAGTGCCACGAGGAAAATGAACCCCAGACTCTCAGGCGTCTGCAGCCAGCATGCAGAGGGCCTGTACACTTACTGCTGTCTGTTTCTCCATTCTGCCCAGTTGCTGAAAACCTCTGTTGCTTTTCCCCAGTCTGCCTAGAAATGTGGACTTGAAAGTTCCATGCAGCTTGAAGGATACTTAATTTTTAGGGGGTCTCCAAATCCTTCAAGATTAGTTTCACAAAAGAAAGAAAGGGGAAAGTTTGGTTGTCCATGATTTTGGGAAAGGGGAAAGAGAATCAAATGCATGTTCTGTGGTCCGTGTCTCCCTGACCCACTGAGCACAGAGGCAGCCAGCCACCCGCCTGTGAGTGAATGCTACTGCG
This sequence comes from Rhabdomys pumilio, assembly GCA_030674055.1. Taxonomy (NCBI): domain Eukaryota; kingdom Metazoa; phylum Chordata; class Mammalia; order Rodentia; family Muridae; genus Rhabdomys; species Rhabdomys pumilio. The sequence goes on along the minus strand of JANHMN010000004.1, from coordinate 41,340,929 downwards.
GTGGCTGCAGCTGGAGATGCTGTTTCCCATAAAACTTGCTTTTCTCATCCTCACCACCTCAATGGGCAGCTATTCACTCACTTCACGGATGGCTGGGGGCCCAAGTTTGCAATGTGAAATAATGTAAGCTAGTTCCCAGCAATTGACCTCACCACCGTCCTTAGTCATCTAGAAAATGGCCTTTACCTCCCATCCTGAACTCTGTTCTGCTGACCTTTCTAGAGATGTTTCCTCACAGTTCTCTTCCATCTTAAAAAACAGGCAGCTCTTGCCCCAGCCATCTTCAGCCTCACCCTCTCCTCCTGTCACCCCCTAGTTGGGATGGCAGGTGGCCTGTGTTTCTCAGGTCTTAACCTAGCTACCAGCAACAACAGGTAGTACTACTGGCCTTTCATAACAGTTCTCTCTGGGCTTCCTCCTCCCCTCCTGACTGACTGTTCCTCTCAGTCTCCTTGGTAGCTATTCTGCACACCTCCATGCTACAGCCAGCCTCCTGGCTTCCATTCCATCCAGCACTGCAGCTCCTGAGCTCCAGGGTAAACTTGCTTTCTCTTGGCTTGCTTAGTTTGCCAGCTCCTCACTTCCCTACCAAAGCTGGTGCTTTCTTGGCATTCCACAGCCCATATGTAACACCCTGTGTACTGGGCCAACCCGAGGCCTCTTTGCATCCACCCATTCATTCTCTCATCCTAAGCTTTGTGCTCTCTGTTAGAATTCCCTGCTTGTACTATGGCTTGTACTATGTCTGTCACATTCTGAAACTTTGCAGTGGTCTTCCTTTGCCACTGCAGGATACTTCGTGTATGAAGCTTGACTTGACCCCATAGACCCCCCCTGGCCATGAGTTGCCAGGAGGAGGAATAAGCTGGAGTAATAGGCCTTTCCACTAGGCAGGACAAAGTTGCTCAGTGATATACTTCAATTTCAGAACACAAGGAAGAAGGCAGCGCGGGACACTGACTTCAGTTGTAAGAATCTTAACTTCTTTCTTTGCCACAGGGATCGGAATCTCCCATGATGATTGGTGAACTAAGAAGTGACCTTGATGATGTTGATCCTTAGAGCAGTGTGCCCAGATAGGATGCTCAGCACCTTCCGAGAAACCAGAATCTCATCTTTGAAGGCCTTAAAAGCCTTGAGTGGGAGCCAGGAGTGTGATGAGGACCGTGTGCTCCAGAGGAGAGACCGCTCTGGCCGTTAGAAGGCTGGGAGCGGTTGGGAGAATTCTGGAATGTGGACCAGCTATCCCAGCGTCTACATGTGCACTGACACATGATTTTAGGAAATAAATCTGGTGGCAAACTTGTGATCCATGGACATAGGAGAGTGAGGACGAGGGATAAATCTGTGACTCTGTGACACATGGAGAAGAAATGTGAGGGAAAATTATTAATCTGCAGTAACATTGAATAGGAATATTCAATTTAGAATGATGTGAAGATATGTGGTAAAATTCTTTCTGTTGTAAAATAGTAATGAACCCAGTTAACAAAGGCCTTCCTATTTAATATGTCTCCTCTAGACAGAATCTCTGGTGTCCAGTGAGAGCCTCAGCATGGTCTCAGACCTGGATGACTGACATGCTTCGAGGATCAGAAACTGGCATTGCTAAGCTCTTTGAGGTATTTTCTGATTCAAAATTGAAAAGAGCAATAATAAATTTAAAACAAAACAAAAAGCTTTGTTCTCTAGAAGAATATGGTGTGTTCTCTGACATCAATCACTAAAGACTGATGCATTGTTCCCAAAATAAAATTTAAAACAACAATTAAATTAAAAAGCACTTTATAAGTTTATTGAGTTTGACTTCATAAAACCATCCTTTTAATGCTTGGAGACATATTGAATAAACTAGTCTTAAGTCATGTGATCTGCAATCATTTGTTTTGCTTAAACATAATTTCTGTGGCCCTTGTATTGATTGTATATTGAGTTAAATACCAAGGCTGGGAGCTGCTGCTTTGTGAGCTTCTTCAGAATTTTACTGCAGAGAAAGAATTCAAGACTTTGTTTCTCCTTGTTGTGATTAATATTGAAAAGGCAAGATTTAAAATGTACTTTCCCTGAAGTAACTAGGAAGTAATTAGATACCATCCATTTAGTTGTACTTGCCAGCATGGCATCTCTCTTGTTTCATGCTTGGGTTACATAGCCATTTCCTGTGTTGTGGACATTTTGTATCTTCAGTTGCTCTGTGTCAGCCTTGTTTCATCTTTAGTTCTGCCTTATTTTCCACTTGCCATGCACAGAACTGGGGGAGCCTCTGGAAGTGCCAGGCTGCCACTGTCAGCTAGATTTGCCAAGTCAAAGAGGCACAGCCAGCCCCTAAGTGCCTTTTTGGTTGCTTTTGCATTGTGAGGACACTCGGCAGGCAGGTAGCAGTCCCTGCTGTGTGCTTCAGGGACCCTTCATCTCACTGTAGATGTTCCGTGCAACCAGCTTCAGTTGTGGGTTCTGCAGCCTACCACAGGCCAGAGCCAGCTTTGGTCAAACTCACAAAGATGGATGGGACAGCTTGTAAGAGCAGAGTTGTGTCCTCAGGGAAACAGCCAGGCAAGTGGCAGATCTGGTCTGATTCTAGTGTTCTTACAGTGTTTGAAAGTGAGGGTCTAAAGTGGATTTTGAACACCTGAACACCCAGCCCATTGTTTCCCTTCCCAATTCACCATCTCTTCACACCCATGCTTGCAGGAAGATTGTGTGGGACACGCATTGAAATGCTGGCCATGATACATAGAGGAATATCATTGCCAGCAACTGCACTCAGGAGCCCGAATTCAGGAGTGAAATTGCCACTTCTAGTCAGTCCCTTATTTCCTATGGAAACGACGCCTTCCGCCCCTGCGCCTGCTGTCCTCACGTAAAGCTGAATCAGGATCGCCGGCACTGTTCGCTTTGGTCCATCTTCTTCCCTTGTTGCTGCAGTGAGCATCCCTCCACATTATCAGGAACCACTTGATTTCCAACAGCTTCAGCCCACTAACCTTCTGAGGACTTTTTTAAACGTAGTACCACAAAGTGACAATTATGGCAGGCCTGCCTTGAAAGAATTGTCATTTTTACTGCCAATTTTTGGATGAAGATGTTTTTATAATCTTTTACAGTGGTCTGCAATCAAGCAGGAATTGCACAATTGACTCAATGCTGTGTGTTCTCAAGAAGCTCCTCAGTCCAGGCTGACCTCAGGACTGCTATCTTGCCCCTAAGGCATCCTGGGACAGACAGATGAGCCTCCCACAGGCAGCTTGCCTGTAGCTCCCCAGGTGGCCTCTCATGGTCACCAACAGCTATTAGCTGTAACACCTGGAGCCTGAGCCACCAGACTCACCTGGCTTGCCCCACCCTCCCTGCTAGCACCAAGGCGTGTACAGCATCTTTTGAGCTTGCAACAAGCAGACTGGAATTTTCCTCTGCTACCTCTTGTGTACAAAATCTTGTTTATAAAATTTTGAAAGGAAGTAGGAACTAGGAAAGACTGGATTCTGAATTTGGTTCACGTGTGGTGGAGTTCTTAGCTTCTACGAGTATAAAATAAATTTTTCAAAAATGTAGAACTGGAGTCTCACAGACATTTTTCTCCAAATGTTAGGCTGGGGCTATGGGGGACACTGGGGAGCAGCATAGACACACCTGGTCCCTTCCTGGTGTACTTGGACTGACAGTGTGGGGCCACAATGCAGTCAGGCTGTGTGTCTTCCCGGCCATCTCTGATCTAGGATCTCTGTCTGTGTACCACTTGGGCAGGGCTAGCAATGTTGGGCTCAGGGCCTGTAGCCTCAGCTTTCAGAGACTAAATGTCTTGCACTAGTCAGTTACTGCTGGTGGCCTGTGTTCACATGGGTGCCGCCCCCTTTACTGCATCTTCCCCTCCCTGTAGGGCAAGCCCTTCCTGCACATTCTACATCTGCAGGAGCCAGCTGTCCACATACGGCATCTGGCCAGCCCGTGGTCTGCTGCCTGCCAGTGTTGTGTCATTTGAGCCGGTAACGTCTGTCAGTTCTGTTGCTTTTCACACATGGCACCGATGGACAGAAAACCATTTGAAGACTTGGCAGACCTGATGTGTAGACTGTATAGAGATAGACCATGCTTAAGACAGTGACCCCAAGGGGTCATTTGCACATTGGGATATTTGCACATTGCACACTGGAAAGAGATCTGAGAGCATGCCTCATTTCAAATTAGGGCCAACTATAGACTGCTTGCAGAAACACACCCCCAGACTCATGAGCGAGTGAGTCCATAAACACTGTTAAGCCCTCACCAGAAGGATGGCAGAAGTATTGGGAGCTGGGAGTACTGGTAGGCATGAGCCCCAAGTCTGTGATGCTGGAGGGAGCGAGGCCAGGAGAAAATACCAGCACTCTGAGGTATCAGGAGGCTACAGGAACAGTCACTGCATTCCTAGAATGGGCCCACTGCAGGCCTGTGCACCCCACCATCTGGCAGATAGTTGCACCTGGGAAGCAGGCAGCCTCTTAGTCAGGCGCAGTCGGTCACATCAGCTGCTTTTATTCTGAAAAGTCACTACATAATAAAAACTACAAAACCCCGCATAAATATGAAGTTACAAAAGCAACGCAGGTGGGGGAAACTTACTATAAAAAGACAAGAGGTCAGGATAGAGGTGTTCTTGTCAACTTCTGTGGCCTTGGTACAGTTGCCCTTTGTCACTCCTCCAGTCTCCACATGATCTGTGGGACTGGGGCTAAGGGAGCATAGGTCCAGGAACAAGCTGCTGAGGCATAGCCTGTCCTCTCATTTTTTGTTTGCTTCAAAAATAGGATGCCTGGCCTTGCAAGAGGCATGGCTTCAGGGCCAGCCACTCTGGATTTATGTCCTGACATCACTGGCTGTATGACATCGCCTCTCTGTTCCTGTCTTTTCCTTCATAAAGTGAGGCCAGTCAGTGCACAGGGTAGTGGATGAGATTAAGGTGAGATAAGCCCTGTATGGTTCTCCAGTGCAAACTGAGAGTCAACTGAGGAGTCGTAGCATGTCATTCTGAGTAGTGCCAACACCTGTGGTGCAGCAGATGAGAACATCTGGAAGATACAGGAGTGGCCTTAACAGCTGGATCCACCCCTGGAGGTGTGCAGAACTAATCTGCATTTAAGCAGTGAGCCCAAAATGGTTGTCTGCAATATGAGCAGGCTGTGAGTGGGCCCAGCAGCTTTCAGACCAACTTTTCCAGTTTGGAACTTAGTCTTTGACCCTCCAAGGGTCTCTGTCCATCATTATCTTCCTGCAGGACAAATACACCATGGAGGCCTGAGGACTGAACGCTAGCCTTGCAGCCAGTGCCCTCAGGTTCTGATACACTGGAGCAGCTGGCCAGAGCCAACTATAGCTTAACTATAGCTTGTCTTTGATGGCAGAATGCCAAGCACTGGTCCCCTGACCATGAAGGAGGTGCTTCCCCACACATACACCAGGAATGGGTACCCAGGGTGAAACACCCAAGTTCTCCCAGGCGGAATCTCCCCACTTTTGGCTAGATACAAGAGAGCCAGGCAGGTAGATCTATCTGTACCCAGTCTCAGGCGCCATCCCTGCCTGAGGCTGTCACTGAACCCAGGAGGCCTTTGCTGAAGGTCGGCTCCGGCAGCAAATGGCAGCAGCTACCGTGGCTTCTTCACTGGTCCTGTCTGTTCTGTCAGTGTCATGGAGTCTTGCCACACAGAGGTTGTCCACACTGTAGGCCCCCAGAGTGAGGGATGCCCCAGGGAGCACATTGCATCCAGTCAGGGTCCATCCTGCCTCACAGGCCACAGTGACCTGCCAGAGTCCAGAGGAAGGCAGTGAGGAAGACTGTGTCTGAGACTTGTGGGCTGTGTCTAAGCAAGCTCCACCATCTGTCGGACCCAAGCAGGGTTGCACCCGACAGTAACCAGCAGGCTCTCCTTCCAGACCGGACATCTAACTCAGCCACCTTCACATCCCCAAAGCCTTCACGTCCCCAAAGCCTTCCATCCTATTTAATGGCAGTTCAGAGGCTCAACAGAAACCCTGAACCTGTTCTTGTCCTCACACACATGCATCTCTGGTTGCAGCAACTCCCCCTACCGCCCACCCCAGCCTAGGCCCTCACCCCCTAGACCTGGAGCAGTGCAGGGGTTGTCCTGCAGACCTTCCTGCTTCTCAGCTCAGCAACTGTGGGCCTGGTCACCGCCCCGCTCCAGGTCAGATGTTTCCAGACTTCTGAGTCCCACCCTGCCTTACTGGCTTGGATGATCCTGTCACCAAGATATACTGGCACCCCTCTTGGCTTTAGCTGTTTCCTCCACCAGAAACATTGTTCCTGGTGGGGGCCCCATGGCTCGTCATCCCATCACAAGGGTATCTTAACCCACCTCTCTTCCCTGCTCCATTTTCCTCCATATTGGCCTCTTGGCACTCTGGACCTTACTTTACTTATTGTCTTCTCCCACCAGAATGGACACTCCTGGCAGGCCAAGCAGGCACCTCAGCCCGGTTTACTTCCTAGCACCTGGGCCAGCCTGGAGCCAGCCTCTGGGTGCCTGCGCTCACTGATAGAGTGGAACTGAGACCCCCCTCTTAGAGCAGCTTCCAGCCTCACACTGCCCCCTCGCTCCTCCCCCCAGAGCTGTATAAAGGAGGGACACTCCTGCCTCGAGCTTTGGCCTCAGGCTCTTCCTTCCCTCAGCCTTCACTTGTTCAGCATCTGCAACACTGTGTCCAGACTCTGCAGAGCCCCAGCAGCCTCCCATCAGAAACTGTTCAGGCAGTGTTTCTTTCCCACTTGCCATGATCATGCATGCTCTCAAAGAGCAGCAGGGGTGGACAGCAAGCCTTGCTTATCTGGACAAAAGCAAACCCAGGCCTGCCTGCCATGCACACATGCTGTGCCTGCAACAGTAAAAGCTGCCTAGCTCCTCCTCCTCCTCTTCTTCCTCCTCCTCCTCCTCCTCCTATGACACATGGGGCCCCCTCAACACAGGGCAGCACCCCCCACAAAACCAAGGTACCCAGCCACTCCCAACTCCTTCACCTGTTCTGCAGGACCTGAGATGCCATGCTCCTTGATTTTGCATTCCAGACCTGGGGCATGGCAGCAGGAAGCATAGACACTGGCCGCCTGGTGGCCAACACACTGGCCAGGCTGACGTCTGGACCTCAGCGCAGGCTGCCACTGGACACTAAGGTCTTCCACTTCCCAGTGTAAGCTGCAGCCTAGAACAGAGAACATACAGCTCAGACTCTGTAATGTTGTGAACTTCCTGTCTTTCTGGTCCCAACTGATGCTATTTCTTTCACGTCTAAAGCTTGGGAAAGACAGAAATAATCCCGAGTAGAAACGATGCTGGTTTGAGCAACAGGATCCCTGGATTCTCACTTCATCTCTGCCACTGACCATCTGGGGGGCTGTGGGAGAGCCATGCCACTTCTTAGAAACTTACTTTCTTAAGAAAAACACTGTCTCTCCAGCCAGAGAAGGGGGTTGAGGGGATGGGACAGGGCTCCTCAGCCTGAGGTGCTCACAGCCTCTGGGAGCCCCTTCCCCACCCTACCACCAAAAGTTAAGGTGTAAGCCAGGTTGGCATGGGACCTGGGACTCTAGTCTTGGAAGCAAGGGATACCACCAGCTACCAAACCATGGACAGTGGTCACTAGGCTATACTAAGCCTTAGGTGCCCTTTTGTAGCATTGGGCATGTGAGAGCCCCCATGGGGATGCTATGAAGAGGATGGAGACCACATGTGTGGTCCCAGCAGATAACCTATTCACGGCAAGGACTCATGTATTAGGGACTACAGTTCTCTCTGTCCTAGCTACAGGAACTCAGTAGAGCCACTCTACATGGAGGGGCAGCTCCCTTAGTTCAACAGTTCTCAACCTGTGGGTTGAGACCCCCTTTGGGGAGGATAGAATGACCCTTTCACAAGGGTCACTTAAGACCATCAGGAAACAGATATTTACGCTACAATTCATAACAGTAGTAAAATTACAGTTATGAAGTAGCAACAAAAATAATTGTATGGTTGGGGGTCACCACAACATGAAGAACTGTATTAAAGGGTTGCAGCATCAGGAAGGCTAAGAGTCACTGGCTTAGCTGCTAAGTGGATCTCTATTAGGCTGCAGATAGGGAAGGTCAAAGGCTCACACGGCTCCAAGCATGCCCCAGGGCTTAGCTGTTGACACTCCAAACGGTAAATGAGAACCCAGTACAGAAGTGAAACCAACAGGTTAGGAGCCTTGCCTGGTCTGGGCTGCAGCCACCCACTGGGTTCATCTGGCCCTTGAAGATCCATTCTGTGCCTGAGCTCTGCCAACCCCATCCTTCACTCTGGAACCTTCAGTGGCTCCCCAGCCACTACTCCACCAGAATCCGCCACTGAGTGAACCATCTCCAGTGACTTCCTACCCCTCCAAGCCCTGCCTAGCACTTATCATCCACCATGCAGCACTGTTTGGCCTCCTTCCAACCTGAAAGCCACCGTCCCCTAATGGCATTTAAGGTCCTCACTGGTGACTTCTACTACTTGCCTGGGACTGTTCTTGACAGTGGCCATTAGTGCCAGAGTCAGGTCAGTTGACGTGACAAGGAGAGCTGGTGTACCTTGTCCCAGCACCAGGTTACACGTGTGGCGTGTACCCTCGCACTTCATGATGAAGAAACCAAGCACAGGCTGATAAGGATCCTGATCCCAGTACTGAGTGCAGAATTCAAACTGAGGTTGCCCCCTTGGGAGACAGGCCTCAGAGCCTTCCCTTAGACTGCTCCAGGCACCCCCATCCTCACCCCACCATCATCACCCTCTTTTCCAGAGGGAAGCTAAGGAGAAAGGATCATACTACATGGGCAAGATGGAGACCAGCTTAAAATGGGCCCTGGGTCTCAGGCTCTGAAGGACCACACTCTGGAGTCAACCAGGCCTCTTTTCACAGCTTGAACTAGACTCCTACCTGTGAGAACATGGTCCTTCTGGTGGCAGTGGACATGGGTCTCCAAGCCAGCTCCAGCTGCAGGGGTGTTGTGGATGCTGCAGTTGGCACGGGGAAGCAGGCAGCACCTAGCGACAGCGTAGACACCCTCACCCCCAAATGCATTAAGGGCTTTGCAGACCTGCTGGCCCCCTATGGTCTGAGAGTTGGAGAAAAACAAGAACTAGTGACAAAGAATACGGGGCTGGGACAGAGGTACACAGGCACCCAATTAGGACCCTTGGAGCACTTAGCATCATGCTTATTCCCACTACTCTAGATACAAGTCATTTGCCCAGGCCTGAGGCAGATTGTTCTGTCTGCAGGCAGCTCCATCATAAAGCTTCCAGTAGAGTCATTGGGTGGCTAGCGTGCCAGCCCCAGCCTGGGACGTTTCATGGGTGCTACCCTTAGTTCCTGGCTTTTCTGGTCAGGCACTGCCTTCCAGCCAAACTAAGTGTCACACAGCATCTGAATGTCCTTTACCCCAACTCCAGAGCCACAGACCAACACAGTGAAGCAGCTCTTAAAATGTTCTGCCACAAAGCCCTGACCACACACCCGATAGGCACCGCTCATCCTGGATGTGGCTCTCTCTGACCACGTCTTTAAGCCTGAAAATAGGGATTAGAAGACTCAGGGATCAACCACTTGTAGCTGCTGAGGGCTGGGGCTGGTTAGAGGTAGACAGACACACAAACAGAGCCCAGGCACCTCAATCCGATCACCCCGTCGCCTCCCGCTCCTGGAGAAGCTGGAGCAGCTCAGCAACGCCTCCTCTGGGGCACAGCGGGCTGTGGCTGTAGCTGTACGAGTGGGCCCCGAGTGTGCCGACCACACTGTCCTGCAGAGCAGCTGCCCGCCTGCAACAAGGCCCAGATGAGTAGGGTCTTGGGGTGGGGGTGGGGGAACCTGCCAGAGATGTTAGGGATCGCCTCAGTAGATGTCAGGAAAAGAGGTTTCAAGCTGGCTATTTTCCCATGAAAATATCATCAAGCCTTTTTAGAACCTCTGCCCTCAAACTGCAGCTAAGGAAAGAAAACCCTTCTGCGAGGGTCGGGGCAGGGACTGGGTATCCTCCCTGCCATCCCACTCACCTGTCTCATGGGTGTTGGGGGGCAGTGCGGCCACCAGGTTGGGGGTCAGCACCTGCTGGTCCTCAGGGAACCAGGCCATGTTGATGATGCCTTTGGTAGAGAAGTGGATCAACCTCTGCCGCAGCTCAGCCAGGGTAAGTGCCGGCTCCCGAGTCAGCATCATAGCCACAATGCCTGGAGGTGCAGAATTACAGAAGGTGGTGGCCTGGCCCTCCTTCCCAAAACATATGGCTCCTGCCGAGGCACACATACAGGAACAAACACACATGTGTGCACATGCATACACACACACACACACACACACACACACACACACACAGATACACACACACAAAACCTACTCCTCTGGAAATTTAAGCACCTGCAATCCCTCACTTGGTGAAAACCAGGTAAGAAGACATTTGATCCCACCTATGGGCCTTGGCAACTGCAGGCGTTTGCTAGGTGAACCATCCCCCAAAACCCACATCAAATGTCCCTCCTCCAGGGAGCCTTCCCCAACCTTCTGGCTGTACAGGTCCCTCCACGGAGCTCCCTCTAGGAGAACTCCAACTGCTTTCTGTTCCATTTGTGTATTCTTCCCTGGTGGACCCAGTGTTCTTCAGGACATTGTTGGGGGTTGGCCTGGTGCTGCTATGTATTCAAATGCTAAATACTGACCCCCAAGATCTGGTTGCCCCCAGGGAGCAGATCCTCACTTGCACCAGGTGATGTTATTTAAACTTTGCTCCCCAGTTTAAAACTATTGGTTGAATAGATACGACTGCAGCCAATTACTAGGGAGAATAGAAATACGTAGAGTTTCAGTTACTGGGCTCGGGGTCACAGGTAGGGATCACGAGAATAAAGGAGAAAGGAGAGTGAAGGAGGAGGAAGTCGGAGAGAACAGGAGGTCTCCATTAGACATGATGGACCAGGAGCACATGCTCAAGTGAAATGCCCCAACCTCCAGGAGGGACTACTGGAGCAGAAGTGGCCCAGGTGAGATTCAAACAGCAGGTACTTGGGTACCACAGCTAGGAAGTAAACAGTCTAGCTGTTAGTAAATTAGATGTAAGGTTAATACCCAGTAGTTGTGCAAGAGCTGACTAAATAATTCATAGGATTGGGGGACTGGCCAGGTCATATTAATAAATAATAGAGTTTATTAAACTCCATTTACAGGACATTGTGATAATGTGATTCTTAAATTTCTCCCCAAAAGCTTATATATTGAAGGTTTGGTCACCAGCCTGTAGGAGGAGACAGAACCTTTTGGAGGGCTGACCTAATACAAACAGGTCATTGTGGGCAGGGGACACCCCTCCCATCTGCTTTTCAGGTCCATGAGGGGAGCAGTTGTTCTGTATCACACACTCCCCACCATGGCATGCCCTTGGGGGGGTAAAAAAAGGTGCCAAGTGACCATGCTGAACCTTATGAAACCATGAGACAAAATAAATACTTCTTCCTTTAAGTAGGTTACCTCAGACACTGTACCACACCAGCAAAGCTGCTCACCACAGGCACCATCTGGTCCCCTCACATCTGCCTTCAGGCACAGGAGCTGACCCAGAGGGTCAGGGCACAGCCCCTGCTGCCTGCTGTGGTGGCAGGATGGTGGAGTGGTGACTCACCAGCCACATGGGCAGCAGCCTGTGATGTCCCACTCTGTGACATGAAGCATGTGCTGCAGTCACTGGAGGCCCCGATAATGTCCTTCCCAGGGGCAAAGAGATCCACACAGCGTCCAAAGTTGGTCCCCAAAGTCCCCAGGGTGACTGGCTGGTCCTGGGCATTCGTGGCCCCAACTGTGATGACCTGGCACAGTAAAGAAGTACATAGCAGAGATAGAGCAGAGCCACAATGGGACAAGCAGGTCTTGATCCGGACTAGCCAACTCCAGTTCCCACTGTGGCCCACTGAAACGCCATCACCTGTGAGAAATGCAGCCCCTCAGGGAACTCTGGCATCTTACCTTCGCCAGGGCTCCCCAACATTTTCCAGACCCCATTTCCTGACTCCCTGTGGAGCCCATGTTCTAGGGTAGAGACCAAGTAGGAAAGGGGCCTGCTATCAGGCCGTTGTGGTACTGTTTAAAGCTTAGGGCAGGCAAGATGGCAATGTTAAATTAAGCAGCATGGTAAGCTCTGGTGGTCAGGGAGGGAAGCCTTGAGCGGGGACAGGTGCCTCCCATTTCTGCACACTCAGCACTAATAATTCACTGCATAGCAGATGCTCCGCAGGTGTCCCCCAGTTGAAGATGGGGCCACTGGACTGTCAACTCCTCCAGAGAGGCCCCCTCCAGGATGCACCTGCCACAGCCCCAGACATGGTGGATAATTACATGAAGTCATCACATGAGGGCTTTGGGGCCAGCAGTCACCCCCAATCTCACTAGGGTCAGTTATAGGTGGGGAACTGGACAATGGGGAGGGAGGCTAAGAGATTGGACAGGACAGTGGGTCTGATACATAAATGGCTCAGGCAGGGTTTTGTGGGTGATCTAGGAAAGCAGAGGGGGTGGAGAGAAAGCGGAGGATGCTATTCTTCCTTCTGAGGGACTGAATCAGGCCTCAGGTCCTGAGAGGGGGAAGGGAGAGGGCTGGACAGGATATTAGGTATGGCTGCATGGGTGACAGCTTTCCACAGGCATTGGAGCAGGGAATGCTTTATCAGTCCTGGTTTGGGGGCTCTAAGCACGTTCAGCTCAGGCAGCTCAGTCAGCAAGGGTGCCATCTTTTCTTTGTTCCAGCAGAACAGCTCAGCACCTACCTCTGGAGCAGAAGCTGGGGAATAAAGGCAGGCATCGTCCCGGAAGTTCCCGGCTGCTGCAACCAGCACTACCCCTGTCCTTGCCAGGCTCTGGCAGGCAGTGTTGAGGATCCGGCTATACCCACCCGCCAGGGGCAGCAACACCACTAGTGGCCCCGAAGGCTGGATTAGCTGGCTCTTCCGAATAAACTCCAGGCCTGCCAAAAAAAAAAAAAAATCAAGCCCAGGTCACCTGCTATCACCTGCTAGAGAGTTATACCTTCCTCCCCCAGCTCTTTCCCTCAGAGACAGTGTGATGGGTTATTTTGTGGTCGTGCCCAGATGCTTAACCAAACCTATCTGAATGCTGCCTTGAAAGTATTTTATGTATGACTGACATTTAAATCACTTGCTCACCTTCTTTGCATAAAGTGGATAACTTCCACGACATTGATGGTCCTCACCCAATCTATCAAACGCCTTGAAAGAAAACACTGGGTCCCTGGAGGAAGGGAATAATTCTGCCCCTAGATTAAGTTTAGACTCAAAACTGAAGGAGCTGAGTGTTCCCCAGAACTTGATGGTACGATGTTATTTCTGAAAACATCACACACTTTGGATACAGGATATAATGGCTATTCTTGTTGTCAGCTTCTAATCCAGATCTATGAGGTAGTGAGACACCTTCAATCCAGATCCAATTGGGAAACCCCACCTCTAATCTGGGTCATGCTTTCTGCTGGAAAGCCTACCTAAGGACATGGAAGAAGGAAGCCTTTGCTCTTTGCCTGCTTGCTCTCGCCTTGCTAGCAAGTCTATCCCTTCGTTGTCATTAGAGCCTGCTTCTTTGGGATATAGTGAAGACCAGCTGAGACATTCAGCCTCATAGACTGAGAAACTACTAGATTCTTGGGGCTCCCCATTCACAGCCAGCCATGGTTGGGTTTGCTGGACCTGTAAGTCATTCTAATAAATCACAAAAGCACACATGCATACACACACACACACACACACACATATGTGGAGAGAGAGAGAGAGAGAGAGAGAGACTCATTTTTATAAGTTAGGTTACTCTAGATAGCCCTAACCAACACAGAGAACATGGAGGAATCAAGCTAGAACTGAGTTGGAAGCTTCCCCCTGCTGCCCAGCTCTCTCACAGCTGAAGGATGCTATGCAGGCTGGTGGGAGATAAAAGTCAACAGGCTTTCCCAGCTGTAACCCTTTGAGTTCAAAGCTGGCCAGCGGCATATGCTCACTGGTACAATAGTGGTGTGGCTATCATGCTGGTAAACGACCAATTTCTGGTTGGATCTGAGGCTCACTCCACTGAAGGGAATTTATGTCTGTATTGTAAACCTGGTCAAAACCCCATGGCTGGGAAGGTCATAGGCCCTATGGGCAAACACAGCACTATTGGTTTTGCTAAATGGTTATATTACCAAGCTGCCTTCTAAATGTTTATGTTGATACCCACAGATCTGTGCTACTCTCAACCTTGGTCTTTATAAAGTGGAGAGCAGTTAATGCAGAGGCTCATAACTGGGTTGGTTGTAATCACAAATGTCACCAACACTCCTGTGTCCATGTCATTGCCCCTTGCCTCCTCCTGGTGTGAGAAGCCTCACCTCAAAGTTCTGAGGATAACTGACCATGAATGCTCAGCCCTAAGAGGACCTCCTTATCACCCCTCTCACCTACAGGGCTCAAGGAACAGCAGAGAAGAGAGGTAAGGAAGGATACAAGGACCAGGGCGGGCAAGAGTGCCGTGAAACATCTTCTGAACGTGATAAGGCCGTTGTACTCACGACAGCCATGTTACCTCGCCAGGTGGTAGCATTCTATCATAGATCACCCTGGCACCTACTCAGAAGCTGTCAACCTACCCTCTATAAACAAGGGCAAGTGCTATTTATATTGAGTCAGGACTAAAGACCCCACAGCACCATCCACAACTCTCCACTACAACGATGTACTCCCCCAACGTCAACAACTCTGCTCCCCACTTTCAGAGAGTGTGAAGATCAGCTCTGCCAAAGGCCAGCTCTAGAGATAACTCTAACCTTGCCAGCCCATAACCTGGAGACCGGAGTCTAACCACAGCTGGCCTAGCCTAACAGCTTGGTTCCTGTTCAGGTTCCTGTTCGGTTACACAGTGTAGCCAAGCCAATCTCTCAGAACCTTCTGGATCCAGGTATCCCTGGGGTGCTGTGGCTGAGGTGGGAACCATTCACGTAAGGGTTGGTTGGTGAGATGCCTCCTCACACCAGGAGGAGGTGAGGGGCAGCAAAGTGGACACGGGAGTGTTGTTGACATTCGTGACTGCAAATGGCCCCTAGCTTGTATAGACCTGTGCTTAGACCTGACACCCCTGCCCCCAGCTTCATACAGAGGAGCCCGAGGCCGGAGTAACAGGTCCATCATGCTGAGCCCACTCCATCCTGTGGAGCCTCTACAACACAAGTGGGAAGAGTTCTCCTGCAAGAAGCCCTCCAGATACCAGAGACCAGCCTGGGTGAGGACTTCCAGGGAATGAGTAGACTCTTTCTACACAGTGGTCTTTGGTGGTGGCAAGCTGGACTGAGGTTGGTCAATAAGGGGGTGGGACAGGCACAAGAGGTCCCTGATGGGACAGAAGCTATTGCTTTAAATGTGTGTCAATGACTGACTGTGCTCTAAAGTCCCAAGCATGCGGCTGGAAGGATGGCTTTGTGGTCAAGAGCAAGCACTTGATGCTCTTGAAGAGGACCCAGGCTCAGTTCCCAGTACCTGGTACACACACGCAGACATGTACAGTACATGTGCATGCAGACAAAACATCCATGATCATAGTAAAATAAATCTAAAATAAACAAACAAACAAACAAAAACAACTGAAGAAGTCCCACTGATAAGCCAAGCTGGTTCCCATAGGCTACGTGGGCCAGCTCAGGGCCAACATCTGACTGGCTGGTGGCAGTCAAGCCTTTAGTAGCTCCTTCCCCAGAGGCTGGCAGGCTTCCACTGTGGGTCCTTGGCCAAGTCACCCTCTTTGGCTGGGCTTACTGTTTAGCCACCATCTCATGCCAGCCTCGGGGTCGCATGCCAAGCCTCCACGCTAAGATACAGTGAACCAGTGCTACTCCACTTCCTCTCCTGCCTGTAGACTGAGGTTCTAGCCCTCTGGGTCCCTTTGATGGAGTAATCTGCAGACATCTGGAAAGATCGGTTGCAGTTCCCCCACCAAGTAGGTGTCCCAGCTTTGGCAGTAAGCACACAGATGGGAAAACTGGCTTCCGCCACCTCAGGGCTTTGCAAATCTAATGCAGGCGACATGTGACAACATGTAAGAGAACAGTGCAGAGCTACGGGAGAGCACTCACCCACGGACCCACTGGACTGAGCCCCACCCCCTCCTATGCCTCAGTTTCCCACCTGCATTCTTGATCTCTGAGACCCTGCCAATTCTATATCTCTAAACTGTGTGATAGAGACTGCCTGATTGTGAGACCTTCGGCTAAGCTTCGGCTCCCTTCACATGGCGGATAGAACCCAGAGTGTCACTTACCTATGAGGGTGCCGCTGACCGTGCCCTTCCCTTGACAGTTGAGCACACGCAGACTGTGCAAGCTGGTGCCCTTGGCCACACCAGCATCCCGGCCACCGACCACACCAGCCAGGTGGGTGCCATGGCTGTCACACTTGCTCGCCTGATCAATCAACACAGGGATCACGTGAGAGGGGCTGGACAGACTGACCTAGCACCCCACAGATGGCAGGGAAAGTTAAGCAGTACTGACAACAATGATCCAGGGATGGCACCTCTGCCCACCTTCACCCACCTCTGAGATGAAGTAAGAGTCACACTCACCTGTCTGTGGAAGCGTGTCCCATCCTCCTCGGGCACACTGTTGAAGTCAGTGATGGTGACCCTGCCCTCAATCTCCCGATGGCCACTCTGGATGCTGGTATCTAAGAGATACACCTCCACCTGGCCACTTCCATCTTCCCATGGCAGCCGGTGTTGGGGGCGGGGAGAACAGTTCCAGGGTTAACACTATTGCTCATGTCTGCCACCCCACAGTTCATGGGAAATCTCCCCCACAGTTCTTGCAAGCTGCATGCTGTTGAGTAGAGCACAGAGAGGACTGGGAGCTGCCTGCTGCCTGTAACTAGCAAATGACAGAGCCAGGAGGTAAACTGAGGTATCCAATCCCATGTGAAATAACAATGGGAACATTCAAAACACAATATTATGGTATAAGATAAACCGATCTTCCAAGCATATGCTCTCCTGGCTTGCTAAGGCAAGGACTGAGAAGAAACAGGCATGGGGTAAGTATAATAGGAGACACTGTGGGGCAGGGTGGTGGTGCCTGTGTGGGCCTGATGGAGGGGGGCTTGCAGCAGTGGGTAACATGTCTGGTTCCTCTGGAGGGAGAGCTAGGAGAATAGAGGAAGGGAAGGAGGAGCCCAAGCACACACGCAAATTTTCTCAGAGAGATGATTCAATGGCTATGAGCATTTATTGCTCTTAGAGATGAATTAGGTTCAGTTCCCAGCACCCACATGGTGGCCAACAACTATCTACAACCCCAGTTCCAGAAGACCAAATGCCCTCTTCAAAGCCTCTGTGGGCACTGCCTGCACATGGTGCATATGCATACAAGGCACATGGTACATATACATACATGCAGACAAAACGCACATATTTTTTAAAAAATGAATCTTTAAAGAATTCTCATCCTGGGATTGGGCATACAGTTAAGTCTTTGGGTACCTCCCTAGCAGACCTGAGGCCAAGTTCGGTGTGCCCGTCCCAGCCTTAAGCGGTCTGAACAGACTGTGCTTGCCACACAAGACTTTAACAGTGCTTTGTTTACACTTGCAACTTCCTGCAAGAACTTAGAAGAGACTGCCCGCTGAGCCTGCTTTGCAACGTTATCCAGCTGAAACAAGGGATGGGTTCGGGTGGGCTTCCCCTATATAACCGCAGTGCTGAATATTAAACTTAGAGTCTTGATCAGAGAACTTTGTCTTGGCTCCATGTTTTTCTTGCCCCTCCATCTCCTTTTCATTTCTAGCCCCCCTTTCAAGTGAACCCAGTTCGTCCGTGGCTGCTGGGCAGCTACAGTTCAGTCCCCAGTAGGTATGACAGAGGTCCAGGGTAAGGTGTCTAAAAGGAAAAGGAATCTTGGATTGCCTGTCCCATCCTGTGACCTGGCACAGAGTGCACTGTGGCCACCCTCAGGGGTGGGGGGGTGGGAGTACCCTGACTGGTTACATAACTAACCCAGCAGCCTGAGAAGCTCAGAAACCCCCAGCTGCCAGACTTCATCCATCTCACCAAATCCATGACCCATCTACCTAAGCAATAGATTAACCTTCCTTACATACTCGAAGGGGACAGACACTTCAGACACCACAGAACCTCTGATCCTTTCCCAAAGCAGGTGCCCTTCAGCCTTTCTCAACTTGATGTCACCCACAGATCCAGACCACCTTCCCAAGTCTCTCTCTCCATCTCTGAAAGCAAGACACACTAGGCAAACTGTTGACAGATACAGGAAGCCTCCCGCAGGTGTTATAGTACTGGAGTTAGGGCCAGGTGAGCTAGGAGACTAGATGGGAGTCATTGAAGTAAGCTGTCTGTTCTGCTGAAGGGTCTGTCCCTGTCTACAAGGATGGGTATCCCACAAATAGTGGGTCAGTCAGGTTTAGGCTCTTCCCAGAGAGAAGTGAAGCAAGAGGGGCCTATCCAGATGGGAGGTGTGGTTGTTTGAATAGGAATGACCCAAACACTCATGCCGTGCGTTTGAATGCCTGACCTATGGGGAGGGGCACTACTAGGAGGTGTGGCCTTCTTGAAGGAAGTGTGTTACCATGGAGGCGGGCTTTGAGGTTTTATACTTTCAAGTTACACCCAATGTGGCAGTCTCCTTCTACTGCCTGTGGATCAGAGGTAGAACTCTCAGCTTCTTCTCCAGTGCCATATCTACCTGCATGCCACCATGCTTCCCACCATGATGATAATGGACAGCCCCGATTAAGTGATTTCCTGGGTAAGAGTTGCCGTGGTCATGGCGTCTCTTCGGAGCAATAGAACACTGACTAAGACAGGAGGGGATGAAGCCAACAAGGATGAGAAGCTGCAGGGGAGGTCATTTAAGGGAAAACTCTTGCATTTCTGCATGGAGCAATGCAGAGAGGACAGAGAGGTCAGCGCAGACTCTGGAGCCCTGAGGTGGGGCAGGAAGTGGGCAGACAGAGCAAAGCAAGTGGAGGCTGGAGGCTTACCAGGCACCTTACCAGGAGAGCTGTCTTCCTCTGTGTGCTGCCATGCTGGGATAATCCGCTCCAGGTTCCATGGGATGCTCTGGGCGAAGACAAATGAGTCTTCTTCGATGTACTCCACATGAGGCAACTTCAGGGCCTACAGAACCAGAGAGCCAGGCACTTAGCTTCAAAAGCCCCTCAGCTAACAGCAGCCCCACCTGAGCCAACTGTCCACCTCCCCAACTGTCACAAAGTCTCCCTCCCAGAGCCCAGAAGACGGTCTAGGGGCCAGTGTCCTCATCTCTTTCTGGTTGGGGAACATGGTGCTCCATGACTCCAGTGGCTGAATCTTTATGACTGCTCAGAGGATTCTCTCTTCCTCGCTCTGGATTCTGAGCTCCACATCTCATTTGGGAGTCAGGCTATGCCTAGCTTCAGGGAGGTGGTCCGGAATCTTAGTACCATCATTCTCAAATCAGAATACCAGTGCTGGCCACAGTATGTCTGTTCCCGTCTCCGGCCTTTGCATTAACCCTGCAGACCGCAGCATCCAGACTCCCAAGCCTCCAGTGTGCTTGGTTGATAGGAGGCATCTGTCACAGTTTGAGAGAGGGGCCTGCACTCCTTAACCAGGCTCACACAGCTGCATCCTCAGATACCACGCCCTTCTTCCATTGCTTCAGCTTCCTCTCCTCATCCCCTCCCTGACTCCTAGAGGCCCAAGGCATCTCTAGGTGCTTCAGTATCCCCAGGGCTCCTTAATTTACCCTCTGCCAGTTTCTTTACTTAATATCTGCTTCAACACTCAACAGTCAGCTGGTGGTGTTGGCACCTGTCTGCAATATTTCAGAACCAGAGGTGGGAGCATCATGAGTTTGAGGCCAGCTTGGGCTACAGAACAAGGCACTGTCTCAACCTATCCCTACTCAAAAAAGATATTCCACATTCTACAGTCCTCAAAAAATGGCTCCTGTCACCACATCTGGCTTACAGATAATTATGGGAGAGAGAGGCATCTGCTCTAAATTAAACAAACTAGTGAGGCACTGAGCTGAGGCCAACGCACCCTTTGAGGCTCCAAGGCTCAGGTTCCTAGAGCAGATTCTATGGCCCCTGTACAGAGATTGTTGCCATGACCAGCAGGTACCTGCCGGCCACCTGGCATGTCAGGTGTCTTGTTCATTCCTCACCGTGCAGAGCACACACAGTGCCATCCCTGGCACCAACCGTTCAGTCTCTACCTTTGCCGTAAGCTTGATGGAAAGGCTCAAGGCTGTGTCACAGGTGATGCTTGGTAAAGTGCACAGAGGATGGATGGAAAGCACTAACTTGATGTCCTTCTGCACCATGGCACTGTCTATGCCCCACAGTCATTTAGTAACAAGATGTTAAGTCAGTTTAAACCCTGGGGCAGCAGTGACCTGAGGCCAGAAGACCAGGTGCATTCGTAATGCACACTGGAGGCCTGGGCAAGGCCCTGAGCCCTGGGACCTAAGTGTGTACAGGGAGCTAAAAGCACCCAGTGGAGAAGAAAACTAGCAGGCAGGTGAGAACCTGGAGTGCTGGATGGGAAGAACAGGGCCGGTGATAGCCTGTCCAGAGGAGTGATGGAGAAGCGATACCCTGTCCCAGGACAGAAGAATCTGACACCTTTGATACCAGTGTCCCCAAGCCTTGTCCCAACAGATTCTCACAAGCAGTAGACAAACTAGAAAAGGATACTGGCAGGCATGCCATGGGGTAGGGGTTCTGCTGCTAGCTGTCTTGTGGTCCCTTCTGTCCTCCTATGAGTGTAGACATGGCACTGGTATGTGGCCACGTTTACAAGGCAGCTCCTCAGGGAACCAAGAGCCACAGGTGCTTACTGGTCCTGCCTCTCAGCAGTGGGCACACTAAGGTCAGTCAAGACATGGAAATGGAAGCCCATCCTTCCTGGAAAGTCCCACGCCCAAGAAGGTAGCTCACCAGGCCCAACAGGTCACTGCTCATCTTCACCAAAAAGCCAGGGAAGAGGTCATAAAAGATATGCAGAACCTTGATGACATAGCCCCGGCGGGCAGCCCGGGTCTGCAGGCGATGGACAGCTTGTTCAATCTGCAGCCTCTGGGTCTCCTCCATCAGCACCACCACATACGTTCCTGGCAGCCTCCAGGCCTCCTGATCCCCAGGAAGGAAGAGAAGCAGAGAACTTGAGAACCCCAGTGGACCCAGCATGACCTCATTCCAGTGTAGCATGCATACAGTAGATTTCCCACATTGTCTTGTTGTATGCACTCAGTTCCAATAGAACTTCATTTCCCTGGGAGGGAATCATCGTCCTCCTCCTCCTCCTCCTCCTCCACCATGAGACCTTCTGCCTCCCGAGTACATCCAGTGAGAGTAATCATAAATACTGTGTGTATATTGTTCACTGTTTCTCTGCCCATTCTTTGAACTCTGAACTATCCAAATAAACCCTCCACAGAATGCCAATAAAAGACTCTTATGCAGCACAGAGGCCCTGGTTTTGTTGAATCTTGAGTTGCACCAATCACTGGTGGATTGAAACATATGGTACCCAGACAGGGCCTGACCAAAACAGAAGGAATCTAATGAGAGGTATGTGGTTCTGGAGGAACACATAGGAGCCCACTCCAGGACACCAGGGTAATTGTGGGCACAAAGCAAAAGCAAAAGAAAAGGCCACATGTGCTTACTATGCTTGAGGCTGAAAGCATGACGGAAAAGACAAAAACCAGATCTCTAAAGCCTGTCAGAGCATATGGACACACTGCTGCTGGCTGCCACCATAGGGCACACTACACATATAAAGAAATGGAAAGGTGTTTTGTGTTATTTTAAACAAGTCAATGGGCAGGGAGAGCTATGCCCATTAAATGTCCAGCCCCTTTTAATCTGATAGCTTTAGTCACTCACCCCTGCAAACTCCCTCTACCCTGCTGGTACAAAGAGAAAGCACCAGATAGACAGCCCCTCAGACAGACAGACAGACAGACAGACAGACAGACAGACAGAAGTCGTCAAGCCTTGCCTGAAGCCTTCAGCTCCCCTCACCCCATTCCCAGTCTTCTGATTCTTCCAGCGATTCAGAAGACAAAAACTAGCCCTTCCTCGGCACCCCTACAAGTTGGTGCATTTGCATTATCCTGGGAAATTCTGTTAGCTCAAAAAGAAGGATCCCGAGGATACCTAACCTTGCCTCTTGTATTTCCAACCCCTTCAATCCTTGGGTCCATCACCATCATGAAGGGTTGACGATGCTTTTCCTCAGTGAGGAATACACGCAGTGTGAGCCAAGTCCCTTCCCTATAGGGCACTTGGGAGTTTTAAACATCTCATGCCCTCCTCAGAAGCTGTGTCTCCATATAGCTTTGGAATTGTTGAAGAGGACTTCTGAAGCAGGTCACCTAATACCCCATGAGTGGGACACGCTTTCCAGGACTTGTTTAAAACCTGCTAAATCCCTTCAATTCAGGACTTGATGGCATAAAGAGACTGTTAATCAAACAGCACAAAATCAAAATGCCAGTCCTTCCAGTGGTGACCAGCACTGAACAGCCTGTGGAGTTAGGACAGAAGATAGGGTTTGAGAAGCAAATGTGTTATGACCATTAGACAGTAAACCAAATGACTGCTGTGTTAGAGCTGAAAAAGATTTCTATGCCTGAAAAGATGATTACATAATGGCCTTTAATGCCTATACGCCACTGCTAAAGGGGGCGAAGAAGCATCTTGCCCAGTGTTCCTTCGGTGGAAGAAAGTATTCCTCCCAGGAGACTTAACTTATTCTTTGGGAAGAGAGATCACACAACAGAATAGTGTTGGAAAGTCAATTACGTCTATGCTATCCCAGTCTTGCCTACAGATTGGGAGTGAAACCAGAGAGATAGAATAGACAAACTGTAACTAGAAGGGACCAAACAGTGGCTAAAGCACAAGTCTCCCAGCTACGCAGCTATTTGTGCTACTGAGGTGTAAACATTTCCGAACATGATGGTTGGCAGGAAGGGAAGGCATGGGTCACACTCTGCAGCCTCCTTATTACATCCATCTGTCTACAGAATCCATGGCCTGGTCACTCAGCTGATGATACCCAAAGACCTTCCTAATCACACCTCCGCGTTCAGTGACCCATCCAAGGTAATTAACTCCCTTCCTATACCAACACTTCTGACTCCCTCCAGAAGCAGCCCAGAGGAGAACACCCGAAGGCTTCGGTTTTAATCTCATCTCCAGTATTTTCTGGCATTTTGGCCCTGAGCAAGTGACTCAACATCTTAGAGCCCCAGATAGCTCTTGTGTTGCAGAGCCCATCAAACTCACAAGATACACCTGCAAGGATACTGGAAAGAGACGAGTGTGTACAGTCCCTAGCTGGGTGCTTGCCAGATGGAGGCAGGTGAGACGATCCCTGGAAGGAGCAAGACCACACCTCCATTCAGAGAGAGAAGAGCCAAGAGCAGGGGCATGGGAGCAGAGGCACCTGTGCAGAAACCTTCCACAGACCCCCCAACACCCAATGGCCAAGGAGCAATGTCGACGCTCCTCCTTAGCTTTGATCTTAACCTTTGACTCTCTACAGAGGAGCTCAGTCCATATCCTTTGTTCAAGCCCTCAGGGTCAACCGGATTTGGGGATTCAAACTCCACTTGCATTCTAGGAAGGGAGCAATGGGCAGTGAGGAGTCAGCTCAGGGGTCAGTGCAGCAAATGTCTGACTATCCACATTCACCCTGGTGGAATGAGTTGAAGATTCTTGATAACCTTGAATCAGATCAGAGCTAAAGCTTTACCATCAAGTAAACCACAAAGGACCTCTGGGGTTCACATTTCAGAAGACAGAGTAAGGGCTGCAGACGCTTGAGCCTTCTTCTTCCTCTGCCTCTGGCTGCCCTGCCCCTTCTTTCATGCCACGTCCTCTCTAGAACATTCTCATGCTACCTTCATTTGCTGAACTCCTAGCGACGCCTCAAAGCTCAGTCTACAATGCCCTCTGCCAAATGAAAAGCTAGGAAAGAACTGGGAAGGTGCTCTGCAGTGGAATGAGTTGTCCAGGAGCCAGGGGCACGCCTCCTCTCTCTGGGTCCCGGTATCTCATGGCTAGGATAAAAAGATTAGACTAAAATTTTTTGCCAAAATTATTTTTATTCTAAATTTTATTCCCATAAAACATTCATTGAATGAGTGGATGAATAAGCAAATTTTAAGGTGTTCCTGAACCCTCAGATTCACACTCACTTCTGCCCACTCATCTCTCAAAACACGGTACTCAGTGTTCCTGTGCCAGTCGATCTGGGTGCTGTGGTGATTAGAACTGCCTTATCTGGGACTGGAAAGATGGCTCAGTGGTTAATAGCACTGACTCCTCTCCCAGAGGTCCTAAGTTCAATTCCCAACAAGCACATGGTGGCTCACAACCATTTGTAATGGGATCTGATGCCCTCTTCTGGTGTGTCTGAAGAGAGCAATGGTGAATACATAAAATTTAAAAATAAAAAAAGAACTGCCTTATTTGTTTGTGGCAGGGTTTTGCTATATAGCCCAGGCTGGTCCTCAATTTACAATCCTTCTGCTTCAGCCTCCTGAAAGCCAAGATTACAGGCATACCTGGCTCTAAAATGTCCTTTAGTACTCTGACCATGACTCCACATCCTTTTAGGTACAGAGCATGGGGAACATTGGGAGGGGTGATTCGAGTTGAGAACCTGACACCGTTCCACCAGCACACTGGCTGGGGTTAGGTCGCTCCCAGAAGCCCTTTCTCCCTTCTGCCCCATTAGCAGTGGCCAGGTGGTCACACTGCAGTGGGCTATAATCCCAAAGTGATCTCTTTCCTGGTTACATCAGATCACCCATGTGGACACCGAAGGACCGTTACTTCCCTTTTAACAAAAGCTCGAGACAAAGTAACTAGCCACCCAGGGCCAGGTGAATGACTCCAGAATCCAGCCCCAAGTCCATTTCCAAGCCAGACAAAAAACCTCAATAGAACCCTGGGAAGATTAACTTGGAGGGAACTGCTCAGGCAGGAGCTTCCTGTGGCCCAGAGCCAGAGGCGGATATGCCCAAGAAGCTGACCCCATCCACCCACGCATTCACCTACTAGTGCTCCCAGTCCTGAAGCTCTGACACCCTTCCCCTAGATCAAGGCCTAAAGAACCCCAACAGGCACCCAGGATGACTGTTGGCACCCAGTTGAGAAAGATGTGCCACTAGAGTTCTCAAGCCCCCCGATGCCACCTTACTTCGGAGGACACCCTTACTACATGACCACACCGTAGCATGCTCCCTGCCTCACACCTTAGGAACCAAGCCCCGCAGTACCTTTAGCACGTGGCCTCCCCTATCCCATCCCATCACTCTCTGCCACAAGGAACAACTTTGCGCTAGGTCTTGGCCCCCTACCTCGCACCCCAGGGCTGCACTTCGAAACCACTAGACGCCTGGATGAGCAGAGAAGACCCTCGGAGAACACCACCCCAAACCCAAAGCAACACTGTTGCCTGGCATCCCGCACCCATACCTTGGAGCAACGGCGGAAGGAGGCAGTGGCCACGTGTGCGGCCTCATCAGCCAGGTCATCCTCCTGGGATGGGAGGGCTAGCATCAGCTCTTCGTAGTCTCCATCCTCGTCCTGGGCACCGGCGCCCGTGGGGCACAGTAGCAGCAACAGCAGCAGCAGCGGCACCGACAGAGGCCGTCGCGGCCTCGCAGAGCAGTGGGTGCCCATCGGGGCGAGGAGAGGTGCGCGCGGCCGCGGTAAGAACCTGGACGCGTGGGACACGAGGCACCCGGCTCCGGGACAGCGGGCTGTGGTGTCCCTGGGAAGCCAAGCACTGGCTCAGTTCTCTGGTCTCAGAAAGAGAGAGAACGGGAGCCACCAGCAGCCCGCGCGTCCACGTGAAAGTTGGAAGCCTTTTAGAGTGCGGGTGCTGGACACCTGGGGGCCGGGAGATCACGCCACCCCGAGCCCCATCGGAAGATCCTCTCTGATTAAACATTAACGGGCCCGGGTACTAAAGGATCGGGTTTCGGCCTCGCCCTCCCCAGACAGCGTCAAATGACGCTCAGAGAGAGGACGAAACCCCAAATCCTAATTGGGCTGCAAACCAGAGCTGCTACGTTCCCCCCTCTTACCCCCAACTCCAATCCTCACTCAGGTAGGGTGCCAACTCAGGCATGCTGAGCCCACCTTTTAGTGTTCTGGAGTCTGCTAGCCACCCCTGTGCTTCTCCTGGGCCCTCCTCCTGTGACCCATGGCTCCTCACAGCAGGCTGACTTTCCCTCACCTGCTTAAACTTTGCATTCCATACAACCGGTCCCCCTTCCCTCCCTGGCCTCCACCCCTGTGCTCCTTAGGCCCACCTGCACCTTAGCCTACCTGGAGAGACTGCTTTCTTTGAGTTCCAGCTACACTGATCACCTCAAGGTACAATTCTACAGAGACTCCACATTTAAATCTTCAAAGATGCCGGAGACTCAAACTCCACTGCAAGCACAAGCTGGGTCATTGAGTGTGTGTGTGTTTGGGTTTTGTTTTGTTTTTGTTTTACATACTGTAGCCAAGAAGAACTCAGTGGAGCAAGTGTCCAACTACACCAACTGTGTGCTGGGCAGAAGATGCAAAGGGGATCCCAGCCTCAGATCCTATGGTGGGTTCCGCAGACGGAAGGCATGAGGCCGGGCTCTGCTCTGAAGCAAGAATCCCAGCAGCTTCAGGATCCCAGTGGGCACTGCTCAGCAGTCTGACTCCAGTCCTGGGGTCGGAGGCAGATCCTTCCCACCTTTGTCTTTACCTCTCACCAGACAGCCCACTAGAGTGGACTGAAGGAAGGCTCTGGAGACCAAGCTGGTGTCATCCCTTTGTCCTGTTTCTTCATCCCCCACCGCATAGCCCACCATCTTGGCAGGAAATTGAGTTCATTTACATTCACTCAGAGATGGCTGGAGCCCCCCTGCCTTACTTGATGAACCAGGCTTTGGTCAGAGTCCTCACCAACGCTACCTGCAGCAAGAAGGTCCCTGAGCAAGTTTTCCTTGTGCTCCCTCCAGGAGGCCAGACTCTCACCCTTCAGGCCCACCCAGAGGATGATGAAGCTGTACACAGAGGGTCTCTGTGTACATCCACAGCCTCTGTCCAGTTCTCTCTCTCTCTCTCTCTCTCTCTCTCTCTCTCTCTTTCTCTCTCTCTCTCTCTCTCTCTCTCTCTCTCTCTCTCTCTCTCTCTGTGTGTGTGTGTGTGTGTGTGTGTGTGTGTGTGTGTATGTGGTGTAGGGAGATGAGGAAGGGGTAGGTACCCTGGGCTCTGTGACAGATGGAGGCAGAGGAGCAGTCAGGTCTCATCCCACACCCTCCACTGCATTCTCCACAGGAGTGGGGAGACTCCTCACTGAGTGCCTGCCACTTGGCTGAGTTTTTATCACTCATTAATTACACCCCCTACGGTAAGTTGCCTCAAGCAACTTCTCCCCCTTTTGAGAAGAATTTTCTAGCCCCAGCCACTGGTCACCAGTCTGTGGCCCTCTCCCCCAAATGTACTGGCTATCAAGTGTAAGTCGGTGGTTCTCAACCTGTGAGTCGAGGCCCCTTTGTGGGTTGAATCCCCTTCACAGGGATCACATATCAGGTATCTTACATAACAGATATTTACATTACAATTCATAGCAGTTGCAAAATGGCAGTTACGAAGTAGCAATAATTGTATGGTTGGGGTCACCACAACATGAGGAACTGTATTAAAGGGTCGCAGCAGTGGAGAGGGTTGTGAACCACTGACACACGTTTACTGGGAAGTTCTTCCTCCCACTCCTGAAATCATAGTAGTAGGTTTGAAAATGTCCACTCAAAAGATGTGACCAACCATGCGTGACCTTACTCAAAGGGCTGGTTTCATAAACAAAAGAATAGGAATAAGCAAAAGCCAGAGAAACCCAGGGAAGAGGCTGGGCAAAGACAGAGGCACAGATGGGAGAGATGTTGACACAGGAGTGCCTGGGGGTGTCCCATCCTGGGAGAAACTAGGAGGAGTTCTCCATAGCCTTTGGAGAACACAGCTCCTCTCACCCTTGGTTGAGACTTCTGGCCTCCAGAATCCCAAAATAACAAGGTTCTGCTGTTGTTTGAGACAACCAAATTTGTGATCATTTGCATTAGCGTCTACAGAAAATGAATATTACCACTTATTGGGAATCCTTCAGAGATGCTACGATTTTATAAAATATTTTCAATCTGAATTTGAAACATTTAACCTTTTACTTCTATTGGGGAGGTGGTGAGGAAATACTTTGTCTTTCTAGATGCTGGAAGCTCTAGTATCTTGTCCTGCATGTTAGTTACCTTTTTTATCTGCTCTGAGAAATATCTGAGAAAAGCAATGTAAAGAAGGGTTTATTCTGGCTTACAGGTTGCCAGCATAGTCTATCATTGCAGGAAGTGTAGCTGCAGGTGCAGCTGCTCATGTGATCACATCTGATCACATGACACATCTGATCACATGATCACATTATATCACATGATCACATTGCACCCACAGTCAGGCAGTGGAGAGAGATGAGCACTGCTGTTCTTTTTAAGTCAGTCCAGGAGCCATCTTCTTTCAACTAACCCAATCTAGAAACTCCCTCACAATCTTGTCCAGAGGCTTGACTCTTGTGTGATCAGATCCTGTCAACCATGAGATCCAGCTGTAGGGTACCACAGTTACCTCCACCCCAACCCTGAGGTGACCTAAAATCACAGAGTGATTGACTGTGCTCTTACCAGCTTGCAGGTCCCCCCACCCCTGCAGATTATAAGCCAAGCTGGAACCCTGAATATTCCATGGCACTACCAAGGACTGCTAGATTGTGGCCCAAAATACCTGGGCTCCACCCTGAGCCAAAGTCATTAAAGCCACATACCAACTCCACCTTGCCCCTCTTGCTACTGTGTCATAAAGGAACCATGTCAGAAATACAGACAGACACTTGCATCTTCCTACAACATCAGAATTTCATGCTATGTCAGTTTCCCCAACTGTAATTCACTAAGTGATCTTGATTTCACTGACTAGTGGACACTGGCCATCACAGATTCCTTTACTCCAATCTTAATTACTAATACTAACTCTGAGGTCACACACTACACTCTGCATAGTTTATACGCACAGCAAAGTTGAACCAAATCCTTGAGTTCCTCATGGACTCTCACTCATGCTTAGCCTCCCCTACTACCAGCATCCCCCACCACCGTGGTCCATTTGATCGGCCTATGCTGACTCCATCTACTATGATGGTTACAGGCTGCACTGGAGGCAGATGGGGAGAGCTGACAAGGAGCTCTCCATGGGGGACTAGACGCTTTGCCAGTTTTAGGGCAGAGCAAAGCTGTTCCAGGGTCTGAAATGGCTCCAGCAGACACCTGGGGACAGAGGCAGAGGTCCTTTCCTGTAGTGATTTTCCTGGACACAGCTGTGGCAAGAGAAGAGAAGACAGGTTGGTGTGTCTGACACATCTCATTCTTGGACTGCTACTTTTATAGTCCCAGATGAGGGGACTATGTTTGGTGTTCTGAATAAGTTCACAGGCTTGCTTTGTCAGGTATCTTATGCTGCCCTGTGTCCACGTGCCCCTGGTCTACTTTGCTAAGTTTGTAGATGACAGTTTTTACATTCAAGAATAAGTTGCTCATCAATCCGGGTCTTGTGCTTCATGCTGGGTGGTTGTTTACATCCACAAACAAGAGACAAAGTCACCCTGCCTCATCACATGCACTCAAAGTGGAGTCAAATATGGCTCTAAAAAAAAAAAGAGTTCACTCAGCCAGGCAATGGTAGGGCACACCTTTAATCCCCCCTTGGGAGGCAGAGGCAGGCAGATTTCTGAGTTCGAGACCAGCCTGGTCTACAGAGTGAGTTCCAAGACAGCCAGGGCTACACAGAGAAACCCTGTATCCAAAAACAAACAAACAAAAAAATCAAGACAAAAAAAAAATGAGTTCACTCAAGTTGGATCTGACCTGTAAGCCTACTCTGTGAAGACTAGCATTCGTGGCTCTAAAAGATGCCATGTACGCGTCAAAAGGAGGGGATCAATTAATAGTCCTACACAACTATGATGTCCATGAACCACAATGACCAGCATGACATTAAAATACTTAGGGTCACAATAGTGACACACGTACTGCCTTAGGGTTTCCATTGCTGTGAACAGACACCATGACCAAGGCAACTCTTATAAAGGAAAACATTTAATTGGGTTACAGTTTCAGAGATTCAGTCCATCATCATGGTGGGAAGCATGGCAGTGTGCAGGCAGACATGGTGCTGGAGGAGCTGAGAATTCTACATCTTGATCCACATGTAGCAGAAGGAGACTGGATTCCACACTGGATGGACCTTGAGAGTAGGAGACCTTGAAGCCCACCCCCAGTGACACACTTCCTCCATCAAGGCCACACCTACTCCAACAAGGCCACACCTCCTAATCATGCCACTTCCCATGAGCCAAGCATTCAAACACATGAGTCCATAAGGACCATACCTATTCAAACCATCACTTGAACCTTGATGGTAACCAAGCTCTCTAAGTCTGTCTAAGGCCCACTCAACAAAAGGGATCTCATACATGGTACTGGAAACCTAGCCAGCTTCCCAGAGCCAGTGAACAACGACAATGACAATACACAACACGTCAAAGTAGATAGAGGGAAGTCCATGAGGCCTCAGCCCTGGACAAAGAACCACAGACAACCAAGGGATGTTGAGAGTGAAATAGTTTTCAAGGAATGAGATGTCAGCCCTGAAATTGTATACATACAAATAACATTATTCATACTGAGCAGGTTGCATTCGTGTGTGTGTGTGTGTGTGTGTGTGTGTGTGTGTGTGTGTGTGTGTCCATCCTATATTTGTCCCACAGTTCTTTAGTCAGCCTCCTGTCCTTGAGCCTCTCCTCTTCTTGGCTGTCACATTCAAGTGTGTGAGGATGATTCATGCTTCCTTACATGTGTGACACGACTTGTTTCATGAGCTCTTAGAAATGGAATTGAGAGGCTTTTTAGTGCTCTCATCCTTACCCTGAAGAAAGCTGACTCCCTGGAAGATAGGCTGGGATTCACTCCACAGGAGCTCAAACCTTAGGGTTTATAGGGATGAGGCTTCCTTTCAGCTTTACCTCTCTGTCCACAAAGGAGGCTGGTCCTCCTCAGGGGCCAGGGGAGAAACAAAGAAGGCAGTCAGGCGCCCATAAGCCACCATGAGCCTGCAGTGCTGGTGACTAAGGAAGAGGGAGGGACTGTGAACATGGATGTTCTTTGAAAGCCAGTAACTTCCAGGTTGGAGGGCAGGAAGAGAGAGAGAGAGAGAGAGAGAGAGAGAGAGAGAGAGAGAGAGAGAGAGACTATGGCGGTGTAGGGGTGGACACTACATGGCTAGAAGGATGGTGTCCTTGCTTTCAGAGCAGGAGACCGGGCTCTCTGTTTACACTTTTTGATCTCTTGAGCCATTCACTCACTAGACTCCATGAATCAGGAGGGAAGATGCTGAGCTGAGAGTATTAGTGGCATCAATGGGGACCCAGAGATCACTGAGGGAGCCTATCAGGCAGGGAAGTGGCCCTGGGACAAATTCAAGTAGCAGATGAGAACTGTTATAGCAGAAATGTTACTATAACTATGACCAGAAGATGGCATCTGGTAACCAAACTCAGCACAGGAACATCACCAAATGAGCCCCTAGGGAAAAGCTTCTTCCTGCAGGAGAGGCAAGGCTGGTACAAAGCAGAATCAGCTGGGTGGCTGGGTGGGGTTTTATTGCACTGGGTGACTACAGCTAAATATCATGCAGATTTCCAAGGGACATCTGGCTATTCTAACCACACAGAAGTGACAGGTGCTTGAAGCCATCAGGATACTAATCACTCAAATGTGATCATTAACAAATGCATCTAAACATCACACTTCACACACACACACACACACACACACACACACACACACACACACGCACGCATATTGCTATGTAGTAACTAAATTTTAAAAATAATTTTAAAATGCACTCCAAAATAGACAGTGGGTGAAAGGTGTATGGGGCCAAAGAAGCTTTCTCTTCTCACAGGACAGAAGAGGTAGGACATGCTGGGCTGCTAGAAAACTCGGTATTGAGGGAGGAGCTGGCAGTGCAGGTGAGAGAAAGTATTTCATAGGGAGAAAAGATGCTCTCAGAGTCACTGAGGAGGGCAGAGACCCTTCACACCAACAGAAGATACAGAAAAAAGGTACATGTAGTCAGATGTTGGGGCAGGGGATGAAGAGAGAGAGAAGGCGTGCCCACTATGGTGGGGGAGGGGTGGACACTACATGGCTAGAAGGATGGTGTCCTTGCTTTCAGAGCAGGAGACGGGGGAGTGGGGGGGACAGCAAGGCATCAGCTGCTGGGAAGGATGGAGAGGGAGTCTTGGAAGTCTGAGAGAACAGCAAGACCAGCCTTGGGCGAGACAGCGCTGTCTGGGATCACAAACTCTCTCTCTGAGACCCTGTAACCTCATTTGTGTAGTGATGAGAATAGACCAAGCTTCTTAATTCTCTAAGAACTGTGCTGGAATTCATGTGCTTAAACCATCACCTGCAAAGTGTAAGTTGTTCTTCTTGTTTTGAGGCAGTTTCTCCTTCTGTGCCCAGGCAGGTCTTGAACTCAGAGCAATCCTCTTGCTTTAATTCCCCAGCTTCTGGGTGTATAGGCGCAAGCTATAATATCCAGCTGTTTGTTTGTTTGTTTGTTTGTTTGTTTGTTTGTTTTATAAATGACCAATCATTTTGGTCATTTTTTAAAAAGATTTATTTGTTTATTTTATGTCTGTGAGTACACTGTCTCTCTTCAGACACACCAGAAGAGGGCATCAGATCCCATTACAGATGGTTGTGAGCCACCATGTAGTTGCTGGGAATTGAACTCAGGACTCCTGGAAGAGCAGTCAGTGCTCTTAACCACTGAGCCATCTCTCCAGCCCCCAGCTGTAAGTTTTTTAATTAAAATAAACAGCAGAATCTGGTGGCATACACCTATAATTCAAAGACTTGGGAGACAGAAGCAAGGGTATGACTGTAAGTTTTAGGCCAGGGACCTGAGGCTGTGGGCAGGGGAGGCTCCAGGAGTGTTGCTGAGATTAACCTAGTGGAGGGAAAGTGTGGAAGGAGGTGGGCAGCGCTGGGCAAAGAGGATGTCTGTGATGATTGACAGCTGGGTAAGCTGCTGGGAAGGAGGGTGTAGTCAGATGAGAGCAGGTGACAGTTTTAACACAAGTGCTGGAAGAGACACAGGTACTACAGGACAAGGTCAAGAATTCAATGGGGGGAGGGGAGGCTATGTGAGTGACAGGAGGGCCTCTGTCATAGAGGTGACGGCGAGCTAGTCAGAATGAGGTCTTTGTGCAGCAGGGCTAGCATGGAGGGGGGTATGGTGACCCACTGTGGGTTTGTGGGGGACAAAAGACAATGGGAGAGGAGATGATCCTAAGGAACTGTGTCTACGCCTCTGAGAAAGGCTGGGGAAGACAAGGTAAGAAGGGGATACGTAGGAGACAAGGCATTCTAAAGCAAGGCAAGAGGGATGTGTATGGAGAGACCACAGAAGACAAGAATGGGGATGGGCCACGATGTCTTGGGCATGATGAAGCTAAAGACCAAACGCCCCACCTCTCACGCCCCACCTCTCGTACGAAGCACTGGAGGTCTAGGAGCAGTGACCACAATGAACCAGCAGAGGGCACAAGTACAACGAGTGAGACATCTCAGCCTGAAGACAGATGAGGCAGAGCCCAGTGCTACAAACACTCTACAGTGCTCTAGAGAGACCCAGCCCTATCTCCACATCTCATGGTGGTGGCCCAAGCACCGCACATGGGAGCAGGATCTATGGGTCCAGTTGTTATGGCTGCCACATGCTAGGAGCGGTGTGTAGCACAGCCCAGGTATCTGGGGTACAAGTATGTCTTTAATGTCTCTTGAGGCGGAGACAAAGGCATTGTCTTTCCTGAGAGTATAGAGAATCTGAAAGGTTAGGAACAGAAGAGGGTTTTGACTGTAGCCCTGCTGAGTAAAGCTTTTACATAGGCACGTGCACGGCACACACACACACACACACACACACACACACACACACACACGTTTGCACACATGGGATCTCCTCGAGGTTCCCCACAGTCCTTGACAGTCTTCTTCTCTACCTTCTTCTTCTACCTTCCCTGTCCTGACGCCCCTGGCAACCCATCCCCCTCCAAGCATGCCCACACTTCTTCCATCCCCTAAAATTAAAATGAAGACAAACAACAAGTTCCTTCTGTCACCTCAAGTATAATAGACACGGGGTCACAGCTGTAGACAAGACAGTAGGAGCCCAGTGTTCTGCCTGAGATGGTGATTGGAGTTCCCAAGGACACAATGGATATGTGTGCGTGTCAGAAAGAGAGTAGGAGAGACTCGCTTCTAAGTAGGTACACCCCTGCGGCCCCTCAGCTCCTCCCACAGCACACCCCACACCTGCTGCTTGGTCACATGCTCGGATCAAGACTCCTTATGCTGTGCTTCTCCCCATGCTCCAGGATGCCTGCAGCTGCGCACCGGATGTGTGGCAGCCTGTGAGAAGGTCAGCTTCCTCTAACACCATGGGGTCCTGCAATGCTCAAACTGGCTACAACGCCGCTCCTTCCTCCTGCAGCCCATTCCCAGTGGTCTTCCCTCTAACAACAGCACAGATCTTTCCAGACTCTACAAGGCACCCTCCTTCAGGCAGCATCCCTTGACCTCTCCTTCCCACCCTGACTCCTCTTTGCCAAAGCTGTGAATATCGCTGTGTGCCCATCTCTCCCTCCCCTCTTTTTCTCATTCTGTTTGGATCTGGACAAAGTGCTTTCAGAGCCTAGCTGCCGTTCAGGAGTGGCTCTCTGCTGGGTGTGGTGGATCCAGTGCAGAGGCAGAGGCCAGCAAACACACAGACCTAAGGGAACAGTGACAGTAGCCATAGTGGGAGGTGAAGGGTGGCGAAGGGGCCTTGCAGGGGAAGGTCAGGTGAGGCTGTACAGTGTTGCCATGGCACCCATTTGCCCACTCCCATTCTATTCCCTCATCAATAAAATGGTGACCATAACTCCGACCTCACCAAGGGGAGGGGAAGCCAGCCGAGAGAGCAGCTGGGAAGTGTTTCAGGTTTCACCACACTGACGGAATTCATATCCACCGGTCAAACACAGAAGGACAGTGTCCAGGTATGATGGCAGCCTCGCCCTATGATCACCCAACCCTGCCCTGGCTGCAGATTTGGATCTGAAAGACCCCAAGGGCATGAACCCCATTGGCATCAAGTGAGGAAAGGGATGGAAAGGAAGGAATGGAATCCCCAGCATCCAGAGCCTCAGGGCAAGTGTCAGGGAGTGGAGAATAGCCATTAATGTGAAGAGGTTTCGGGTCTCCAGGCCAGAGTGCTAATGATGCAGGGAAGCCAGCCATCTGAAACCCCCTGGCAGCACCCAAGAATAGCCAGCTTGCTCTCCACTGTAGGAAAAGAGAAACTGAGGCTGAGGAGGACTACGAGGTCCAGGCCATACAGAGCGCTGTCTTTGGTTTGGCCATGGCTGTCCCTGGCATGTTCACCAAGGAGAGAGTTGTTGGCATCTCCCCAGTGTCCCCTCCAATTTCCTATGCTCTCCCCCAGGGTCACTTTCACAGGGTTTCCCAACCTGAGTTTGTTGTGAGAAGAGCCACCTGGGCAGCTCCCTGCATGCCTCTGTTTACATCAAACAGATTGCAGCTGCCACCTGTCAGCCCCACAGCCCCTGGCACGCTGAGCAGCAGAGAAGGCAGGGCCCTGGGCTCAGGTACAGACCTTGTGTCCTTGAGGGGTTGGGTGATCATTGCAGAGCCTCAGGGCACCCTGTCTCCTCACATCTGCTACTGACCTACCAAGGTTGGGAACACACACTCCCGTGGGGGACGGCTTTAGCTTTAGTGTCACATGCCACACTCAGTGGGCATTTGAATCTGTTCTTTAAGGTGCCAACAGGTGACTGACTGGATATGAGGTCCTTCCCAGGAACCTGATATTTTGTTTAGTTAAAAAAAAATAGAATCAATATTTGTTCCTAAATCTAAACCCATTTCTCATTATTTACACATTTTCTGTAAAAATAAAAATTATAACATGAAAATGGGAAGAAAAATCCCACTTAAATGGCAACCTTTAAGCTCTCGCAATCACTTCTGCACACGGATACTATGGGCTTACTCCACACCTATTGAAAGTGAGTGCATTTGGCTGCAACTGCAGTAGCTTAAAGAAAGAGGTGGACTTTTCTCAGTTAGGCAGAGTGCTTAAGGCTGCTAACTAGTCCACTGGCTCAGCAGAGTCAGGGCCTTTCTGTGGTTCTCTTGGACTTTTCCTCGTGGCTGAAATATAACTGCAGCAGCTCCATCCATTGCATCCATGTCTGAGACCAGCAAAGGCAGTCAGTTCTACATTTCTAATGGGAAATCAAAGTGTTTTTCAGGTAGAATTCCAGCTGGCTGTTCCTTAAGGCTCATTCATTATAACTTTTGATCTTGTGGACATTCCTAGCAGCAAATAAGATTGTCATAAGTGCCTTTGAACCAGTCATAATTAATCAACTGCAAATAGAATTGACATAAGTGCCTTTGAGCCAGTCATAATTAATCACCTGTGAGTGGGCATGTGATCGCCACAAGCAAAATCAAGGAAAGAGAGAAGTAACAGTTTCCTGCTGCATGTGTGTTGTTTTATAGTCTGTCACCTTTCTCTTAACTATAGACTAACAAATTGTTCCGCATCAAGGAATACACTCAGTCACTCATTTAAAAAATAATTTATTGAGAACATGCTGCACTCTGATGGGCACTGTGGGTATAATAACAAGCATCATGGAGCCCCACTGTCATGAGGTAGAGAGCTTCTGAAGCACACAGAAGCTACAGGAGAAATGCACAGAAAGTGTGAGGCTTCGGTTTTACTGTGTGGTACAGAAAAACAGGTCTGGGCTTGACTCAACAAGATCGGCCTCCATGCTGAGATCATGGCATTGAATATAGGGCCACTGTGTTAAGTGGGGGCCACTATGTTGAGTAGAGGGTCACCTTGTTGAACGGAGGGCCATCATACTGAGAGGAACATTACCGTGTTGAGTGCGGGAGTTTGGACTGCTGAGTGGAACGTCAACAATTTCAATGGAGGGTCACTATGTTGAATGATCGGTCACTGCATTGAACAGACCATCGCTGTATTGAGTGGAAGGTTCCTAGGTTGAGTAGAGAGTCATCACATTGAATGGAGATTCACCAAATTGAATGGAGGGCCGTAACTCTGAGCATCTGTACAGAGTCCTCTTTCTGGGGTTGCAGTGGGCAATCAATGCTACTCACATCAACCCGGAGGGAGGCTGCAGCAAGAATTCCTCGCTACCCACCCCAATGTTCTGAGGTCCCGAATGAAACACACGCAGCCTTATATTTTAACATGCCTTAAGCGGCTCAATGGCTGGACAATTCCTTAAACTTCCACGTGGCTAACACTTCCCCTCTGATACTCCTGAGTTATTACTTGCTAAAATCTACGTTCCATCTTTGCTGCTCTAGACCCAGTGTGGGGTGGGACCCTGGGGCCGCTCTTCCCAGGCCCTCATATGGCTGGTATACTCTGCTGTACCTCTCAGGCCTGGACCTTACTGCCTTCCCCACATAGTGGTTCTACCTCCTCCTTCCTCTCACGGTCCTCTTGCTTGAGAATCCTAAAGTCACACCTCTGCCTCTCTGCCTAGCCATTACCTGCCAGCAACTTTATTTACCAATCAAAGCCAAATAGGGCAGGGACCCTCAGCATCTTACACATGGATTCTCATATACTTTGGGGGACTGTTTAACCAACCTATTGGTATTGTTTAGATCTTAGCATATTTTACCAGTCACTACTGTCTGTAAGTCTGCCTTAACACACTGCCTGATTACCTTAGGATAAATTTCTATTCTAAATCACAGTTCCCAGAAGTGATATTGCTGGACTGGCACTGGCTGCTGGGACTGAAGCTCACTGTGACCCTTCTCTTCTCAGAGCACCCACCCCTTACTCTCCAAGACAGCTTTCCCCTGCCTCATCTCCAATACCACTTTCTGTCTCACTGTTATCTTTTCAAAACGTTGCAGAGTTACCAGGGCAGCATTATACCTGGTTGGCTTTGTTTGCATTCCATTCATGTTCCTGTAGCTGATGGCCTTTTAGCTCTCTCCTTATGAGATTTTAGCTCTTGGGCATGCACACACACACACACACACACACACACACACACACACACACACACACTTCTCTTATATGTATTACAAAATCCCCTCCTTCTGTGTCCTTGTCAAACTAACCCTAACCCTCTGGCTTCCCATGGAACACCCAAACCTCCCAAATCCAATCCTGTCTCCCCATCCTCCCACCCTCTCCTGCCACCCTCCATGCCTGTCCGTGGCCATCTGCTTCAGAGCCAGTCTGGGATATGAAGGGTGAGTCTCCCCTGGCCTCTGCACAAGTAGGATTCCATCAAGTTCCCTCTAGGGAGGACCACCCACAGAACAGGCGTGTGCCTGGCTGGATGTGTGCCCTTGCTCGGTCTCTGCTCGTTCCCCTTGCTTGCTCCCCTTAGTTACTCCCTTGTTCACTCTCAGTCAAGTTCTACCCTTCTGTTCCTCCTTAGGCTCATCCCTGAGCTCTCAGAGAGCCATTAGCTCGTTCTACAGCTGTCCCAGGGGAGTCAGGCTCCCCTGACAGGCAAAAGCCAGCCACATCTCTGTCCTCAGTACCTAGCACAGGGGTGGCACTGTGTGAGAGTCCTCATAGCTAGAATGTATTAATTAATTAATTAATTAATTAACAAATTCTTTCCATTCCCAGCCCCTAGCCTGGTGAGTGGACATCTAAAGCATGCTGTTACCATCTGACCTGTGGTCTCACTTGCTCTACTCATCCCAGATCTAAGTGCAGATGACTCACGGACAGCTTGCGAACTTCCACCTTCTACAGTGGAGCTGTCATCTACTTTAGTGGCTTCCTGAGACCCGGAGTTGACTCTGGGTCATCTCAGAGCTGTACCCTGTCTGAACTAGGGCTCTAATGCCTTGGGGAGACGCACTGGGCTCTGCTTTGCTGGATGGCTGGGCCTGTGATCAGCAATGAGGATGTGGAGCCCTGGTCCCGAGGCCTTCAGGCCTGACCTGGCATCCAGTGAGGGCTGCAGGTGCAACAAGTCTTCACAGGCATTCAGTGCTGAATTCTAACCCCAGGCAGAACACAGGCGTCCTCGGGCCAACAGTGTGTCCTGGGTCCCTTTTGTCCCTGTTAACAATATGGCCCCTGTTAACTGTATCCCTCAGCATTGCCTTCCTCAAGTCACTCCTCTGCTCATGTCACCACTTCTCCCTTGCTGTTAAGACCAAATCTGGCTCCATGCAGAAATTCAAGTAGCCCCAGACCCCTGCAACCTCCCTCTCCCTCCTTGACTTCCACCATTCCAAGCACACCAGTGTCCCCCAGTTTGGGAGACACCCTTTCTTCCCTTCCCACAACAGAGCTGACCTCTGTCATGCCTGCTGTCTGAGATCCTCGTCTCTTCGTTTTTCTGTCTGGGCTCCAGCTTGAGGTCCTTCATAATCCAATCACAAGGAAACAAACAAAACACGGAAGCTCCCTTTCTTCCATCATCTATGTCTTCCCCATTCTGAGTGAAGATGGGGAGGGTGTTTTTAACCCACCAGATCCATCCCCTGAGTTTGGAAATGTTGGTGACAGGGTTTGAGTGCCAGCCCTGTGCCTATAATGACGCCTGGCGTCAAGGTTCTGAACACAGTCTGCTCATTTTTGCAGATGACAATAGCAACCGTAAGCGTGGTTTGTGGAGGGCTGATTGGCACCATGTGCATGCCACCCTCTCTGTAAACAGCAACCCATCTAAGTCACTACAGCGTGCCTCTGATCTGTGTCACTGCCTCTGCTTTATGAATAAGGACAAGTAAGTTCAGAAAGATGAAATCTCTTGGCTGTAGACACAGAGCTGACCAGATGGAAGCCCGGCTTCACATTCATGATAGATACTCTAAGGCTGGCCTTCTGTGCCAGGCTGGGGATCACTGTGCCCATGCCAGGAAGCTGCAGAGTGGGCACCTGGCTCCTCCAGCTCTGCTCTGTCCCGCATAACTGCTGCTGCTTGCTTTCCTGAGCAGGGAAGGGTTGTGGGAAGGCCCCTAAAGACTTCCCATTTCAGGAACAGAGACCACAATCACCCAACCATCCTAGGGAAGAAGGTCAGAAAGCAGAACCATGCACAACTGAGGAGACCCTGAGTGTAGAATGAAAAGGGAATGAGTTCTGCTCCAACATTGGGCAGGCTGGTCCAGGGAGCAGAAGAGAGAATTTGGGCCAAGCCTTGGGGTCTGGAAGAAAAGGGCATCCAGGAGCAGGTGTACCCAAGCCTAGGATAGCAGGAAGGTAGGTCTGCAGTGCTGGGCATGCATGACATAGCAGATGATTCATCCACAAAGAGCAGTAGAGGCCGGATGATGAAGGGCTGTGGAGTCAGGCTAAGGGATCTGACCGTTAGCAAAACACAGTGGGAAATGTGTGGAAGTCAGGGTGAGTCTCCCTCATCACAGCAGCAGGTGGGCACAGGTAGGTGCTCCACATAGCCTGACTGGCCACTCTGCCTTGCTTCTGTGTGCCTGGAGCTATAGAGTTAAAGCCAGGGATGCTATAGAAGGGCCACTGTGCACCATGTACCCTGCAAGGCACAGGCCTCCTGCACTCGTTCTTCCTCTCACTGGCTCCTGGGAGGCAGCAGCAACCTCCCCAGCAGCCCCCACTCCCTCAGGAGACGCCATGCTCAGCTCCATGCCACTTGATGCTAGAACATCTCCGGCACACGCTCAAGCTTCATCCTTGTGGGAGTTTTTCCACACTCCCTACCGAGTCACACTCCCTACCAAGTCACTCTCCTGTTGTCTCCTTAATGGGTGAGACACAGCTGATCGCCATGTTGCTAATGAGCAAACAGATGCGGAGAGAAGGAAGCCTAACACTGTTTGAATACCTGTGATGTGCCAGCAGGCACTGGACCCACTTGTTCAGCTTAGGCTCCATCCAGAGGGGTTATCTTCACTGCAGGAATGTAGACACGGGATCAGAGACAGTGACCTGTTCAAACCTGCTCAGCAAGGACCTGGCAGAAGATGGGTATGAACCCAGGTCTGTTTGTCTGAGATTTAGGACATTTGCCATGTGTGGTCAACTGATTGCCCTTTCCCAGGACTTTTTTGAGGACCAGATGGAATAAAGAATGTGACTGTGCCCAAGGACAGGGACTAGACATGCAGTCTTACCTCCTTCTACCTTCATGTATAGAGAAGGAACAGGTACCTAAGAAGGACTTCAGGATGCCCGGGCCACAACAAACCATTAGCAGGCCAGTGTTCAGGGCCCCCAGAACAACTGTCTGCCCTTGCCACTCCTCCACGGGGACTTCCTCCCTAGAATGGAAACTCCCACATCAGACAGGGAGAGCAACTACCAGGGTAAGCAAACTAGTACCTAGGTCTTGGGGGCTGGGATCCAGGGTGTGACACCCACCAGGTTCCTTCAGGCCCTCTGGCTACTCCAGGCCACCATGAGTACCTTGCTTCCCTCTGATCCCATCACATCTGGGGGTCATCCAGAGGCACTGACTGGTATCCCCCCACATTGAGTCAGGGAGGCAACAGAATAGAGGTCCACTGTGGTAGCTGCAGTGAACAACTAGAGAGCTAGAGAGGGCTAGAATGGGGGGAAGAGGGCCACTGCCCCTGCTGCCCAAGTTCGCAACCTTTCCTCAATATCAAAATCAACGGTGCCCTCTCCTCTGCCCATACCTGCCAGTCACCTGCTGGCTCCAGAGGCTGACAAGGAACCAGAAGGACTGAGATAGGCAACAGCAAAAGCAGCTTAGCTGAGGCACAGGCAAAGTAAATGGTGACTAAGCCATCAGAGGAGCAAACGCCACTCTGCTGCTGGCCATGCCCCCAATCACCTCTGCTCAGCCACTGCTGCCCTGTTATTACAGTGTAGCTTGGTCCAGCCTCTTCCCCTTCCAGAGTTGCAGGTCACAGGATCATAAATAGCAGCCTGCTTAGTGAAGCTACCTGACCTGGAGCAAAACTTGCTCCTTGTCAACCACCTGACATAAGCCCCGATCCCCCAGGGTATACTTTCTTGCCAAGCTTGGTGCCCCACATTGTCCCCCACCCATGCCACAAGCTGGCTTTGAATGTATGGTTACACTCCTCAGCTATTAGTGTAAGTGGGCTCATCCCAGGCAGCTCGGGGGCATGGTCTCACTTCAGGGTAGCTGGGGAAGCCACCTGTAGTCCCCCATGCCCCATCTATAGAAAAGGCAGAGCTAGCTTTCTCCTGCCCCATGGCTGGCAGCTAGAAGTCCTTGGTATCTGAGGCCTCTGCTGGCTATGATTCTGAGCATGGGCCTTTCCCCCAACAGCTATCCCACATGGCCACACTACTGTGTCTGCTGCTCCCTTCACAAAGAACCCTGGTGGCAGCCAGGCGTGAAGCCTCATTTTATTCTGCCCTGAGGGAAATGGGCAGTTTCACAGAAAAAGAATTGCAGGCGAATAAAGGTGA
This sequence comes from Rhabdomys pumilio, assembly GCA_030674055.1. Taxonomy (NCBI): domain Eukaryota; kingdom Metazoa; phylum Chordata; class Mammalia; order Rodentia; family Muridae; genus Rhabdomys; species Rhabdomys pumilio. The sequence continues at coordinate 41,298,216 of JANHMN010000004.1, read as the reverse complement.
CCTTTCAATGTGAAAAACATTTTTTTTTATTTCAGCCCTTGGTGCTGGCTCTGCTGTCTGATGTGGGTCACAGTTGTCCCTTCCTGAGTGAGCAGTACACAGCATCTGCTACATGTCATCTCACCCCTGGCTGGGACATGAGCAGGGTCACATGGTCTGTGACCTATCAGCAGAGAGGAGGTGCCTGGTGGATGTATCTTCACTGAAGAGGTAGACATGCCCCAGAAGTGGGGAGGGTTGGGGTGTGTCTCACTGAGCATCAGCGGAATCTCCTTCCCCCCGACCCCCCCACTGAGACCCCTGACCTTCTCCCAGTGCCCCACTCTTAGACATCTCAGAACAGATCTAGGTTGTGTGGACTTGGCTGGAGAAGGCAGCAACACCCTCCTCCTAATGACTCCTTCCATGCTGGGCTGAGAACAGAGGGCTCTGAAAGCTCTGCAGATGGGGGCTAGGGGGTGACTCTGGTCCCACCCCAGCTTCTGCTCCATGCTGTGTTCCCAACTTACAAGACAGTAAACTGAGATTGTGAGCCCTTTGTGGGAGGGTCAAGGACCAATGACTGCTCTCCAAGCTGAGTGCCTGGCACATGGCAGGTGTTCAGTAAATGCCAAGGGCAGCAAGCGGGATTAATTCAGCAGCTGGATTTTGTCCGTTCTAAGCCAATGCAAGTGTACTCCGTGAGCTGCTACTGGGTTCTTCTGGTAGCTTTTTGCCTGGTTTTATGACTGTCTAGAAGTCATTTTTTTTTTTTTGAAAAGTGGGTGCTGGAGACTAAGAGTCCATACTTGTCAAAATTGGGGAGGGTAACACTATCTGCAAAGGTTCCCAGATCAACTGAGATCGTCACATGCCAAGGGTCTCCTGAGAACTATGGTGAATGAGGCGAAGATGTTGTCCCAGGGCCATGGCAAGCAACAGACACAGAAATGGATGCACACGCCCCAGAGAAAAATTCTCATCTAGGGATTGGGATGCCAGGAAAACTAGCAGAAGAAAGGTCACTTTGGCAGGCATATAAGAATGAGTGTGAATTCACTCAGCACAAGGGGCCCTGGAAGAACATGGCTCAAGCAAGGGTATGGGCATGGACTTGGGCTAGGGTTATGAACAGGAGGGACCAGAGTGATATCCAGAGGTCAGATCAGGTCAGCAGATGTCAGCCATAGAGTCATAGATCCCAGAGCAGGAGAACTGCTGAAGACACTAAGCCAGGAGATGGCATCAGCTCTGAGAGGAGTGAGTCAAACAGCCATCAGAGGACCAAAACACAGTGGACATAGGGCTCTCAGGGGTCCTGGGTAGCACCACAGGAGGCCCAATCAGAAGCCAGTATTAGGAGATGAAAAAAAGAGCTTCTGAGGGTCTGCTGTAACACAGGACCTCAGAAAACCCCATTCTATCTGCAGGTCAGCAGAACAAACTACAACCAGAAGCATGTGGCTCGCTGAGGGGAAGACTGCTGCCCCCCAATGTGTGTTTCTTTTGATTCCCAAGATGCTTCAGTTCACTGCCTCACTGACCCTCCATACAACCCTGTTTGGGACTTGGAAAACCGAGCCCTTGAGGGGTCACATGAAGTGAGCAGCGCTGTCAGGCTAGACCCAGGAAGCAGTTTCATCTCAGCCCTGGACATCAGGCTCAAAGCCCAACTCTTTGTCGGGAAAGGGGTCCCCAGGGCTGTCGGGCAGCCCGTAGTAGAGATCTTCCTCCTCCTGCTCTGGTTCTTCCGCGCCTGCCTGGACAGTCTCCTCCTTCATTCTCAGAGACCATCGCTGCTTGCTGGGTAGAGCTGCCTCCTGCGCCTGCCCCTCCAGGACCATGTCCTCTGATGTAGGGATGTCATCAATCAGGGCAAAGTCACTGAAGCGATCCAGCGGACCCCTGCTGGCCCAGGGCACCTGCGGGTGTGGGTCATCCTTGTCGGGTGGGGATGGGTGAGGGCTGCTGCCTTCGCTGGAGCCCACGTCCAGGTCGTCATGGAATGAGGCCAAGGGTGCAGAGCCTTGGGGACATGTTGGAGGGCTGCAGAGACAAAGGCCATGAGTCACGTTGTTGGGTCCAGATCTCAGCCACTAGCTGCAGAGAGTCCCTATCTCTGAGTCTCCTTTTATTCCCCCTGAAAATTGAGGGCAATGGGAATCTTCTCTCGTGAGATAGTTTCTGAGATTTACAGAAGGTAAATTGTTCAAAGTACTTCATACAGTGCCTGGTAGAGAAAATGTTCATGCATCATAGCTGGAAAGAAGGAAGGAAGGAAGGAAGGAAGGAAGGAAGGAAGGAAGGAAGGAAGGAAGCAAGCTAAATGGCTCATCTCAAACTGCACGCATTCCAGGTTCTTCTCTGGCCTCTCACAGTCCGTTTCACCCTGCCAGTTCCTCTGTGTTCCCTTTTTGCCTCCCCCCCTCCTTGGACCAGAATCTTCAGGAAACAAGAGGGCCGTCAAGGACTGAGAAGGTGTCTAGTAATGACAGAACATGGTGGATGAGTGGATTGATCGGATAGACTCGAAAATAAACAGGAACTGAGCTGTGGCAGGGACAAACTTGCTGGAGCTACAGAGCAGGTCAGTAGCCCAGACAGCAATTAAATCCAGGCCCTCTGGCTCCTGGCCTCCAGCTGCTCCCAAGCATTTGGAAAAAGAAGAACTACGTGCTGGCTATTTAAAGCACTGTACCTGTGGGATGGAAATGGCTATTCTGCCCGTGAGAAAAACTGCTCGGGAGAATCTAAAACCCACCACGCTTATACAGCCCATTAACACCAAGGCCTGTTAAAGCCCCAGTCCAGCCTCATTTGTCTGCGACCCTCTGCTGCCTGCTCCTCACTCCCGAGTGTCCTTGCCATCCTTGCAGCATCCAGACTGCCCTTTGCCCTCGAACTGAGCCCACTCCTGTGCTGCCCACTCACCTGCTCTGAGAACAGGATTTCTCTCCCTCGTTCTCATCCAATCCTCTATGGACAACCACCGGAGCCTCCATCCAGGTCTGAGCAGTACGAGGCTCGCCTTCCCTGATACTGCTGGCTCCTGTCTTCAGCTCGGGGGCCAGCAGTGGCCTGGGGTCCTCACTGTAGCCCATGACCTTCATTTGGATGTGAGTGAAGTCTGGGAGGCTCTGGTCATAGGCGGCTTCTTCCCACAGCCTGACGTAAGGCGGTTGGGGGCTGGGTCCGACAGACAGTGGGAGAGAAGTAAGGCAGGCAGACATGAGTTTCCTCACCATGACCCCTGCCTGCCTACATGGGGGGACAGGCCCACTGATTTCACAAAGAAAATTTCAGGGGTATCACTGGACCCAGGGCACAGATGATGAGGCTAAGGCCCAAATAGGTGAGTAAATTAAGTGGTCTGAACCCAAGACAACTTCACATAACATCCCCAAAGGTGTCCACAGCCTGTGATAGCAAGAAGGAGAGGACCCGGCAGGAAGGCTTGCAGAGCCGCTCCTCAAGAATCACCGTTTGTGGGCTCACAGCTCTGATGCAGAGTAGAGGGAGCCATAGCCGCTACAGGCTCCCTGCCTGCGAAACTGGGGACTGGTTGCCTCCTCACTTCCTGCAACTCCAGGAGGTGCTGTGAGGAAACGGAGGCCTATATGTAAACTGCCTTGTACATAGAGAGACGCAGACTCTGTCTGCTTAGTGGACCAGGGCCATAGTGATCGTTCTCTGCTACTGTGCTTCAGAGACTAGGCCCTTGTCCAAGGTCACATGACTGGAAGGTGACAAGATAAAGGAAGGAACCCCAGGTAGCCTGAGCTAGTTACAGGCCCTGAGATAGCCTTTGGGTGGCCTCTGTTTCCCTCTGGGACACTTCTCCCTGTGTATCAGGAGTGGAAAATGCCAGAGTTACAGATTACCCAAAGCAAGCAGAGTGGCTCTCAGCGCCCCCTAGCTGTAGAGCCTGAAGCCTGGACTTTGGAGCTTGGGAGTCACTGCTCAGGGGATTAGCCAAAACTAAAGGGTTCTCAGTTGTACCCCAAGCCAGAACCAGGGATTGGCACCTCCGGGAGGGAAACAGGCTATGGCCAAATCAGGCCAGGATTCACACCTGTCTCCTTCACTGACTCCCAGTGAGATCTGAGGTCTGTGCTTCCCCGAACCTCCATGTCTACATGTACAAAGTAGGAATGACAGTGTAAACGCACAAAACTGAGAGTTTTAAACTACCGATGATTTCAAAGAGCGTGCTCTCAGAAAACTTGAGGCGAAGAGGAAACTGGATAGGACAAGACAGAGACACAGGCATCCAACCCAGACATCCCGGTTCTCTTCCTTACTTCTTCCCTGTTCCCCTCATCCACACCTTTGACAGGACGCTGGACTGAGAGCCATTCTTCCCACACTTACCTCTTTACCTCCGAAAGCCCAGTCTCCAGCAGGCTCAGGGCCTTCGGGGACAAGATGCCTTGGAAGTCAGAGTCTGCCGGCACAAAGGTGATCTGTAAGGAGAGAGGACATGGTCTCTGCAGTTGGTCAGGGCTGGAGCTAACTGTCTAGCTGGGCCCAGGGCCTCTGCAACCTTCTCTGCACATTATACATGAGAAGAGGGACTTGGAAGGGCCTCTGTTGATGTCAGAGTTCCTGTTCGTAGCTTAGCTCCAGTGGGTAGACAGATCTCCAGGCTCCTGTCCACACCATGTTCTCCCTTCACTGGACATTCCCTGGAGAACCTGCCATGTGCAGACACCAGTGTGAGTAACAGAGATGCCCTGCCCTGGGGTCCAGGCCCATCATTTCCCACCTGATGAGTGGAAAGCCAGTCACTGGCCTGTGCTTCACAGGACATACCTGTGATGGGGAGGCAGAGACACAGATGGCTGTGAGTGTGCCCACAAAGTACCATCCCTGAATCATCCGGATCAAGCAGCCAAGCTACAGGGGTGGCCACTGGGTGTGGAAAGGCAAGCCATGAAGGAGGGAGTCAGGTGAGGCGGTCCCGGAGACAGGCCCTTGCTGTGGGTCCTGGGAGCCATTCCTTCTTCCAGAGCCTCCTTGAACTCTTGGGGCTAATGAAAGAAACTTCCAAGAGACACCTGCTCCTCCATGCTCAGAGAAACAGTATGAACTGAAACTAGGAGATGGGTGATAGATAACAAAATACGAGAAACATTGGTGACGGCAGGCCGGTCGGCCTTCGGAAAGAAGTTCAGATGCAAGTTACAGCAAAGCTGAACTTCGAAGGCATGGTGCTGAGCGAAATATGCCAGGTTGGGATGTGACAGAGAAAACACTGTAAGATTCCACTTCCCTGGAGCACCAAGTGGTGAAAATCGGAGAGGCAGAGAGTAGGCTGGTGGCTCCCCAAGACTAATGAGAACAGGAACGAGGCACTGTCGCACAGTGGGTATAAACCTGTTATTTTCCAGTTTGGAAAGAGTTTTGGGGATAGGCTGACCACATTGTGAATGTGTCTAATGCTTCAGACTGCATGCTTACCCATCGTGTATCTTATGCTTATACATTTTATGGAGCTTCTAATGATGTGTCCCAAGAGAGCTGGGAGGGCTCCTTGAGTAATACAGAGGACTCTTGGAACATGCTACCTGGACACCCAGCTTCTCAGAAAATCACAACATGGTCCTACTAGAGTCCAAGCCGCTGAGCTCACAAGTCTGAACACTTCTCATGCAACATCTGATGAGCCTCTGGTGAATGGCTCCAGATTCACGAACAGCTCTCTCTGTCTCTTCCCACAGAGTACAGTGAGGGAGGGATGCACTGTGCACCAGCAAAGCTTCACGATGAGGGAAAGATGGGAGTGATGGGTAGAGGAGCCTTTACATTCCTGAGGAGGCACCACTCACTCCCTGGCAGGTGTCTAAGCATCTTACATCTATACTAAGGATGCTCTGTGGCCAGCTGGCTCATTGCCCAGATAGCACCATTACCTGCTCCATTACCATCATCACCATTATCATCACCATCATCATCACCATCATCACCACCATCACCATCACCATCATCACTATCATAACTGCTACCATCATCACCACCTCCATTTTCATCGTCACGATCATCATTGCCATCACCACCACCACGATCATGACCACACCATGGACATGGGAAACATGGAGGAGACAGAGAGGAAGTAGCATCTTAGAACACAGATTATTTTTTCCCTAAAGAAAGAGGATGGACTCAGAGAATTGATGATCAGAGAAAGGAATCAGACCTGGAAACCCTCAGAACGTCAGGCTGAAGGTTTCAACCTTTATTCACAGTCCTGGGCATTCCAGAGGGGCCCTCTACCCCACCCCCACAGAGAGTACCCATGGGATCTGAGTTCAGGATGAACTCTGACCAGTCCCAAGACGCAGGAAGCGTAGAGAGGGAAGCCCACAAAGAGGACAGGGGCTTCAACTACCTGGTTTTGAGCTCCAGCAGAGCAGATGAAGTAAGGACCGGAGAATGTGGAGCTGAGGCTCTGCTCTCCCTACCTTTTCCTCACCCCCCTGTTCCCAGCTCATGTTCAGGCTCAGCATCTTCAACAGCTCCCCACACTAGATTTACGCTGGCTCGGTTCTCCCTTGACCCATGCCTGAGGCCCAGGTGAGTACCAGATGTAACCAGGTTTGTATTCAACCCCTAATGGAGTAGCCATGGGGAGGAGTGGGAGTCCTTTCTCCTTCCTGCTCCACGGTGACGGCTCTAGAGTCTGAGTTCCCACCACCACGACCTTCAAGGGCCGGCAACATCATCTGAAGAACGAGGCCTCTGTGCCTGCTTCACACAAGCATGGAGCCAGCACTCCTCCCATCCCCACAGCACCCTTTGCTTTCTTCCATTTGACCATGCCAGGCATGGAGGCAATTCTGTCAAGGTCACAGACTTGGCACAGGGTGCAGGGACTTGAACTGGGGTCTGAGGAGCACTAGGAGGTGTGGGTTTCCACCACTGCACCATCTCCCCTCACAGCATATCAGCCTTCAACAGTTACTCATTAATAGTCAGCCCTAACCCCTCCCCCTACAGGCAACCCTGCTGTTACTCAGTTCCTGCCAGCTGCCCCTAGGAAGGTCGCTGTCTTTTCAACACACCCACCCTCCCTGGGGTGGCTCTGGCCTCAAGGCCCTCTTCTCCCAGTGACCTCTGCTCAGGACATTGAGCACATAGAGGAGAGTTGACTGTAAACTGCTTTATAAATGACTCCGAACCAGTTCCGACTGCCCAAGCTCCAGATTTAAGTGACATGACAGCCCTGGACTGGCTACAGAGGCGGCAGGACTGGGGGAGGCTAGGACCTGGCCCCAATTCTTAGAACTCCTTCTGGGTACTCACACCCCCAAAGTAGGGAAAGGTGGAAGAGACTAGGAGGATAGGGTTGTTAGTATCAAGGATAGGGCTGTTAGTATCAAGGTTCCTGACACACATTGTACAGTTGATGAAGATGAGGCTCAGAGAATAAAGAGGTTCAGTCTTTCAGGCACTTAGAGGCAGAATGCAAATTAGACCCCTGTTGCTCTCCCTATATCCCTGAGTCTGTCTCTAACTAGCTGTGTGACATTGTGATGGTCACTCCACCTCTCTGAGCATTGAAGTTCTACAACACCTGAAATGTTCACTCCTCAGGGCTGTGTAAGGATCAAGAATACTAGCAGCAGCAGCCGTTGTTTAGTTCAACACTTCAGTTGCACATATGCCCTTCCCGTCTTCTACATATCATACCTGGGTTACCACAGGGATATGCAGAGCTGAGACAGGTGTGTGTGTGTGTGTGTGTGTGTGTGTGTGTGTGTGTGTGCCATTTTACAGATGAAAGTATATGTCTCAGGAAGACAGAGCGCAGCCGGAGACTGGGACGGAGTACCCAGGCTCACCACTGCTTTTAAAAGCAAGCTCCAACCCAAGATCTGTGCTTGTGCTTCAGGGTCTGTGGGATGAAAGGGAACTAGAACATGGCCAGGGTGAGCCGAGGATTCAGACTTAGCAGATAGCAGATGCTGGCCAAATTCTGATCAAAAGGGACAGTGCACAGATTCCATTGTGTCCCCATGATGACTGGCTCCAGGTCGGCCACAATGAGAGATGGATGGATAAGCAGAAGGGTATTCCCCAGAGCAGAGAGACTATAGGGAGTCCATATGGAAAGAACACAGCAGTTGGAGGCCAGGGGTTGGTGCCAGAGACCATGACAGCCACCTGTCCTTCTGCCCCCTCCCAACCCCCCTACCTTAGGATAGCACTGGCACATGCTCCAGATGACACCCCCGATCACCATGATGCTGCCCATGGCATAAAAGGTGCCGTAGACCTGGGGTCGATCGTGGCTCATAAGGAACGTGCCCAGGGATAGCAGGAAAAGGCCCAGCACGATGAAGCCGATTCGGAAGGTCTTCTCATCAGCCATGGTGGCTAACCAGCCCTGGTAGCTGGTCAGCACACCAGCAGAGGGCTGCCCACAATCCTATTCAAACGCTGAGAAGGCTCTCAAGGAGGGATGACACACACTAGATGGCTGAGAACCAAGGTAACACACAGGCAATGAACGATCCCCACTGGTCCAGCTCTCAGCCCTGGGCCCAGCAGGGCAGGTGACACGCTTCAATGGGCCCAAGGTCCCAGCCATCTACCTTTCTTCCTGCCACTCTCCTCCCCTGTGGGCCCAGCTGTTTGGAGCTTGTGAATCTGAACACGGGACAGAGGCAGGGGAGGGCTGGGGGAGGTCACAGGGGCTGGGCCAGCCATGGCTTTGACATCACCTCATTTGCCTACTGTGGAGCTGAGCCCAGACAAGCTTTGCACCTCCCAGCTCTGGGAGGTGTGGGTGGGGCCATGGTGGCTTCCAGAACCCACAGCCTGACAGTTTAGACACCTAAAGACACCTTCTCAAGGACACCTGAATATCTAGGCTCAACAGAAATATCTGTACCTTCTAAATGGTCACCTTCCTAGATATGTCTCAATTCGGGTGCCATGTTCCCATCCGTGTCTGCAGCTGCTCACCACCTGTCTTACTATCCTCCTCTGTCAGAAGGGTGGGATGGGGAGGGAGACAGGAACCAGAACCCGAGCTGGCTGTAGGCCTTACCTCCTATATCACCTTGTATTTCACATACAGCCCAGCCCTGCGTGTTGTGGGGGCTGAAGTGAACTGGTGCTTCTGTAGATTGACTGACCGACTGGCTGACTGACTGACAGACATCTACTTCACCTGTTCCTGGTCCCCGACCTAGAAAACCATCTTTATCATAAGAATGACCGTCTGGGCAAGAGCTTTTAGTTCTGAGGTGGCTGATGGGAAAAGTCAGATTTGCTTCCATTGCTGCCACTGCAGAGGCCCAGAACCACCACAGGTACTCAGAGCGTGGCAGCTGGAGATCTTGCAAGTCAGTAGGTCAGGGCACCAATGAGCTCCCTGAACCCCTGCATTCGGGAGCTTTCCTGTATGGGCCGTGCATGTCCCCCCCTGCTCCATCTGCCATTCGTGAATCTCTGCCAGCACACCTGCTCATGGGGTCCCTTCCCAGAGAGGACCTGCTCTCTCTGTCACCCACCATCACTGTTCCCCAGCTCTGTCCCCTGCACTTCACAGTTTGTAGAGTGCCCCAGGAACTGGGACAGGCACTCTGAGAAAACTGCCCAGGAGCCGAGTCTCTGGTCCTTCCAGTCTCACCCCTGGGATGAACTTAGGCGGTGAACTTAAATTTTGTCTCCTGTGGATTGCAAAGAGGCCATTAGGCCACCTCCCCTTCATGTACAGTGACATAGTGGAGGGAAAGTCATTTGAAATTGTGACTGGCAAGGGACCTCTAAGGGAGATATTAGAATCATCTTAAAGAGGCTTGGAGGCAAGAGAAAAGATGCCATGAGTGCAGAGTAACTTAGCTGGTACCCACCTAAAACTATAACCGAGGTCCAGGCCACCTAGATACGCTCCTGAGAGCCAGTACTGAGCATACAAAGGGGATGGACCTCTGCCTCGTCCATCCGCAGAAGCTTCTCGTGCCCCCTGGTGGCCTTGTGTGTCTGCCACGGTGCTGCCTCTGTGCACCCAGACCCATACCCACTTCCCAGATAAGGAAACTGAGCCTGGGGAGTGACAGGGAATCAGTTAAGATCTTCCCCAAAGCTTCAGAGCCCAAGCTAACGGATCTAGCCTTTGGCCATTCTGGAGAGGGCTAGACATTCTTCATTCTGCTAATGTTTTCCTTCTTTGCCATAACCAGGTCTCTCTTTGCCCCTTTTCTCAAAGTACCTTCTCCCAAAGCGATGGTAGTAACAATGAATAAGAACACCTGAGGTGAGCCAGTGCTGGCTTAAACAGTGATTTCTGTGAGAGTTAAGAGTTAAGCCGGGCGGTGGTGGCGCACGCCTTTAATCTCAGCACTTGGGAGGCAGAGGCAGGCGGATTTCTGAGTTCGAGGCCAGCCTGGTCTACAGAGTTCCAGGACAGCCAGGGCTACACAGAGAAACCCTGTCTCGAAAAAACAAAAAAAGAAAAAAAAAAAAAGAGTTAAATGGCCAGAGCGTGCGACTAGCTGGAGCAACACAAACTAGACCCCTGAGGCAAGAGAGGGGAAACACTCTCAAGGTTAGGTGGGCAGAGATGGAAGGGCAGAGGTGGTGGTTATGGGAGGAGCTGGGGAAGGGAGGGTGACTATATTCAAAATACATTGTATGAAATCCCCAAAGGACTGATACAATACTTTTGAAAGAATTAAATGTCCAATGTTGTTGTTCTCCTGGGTAGACATGGCACCAAGGCTATTCCTAGTGGCTTGTTGCTGTACCTGTAGATGGATGTCTCACTCGTCCTCATCGGAGGGATTTCTCCCTGCAGCGGACCCTGGGCTGGTGAGTGTGCTGGGCTGAGTGAGTCTCTGGAGTGCTGATCCCTGGATGGACTGTGTTTTCCCATCCCTCCCCCAGGGCTCAGGGATCCTCACACAGGGATGGGCAAGGGGACTGTGGAATCTGAAGGTGGTAAATGACATGGGAGTGGGGGGAGGGGGTGGTAAGGGGCACAAGGTTTTCTGGGCAAAGCTGGGCAGTTTCATGTATGAGCTGGTAGCAATTGTGGCAGGACTCATAGGATATGCACTGACTCTGGCCAGACAGGCTCGCTGCCTGGAGTGGACAGGGTGGGCTTGGGTCTGGCCACTGGCCTGGGAACTGGTGGTTGTTGGGAGGAGAGCAAGTCTGTTTTCTTTGGTGATGTGATCCCTGGTCGGTCAATCACACTTGGGGTAGTCCCACTCCCTAACTCCCAGTAGTTGAGCTGGGGACTGGACTCTATGGGGAAAGGAAAAGGGAAGAAGGACTTGGCCTTGGGTGAACAGGAAAGAGGTGGCCACGTGGCAGATGTGAGAGAGATTGTTTGTGAGATCAAGGTGCATCATGGGAGAGTCTAAAAGATTTGTAACAATGCTGATGAAAAGGACAAAAAGAATCCAGTGGGGTTGGGATTCTGCTTAGAGGCAGTTTCTGCTCTCACAGCCAAGTCCACTCCGGTTCTGACCTTCCTTGCATCAAGAGGAGCCACAGGAGTGGTCGGGGAGTCCGTGGTCTTCCAGCAGAGGGCATGTTAAATGCTGTCTTCTCGAAGGCGTGTCTAATCTGTGGCCAATAACTTCAGCCTAACAGCAAACTGTAAATTTACTTAAGAGACTTCTTCACACATTTTTTAAAAACTCAGTTGTCCCGTCCTCAGTGTCGACTTTGCGAATGACAGTGTTGTATTGCAAATTCAAAGAGTTGAACAAGCCTGAAGGAATTGTGGATCCCAGGAGTAAACTGTGGGTCCCAACAAGCGATTCAAGGTTAGAAAAAGCACACTGGGCATAAGCAGAAATCTAAGCCTGGAGAGGCAAGGCTGGAGCTGAGGGGCTGGAGTCTGTCAGTAACAGAGCTTGGATTCCTGCCAGGTTCTGGAAACCTGCCTCTGCTTAGGCTCCGGCCATACAGGGCACTCAGGGCTGAGGCTCACTGGCGGACATTGCTCCAAGGATGGAGCGCTCAGCTGCATCTTCTCCAACAGCTATGACAAAGACGGATCTGCATGATACAGTCAGCCCACAGTACACACTGCCCGTGTCAGCCATCTTCCAGATCCTTCCTGGGCCCCCACCCCTGACTCCTCTCTCCCCAAATCCTGTTATCTCTACCGTCCATAAACGAGATTCCAATCATTCCTCACCCTCTACTGTCCTCTCTCTGTCACTGGTCTCTGCTTCTACCCCCAACCCCTGAAGTCTCTTTCTAGCCCAAGCAGACATCAGCTCAGGTAGCTGCTCTGCTCAGAGCTCTGCTAGGAGTGGCAACCTGACTTCTCAGAGTAAAAGCCTTGAGGTGGACCATCCATCCATAGGCCATTTTCTTGCACCACTTGCTCATCATCCCTCCAGGTTGTCACTCACCCTGAGGTCACTCTGGCTCCATGCTGTTTCTGGAATGCACAGACACCCCAGGGCCTTTGCATCTGCTGTTCCTTCTGCCTAGAATGACCTTCCTCCAGATGGCTGTCCCCTTCAAGCCTGTGGTCTTCAACCTTAATGGGATCTTCCCTGGTCATTCCCTAGACTTCCCTGAGGAGTTTCCTCAGCTTTCCTAATATGTTGGATCCCACAACACTAATCACCACCATACTAGACAAACTACCTCCTTTGTCTCTTGTCTGTCTCCTTAACTAGAACCCAAATTACAGTGGCAGTGTGTGTGTGTGTGTGTGTGTGTGTGTGTGTGAGAGAGAGAGAGAGAGAGAGAGAGAGAGAGAGAGAGAGAGAGAGAG
>JANHMN010000004.1:41248957-41285476 GCA_030674055.1 Rhabdomys pumilio | reverse complement strand
GAGAGAGAGAGAGAGAGAGAGAGAGAGAGAGAGAGAGAGAGAGAGAGAGAATCACTTCTGAGTCCCCTGGGTCTGGAACAGTGAAGACCCAGGTATTTGAGAGGGGAGAGCTGACTTGTGAGGACTAGAGCTGAGGAAGGCCAACAATGGACACATAGACAGGAAATCTTAGGAGTGACATTTCCCAAAACCAACAGGAGCCTCTTTAGAGTTAGAGAGGAGGGCAAATCACACTTTGTTGCTGGAAAACCAGATTAAGGGTGGACAGTGCCGGGGGAAGGGGTGGGCAGAGGTCACCAGACACACACTTGCAGGGATCCTGGACAAGGTATGAAGAGGCCTGAATCACTAAGGTCCCTGATGCCTGGGTGCTAGGTGGTAAATCAAGATGAGTCCAAGTGTGGGTGGATGGCCTGCAGTCAAGTGCAGGAAGGGCAGTGGCAGGGAACAGTCTGGGCAGCAGAGGGCAAGCCTGCCTTGGGTGTCTGGCTCCTCCACAGGTTCGTTCCTCAGTCACACAGCTCAGAAGGAGACAGCACTCTGTCTTGGTGAGATCGCCATAGTCAGGCTGGTGACCTTGAACAATTCACTGTCCCTTTCTGAGACAGATGAACAGATGTGGAAAGAGGCAGAAAAGTCCTTTGTGGCCGGCTAGCCCTCCCCACCTGCCCTTCAGCTGCTGCCAAGACAGAACCTGTTCCTGTCAGACACTCACTGACTCTCTGCCCTGTGGTACACACCTCACATGGGAAACCTCGTAGGAATTGCAGAGGGTCTGATATAGGCTCAGCCTCAGTCACCACCAGAGTTGGGAGACAAGGCATCTCCAGGCTCCTTTGCTGCTTAGGGTAACCTCTGGGAACCTTGGGGTGTGTGTGTGTGTGTGTGTGTGTGTGTGTGTGTGTGTGTGTGTGTGCACGCGCGGGAGACGTAACAGGAGAGTAGAGGAGGAGGGACCATAACTTTGAAGGATAGGAAATGCCAGGGCCCAGCGGTCTGACTGTGAGCAAAAAGAAAGGGGCGGGAAATAAGTGTTTGGAGCCGGGAATTTGGGGTTACTAAGCAGGGAAGCCTTTCCCAGCCTAGGGTATGTAAGAGGTGAGCTGGGGGCCAGGCCCTAGGTGGGCTTGACATTAAGAGACACTCAGTGGCCTGAGAGGACAGCAGGAAAGAGATAGAGTGGCAATATAGCCCTCCACAGTGGTCCAGCTTGGACGGAGATCCTGCATCCTGACTGCGCTCTGAGCTCTCAGCTTGCACAGACTGTTTCTTCATGTAGGGACAGCCCACCTGTAGTAATAAGGAGTTTCTCAGGTGAGGAGGTGACAGGGGCAGAGACCTGGCCTAGCACCAGCTGGCCCTTGGGGATTCCACCTTAACCAGCCTTCGTGCCCCTGCTGCTAAGGGGCTTTAGGGAGGTCACTTAGTCCCACTGACATAGAATATCCCTAGTGAGAATCTGGTCTAACCTGACCCATGTCACCTGCTTCCTTCTAGGCCTTTGCCCTATACACACTGGAGAAAGTCTTCCCTGACTGTCCCTGGCAGTGGCAGGGGGTGCGGTGAGTGAGGAAGTAGGCGTAGGGGTTCAGGGGGTGACCCTGAACTACATATCCCCTCCTCACTCTGGTGCTATGTCCCTTACATTTCAGCAAGAACAACACAGCCTGATCTAAAAGAATCTTATTTGCCAGTTTGTGATCTGTAGCTCACATTGATGGGGCATGGGGTGAGGAGGGCAAGGGTGTGCTGGGAATTAGCAGCTAGGAATGTACAGAACTGGACCAACTGGAGGCATGGGAGAGCGGATAGAGACATCGTGAGAATGCTGTTGGAGAGAAAGTTGCTATTAGTGGTACATCTGGAGAGCTAGAGAGGTCCCTGTCACGGAATGTTGAGCAGGCGACCTGGTAGAGGAGACAGCTCCACCAACTCTGAGACTTGTGGCCTCTAGCTCAGGGATGTACCCTGCATTCAGTTGCTCAGCACCCACCGCTGTCACCTTTCGGGTTCACCCACTCTGCTCTCTAAGGCAGGAGCTGGCACTGCTGTAAAATGCCTATTCCATCTTATGAATGAGGAAACTGAAGTGGCACAGGATGGGGTCTAGGCTCAAGGGGCTGAGATTAGAGTCTGTGTTCTCTTGGCCACAAATCAGGTATATAAACTTGGACCGCATCTGCTTCTACCTCTGGCCCTGTGTTCGCCACACGTTCTCCCAGCTGTCAGCTGCTTGATCCCAGCACACTAGCTTAGAGGTCCTGTTCCACTCTGGATAATAGCCTCCCCAATACCTCATGGAGAGAACTATAGGAACCAGCCATGCATAAAATGTGAGACATAATAAAGTGGAGTTTATTTAAAGCCAACTACTGCTCACACAACAACAGATGCATGAACAGCACCCAGCAATAGACCTCTTGTTGCATGCCTGCTGTGAACCCAGTACTGGTGGAGGCCCTGAGCAAAGCTAACTGGTTAGGGGCCAGTTTCACAGCCTTGCTGGAGACCTGTAACTCTCCTGCAGCCTGAGCTCAACCTGGGCTGGAGCTTGCAGCACTCGATCCAGAAACAGGCCACTGAGTGAGGATGATGCTCTCGTAGCTGGGTGGGGGTGAGAGGGACGTTGACCCCAGCCAGACATTCCCTGGGGTGTGGCACTGGAGGTCTTCTTCAGGTTGCATGGGGAATTGCAGGGGACCCTCATCCAGTGGGCAGTACATAGTCTCCTCGTAAGTGGGTTTGGCAGCCTCCTTGGGAGGCCTGTGGAAACAGGAAAGAGGCTGTTAGCAGGACCAGCTCAAAAGTCTCCTGCATGCCAGGGAGACAAGGGAGTCTCCTTATGAAGCTTGCCAACATCAGCTCTCCCTCCTCCTCATACTCCTCCACCTCTGTTCTCTTCCTGCACTTCTTGCTGCCACCCCTCTCCACTTTGAAACTCCCTGGGACATCTTTTGACCTGTCTTCTTGTTTTCCACAGTCTCCACACTGCTCTTTGATGTCACTGTGCTGACACTCCGTGCTTGTCTTGAGTGTCTAAACACTGAGAGCAGATGCTTCTGGAAGGGAGGAGTTGTAAGACGGAGTGTCGGTCCATGGACATAAAGGCTCCCAGATGACTGAAATATCATTTGTAAAGTTATAGTTGTGATGTTCAGGCCAAAGTGTAAGGCTTCCAGTTACCTGCCCATCTGGATGCTTGAGACTTGGAAGTTTATCAGGTAATTGCTTATCCTTGTATGCCTCCAGGGGGAGAGAGCGCACTACTTACCAAGTCAGTCTTTCACTCTACACTGCTGCCCACCCCTGACTCTCCAGCCCACCCTTCACACATAAACAACTGAACCACCTTGAAGTGGTGTGAGGCAAAGACTGGGTCCTCAGAGGCAACCCCTGATCAGGCTTTGCAGCTGCATTCCACAGACAGACGTCCTGCATCTCAGCCCCTGTGGACCTTCTCCACAGGATTAGTGCCTTTCCCCTTCCCAGGTCACTGAGCTGGCTGCCACTCTCATGGCGGACCACCAGGAGGCAGGCTCACCCTCCTGGTCTCAGAGAAGCTCTGCAGGCCCTGGATTTGAATTAAGCATGGATTTGGAAGGAGAGGGCTGAGGACCTACTAGGAGACCTGCAGATGAGTATCAACCATTGCTTACTTTCCTCTGAGCTCCCAGCAGGCTTTGCAATGGAGGGCAATGCTCCTACCAAGCCTGATGATATATGCATGTTATCTCAGTATGCTACAGTCAGAGACAGCAGGATTTGTGTTTAAAGCCAGCTTGGGTTACATAGCAAGTTCAAGGCTAGCTAGGGCTACCTAGTAAGACTGTGTCTCAAGAAATCAGGAAAAAAAAAAGTGGGCGAGGGTGCTGAGAAGCTCTGTTTCTGGAAGCAGCACACTGAATTCTATTGATGTGTAGCCTGGGTTCTGTTTTCACATTCTCTGGGACTCTTTTCCCTCATTTGTGAAGTGGAGATGATACTTGCTATATATACATCCCAGATGCAGAAGAGGAAAGGCAGGAAAAGGGTTGACAGCCCAGAGAGGAATGTGGGCCACAGGGCTCCCAAGACCCTCTTTTCCCTTCATGCCCACCTCCCAGACATGCCCTGCCCTCCCCGCATTATCTGAGCTGATTCTGGGTCTGCATGTGGCAAACCAGAACCTTCCATCCATGCTTTGTCCAAATTCAGGGCCTGCAGAGCTGCTCTGAGACTGGGAGGGTGAGCCTGTCTCCTGGTGGCCTGCCGTGAGGGTGGCAGCCAGCTTGGGGACCTGGGATGAGGAAAGGCTGTAACCCCGGAGGAGAGGCCCACAAGGGCTCAGATGCAGAGATCCCAACATGTGGCGTCCAGCAGGCTAGGTGCTCAGGAAGCACAGGAGCTCAGCCCACAGCAGGAAGTTTGCTTCGAGGGCAGGTGTGCAGCATCCCTGAAGCCAGCGCCTGTCATCTCAGAAGCTCATCAAACTTAACTGTCCACGGTCACGGGCCAGAATATAAGAATGCAGGGAACTTGGGCCTTTGCAAGGTCCTGTCCTAGTGTAGGGGAGGCTCCTAGCGCACTCTCAACACAAAGCTCTGTGGTTGTGGGGTGTGGTCATGCACAGAGACCAGGACGGCCTTGCAAGGGCAAGAGACAGGCTTCATGCTGACCCCAGTGGCTTTCTATTGAGAGAGCAAACCCAGTAGAGGAGGAGTAAGCCCCACCCACCTCACAGAGGAATGGGTGAAAAGCTAAGTGTACAGTCCAGTCCTCCTCTCTCAAGGCAGAGTTCATGCTTACCCCGCATTTTACCCATTTGTAAAACAGGCCTAATCCCTACATCCTCCCTGTGAGCAGCCAAGGCTCAGGCCTGTTAAAGACTAAGACTGCGATGAAGAAGAGCAGAGGAAGCTAAGGGTGCAGGCCTTGTGGCATGCACATCCACCATAGTCATCTCTCAGGGCCCAGCAGCCTGCCAGAGGAGAGAGAGCAGGGAATGATGGTTGATGTCAGTGATGGTAGATCTTGGCAAGATCTACAGTTACCTAGGAAGCAAAGCTCTGGGAATATGTGTGGGTGCCTCATCCCTCATGTTTAGTGTAGCACCTCCTGGGCTGAGGTCCTCCTGCACTGAATGGGAAGAACCGAGTGAGCCTAGCCCCATCCATTCATCTTTCTGCTTCCTGACTGTAGACACATGACCAGCTGCCACCACTCCCTCCCCACTATGGTGGCATGTACCCTCAAACCATGATCCCAAATAAACCCTCCCTTGAGATTCTCTTCAGGTATTTTGTCCCAGCAGTAAGCTGATACAGAAGGCCTGCCCTTCCTCCTGCCATGACTGACAAATGAGGCATCAGATGTGCCTTGGGAGATCTAGGGACATCTGTAGACACTCAGCTTCTAACAGAAAGGGCAGAGACAGAAAGTTGGCCTTCAGAGCAGGCCTGGCATTGTCTCCTGTGCTCACTGAGGGACACAGGTGCCTCTGCCCCACCACCTCCTCCAGGGCTGATGGTCAGTTGCCAGGTGAGATCCTAAGGCAGGATATTTTCTGTCTTGTCCCTGATGCGTTATCAATACTAGGACTTGGACCCAACACAGGGTAGGTGCTTAGTCAGTATTAGAGAGAGGCAAGAAAGAGTGGGGAATCAAGGCCTGCTGTGGACAGAGGAATGCCCAAGCCAACAAAGCCAACAGATGAAATGCCTAGTTCTAGCTACAACCAGGTAACCCCAGGCTATGGGATGCCTCCCATAGGGACGGGAAAGTTCAGACAAACAGATGGCTTCCTCTATACCCAGTCACACCAGTTTCTGAATCTGAAACGTGGGTCTCAGAGCTGAAAGGGCCTCTTCCTGCTTCCTGGCAAGGAGATTTAGTTATCCTGCCTAACTGGCTGAGGATGGAGTAGCCCACTTAGTCTGCAGCTGTGACCTGGGCCCTGTTGAGGCAACACTGCTGTGTGTATAGACAACAGCAACACCTCTGCACTCAAGTTGGGCTGGGCAGATCAGGAGGACAGGCTGGCCTGGCTGTCAGAGTCCAGCTTGTATTATGTGCAGGTAGGTCATTCTCAGTGAGACAAATTTCTCATCTGAGAAAAGCAAAGTTTGTCTGGATACAGTACCCTTCCCTCTGATGGTCTCTGAAAACCAAGGCTCAGGCTAGCCTGGAACTTGATTGTTCTATCTCAGCCTTCCAAGTGCTAGATTACAGGTGTGCCCTACCATGTCCCACTTATAGTCTGGCTATTGGCCTATGTACTATCTATTGAATGCTGTGTCTGGCCTCAAACAGCCATGGGGTGATAGCTCCAAGAACTCAAGATACTCCAGAAAGCACTAACTACCAACAAAGGAAAGAAAGACATCCAGGTAGACCCCTAACCAACTCCAAGGAGCACAGGTTAGCTCTTACTGAGCTGACATCAGCTCTTGTGCAGAGGCCACAGTCTTGCAGGCCACAGGCTCACCCCTGTGAGCTGCATGTAACAGAAAAAGCCTCCTTCCTACAGACAGCAATGATGGCTCCTAGTGGCATAAAGGTACGAGCAGGCAGAGGGTGAAGAACGCATGCAGGCTCCAGGGGATGCTTTGTAGAGTAAATAAGTACTCAGTAAGAATATGCATGGCCAGCTTTCTTACAGGGCAAAACTGGACCCTCAACATGAAACACAAATGTACACATACAACATACATAGACCACTGAACATCTATGGAGATAGAATTCCAAGATGTGCTGAGAGGCTGTGTGTGGTGATGCATGCCTGTAATCCCAGCCCTTGGGACAGGAGGATCACAAAGCAAGGCTCTGTCTAAAAAAAGGGAGTGAGAAAGAAAAGATGTCCAAAGGCTGGGGGATAATGGCAACGGAAAAACAGGGTGAGAACAGTTTTGATGCAATCGTTTCTTTCTATCTTCATTCAACCCCTACCCCACACCCACCCAACCCCCCACCTCACCCCACCTACACCCACCTTTGTGGGTCAGAAAAAGTTATCGCTTGCCACACAGCTACTGTGTGCTGCTTCCTAATATCAACTCCCTCAGCGTCCCTGGTGTCTCCTGAGTCAAGCAGCTATGGAGAACACTGGTTCCCAACAAGGTGGCTGGAATTGGTGGCTGCCTCGTCCTGTAAGGTTTCCCAGATTTCTCCCCATCCCCATAGGACTATGTCTGGACTCTCACTACTCTGGTTTGTCATTTGTCTCTGTCATGGGGTTTCTACATCCTAGGGATATACAGGTCAAGGCCTTGTCCAGTGGAGGAATCTCATGAGAATATGCTGAACAAATACTGGTAAGTGTGGCTATGACGAATCACCCAAAGTCCCCACCCTGCTCCACTCACCTGCAGCTCTCCCTCTCAGGGGACTCCACAGCAAGGTGATACAGGTCTCTGGAGAGTCGGTAGAGGTCTCCCTGGCTTGACTTCTTTGTCTTTTCCTGGATGGACCAAAGTAGGCCAAAGAACAGAAGCATACCACCCATGCTACAGCAGAGGAAGCTGACAGACTTGAGCAAAGTCAGGGGCATCTCGGGCAATGGCTGTTTCATGGTGGGTGCCAGTGAGCCAGGCTGGACAGCTGCATTACCTTCGCTCCATGATGCAAAGCAGAGTATCCCAACCACCAGGGCCACTGTGCCACCGACCATCATGCAGTTACGCACAGTGGAGGCCGCTCGGCCTCTGATGCATGTCTGCACACAGAAAGAGAGCAAAATAGACCAAGACCTCGGAGAAGTCTTCTGACTTATGTGTCTGTCTCCGTACCTGTGAAGGTGACGCCCATTCACACAGGCTACTTTGATGGTCACAGAGAAGCTGTTTTAGGTTCCTAGCACCGCATCTGGGATCCAGTGGGAACTAAATGATGTAAGAATAAATATGCCACATTCATTCTGGGCCTCTAAAGAGACCTCGGGGACCTTGGCCTGATAGGTAAACGGTTCCTATGGTGGACAGTTTGTGGAGAGTCCAGGCCTTGCTGGTTGTGGCTTGCCTCTCCTCCCCTAGTCACCACCACTGCCGCACATGGTCTAGGTCTTGTCCTCATATAACCAAAGATCTAGGGGTACAAGGAGCAGGACAAGTGTGAGTGACAGCACTGGGAATGTGAAATTAAATGTAGTGTCATACAGCAGGACTTCTCCAGGACATGTACACAGCCTGGTTTACCACAGTCACAGCACTGAGAGAGCCTACACTCCTAACCATAGCAAAACAGTGCATGAACTATCTAGTGACCAGTAATATGGATGGAGTAATAGAAACGCAATAAAAGATTGAGTTCAAGGCTGGAGAGAGGGCTCAATGGTTAAGAGTACTAAATGCTCTTTAAAGGACCTGGGTTCAGTTCCTAGCACTCACATGGAGACTCAAATGAAATATGACACCCTCTTCTGGCTCCTATGGGTACTGCATGCACATAGTGCACAGATATGCATGCAGGCAGAAGCAGAATAATCCCCCTTTGAGACAGTGTTTCTCTGTATGGCCCTGGCTGTCCTGGAACACCCTCTGTAGACCAGGCTGGTCGTGAACTCACAGAGATTTCCCAAGCGCTGGGATTAAAGTTATGTACCACTACTGCCTGGCATACCCACACATATTTAAGATTTATTTTAAGTTGGACTCAGCATGAATGCTTGTCAGAAGGGGAGCACTCGTGTATTTCACTCTTTTGAACTCATATGAATCACGGGAAGTGGAAGGACTTAGCAAAAACATCGCACGGGGAAGCTACAGAAAGCAAGCCTGGCCCTAGATCTTACAGACCAGAAGAGGCTGGCACTGGTCCCCAAATGTTCACCTCTAAGCCCCAGTGAGTCTTCTATGTGGTGCCTTCCCATTACATTCCTGCAAAGGTCAGCTTAGCCCTTGCTTGGACAACTTCTGACGACCCCCGGGCCTTCTAGGAGCATACCGCACACCTCGTAAGGTTGTCCAGTCCTTGGCTTCTCCTCTCACTAAGCCAGAGAGTTCCCTGAACCACTGAGTCACCAGCTCCATATAGAGATGCTTTGGAATGCAGTTCTTCATTGGGAATTAGCATTTGAGAAGGCTCATCCTGCCTCCAATCAAGGCAAGGTGACAGACCCATTCCAAACAAGGCTGGAGTAACCAGCTTGGAGAAAGCACCAAAGGAGGCAGCAGAGGGAATCCTGGGCCTGCAGACAAGGTGACAGGCCCCTCCACCTTCAACACCTTTGACTCCTATAATCAAGGCAGGTGGGTGGCACAGAGGAATGGCCATTCTACAACTGAGGAGACACAACCCAAACTAGGGAAGATCCTTTCATCCAAACCCAGACAGTATAGCAGGGATCCATGTATCTATGGAGCTCACACCCAGACACACAGGCTTGAAGACACCTATAATGTTTTCTGTTTTCCAGGAAAGCAAAAATTGCTCATCATGAAGAGAGTGAAGTGGCAAAATACAAGCCAGGATGAGTCCTCAGAGACAAGCATGAGCCCATGGGGCTGTTTTCTACCCAGTCTTCCTTTGGTCTACATACATGGTAATGATAGCAGGCATGTGACAGGGACATTTGCCCAGCTGGGCACCATACCAAGCACTTTACAGGTGTCCTCTTGCTTCATGCCCACCACAGTGATACCCCAGGGGCACTTGTTAGGGCTAGATTTAGATGTGAATCTAACCTAACTGGGGTTCCCTTGTGTGTGCACAGCTGGGTCTCTGTATATACAGTTTTATGTGCCTTCAGTTGAGACCACCCCACAAGTCTGTATCTGCCAGGCTTATCTCCCCAACAAGGCATCCTCCTTCTGGCTTCACGGGATGATAATTTGTGTGCCCCAACTTCAGGCAAGTCCCTGCAATGGCTCTCAGTGTATCTCAATAGAGTAGTGACTGTCTTCTTCTAGAGAATCCCCCTAATCCGTGTGGATCCCGGGGGGCAGGCATGGCACATGCTAAGCTGCCATTAGGGAGAGTGGAAAGTTTTGCTTCCTCCTGGACAGAAGACAGCCTATGCCTCGTGTGGTGGTGGTTTTCTTTCTATAAAGCCTGATGCTGGCTGGTTATCAGCGAGTCCTGATGCTGGACCTCTCCACTCCCATTTCAGAGAAGCCACCATCAAACACTTCACTATCCTTCACATGGGTGTGCCTGTAGCCCCTGTATCTTGATACAGGAGGAAGGAAGGGCTCCCTGGCAGGGAGGGAGTGACTTCCAAACCCTTGGGGGAAGACAGAAAGCTCTGCTGCCCCAGAGAAGGGCCACCACATTCTGGAACTGTGCCAGGGCCTACCAAGCCAGCTCCAACTCCACTATTCTGCCAGGCTCCCCTTGTCCCACCCTAACTTCAATTTGAGCCACTTGGCACTTCCTCCTAGACCTGGTACTCCTTCTGACTGGGTCTCTACTTCACCCCTGTTCAAAAAAGAAACCAATATCACCTCTCACAGGGACTGTGCCCACCTCCCTCCAGTCAGGGAAGCCCTTTCTCACCAAGAGGCTTTGTCCATGGCATTCTCCTCATGGCCAGTCAGTTAACTCTGGGACCTTGACTGAGCAGGCTTCTGACACCCACATCTTTGAGTTCACAATCTGGCTGTCAGGGCTAAGAGGTTGTGGAGTTGTTGTGTTCAGCAAGCTGTATCTGAGGCCGGAATTCATGGAGCTAGCCCCTACTCAGACACTACCAAGTTATCTAGTGTCTCAATAGATAAATGCACCCCATACTCCCAGTAATGAGTACTCTACCACATCGGGAGGGAATTGGACCAGGAAAGTACCTACTCTCTTGCTCCAGCTATCTACTGTAAAGGGCTCAGTTCAAATCAGGGAGAAGAAAGCCCTATTGACATCAGAAGAGGAAGAAGGGAGCTGTGCCTGCACCCAGACCGACAAAGATGAGGAGAGCCTTGCAACGTTCCTGCTCCTGTCCCATAAAGACACTATAAGATCACCCTACACACTTGTTTCTGTAGAAAGGTAACTGTCTGTACCTACACCCACGAGCTTTGGAGAAAACGGAGCCAGGCTGAGTGCAGTGGCCTTAGACAGCAGGAGTAGGGAACCAGGTCAGCTCTGCTTCGTCCAGGTTAGAGGAAGGACCACATCCTTAGCAGAAGTTGGGGTGTTCTCGAGGGAGGGAGACAGGATGTTCACACCCACCTTGTATGCAGCCATCGGGCTGGTCTAGGGGAGAGCCCAGCGCATTAGAAGGCCTGCTGGCTGAGCTCTGCAGATGCGAGCACCTGGGGAGATTCTGGCAGCTTTCTACAGCTGCACCCTTGGCACTTCACCGGCTCCTTGAGGACCCTGCTTTCGTCCACAGTAATGTTGAGCCCTCAGTGAGGTCGTTCCTGTCTTCCTTGTCACCCCACCCAGCAGCTGGGGATCCCACTGGAAAGCCACCTACCCACCCACTGTCTCCTTGTCCTTGGATCATCACTAACTACCTCAAGGACTCTGGTGGCCCGCTTCAGTGCTTCCTCGAAGGCCAGTGTCCAACAGGCCCCTCCCAACTTTAAAGGGATAGTCTACTGGGGGGGGGGGGCGGGGACACAATTTCCCAGAGAGGAGGAAACTGCACAGATGGAACTTGAGCCTAGAGACATCAAGGCGCGGTGGACTGTGGGAAGCCTAAGCCAGGATCCCTTCACACCTGTTTCACAGGAAAAAGAAACTAAGGCTCTAAAAGGGAAAGCCACTTATCCAATTGTTCCCCCCACACACACACACACACCCTACGTTGACAGGAGTGGCTTTTGGCTTTTATCATGGGCCAGAGAGCAGCTCCCCGACCCTCCCTTACTCTCACCACATTCCAGGACAGCATTATCAGGCAGAGGACCAGCTTGGAGTGCTCCTTCCTGGGGGACACTGCCTTCTAAGAGAGAGGGGCTAGGAGCTGCATCACAGGTGTGAGTGTTAAGTCACTTAGAGTAAATGCCTACTGTTCTTATGAACAGGTAGTTCCGGGAGACCAGGAGAAGGGTTAGCTCAGTTTGTGTCCCATGTCTGTGGGAGGAGCAATGGGCCACAGCATTCCACAGAAGGAGTAGTATATGCTAAGCTGGACCAAGTCATAGGAAACTCGTGACTGAAGAAAGATTCCACTCAGAGTGCCTGAGTTCTTTGAGCCTTAATTCCTCCCTCTGGTGAGGTCCCTTGTGTGTTGTCTATTTTCTTCCTCATTGCATGTGGGCTGCATAAATGTCACCATTTTACAGCAGAAAACATGCCTGGAGAAGGCTGAGAAGCTGAGTGGCTGAATGAGACAGGGATTTCTGACTTTGCCACACACCCCATCAAGACAGCCTGCTGGTGATTAAAGGTGGCCAGCAGATCCTTGGTGCTATGCTTAGGAGATGTGGGTGGAGACAAGGAGGCCATAACACTTTCAGCTCCTTTAATTTCAGCTGTGCAGGTATACACACACACAGGGTATGTCCCCTCCCTGCCTGTTATCCACAGGTGAGTCACTGCATGGTAAGGTTGAGGCCCAGCCTGGATCTTGTTTGACCCTGAGTCTCTGGCTAGAAAATCAAGGCCTTAGCTGTAAAGTTGTGGTTCCTGTCTCCAGCCATTTGCAGGCTAGTCAAACCTGGCCATGTCCTCTGTAACATGGAGATCCAGAGCCCCCTCCCCAGGACAGCTACTGGGGTTTAATGAGACCTTCCCTGTGGGGAGCCGACAGAAGGTGGCTATCTTCCTTGCAGCCATCTTGAGCCATATACCCTGACCAGAGACTTGATTACAATAGCCTACAACACCTGAGCACACTCTGATAACATCTTGCTTTAGATACCCAGGATCTTCCCTTGAGTGTGTAAGACTTAAAGGTGTGATTTAGAGATCAGATTTAGAGATAAGACCTAAGGGCGTGACTTAAGGGTGTGACTTAGAAGTGAGACATATAAAAGGCGAGAGGCAGACAGAAGAGTTCAGTACAACTTGGAACAGAGAATTAGATATTAGGCACTTGGCACTTGGAGGAAGAACTTGGAATTAGACAAGTATAACTTGGAGTTAGTTATTAGGCATTAGGAATTAGGCACTTGGAAGAAGTAACTTGGAACTTGAAGGCACTAGGGACTAGGAACTCAAGACTTGGGACTTGGACTAGGAAGAGAGACTGAAGAACAAACAAGATTGAATCATACTCTGTCTGGTCTCCATTCCTCAGTCTGTCCTCACTCTCTCTCTTGCTGAACCCCGACCCATGGACCAGAGCAGCTTGGGGCAGTGCGGGCTCTAACAACTTAGCCCCCAAGGCTTTTGGCAGTGCGGGTTCCAATATTGACAGAACGATCCGAGACATTTTGGCCCCCAAACGTCAGGTAGCTCGGGTTGCAACACTTTCCTCTCCCAGAGAAGCTGGTTTGTATACACTCTTGCATTACACAGTGGCTCAATGCATGACTCTCCTCTAACCTGTAGAGACTTCCCTAAGAACCATGAGGCTTGGGATTGATCCAAACACCCTTCCCTAGGGACTCCAGGGAACTGGAACTGAGTAAATTTGGAATACAAAGAACTGGGCCAGTTCTATTTCCATCTTCTTCCTCCCCACCCGCTTCCAGAAGCTGGGATAGCCTTGGTTAGCTATAACACCAGGGCATGCTGCTGAGTGCTGTGGGCCAGAGTACACTTGCAAGTCCTATTTGAACAAGTAGCCAAAAGAACTCACTTTTACAAAACTGATTTCAGATCCCAGATTTAAAAACAAAAACAAACAAAAAAACAAAAAAACAAAAACAAAAAAACTCAAGCTGTCCCTTTAAGAATAGGAAGGCTAGGAAAAATGGTTCCTTAGCAAAATTGGGTTTTCCCCAAACTGTGCTGGGTTCAGGACAAGGATTGGAATGCATGTTGGTTTGGAGTGCATGATCTCAGGGGTACATAGCATGAGCTAAGCCACAGCTGCACCCTCCTGAACCGAATGGCCTGCCGGGAGCCCATGAGTTAAAATAGCTTAAATAGCAGCCAGCCTGAGATCTCAGACACTGTTGCTGCTGCCGCTGCTGCACAGCTCTGAGCTGAGGGTGGATGTCAGCTGAGTTGCACAGGCACAGTACAGAGTCTGCACTAAGACACAACAAACACAAGACACAGAAACAGATCTCTAAATTCTGGACCAGCCCAGTCTACACAATAAAGTCAGCTTGGGACCCACTACTGATGCATACGACTACTTCCAAACAACAGTCTGGGATTCAAAATGACATGCAGTTTTCCCTTAAAAGTGCTATATAGGTTTTTGCTTAATAATAATTAAGAATGTCCTTAATAATTTAAAAAATAAATGCGAGCTGGAGAGATGGCTCAGTGGTTAAGAGCACTGACTGCTCTTCCAGAGGTTCTGAGTTCAATTCCCAGCAACCACATGGTGGCTCACAGCCATCTGTAATGAGATCTGATGCCCTCTTGTGGTGTATCTGAAGATAGTGACAGTATGCTCACATACAATAAATAAATAAATAAATAAATAAATAAATAACTTTTAAAATAAATAAACAAATAAATACACATCCATCTTAAATTTATATCAAGAGAAAGGGAGATATGGGTATGTTTATCGTTTCAAATTAAAAGATGATGTTTTTCTGTTACCAAAAAAGCATTTTTCCTAGGAAAGATATATTCTGCTGGTCAATGTGGGGACCCAGAGTTGGGATTGGGGCAGAAATGTTTGTTTTCATCTAAAAACAAAAGCTATGCTCACTAGAGCTAACATGGGGTAGAGTCTCACATTACTCTGTGTGGCAGCCTTTCTCCTTGGAATGTGGGGCTCCCACAGGAGAATAGATGGCAGCTCTTGAGGACTAACTTAATGGATGTCACACACAACTCCCATGGGAGATCTGAGTACAGCTCATCCTAGCACATGACACACACCCAAGTCAAACACTCTCAACAGATACATGACGCTTGGGAATATGCTTGTACAGTAAGTGGAAGGGAGTTTGAATGAAGTTGGATATAGAGAAGGATATTAGGTTAAGAGACAACAGGGTAAGATAGTTAGATCCACATAGATAATTATCTCTAAAGAAGGGAGAGAGAAATGAGAATAGATATAAGTGTTTTCAAGGATGCATAGATAATAATTAAATAAATCCAGGTCTTTGGTTTCAATACTTGGGAGACAAAGGCAGGTACAGACAGGTTCCTTATGAGTTCGAGACCAGCCTAATCTACAGAGCAAATCCAAGTCAGCCCAGGCTACACAGAGAGACCTTATCTCAAAAAAAAAATGATGATGATGATGGTGGTGGTGGTGGTGGTAATGATGATGATGATGATGGTGGTGCTGGTGGTGGTGGTGGTGGTGGTGGTGGTGGTGGTGGTGATGGTGGTGGTGATGATGATGATGATGGTGATATTAATAGTAATATTTTATGTTTAATGGTTATGATACTATTACACATCCTCTATGAGAGACGTCAAAATAAAGCACACCTGGGTAGAAAAGAGGCTGCTAAACTAAATCAATCTATACTTATAATGACTTCCAACTGCCAGATAAAGACATGGTATTCTGGGAGAGAGGCTGTGCATTTGTGTTAACAAGAAAGAAAAGGCTTGGACTCCTTCCAAAGTAATAAGGATCAGATTTGATAGAGAAAGGCTCCCTGAAGATCTCAGAGGCAGACAGGAGAAAATCAAAAAGGATCAAATGCACTGGTAATGTATATTGTATATTAAGCTATGTTCCTGCATTTCCTACATATTCAGGTAATATTTATACCTTCTTGGGTTTCTGATGGGGTTGAAGACTAGATAGTTACAGTCTCACACTTAAATTTAAGCATACAGATCAACACCACCACTGGGGACTGGCATGTAGCTTGGTAGATTCTTAGCCTCTGAGTCAAAGCAGGACAGGCTTGTAAGATGTCCCTCTGCCCTCCTTCCACCCCAGGCTTTTCTCTGAAGAAAGGTAATGTAAAAAGCCCAGAATCAAAGACTAACATGAACGGTACAGGTTTGTGCTGGCTGTGCCGAGGACCTGAGGTAGGGCAGAAAAGTAGGGAAGATTATGGTTTCATGGGACAAGACAGAAAGCATGAAACAGAAAAAAAAAGGCCCGTTAATTAATGCAACCACCAACCTCCCCTCACCAAGTAACATTGATTCCTCATGGAATCAGCACCAGAGGGAAGAGGATAGGAGAGCCATCTCAGAATTCTGCCCACCATGGATACTGTGCCAAGGAACACTGAGACTCTGTCGAGACACACAGGACATAAAAGGAGCGTGCCTTCTGCACTGTCAGAAGGCTGGATGAGGACTACCAGGTGTCACGTAGGCAGATGGTATGTTCATAGGGAACCCAGAATCAACCCAGACAGTGACATGATCCTGACTCTGAATATTTCTTATTAGTGACCTTGCAGAAAGCCCCTCAGATGGTTATCAGACACACAGGTGTCCCATAGGTAAGCATCCCAGAGGTACATCACAGCACACACAGGATTTCAGCAGAACCCGGAGGTAAAAAGGGACCTAGGCTCAAAGTAAGCAGAATTAGATAATGTAAGCCCGGTCACTGAAGGGCATGTCTTTTCTATGCTGACAATAAACATAGTTTTAAGGTTTAGCATAAACAAGATTGTTAAAGATGAATAAAGGTCAGCATCCACAGACCGTCTGCCAGGTGCCAAACATTATGCTACCTGCATTATATCCTTAGATCATAGAAGCCTTAGTCTTGCATGGGAAGTGTCCCGTTTACAGATTTATTGAGGTATAATTCACATAACATAAAACTCATCCACCTAAAGTGTACCATTAAATGTCCTTTAATACATTCAGAGCTGTGGAGCTATGAGTATAATTCATTGTCCCTAGAGAGAAGACCCATGTCACTGAGCATCGTGGCTGAGTTTCTCCACTCTCCAGAGCTTGTAATCAGTTTTCTGCCCTTGCAGATTTACCTGTTCCAGACATCCAGAAACTGTAACATATAAGGCGAAGTCCGGCTTCCTTCATTTGATATGTTTGCCAGGTTCATTCGTGCTTTACCATATATGGGGACATTGCTCACTCATTGCTAAATGAGTCTTAGGGCCTGAAAACACAGTTTGCCTCACGAGTTGATCAACATTGGATTGCCTCTACCTTTTGGTTGGCATGAACACTGCTGCTGCTGTTCATGTCCAAGTTTTTCACAACGCTGTTTTTATTTCTCTTGGGTATATGCCCTGGGGAAGCATGGACTGGATTATATAGTTATCTGTATATTCAACTAGATGGGGACTGAGGCTCAGAGAAGCCAAAACAGCTATTCAGGATCATCTAGACAGACCAGGTTTAAACTCAAATCCACCCACACAGAAGCTCTATGCCCTCTTGCCTTCAGGTAGGCATTAAATACCTTCAGTACCACCACCCGCTTCCTGACCTGGGAGTACTCTGAGATTGAGGATTTCAGCTGTTAGATAAGCTCCCCTGTCTCATAGAAGAGGCTTCTGTGAACACAGGGGCTCCTCATTATCACTTACCTATTACTTATAGGCCATACCTCCTAATAGTGGCATTCTCCATGGGTCAAGCATTCAAAGACGTAAGTCTGTGGAGGCTATTTCTATTCAAACCACCACATTCCACTCCTACCCCAAAGGTTTGTAGCCATATCATAATGCAGAAATGTATTCACTCCAACTTCAAAAGTTCCCAAGTCTATAACAATGTCAACTTGTTTAAAAGTCCAAAGTTCAAAGTCTCTTGAGAGACTCATGCTATCTCTTAACTGTAATCTCCTGTAAAATCAAAAAGCAGATCACATATTTCTAACATACAATGGCACAGGATATACATTACCATTCCAAAAGGGAGAAAAGGGAACACAGTGAGGAAATTCTAGACTAATGCAAAACCAAACACCAGCTGGGCAAACTCCAAACTCTCCATCTCCATGTCTGATGTCAAAACTCTCCTCAAATCTCCAACTCCTTTCATCTTTGTTGAATGCAACCTACTCTTCTAGGGCTTGTTCCACTCCTGTAGCAACTTTCCTTGGCAGGCATCCAGTGGCTCTGGCATTTCCAACATCTTAGAGTCTCCAAGGCAATCCAGCCTTTATTTTCATAGCCTCACACACAGGCTTCTCTAGCCCTCCACTCAAGGACACCTGTAATACACAACTGGCCTCAGCTACTTTCCTTAGTCATGGAGGCTGATTCCAAAACCCCCTCTATCTTGACTCTAAAGCCACATGGCTGAAGCTACCAAGTTCTGTTGCTTATTGGGACTGAAACATGGCTCCCCTCATTCAGTTTCACCTGCATTAGCTTTCTGTTTTGTATGGTTTCCTTCACTGGTTAAGCATGGCTACCCTGTAACTCTCTTTGTAGACCAGGTTGGCCTTGAACTCAAAGATCTACCTGCCTCTGCTTCCTGAGTGCTGAGACTGGTGTGTACCACCACACCTGGCCCTAAGCTTTTCTTTCATTCTTTTTCACAAGTCGGAAGCTCAGCAGGGTGAGATCTTGCTCTAAGGTCTCCATTCTCTTTATTCCATTTAGCATCAGGCTTTTCTTTATTCTATTCTTCTCCTTGACCATAGGATTTAGCTTCATTCCACTTCCTGATACCCCCTTTCTCCTTGAACCACACATTTTCTATTTTTCCTTGCTCAGTTTGTTTCTTTTTATTATAGATTTGCATAAGACTGGCCACTAATAACCACATGATACTAGGCTGTTTTGATATTTCCTCTGCCAGTGCAATTAATTCAGAATTCTTCAATTTAGCCTCAGGAAGACTTTTCAGACAAGGCCAGAAATCAACCATATTTTTACCAAAATATCGCAATAGTCACATTCTTCTAGGGCACATACTAACATTCTTCTCCTCTAAAACCTCTTGAACTAGGCCCCCATAGTTCAAATGACCCTCAGCACCACTGTCTTCCATGTTGCTACTGGAATGGTTCATTAAGCCCCACTTAAACGCATTCAACTGCTTTTCTAATCCAAAGTCCCAAAATCTACATTCCTTCCAACAGAAGAATGGTCAGGCCTATCACAGCCCTACCCCATACCAACTTCTGCCTTAGAGTTTTATTCCTCTGAAGAGACATCACGACCATGGCAACATTTAATTGATGCTAGCTTACAGTTTCAGAGGTTTAGTCCATTATTGTCATGGTGGGGAACGTGGCAGTGTGCAGGCAGACGTGGTGCTGGAGAAGGAGCTGAGAGTTCTACACCCTGATTTCCAGGGAGCGTAAGGAGACTGCCACACTAGGCCTAGATTAATCACATGAGACCTCAAAGCCCACCTCCACAGAGATTTACTTTCTCCAGCAAGGCCACCACACTTCCTAACAGTGCCACTCTCTATGGGTCAATCAGTCAAAGACATGAGTCTATAGGATCATTCCTTTTCAAACCACCACATACCCATAAGCATCTACTTAACAAACTACTATGCATTTCAGCAAAATCCAAAGAACACAAGGGCCACCTAATCTAAAGGGCTGATCTCAGTGGATGTCACTGACACTCGGTTGTGCTGTACAGCATTGAATATACATTCTATTTTCTTCTAAGGAACATCTTATAAGTTACACAGAAATGAAATATTATATATGTACTGAGTACAGGTACTATTTAGCATACTATAAATCAGACACAAGCCAGTTTGAAATTCAACCTAATTAGTAGGGTAGCTGCCGCCTGTCTGAGTGACACATGGAGAAGAGGACATAGTAGCTATAAATAGCCCTCCTGGTGCATGTCCCACCTTCTTGACACATAAGACTCAGGAAGTGTGTGTAGCCCACTGTGTGCAGTCAAACCATCTGTCAATCAATGAAGTATGAACAAGCCGATTGCCTGTGCCTATGGCCTGAAGCTGTGACGACTGCTATGCTCTGGAGAGTTTACACAGATGTATCTGTAGAGTGACCACACTTATTGTGACCAACTCTGTTTGCCTTGCTGGCATGGCCATAGCTGACAGCACGATCTAACCTCAATCCATTCGTGCTCATCAGCCTTAGATTTCCTAGACTATATTTTCACTCACAGTGTGAGGAAGAGGCCAGTGTAATGCCAATGTGGCACGACCTGTGGAGAGAAGGGTCAGAATAGGACAGCCTGGTGCATACCCCAAGTACTCAACATAGACTCCATAACTGAAATGTTACACAATTCACATGGTGCCCATAGCATCTCACCAGGCAGGCATTGCACTAGGCAGTTGTCTTTGTTTTTCTATTGCCATGATAGAATATCCTGACACAAATCACCCTAAGGGAGAAAGGATTTATTTGGACTGTGTCCATGATGGTGGAGGAGCTGAGGTGGAAAGGACCCTGGGGCAGCTGGTCACAGTGCTTCAAGGACCCATGAGCACAAGTGTTCCGCCTCCTTAGCCTGTCTTATATAGTCCAAGATCCCTGGCCAGAGAATAGTCCCACACATACACCTAAGGAGAGTCTTCCCACATCAACTAACCTAATCAATCTTCCCAGCCGTGCCCAGAGGCCCATCTCCCATGTGATTCTAGATTCTGTCAAGTTGGCAATTGACACTAACCATCACAACAGTTAGCCTTAGGTAACTATCCTTCATGTCATAACAACTCAGACAATTACAATCTAGATAGCACAGGATATCTGATTTTTATTTGTGTCTGTGTGTAGGTACACATGCATGCATGTGCACACGCATATGTGTGCACACACATGGGGAGCCCAGCAGTCTACTTTGGGTGTCATTCTTCGGGAGCCACCCATCTTGTTTTCTGAGACAGGGCTTCTCATTGGACCTCAGACAATAGGCTGGACTAGCCAGTAAGACTCAGGAGTCCTCCTGTCTCCATCTTCCTAGCTCTGGGATGACAATCACATGTCACCATACTCAGCTTTTTCTTACATGGGTTCCAGGATTCGAACTCTGGTCCTCATACTTGTACTGCAGGCACTTTATCATGTGACCTATCTTCTTGGCCCTTATTTGTTACTTTGAATTCCTACAATAGTTCTTTCTGGTAAGTCAACTAGGAAGAAACTGTAACCTGCCATGTGTTCTATTCTCCCAACCCAGCACAGCTGGGCTTGTGTTGATCTTTGTCCTTTTCCCATGCTAGCTCGGAGAGCTTGGTGGCTTGTCTGTCACCTCATTACCTCTTTTGTCTCTCTTGTGCTACCTCTGGGAATCTGACACTCCCAGAAGCCCCTCCTTTTATGTCAAGCACAGGTCATTACCATTTATCTTGTCTTCTAAAAAGAAAAGGTGGGGAGAGGTACACACAGCCAGCAAACCCTGGCTTCTTCCTCCCTGTGTTCAACAAAAAAAGAGTACTCTGCCCCGCCCCCAAGAAATATAGAGCCTGACTCCAGCTCTCACCATACCCTGTGGGAAGCTGGTGATCCTATGTCATAGTGGCTAGATATCCATTAGCCACGCTCAAAGAGTAGTTCTTAACTCCTCATTTCATGTCCAAGACAGAACCTCATTCACATGCATGCCAGCAGTTCCTAATTCTAAGACAAGTCATTTTCTAGAACATTCCCTGTTCTATAGAATGGCACTATACTGGATTTCCACCACCATTCAGCCATACGCCGAGCATTTGTGAGATCCTCCACCTTCCACTCCTTCACCCTACTCATCTAACCAATAACCAATAATCATGTCTACTGAGCTGTCCTTGGAAGTGTATTCCATATCTACCCCTCTTCTCTGCATCCCCAAACCCCTTATTTCTACATCTCTTCATCCCCCACCCAACCCTGAGATCATGACAGCCTGATGACCCCTGCTCCCTCAGTTCACGTCACTTGGCTACAGCCTCACTAGACTACTTTTTACCATGTCCCTACTGAAGCTCCTGCCCCTTGTCTAGAACACAACTTGATTAAAGTTATGCAAAAATGCCCAGGTTGTGGTGGTGCCCTTAATCTCAGCACTTGGGAGGCAGAGGCAGGTGGTTGTCTATGAGCTGTAGGCCAACCTGGTGAGTTCCAGGTAGCCAGGGCTACCCAGCACAGCTGGCCTTGTGTTGTTCTCTGTACTTCTCCAATGCTAGGTTGCTTGTCTGTAACCTCGACACCTCTTTGTCTTTCTTCTCTGTGTACAGAGAAACTCTGTCTCAGGAAAACAAAACAAATAAAATAAAGTTATATAAAACCAAGCTTAATGTTAGGATATTGTACTGTGTCAGGGAGCTATAAAAAGGACAAATATTAAGACCTGGGTACCTTAATTCAAACACCATCAGAATATTCACTTTTTTTTTTCCGGTGCTGAAATCAGTACCCAGGGCCCTCCAGGGGTGACATCAGGCCTTTGTGACAAATACCTAAGAGAAACAGTTTAAAGGGAGGAGGGATTTATTCCCCCTCAAGAATAAAGAATAGTCAGTTCATGGGATGCTAGCTCCGTGGTTTGCGGCAGATAAGGCAGAAACGTGGTGGATGCAGAGCATGGCAGAAGAAGCTGCTTACCTTGCAGCTGACAGGAAGCAGTGAAAGATAGGAAGGAGATAGGCCAACTTCCAAGAGCATGCCCCAGTAACTGTGTCCCCCCAGGTAGGCGCCACTAACTAAAGTGTCTAACACTTCTCAGAATAACAACACTAACTAGAGACCACACCTTCCACACACAAGCCCAGGGAGGCATTTTTTCCCCAGGGGAGGAATTTTATATCAAGTCATAGCAAGTGTTCTGCCACTGAGCTACCCTCCAGCAGCTATGGAGGCTTTGTTATCGTGATGTACTGGGCTCACTGTCTTTTCATTCTTACCAGTCTCTTCAGAATTGGCAACTGCGCTGGTTAAGTTTTTTTTTTTTTTTTTTTTTTGTCAACTTGACACAAGCTAGAGTCATCATCGGAACAGAGAAATTCAGCTGAGAAAATGCCTCCATCACATTGGCCTATAGGCAAGCCTGAGGAGCATTTTCTTGACTGGTGACTGATGTAGAAAGACCCAACCCACGATGTGCACTGCCATTCCTGGGCCGGTGCTCCTGGGAGGGATAATAACACAGGCTGAGTAAGCTGGGAGAGCATCGCCTAGGAAGCAGATCTTCCACAGCCTCTGCTTCAGTTCCTGCCTTCGGGTTCCTGTCCTGACATCCCTTCATAATAGACCATAGTCTGTAAGCTGAAATAAATCCTTTCCTCTAAAGCTGTTTTTTTGGTGGTTATAACAGCAATAGTAACCTAAGTAAGACAGCAACCTTGTCCACTGAGCACTCCACTTTCCTGGCTTGGTCAAACTGTCTCCCCTGAGTAGCAGCTACCACCCTTGGATCTACAAAGCAACCCCAAGGACAGATGCTTGAATAAGGTGCCCACCCCTGAACTGGTCACTTGAGCCCAAGCAGTGATATCATATAGCAAATACATGACTGTTAGGGTCACCCTGTGTATCAGGACTGCTGCAATTTGACTTCTCCTCCCGAAACTCACATTGACATGTAACTGCCACCCTGATGGTTGTGAGAGACGGAACCTTTATAGAAGATGACGTCACGAGGCACCACCACCTTCACAATGAATGGGGGCCATTTATCATGAGAATGGCTTTGTTAGGATGGGAGTGGCTTTGCTATAAAACTAAACTCAGTTCCTCTTTCTGCCCCTGTCATATTTCATCCAAAGCAAGACGTCATTAATTGTATAACACACTAGTTAGCATAGCACCCAAAAGGAAAGGTTCTGTTATCTAGACCTCTACAGTCAGTCTCAGAGGTCAACTTAGGGGGAGATGCTTCTTTGAAAGTAACTGAATAGATTGTCAATGTGTGAGCTGTTTCAAACTCATTTTTCTAGTTAATATTTTCTAGTTTTTCACTGCTCCAATGATACTTTCCTCAAGAGGAAGGAACTATTATCTTCTTTCTGAGAGGAAGCAGGTCTGGAGAGATAGAACAACACCCCTCAGACACACCCCACCCCCTTCTGAGGGTTCCTCAGGGGAGTCACAGCCATGGCCTTTCACAGCTTAGCTTTTATTGCAGCCGCTTTCTCTAAGCTCATCCAGACCCAGGCCTGTTCAAACTTTGTGCTTGGGCCCTGATAAACTGGAAGCCTTTGCCAGTTAGAATACCCTGCTGACACATCCCTTGTCCTTTGAGTTCC
The DNA here is from genome assembly GCA_030674055.1 of Rhabdomys pumilio. NCBI lineage: Eukaryota > Metazoa > Chordata > Mammalia > Rodentia > Muridae > Rhabdomys > Rhabdomys pumilio. Next base: position 41,261,407 of record JANHMN010000004.1, on the reverse strand, counting down.
TTCTCTTCTTGGGCCAGGTATTGCTTTCCTGATGACGCTCTCCCAAAACAGATGAGCCCCTCCCTTTGGAGGGGGGTCCTACTCCCCATGACCAGACCCGCTAAGATAGAGACTTTTCACTGCCTTTACCCAGCTTGTGGTTCGGTGACTCATCACCAAGTATATCCTTGATGCACTTGACTGTGACAGTTAATGATGACTGCATGGATGCTTACAAGGAGTATGAAGAGCAAGTATTTGGAAAAGTCGCATGGCTGTCCCCTTTGCCATTGTCTCTTTAGGCAGACTCCCATGCTTGGTAACACTCAGATGAGCATGGCCCAGCTGGGGCTCAAGGCTGTCACCAGGCTCTGGTTGGATCGTGTCACTCAAGTTCATGTGCTAGAAAGTGATCCAGTGCACTCAGGCTGAGAGGCAGGGTAGCTCGCCCATGAGAGCTCAGTACTGGTGAGCGACATCGTTATAGAATGGCAGGCTTTCTCTCGCTTTCTCTTGTCCGTCCACCTCTGCTTTGAATGATGGAGCAAGAAGTCCCTCCCTGTGTGTGAGCCTCTTGATCTTGGACTACAGAATGTGAACCTCCATGTTCTATCCATTTCCTAGTCTCGGGTATCACATACGATAGTGCAAAAAGGATGAAGGTGGACATTGTTATGAGATACGTGGGGCTGCCCCACAAATAACTGCAAGGACCTGTGGAGGAAGTGTTGAAGACAGATGAGGAGTGGAGGCCAGAGCAGCTTTGCAGAGAGTTCGAAGAAAAGCGTGTGTCACCATAATGGTGAGTGCAGGCTCAGAATAAAAGAACTTGTGTCAGACAGCCAGAGATGTAGAGATGACTCACAAGAGTGTGACTACAATGTTGGTAGACGCGTAAACAATAAGAGTTAGGAATGAACAGCAATAGTAGTACTGAAGGCAGGAGCTTGCTTATAAATCTTTCTTATAAACTGGCAAAGAGCCCTGGCTGAACTGTATCCCTTTGCTGGGATTTAATGAAGGGTTGAGTTTAAGGTGTATGGACTAAGGTGTGGCAGACGAAACTAAGTCAACTGTTCAGGTTGACACACAGTTGCCTTCAACTGCATGTAGTTAGGGTTTGATGACAACAGCAGATGTGGTGGGTGGCAATGGTAGAGGTGACATTGCAGAGCTGCTAGGATGGAATGGTGGCCACATCCAGGCGTGGCTTGATGGAACCCTGTTTTCCCCACAGGCTCCTGCTCTATGGTTCTGTAGACCAGGACTGCCAGCGAGTGGGAATCACTATTGCACTGTGTCAGGATTGGAGCAGTGCCCAACAGCTAGTGTGGTGAAAGTCTAAACTAGGTCATAAGTCCTAGGCTTAAGGGCTTAGGTGGTAAGTCCTGGGCTTAGGGCAGTGCACTCTTCTACCTGTCCTGGCCTGCAGAGGCTCAGAAGGCTCTGGTGAACTCTGACCTGCTAGGAAGAGCAACCATCCTTGGCATGATCTGATGCAGTGGAGGTCCCGGACTTGGATGTGTGACACAAAAGGCTGATATGGTTACAAGGCAACAAAATGCCCATTTGTCACAAAGCCTTCCAGAGAAAGAGAGAGCACTTCCCTAGACATTCTCTGATACCCCAACCTAACAGGACTTTATACCAAATGAAAGATTCAGCCAAAGACTGGGGAGGTGGGAAAGGGTACCAACCTACTCAGTGGGTGAAGTACTTGTCATACAAACATGAGGACCAGAGTCTTATCCCTATTACCCATGTAAAAAGTTGGATGTGGTAATGTGATCCCATAATCCCAGTGCTGGGGAGGTGGGAGTAGATGGACTCTTTGGGTTGACAGCCTAAAGCCAGCTTAACCTAACTGGCAAGCCCTAAGTCTCAGTGAGAACCTGTGTCAAAAACCAACGTGGACGACTACTGAAGAACTATACATATATGTGTACATGTACCCCCAGAAAATATACACACAAGAAAATTTTAGGTTGGTCTTATGTATAAACATACATATGACACTAGAAAAAGAAAAACCCCTCCCCATACTAATGGATTAGCAGAACTAATATTTACCAAAAATGACCTGTAGTTTCAACATAATCATTATTAAAATTCCAATGACCCTCTTTATAAAACTAGAAAAAAATCCAAATGAACATGGAAACACAAAGTCCTTGAAGAGCTTCAGCAAAAAGAACAGTGTTGGAGATATCACACCTAACTTCAAATTTAAAGGCAGGGCCATGGTAACACAATCAGCATTCTGCTTCCATGAAAGAAGGCACTCTGAGACAGAATCAAGGACCAGAAATAAAGCCATACAGTTATAGCCACCTGGTTTTCAAGAAAAGTGCTAAACAACACACACTGAGAGAAGACACTCTCTTCAACAAATGGAGCTGAGGGAACTGGATACCAACATACATGTAGAAGAATCACATTAAACTCCCTCCCACACCTCACTCTAAACAAAAATCAATTTAAAAGGACCAAAGATCTAATGTAATACCCAAAACTGTAAGACACTAAAGGAAATACTTCAAGACAAGGTCTTTCTGTAAGAGACTGTAATGGTGCAGGAAATAATTGTAAGAACTAAGAAATAAGAAAGCTTTGCCCAGCAAAGTGAGGAGTTGGGAAGCAGCCTCCAAGCTGGGTGTGTTGGTGCACACCTGTAATCCCAGCACCTGAGAGGCTAAGGAAGGATCGGAAGTTCAAGGCTAGCCTGGCTGTAGAGTGAATTCAAGGCCCATTTGAGCTCCAAGAGAAGAAAGAGGGAGAAGAAAAAGAAGAGAGGGGGGAAAGGAATAAAGGAAGGAGGGAGAGGGAGAGAAGGAGAGAGTATGCCAAATGGAGGGAAATAATTGCCAACTCTAAATTGACAGATAGTTCTCAAAATACAAATAGTCGGGGAAGTCCTCAACATCCTTAGCCATCAGGGAAACATGAGTTTCTATCTTGTCCCTATCAGAATGGCTATCACCAAGAAAACAAACAACAATTGCTGGCAAGCGTATGCACGGAAGAAGCTGTGTATATTGCTGGTGGGGATATCAGTTAATACAGTCAGTGTGGAAATCAGTGTGGAGGTTAACAAACTAAAAACAGGTCACCGTGTGAGCCAGCTAAGCTCCTCCTGGTCCGTACCTAACCAACTTTAAGCCAGCAAACCACAGGGACACCTGCACGGTGTGTTTATTGCAGCACGATTAACAACGTCCAAGTCACAGAATCGGTCGAGATGTCTCCATTAGCAGACAAATGGATAAAGTCATAGACACACATACAATGGACTTTTGTTCTGTCATTCAGAAGCACAAAAGTATGAAACATGCAAGAATATTTGTAACGAGATCACAATATTAAATAAAAGGGACTCAGAAGGAAAGATACAACTTTTTTCTCCTGTAGAATGAATACATATATGCACATGTATGTATATATATGTATACGAACGTTAAAGTAGAAGAGAGACATTTGGAAAGGGGAAGTAGGAGGTGGAGCAGTGGATGCCATGGGGAATAAATATGATCAAAGGACATAATAAGCATTTTGATAAACCCGTTAAGCTTTGAAATAAATGTAAGTTTAAAATGGCTGGGTGTGGTGATTCACACCCTTAATCCCAGCACTCAAGAGGCAGAGGAAAAGAAACTTTAAAAATGAATCAGAATTTCTACTCTGAGCCACTGCTGACATTTTTGTTGTAGGGTGCAGGTCTGTGCATTGTAGAGTGTTTAACAACACCATGGTATCTATTCACCAGATGCTAGTAGCACACAGCCACCCAGGGCTGAGTCCATCCGAGGGGTCTCCAGACACTGCTAATATGCTGTTAGAAGCAAGATTTACCCTCAATCAAGAATCACTGACACCAGCATTGGGAGGCAAAGGCAGGAGGATCTCTGTGAGTTCAAGGCCAGCCTAGTCTACATTGTGAGTTCCAGGACAGCTGAGCTACATAGTGAGATCCTGCCTCAAACACAGACAAATAAAAATACATTTAAAACAAATCCAATTGGGTATCTACAAAAAAAATTGCTATAATTAAAGATAAAATACTCAAAAAGTTTCCTTTAGATGAGAAAAGTGAAGGATATTTTCTATTATTGATGTTTTATTAGTGGCCCAAACCAATGCAATATGGTGTGGAAAGGTAATAAAAACAAGAATAAATTTTAAAATATAATTATTTATTGTTGCTTATATGATTGTCTAATAAGCAAATATGAAAAAATCTATAGAGGACTTCAGCAAGTTTCTTATATTCAAGTTAAAGAAACACGAGTTGAATTTTAAAAATCACTCAGCAATTAGAAATTAGTTAAAATAATGGGAACTGAATTGCCTATAATTCTTCCCACCTTGGTGGGTGGTTATGAAGGTCAGGTTGGATGAGTCTGGACTAACACGTCCTAAATATCAGTGCTTACAAGAACAGAAAGGAGGAGTCTTGATGTTCTGGGGAGACAGTCCAAGGCAAGGACAGAAGAACAGAAACTCTTAGCAAGATTTGTATCACTGTGACAAATACCTGTGTGTATTTAAAAAGAAGAAGAGTTAATTTAGCTTGTGGTTTTGCAGGTTTGAGTTTGAGACCATGGTTAGTTGTCTCTGTTCTCTGTGGGATAGAATGAGACAGAAGATCACAGCAAGGAACATGTGGTGAAGGTTGCAAATCAATTCACCTCAGGATGTCCAGGAAGCAGGGACAGGGAAGAGGCAAAGACCCATCCTTTGCCAAGGACCAGCCTCAGCTTGGAGAGGGGTTCCTGAAGAAGGAGTGTTTGGGAGTAGCAAAAGAACAACTCAAAATCAATTGTGGGAACAAGCTAACAGCTCTGTGTTCTGCTCTAGCTGTGTTCTCCAGATAACTGTATAAATAACTCAGCTTTTGCAGACCAAATCCCAGTCTTTTATTTATATATCAATTTAATCATTACTCAAGGTTCCTTTTGACTATCCCATGAATCAGCATTTTATGATCTTAGACCCTTGATTCTTAGAAGAGAGAGCAAGTACATTTTTTTTTAACCATAGCAAATGAACTCAGAGATCTACCTGCCTTTGTAAGCACAAACAATAAGTTTAGCTGGGTGGGATCCCATCCTGAGATTACCATTCCCACCATGCCTGGACCTAAATTCATTCTGTCCTGGGGCTGATCTTGAACTCAGAACTTTACCTACCTTTGTATCTTTCTGACAAGCTGGTTCATTAGTACAGCTGCCTTTGTTCTTTCAGGTCCATAAACCCCCTAATTCATATTGCTTCCTTATACTTGCATAGTTGAGAAATTATACATTCTTGAACTCATTTTCAGAGTTCTTTCCCACAGCCTTAAGGGCTGTCCTGAAGGTCACAGTTTACAATTTTGTTAAGAACACATTCTCACCTCCCAGACTCGTGCTGTTTCTAATTATCATGGAGTCATAACTTAACAGGGAAATAATTCCCTGAAGGAGAAACATGAAAATATACACATTAGTATACAAGCAAACCTTATGCCTAGCAAAATCATCAACACTTGTAGAGGTCCATGCCCTGCTGGCTGCGCTGAGGGGAGACTGTGTCACGCTGTCCCTTCCACAGCAGCCATGCAGGACTTAGCAATCCTTCAGAGGATTCCTCCAGTAACCTATTTCCACAGCCAAACCTTGCCTGCTACCCTCTCCATCATTCTCAACAATGACAAATCCAGTATCCACAGATGAATCCAGCCATGAAATCCGAGCCTGTACAATCCAGTCTTTTCTCCAAAGTCCAATAGCTGGCAATCAAGTCCACAGTACATGAACCTGGACTCAGACCATAACAAGAGGTAACCAGATCTGGTCACCTCTTCAGTCTCTTCTCCACCTTGCCTGGCTTCTACCACATGCTCCACAATCCTGCCACACCGGTTCCTAATTCCTGTCCACACTGAGTACTTTGCTGATGAATCTTTGCACTGATGTTCCTTCTTCAGAAAATGCCCTTCCTCTTTTTCTTATTCAGAGAATTATTTGATTCTCTGAACACCATCAGGAGACCCTTTTTTGGTGAACACTTATTTCATTCCTTTCCTAGGCAAAGTTAAGAGCCAAGCTCCCAAATTGGGGAGGAGGGAGGGAGGTGAGGCTCTCAATTTGGCAAACATACACAAACTGGGGAGGGGCAGGATTGAGATGCACAGACAGTCTCACCTAATGACCCATGTCAGCCTCACGCTTATGGTAGCAAGGTCACCAGAGGGAGGAGCCATGTGTCCCTGAATGATGGTGTGGAATCCATCAATTCCCCCATCCCTACCTGACCTCTATGATGCTATAGTGTGAGTGATGAATCTTAAGTGGGGTGGGAGTTTCAAGTTAGGGTTATTTGTTACACTGTTCAGCATTTCTCAACCTCCAGACTCCAGACCAGACAGGCCCAAATGGGGGCTGGACTGAAGAGCTGTGAGTCAGCCCTTCAAGCTTGGACCAGAAGACACAGAAGTTAAAGGACAAGCTCTACACGCAAGGACTGGTCATTTCTACTCAACAGCAGTGGCCTTGCATTGGTCCCTTTCCGACAATGAGGTCTGTCTCCTCATCAGTGCAAAATACATGGGGGTGGAAGAGAGTTCCTACTGTGTTTAGCCATTAAGAGCTTCACAGATTCCATATATCAAGTGTTTCAGATAAAATCCCTTTTATAAAGGCTTGTGTCTCCTGCTCATCACTTCATCCCACCAGCAGAGGCCCAGTGAGGCAGGCGTGTAATACAGCTTCACTTACAGAGCATATTGTTCCGCAGGCTCTGTTGTTAAACAGTTTTCTTTTCTTTTCTTTTCTTTTCTTTTCTTTTCTTTTCTTTTTAAAGATTTATTTATTTAATGTATGTGAGTACACTGTCACTCTCTTCAGACACACCAGAAGAAGGCACCGGATTCCATTATAGATGGTAGTGTGCCACCAAATGGTTGCTGGGAATTGAACTCCGGACCTCTGGAAGAGCAGCCAGTGCTCTTAACCGCTGAGAGGTCTCTCCAGCCCTGTAAGCACTTTTCAAATGAACTCATGTAGTTCTCATAGCAACCCATAGGGCAGACGGCAAAGTCCAACCACAACTGAGTCAAATCACTTCAAACTGGGCACAAGCAGCCAGAAGTAGAGTTGGGATTTGAACCAAGGTGATCTGGCTCCCAAGACCATGATTCAGACCACAGGGCTACCCTTGGTAGTGAACAAAGTCAATAAGAGACAAAGAGAGCTGCCAATATCGGGCCTTTGAAAAGAGCCTTGTCTGTCCCTGTAGACCTGGACAAGAGGCCAGGCTTAGGGTGAGGGTGAGCATGAACTTCAGGCCAGGCTCATGTAGTGTCTCTTTCCTCAGTAGGAAGAAAACTAAACATGTATAGGCCAGCCCTTGCTGGGAACTTCAAGAAAAGGTACATCATGTAACTACTGTCCTGGAGGCCACAAGTGACCAAGTGGACAGGGTTTCTTGCTACAGAGTTTATAAATCAGATCTGCAAGAGACTGAGTCACCTTGGGAGCCTGACCAGGTCTCCTTGTCAATAAAAACCTAGAGGACAAAGGAGTCAGCCCTTTCCTCACCAGGGGCAGCTACCTTAATGCCGAAGTGTTGACAGGTCCTAGGATGATGAGGAGGAGCCTTGTTCTGCAAAAGAGAGTTGACTCACTCTTCTGAACTCCTGATACACAGGCCCCAGCCTTGGGGACCACACCTTGTCCGAGAGACCTAAGAAAAGCCATTCACACGCCAAGCTTAAGAAGGGCACATTCTCAGGAGACTCCCAGACTGTAGACCTCCGAGGGTGGCCACGCCTCACAGACACCCAGAGGTCAGGTGGCAACTAGGGACTGTAAACATCTAAGTGGAGGAGTACACACTGAGTCTGTGAAGAAACACCATTTCTGCTTGCTCTTATCCCCTCTGAAACTCTGAGAGGAAGGGTGGCCTGCTGAAGGTCACACAGCTGTGACGGGGCTGTGCCAGCTGCCGCTGGTGGCTGACTGCCAGCAGAATTACTGAATGAGAACCTATTATCGGTCTTGGAACCCTAGCCTGCCCCCCTCTGGCAGGGGGAGGCAGGGTAGTTGCAAGATGTCGTAATATGCTAGCGTGGGAGGTAGCATAACCCTTAGCTCCAGCCTGGTGACTTGTGATGACCGTCACCCTTCTATTTGCTCAGCAACATGCCAAGAATCCCGTGTGCATGCTGAAGAGATGGGAATGAAAAATCTAGACTGGTTAGGGTCGTAGCTTGGTGGCAATGCATTTATCCATCCGGTAGTCATGAGTGAAATTCTGTGTCTCATCTCTGCATCCAAAATCAAAATATAAAACACTAAACCCACAAACAGAGAATAAGTGAGCACCCCCTTGTGGTGAGATCTGGCATCAGGGAAGCATAGGGCTCCAGTGGCCACCACGTAAGCTATGTTCCAGGGCCAGGGAACAGACTACCAGGCCAATCTCAGTCACTCATCCTGCAGCCCAGGGCCCTCAGGGTTGGTCAGCAGCAGCCCAGGGTGGCAACAGCCTCAGAGATGATCAGGTGCAATAGGTGGCCCCTGCTACTGCCTGCCTCTCAGGACCTAGAACAGCATGCCCAGTCAGAATGGCTGGGAATAGATGTTAATCATGAAACTTGTGGGAGAAAAACCACAATTTTGAGCCAAATTTGAAGCAAGTTTTAATTAAATACTGGCCAGAAAGATGGATTCTGGCCAGGTCCACCCACAGATTCCCAGAAAATAACCACGTCACATTTTTGCAGAAGTCTAAAAATCCATAATTCACTGCAATTCCCACTAGGTCCGATCAAGGGCAAATATACACCCTGGCATGTCTCCTCCCTACGCATCTCCTGCCTACATGTGCTCAAGTACATCTGGGATAGTTGGTTCAAACAAACTTGTTTAGGAGAGTGACAGCATGCGGCTATTGCCCAAGAACTACAGCTTCCAGCATTCCAGGAAATTATCTTGTCCTTGGGACAAGTAGGGCTTACAGGTTAACTTCCGGCTCTTACATTGACAGCGCTTTCTTGTTCCCCAGGTGAGATTGGAGCTCAGGGCTGTGGGGCTGAGTCTTCTCTGCCACCTCTGAAGAACCTTTGTCTACCCCAGCACTCTAAGTCTGTTGACTGCCCTCCTATCACTTAGGCCTAAGTAGCTCTGACAGGGGTCACTGCTGCAAAGCATGCTGGGAGTGCTGCTCTGTGTCCTGCTCTGACCCTCCTTGAGCATCTCCAGGAAAAGCATGGTCCACCAGAGTAAAGACCTAGTTTCACTGTTTACACCCCTGGCAAAGCTCTACTCGGTCTTGTCCAAGTGTCCCTGATCTACAGACTGAGATTCTTGCTAATATGTATGCTTTGGGGCTCCACTGCCTTGGCCCAAGACACATTAGGTCAAACTTCTACCTTCCTGGGGTCTCTGTTTGGGGGTCAGAATGCTTCAGCTGCCTCACCCCTTACCCAGGAAACACCTGCATCACCAGACCTCAGGAGTCTGGTGCTTCTCACCCATACACAACCCTCCCCTAATTCAACCCGCCCAACCTGGTCAGGCACCTCTGAATTCCCACACCCCCACACCAGCTCCCTGCCCACCCACCCCCACTACACATACACACACAGCTACTTACACAGCGACTTTAGGCTCAGCCCACCACTCCTCTGTGTCATCTTCCTAACCACTACCCACACTCAGGGTCCCTCTATATGTCCTATTGTCTAACCCTGGTCCCTAGACAGTTGACAACCAACACTTTTCAAACTGGGAGAGTAATCCTTTGTCTACCTGCATCCCACTGAAGTTTGCTTAGAGATGAGCGTGCAGATGGTTGAGGGTGGAATGGAAGGAAGCAGGGATAGGGGACAGATGTCAACTCCAGGGCTGTACAGCCAGAGCCAGAGGCAGCTGAGGAAGTGCGTGCACGTGCATGCGAGTGCGTGCATGTGTTTCTCGGCATCCTCTGTGGCACCCTAATCAGACTGCCACAACTGCACTCCCTAACTTATCAGGAAAGCCGGGAGTCTACCTGGAGTTCTTTGGTCAGCTCATGTCCTCTGGTGGGTTGGGAGAGCAAACCAGTTCCTCACTACCACTTGTCTGTGCTGCCACCTGGTGGCCTCGCGGTGACAGCTTTTATTTTTCAGTTTTGGCATCAAACCAACCTTAGTGGACTGAATCCTAGTAATCTTCCCATTGTACTTATAAAACATATAGCCAAGAGATAAACATCAAGGGCCACTGGCATATGTACATCCACTGAGCTACAATCACTGTCAGAGCCTCGGTTCCTGCTGCATCCAGTGGCCTATGGCTCTTTCCTGTGGGTAGGTTATGATATATGCTATAGTTTTGAAATACTGCTTAGGAACCCAGTCTTAACCACTCCTGCCCCATACAAGGCAGCCCATTGAGTACAGTTCAAACCATCCCTACTTTGTGCTCCAGCACGATGCTCTGACACTGTCCACAGCGTGTGAAACGGAACTGGCCCTTCCTCACGCAGCTTACAGGTTCCAGCCCGAGACAGACCTTACTCAAACAGTCCTGAAAACTGAGTGTGGTGGTATGCACCTGTAATTCCCACACTTAAGAGGTGGAAACCAGAAGACTGGAAGTTCAAGGCTGGCTTAGCTAAAATCCTCCAAATCCTATAATTATATCATTTAAAATGGAGCGGAATACAAAGCAATTGTCAGAAAAATGGATTCCAGTGGGACTGGATTTTAGGAAAGGCCTCCGTGAGAGTGACTTTTGAGTTGAGTTCTAGAGAGTAAAAGTCACTGTGACTGTGTATTCAAAGGCCCTGGGGTGGGAAGGAATCTGATTCATCAGAAATATTTAAAAAATCCCAGTGGGAGGAGGGGCAGGAAAGACAAGCCAAGTCTGGACAAGTTGGCAAGTGGCTGGGGCACCATCTAGGGGCTCATAGGCCAAGTATGTCTGAGAGCAATGAGGAACCAGTAAGGTGCAGCAGTTTGACACCAGAGCCTTTGTTTTAAAACAATTCCCAGTGCTACCTGGAGAATGAGTCAGAGTAGGTACAAGTGAGTTCAAGAAGGTTACTGTGGGACCCAGCAAGATGACGAAGGAGGCTAGAAAGAAGTCACTCACATTGTGTACACTTAGGAAACAATGCACATAGAGAAGAAAGCAGGAGGACATAACGGTGACATGGCCTAGGTGTTCATCTTATTCAGATCATAGACAATGGTCACTTCCTGAGATGGACCTCTTATGTTTGGTTGGTATTAAGGTCTAGCCCAAACCTCTGTGAACCTCCATTTAATAAACTGTCACAAAGGGAGACTGGCAGGCTGTGCTGAGCAGGGTTATCACCTGGGTTCCTCTCCCTTAATTGCAGAAAGTAGCAGAAAGGAGGCTTATGGAGATAGGCTTCAGGGAATCGGAATCAGGCTGTTTCCTGTGGCAAAAAGCATTCACAGCCCTGGGACATTTCACACTGGGACACCTGAAAAAGAGTGCAGAGGTCAGGTCTGCAGCCTCAGGGCTCAATTCTGCTAGAACTAACAGAACCAGGAAGCTGCCTCTGTTTCAGCTCCTCATAAAAGAGATAAGCAGACAGATACTTTAATCTAGGCCTTTGAGAAACAGGAAGACAACCCAGTCAGCCATCTTAGACTTCTGACCCACAAGCCTGGGAAGTGACAAATTTGACTTTAACCTCTAAGAAATGTCTAGAAAGGTGGGTTGTGAACAGGGCATTCAGGCAGAGGTGCTTGGGAGAAAGTAACTGCTTGTGTTCTTTCTTTCAAGGGCCTCAAGGTAGGAAAATATAGCAGTCCTCTGTGATGGCTATTTTGATTTTCCCGATGTCAGTTCTGGAAGTTGGCCTTGATCCAAAAATACTGTAGGGAAAATTCTCTAGGAATAGGCAGCATCTTTTAAAAGTTCACTGAAGTATGTTATTATAATTTTCTCTTTTATCACTTGCTATTGTTTTTAATTTTTCACTGTGCTTGATTCCTAAATTAAGCTTCATCATAGGTATATATATATATTTGGAGCAAAGAGCATTATACGTATGTATGTATATATGTATGTATGTATGTATGTATGTATGTATATACATATATATATATGAGCATTTCCTCTAGGAATGGTTCATGTATAAAAGGACCCTTCATATCTCTCTCTCTCTCTCTCTCTCTCTCTCTCTCTTTCTTTCTCTCTCTCCCTGTTCCCTGCCAGCCTCTCCCTTCTTTCTCTCTTCTCTCTGTCCTTTTCTGTCCCCTTTCTGTGTCTCTACTTCCTTCCCTAGACCCCCCTTCTCATGTCCCAAATAAACTTGATTTTATACTAGACCTGTCTTATGACTACCCGGGGGCAGGGCATCATGGGCCTGCTAAGGCACCCCCTCTGGCCACATCATGCCATCACATTATAAAACATATCACACACACACACACACACACACACACACACACACACACACACACACACACAC
>JANHMN010000004.1:41231856-41248947 GCA_030674055.1 Rhabdomys pumilio | reverse complement strand
CACACACACACACACACACACACACACACACACACACACACACACACGGCACAGCACTTACAGTCTTCGTTACCCACTTGGGTTCCTAGACTATATCTGCATGGATCAAGGAGACCCTATAGTTCAGTGGTCCTCAACTTTCCTAATGCTACAACCCTTTAATACAGATCCTCATGTCATAATCACCCCAAACCACAAAATTATTTTCACTGCTACTTCATAACTGTGATTTTGCTACTGTTGTAAATCATAATATAAATATCTGATGCACAGTGTCTGATACGGGACCCCTGTGGGAGTCGAATCCCATAGGTTGAGAACCACTGCCATAGAGGCTCCCAGGATGTTCCTAGGATCTGCTGAGTAACTAAAGCCAGTGTGACTTCATCAAGGGATGGCTCTAACTGAGAGTCTATGGGGTTAGCTGCACAAAAACACAACATTTACATCAAAGGAGACAAGAGATAATTTATTATAGAACCAACTATGAGTGATGAAAGCCAGAGAACATAGATTTAAGCCACCCCAAATTTCATGTTCCAAGATGGTGACAGTCTGATGGAGTTTTTATAGTGACAAAGAAAGTCATAAGTCTGTGTCTTAGTTAGGGTTTTACTCCTGTGAACAGACACCATGACCAAGGCAAGTCTTATAAGGACAATATTTAATTGGGGCTGGCTTACAGGTTCAGAGGTTCAATCCATTATCATCAAGGCAGGAACATGGCAGCATCCAGACAGGCATGGTACAGGAGGAGCTGAGCATTTTACATCTTTGTCTGAAGGCTGCTAGCAGAATACTCACTTCCAGGCATCTAGGATGAGAAATTTATAACCCACATCCACAGTGACACACCTACTCCAACAGGGCCACACCTTCTAATCCTGCCACTCCCTGGGTAGTGCATATACAAACTATCACAGTCAGAGTGCTTTTTAAATGCACGGCACACAGTCCCTAATGCCTGATATCCTGATTTGCATGGCTTCAGTTTCCTGAAGTTAAACTTGGCCCAATTCTACTGCAGAGAAAAATCCCAGAAACAAACAGTACGTTTTAAATAACTTTCTTTACAATATGTTGCTATACACAGAGAATGTACTGTGCCATCTTGAAATGAGGGAGGTCCTTTATTCTGGAGATATTTTGAGTGACCACAGTTTAGGTTACTCCAAATTCCATGTTCTAACATGGAAGCAGTTTCAGGAAGTTTTTATAGTTTCACAGAACTGGGAAAGTCATAAATCAAAGCAAGTTTAAAATACACTGGTGTACCTGGAAGGCAGATGCAAGAGTATCTCTTGAGTTCAAGGTTAGCCGGGTTCCGAGAATGAGTTCCAGGACAGCCACAGCTACACAGATAAACCTTGTCCTGCAAAACTGAAAGTAAATGAATCAGTTAACTAAATCTAATACATTGGTGGCTACATCAGAGAGTTAGTCACAGTGAGGGAGGGCAAGCTTTGCTGGAGGCCCAAGATGCTAGCTGATGTTATTCTTAGCTTTCAGATTGGCAGAAGCTAGTGGTCTCTTAATAGATTCCAAAAGGTTATGGTCTATTAGTCACAGGATGTTATTACTAACACAGAGGTGGGCAAGGAATGGCAGTTCTCGAGGGCCAGAACTAGCCCAGCATAAGGTAACTAACCAGTAGACCTGCAGCATTCCAACCTCTCCAGGACTCCAGCTCTAATCCGCCTCTACAAGCACAGTTTCTCCTCAGGAGTTTTCATTCACACGGATATAAATTTTTCTATTTTATTATTTGTTATTGTTTTTAATCTCTCACAGGACATTAAATAAGGGGAGGGCCGCAGGGAGGCTGGAAAACCTCTGCTGCAGGCCTCAGATGCGATCTGACGCTATTTGTATCCTTTTACTTGGTGGAAATTAGAATCTGATAAGTTAATACATTTCAAAAAGTTTTAGCTGTCAGTGACAGCATGTTGGGTCAGGCAGAGGAGGGGCTAAAGATAGCTCAAGATAATTATAATTAGATTCTGGGCCTGCAGCATTCCAATCTCTTCACAATTGAAGTTCTCATCAATTAATCGTTTCCAGAAGGCTCAATGGTCTTCAATGGTGTATTCCCTCCAACAAGGCTACACGTAGCTTTATCTAAAACATAAAGAGTGTATTATAATGGTATCTTAAATATCTAACAGTTATAAATAGAGGTAAAAGACAGTCTTGTTTACCTTTGAAGTGAGCATGTTAATAATTTAACAAGTATTTTACCTAGGCTGTTTTAAAATAAGATTTTTTTTTTTTGCTTTTATTTGTGTAAGTGTTTTTGCCTGCACGTAAAGACCAGAGGAGAGAATTAAATGTCCTGACACTAGAATTGGAGATGGTTGTGATCTGCCCTGTGCGTTGGAAGCTGACTTTTAGCAGAAAGCGGCTATCAACTTTGCAGCCATCTCGAGCCATATACCCTGATGAGAGACTTGTTTTTCAACAGCCTACAACAGTTGAGCACACTCTGACAAACATCTTGTTTATCCCACATAGCTTGTTTTGCTGTTTAGTGACCCCAGCTGCATGGTGCACGTGGTAAAGTGTCTTCAGCTGTGTTCCCCTGCTTGCGCTTATAAATACCCAGGATTTCCTTGCAATGGGAGACAGTAAGAAGAGAGACGGTAAATGAGACTTGGTCACACACTTTGGTTTGTCTCCATTATTCACGTCTCTTCGCCCACTCTCTCTCTTGACCAGAGCACTTAGCCCCAAAGCATGGGGCAGTGTGGTCCTCAACATAGTGGCGCCTAATATGGGGCAGCTCGGACAGGGACATTTTGGTGCTTAATGAGAGGCAGCAAGAACAAGAGACCCAGTGAGGGACATTACTGGAAGAAGGTCGACTGAAAATTCAGAAGGTGATCACGAATCTGCCACGCCAAGTTAGGTAAGTGGTGATAATGAAAATGGGGCAAGAAATAAGTCAGCCTGAACTCAACTCTCTGTTTTTGTTTTGTTGTTTGCTGCTCATGTGTGTTAATTGTCTGCTTTTGTTTCATTATTTGAATGCTGTCTTTCATGTTCGAAATAAAAAAAAAGTATATGTCCAAAATTAGAATCCAAAATATGACCAAAGGTTGATGACGATTTGTCAGAGCCAGATTGGGCTGACCTAAAGGAAGAGGCAGTCAAATATTATGACACTGAATGGCCCTCTTCCCAAAGCCCCTCTCCCAGTGCACCTCCACCTCCAGAGGCTCCCATTGTGGAGACAGTGGTTGTAGATCCCAGAAAGGAGTTACAAGACAAAATTTCTATTCTTAAACAACTAATAGAGTTAGAAAAAGAGTATCCAGACTTAATTAATCAGCTACAAAAATTAAAGACAGGGAAGAAGTCTCGAGAGGCCAACTATGAAAATCCCCCGACTCCTTTCGTTCCTCAACCCGGAGTCCAAAGGCAGCCCCTATTCTCTAGCTTTAGTTCAGCTACAGATCAGCCAGAGGAGGGAGAGGCTGAGGCTTTTCCTGTATCAGAGACCAGAGATGCTCAAGGGGTTGCTTAGAGACATCACACAGGGTTTAATTTCAAATTATTAAAGAATTTAAAAATGCAGTACCACAATACAGTGCCACTGCTCCCTTTACTCTTAAAATTTTAGCATCTGCCACAGAGGAGTGGCTGACTCCTGGTGATTGGAATACTTTAGTGAGAGCAGTTCTTAGTGGTGGTGACTATCTTATTTGGAAATCATAGTATCATGAGACAGCTAGGAGAAACATTCAGGCAGGCAATGGTTGGTCCTTTGATGCCTTAGTAGGAGAAGGGTAATTTGCTTCTAGTGATAACCAGATGCAATATGACCCAGGCTTATTTGCTCAAATTCAAAATGCAGCCATGAAGGCTCGGCGTAAACTACCAGTAAAGGGAGACCCTGGTGCATCTTTGACAGCAGTCACACAAGGACCTGATGAATGATTTTCTGACTTTGTTCATAGATTAATAACAACAGCAGGGAGGATTTTTGGTAATGCAGAGGGAAGAATAGATTATGTGAAACAATTTGCATATGAAAATGCCAATCCTGCCTGCCAATTGGCCATTAGACCCTACAGGAAAAAGACAGACCTTATGGGGTATATCAGACTCTGTTCTGACATAGGTTCCTCCTACCAACAGGGCTTAGCTATGGCAGCTGCCATGCAAGAACAATCTGTAAGAGATTTTTTGGCAAGTAGAGACAGAAAGGCATGTCTTAAATGTGGCAAACTTACACACTTTGCAAGAGATTTCAAGGTAGAAAATGAGTTAAGCCAGAGACAGCCCAGAAAACTGCCTGGGCTTTGCCCACTTTGCAAACATGGAAGGCATTGGGCTAGTGATTGTAGGTCTAAAACAGATGCAGCACAAGAAAACACCCTTTCCCATAATCAGGGAAACAGGAACCAGCTCCGGGCACCGAACCCACACAAGTCAAAACAGGCTTATGGAGCAGTCAGTTTCATACCAGCAAACACCAGTCCCTTTCTGAACTCAGTCAAGCAACACCAGCAATCGCAGGACTGGACCTCAGTTCTGCCACCCGTACAGTATTAACCCCAGAAATGGGACCTCAGGCCTTATCCACTGGAGTGTTTGGACCACTCTTTCCAAATGCATTTGGCCCGATAGTGGGAAGAAGCAGTACCACTATGCAGGGACTACAATTTTTTCCTGGAGTCATAGATAATGATTATCAAGGTGAGATTAAGGTAATGGCCAAGGCAATTCAAAATATAGTCATCATTCCTACAGGAAGGAGGATAGTTCAACTATTGTTACTTCCATTGTTCCCTACTAATCACAAATATAAGAGTCCTAAGAGAGGGGATCAAGGCTTTGGTTCCTCTGATGCATACTGGGTACAGCCAATAGTTAAACAAAAACCTATGATGACACTATGGCTGAATGGAAAGGCATTCCAAGGCTTGGTTGACACAGAAGCTGATGTGACTATCCTAAAACAAAGTGATTGGCCTACCACCTGGCCTCTGACCCCAACCTTAACCAACTTAAGGGGTATTGGCCAAAGTCAAAACCCACAGCAAAGCTCTAAGGTGCTAATGTGGAAATATAAAGAAGGAAATACAGGGAATATACAACCCTATGTCATCCAGGCCTTCCTATTAATCTCTGGGGCAGAGATCTGTTATCCCAGTTGGGATTGATTATGTGCAGCCCTAATGAAGTAATCATGGCTCAAACGATAAACTCTGGATTTTCCCCAGGAAAAGGATTAGGAAAAAGTGAAGATGGGATTACTCATCCTATTGAGGTTTATGGTAACAATGAAAGAAGAGGCTTGGGGTATTTTTGATGGGGGCTACTGATTCAGCTGCACCCCTAGGGCGTTGTGCAGATCCCATCACCTGGAAGGGGGACTCGCCCGTATGGGTGGATCAGTGGTCCCTAACCACCAAAAAATTACAAGCTGCCCAGTTGCTAGTGCAGGAGCAATTACAGGTAGGACATTTAGAAGAGAGTAACTCTCCCTGGAATATCCCAATATTTGTCATTAGGAAAAAGTCAGGAAAATGGAGATTGTTGCAAGACTTGAGGGCTGTTAACGTGACCATTATTAGGATGGGAACCTTACAACCTGGGCTGCCCACACTGGTGGCCATACCTTTAGGTTATTATAAAATAGTTATCGATTTAAAAAAAAACTGTTTTTTTACTATCACCTTGCATCCTAATGATAGAAAGTGCTTTGCTTTCAGTGTTCCCGATATAAACTTTAGAGAACCTATGAAAAGATATCAACGGAAGGTCTTGCCTCAGGGTATGGCTAACAGTCCTACCTTGTGCCAAAAGTTTGTGGCTTCTGCCATAGAGGATGTTAGAACTATGTGGAAGCAAATCTACATGATTCATTTCATGGATGATATTTTAATAGCAGAGAAAGATGGAAAATAAGTACTCCAGTGCTTTGATGATCTTAAAACAGGTTTACAGACTGCAGGGTTATAAATAGCACCAGAAAAGGTACAATTACAAGATCCATATACTTATATTAGGATTTCAGATTAATGGTCCACGTATTATTAATAGTAAGGCCACACTGAGGATTGATTCCCTTAAGACACTTAATGATTTTCAAAAACTATTGGGAGACATTAATTGGCTACAACCATATTTGAAACTTACGACAGGAGAATTAAAGACCCTGTTTGATATTCTTAGAGGAGATCCTGACCTTAAGTCTGACAGGACTCTAACGGAGGAGGGTAGAAAAGCCTTACAGAAGGTGGAGAGTGCTATTTCATCCCAATTTGTAACTCATATTAATTATTCTAAGCCTTTATATTTTCTTATTTTTACTTTTTTTTTTTTTTTTTTTGGTTTTTCAAGACAGGGTTTCTCTGTATAGCTTTGGCTGTCCTGGCACTCACTCTGTAGACCAGGCTGCCTCGAACTCAGAAATTCACCTGCCTCAGCCTCCCAAGTGCTGGGATTAAAGGCGTGCGCCACCACCGCCCGGCATTTTCTTATTTTTAACACTAAACTAACTCCTACTGCAGTTTTTTTTGGCAAACTGCACCCATATTATGGGTTCATCTTCCCTCATCCCCTAAGAAGGTTCTTTATCCATACTATGCAGCTGTAGTGGATATGATTGTTAGGCAGAGATAACAGTCAAAAATATTTTGGAAAAGATTCTGATGTCATAGTACAACCCTATACAAGGCATCAGGTTGATTGGCTTATGCAGAGTTCTGAAGTTTGGCCTATAGCATGTGCCTCATTTGCTGGTCAGATAGATAATCATTATCCACCAGATAAATTGGTTCAGTTTTGTAATCGCCATGCATTTGTTTTTTCATCCCGTATTGCACATGCACCTATCAAGGAAGCATTGCTAGTTTTCACTGATGGTTCCTCATCAGGAACAGCTGCTTATCCTTTAAAGATCTAGTAATCTTCTTTGCTACATCATCTGTGTCAGCTCAATTGGTTGAATTACATACTGTTATTGCTGTATGTCAAGCATTTCCAAATCAAACCATTAAAATTTACAAAGATAGCTCATATATAGCTCAGTCTATTCCTCTGTTAGAAACTGCTGCACAAATAAAGCATTCCTCAGAAGCAGCCGATTTGTTTTTAAAGTGCCAACAATTAATTTTGAGGAGAAAGTGTAAATTCTTTATAGGACACCTGAGAGCCCACACTGAGCTACCAGGTCCTCTCTCTGAAGGAAACACCAAGGCAGACCTAGCTACTCGTGTAGCTACAGTGACTTTATCAGATTCGCCATCTAATTTGGATCAGGCCATAAAGGCTCATGAGTTACATCATCTTAATTCTAAAACTTTAAAAGTTATGTTTAAAATAACCAGAGAACCAGCTAGACAAATTGTCAAACAATGTCAATCATGTGTAAAACTTTTACCAGTTCCTCATTTGAGCATAAATCCAAAGGGACTGATACCAAACAGTCTCTGGCAAATGGATGTTACTCATTATAATGAATTTGGCAAGCAAAAATATATACATGTATGTGTAGATACATACAATAATTTCATTTATGCAACATTACAAACTGGAGAAGCAAGCATGTTATCACTCATATGCTTGCTGCAATAGCTGTATTGAATGTTCCTAAACAGATAAAAACTGACAATGGCCCAGGTTATACAAGCTCCAGTTTCCACCAATTCTGTGAAAAATTGAGAATACTACATAAAACGGGTATTCCATATAATCCACAGGGTCAAGGTATGGTATAAAGGGCACATCAAACCATTAAATGTCAATTTGAAAAAATTAAAAAAGGGGAATGGTATCCTACCAAGGGATCCCCCAAAATATCCTTCATCATGCGCTCTTTATTTTAAATTTTTTAACTTTGGATTCTGAAGGAAAATCTGCTGCAGATAGATTCTGGCATCCTAATACCAAAAAGAAATTTGCAACAGTCCCCTGGAAAGACCCATTAACTGGAACCTAGAATGGGCCAGATTCAGTGCTTATCTGGGGAAGAGGTTCTGTCTGCATATATTCTCAAACTGCAGATGCCACACGTTGGCTGCCAGAGAAACTGATTAAACAAATAGACAACAATAACAAATCCAGGGAGAAGAAACCCCCTGAGAAGCATATTTTTTCTTTGCAGGAAACATGAAGATGCTTCACAATTGCCTTCAAACTGGAACAGATCAATGAGCAAATCTGACTTGGGAAGTTCTCAATGCTGAAGAAGACATCACCACCCGCATCTCCAGGGTGGCTCTATTGGACTCTTGATTCCCTAACTTATGATTTAGTGGGGTACATTGTTTAAACCCACTACCACAGTTATTATAGTTATTTTTTGGGTTTGAGATTGATTGAGCAGGGACAGGGATTTCTTTGCTTGTTTTGTTAAGATCAAAGCTATGATCAGTTCTGTATTTCTGTGTGTTGCCCTTAAAAAAGAGTGTTGCTTTTATACTGACTATTTAGGCATTGTTAAGTCTCTTGTCTCTCCGGTTCATGCTGTTCAATGAACTGATGGCTTTTGTACAACACAGATAGACACTATTCAAATGAAACCCATACAGGTTCGATATTACAGGCTGGAAGTAGGGGACTCCGAAACCTCTGTCATCAAGACTGATGAGGATTAACCCCTAACTTACATGATAGGCCAGATAGTCAATGACGGGTAAGAGAACACATCAAGACCTTTGCCCCTAACTCTGGGAGGCCTTACTATCCTAAAACAGGAGCTCAACCAACGGCTGTTGAGTATCCAAGGATGGGAAAGGGAAGCTGGGGTCATTTTTCTGACCTAAGGCAGGCACAGTTTCCGTAAGTTTTCCCAGCCTTCCCTTTTGAAAAAAATTAAAAAGGGGGACTTGTTGGGAGCTGACTTTTAGCAGAAAACAGCTAGCATCTCTGCAGCCATCTCGAACCATAAACCCTGATAAGAGACTTGTTTTTCAACAGCCTACAACAGCTAAGCACACTCTGACAAATATCTTGTTTATCCCACATAGCTTGTTTTGCTGTTTAGTGACCCATGGTGCACATGGTAAAGTGTCTTCAGCTATGTTCTCCTGCTTGTGCTTATAAATACCCAGAATTTCCTTGCAATGGGAGACAATAAGAAGAGAGACAGTAAATAAAACTTGGTCACACTCTGGTTTGTCTCCATTCTTCATGTCTCTTCCCCTTCTTCGCTCACTCTCTCTCTCTTGACCAGAGCACTTAGCCCCAAAGCTAAGGGGCAGTGTGGTCCTCAACACTGTGGATGCTGGGAATCAAACCTAGGACCTCTGGAAGATCAGTCAGTGTTCTTAACCATTGAGCAATCTCTCCAGTTCCCTTATCTTTCATTTCTTAAAACTAAATGCACATATGAATAATTGTACCTGATATATTACTTTGATGTGATGTAACACAAGATTGTCATCAGTAAACCTTAAGATATCTTTATAAATTTTTTTCTTGGTTTTTTTTTCTTGTTAGTTTTTTGTTTTTGTTTTTGTTTTTGGTCAGGGTCTCTACATAGCCTGATTGTCCTGGAATTCACTATAGACCATAGTGGCCTCAAACTCAGAGAGATCCACCTGCCTTTGCCTCCCAAATACTAGAATTAAAACCAAGTACCACTACACCCAGCTCTTTATAAGTCTTGAAACAGAGTTTTTTAATCTTTTTTTTTTTTTTTTTTTTTTTGGAGAGGCAATAGTGATAAAAAAAAATCCTTAAAATTCTTATTTTTGTATATACACACACACATACATACAGCATATACATCACATACATACAGCATATACATACACATATACATATAACACATACATACACACACACACACACACACACACACACACACACACACACACTCATACATAGAGCACATACCTAAAAGCATAGAGATAAGTTATCCTTTTAATCTTTGGAATGAAGAGTTTAGCATCTCAAAAGAAGACAGCCATTCGGTCAGAGAATACACCTGGAGCAGGAGATATAATTACATACAGAAATATGTAATTATGTATATCTTATCCTTTTAAAAGTTTTTTTTATTTAAAATTTAAAGCTCATGTTAATCTCCCCACAAAGAAAGCTCTAGGCAGTTTGTTTTACCAAGACAGTCCCATTATTAAATGTATTCTCCTGCTTTGCCAGCATTTTATCCCCTTAGTCAGAATGTTGGATGTGTGGCCGAGCTTACTAACCCACTGGGACAGTTGAATTGGGATTTTTTCCATTAAATTTTTACTTTTACTATGAGCCAAAAGGAAGCTGGGCCAACTTAACAACTTTCATTTGTACAAGACCTTACAAGTCAATTTGGTACCTAACAAATAATACCTAAGCACGCATGGACAGTGGTACACACAAGCACAATGCACATAGATCCTGAAAAGCCAAGATGTTAAATGCTTCCGTTTGTTGAGATGCTGCCTCCTGCCATCCTCACCGTGAAAAGAGAACTTAACGTAACGCTCTTTAGCAAGTGTGTACGTCCACTATTTTGCATGTAGTCTCGCCTTAATAGAAACCTTACATTTAAGAGTTTTATATTAGCCAGGCAGTGGTGGCGCATGCCTTTAATCCCAGCACTTGGGAGGCAGAGGCAGGCGGATTTCTGAGTTCAAGGCCAGCCTGGTCTACAGAGTGAGTTCCACACAGCCAGGACTACACAGAGAAACCTTGTCTTGAAAAACAAAACAATAACAAAAAAAAAAAAGAGTTTTATATTAAGAATATTTTGAGGGCCTAAAGAGGTGGGTCAGTGGTTAAGAAAAATGTTGTCTACTTTTTCCTTTAGGGCCTTTTAAAGGTCCTTGGATCTGAAATGCTTCTGTCAAGTGTAAAGTTTAAAGAAAATATGAATTTGCATCTATATGTAATACACACATACATGTATATATGTATATATGTATATATGTGTACGTATGTATGTGTGTGCATATGAGTGTGTGTATGTGTATATGTGTGAGTGTATGTCACCAGTTGCTGTTATTTTTAACCTCTCACAAATATGGAACAGGGTTTAAATTAATCTTTTTAGATCTTAAAATCTCCACTAGAACAGGAAGCTGGCTGGCAGGGCTGCGGCTTTGCAGAAGGCAGAGGACACAGGCAGGAAAGCAAAGAAGCAGTTAAGGGACAGTTAAGAGACAATGGTTACAGTTACTCCCCATGTGCCTCTTTGGATCTAGAATGTCCTGCTTTGGGAAAGCAGCCCTCAGTGGAAGCCTCTCAGGGACTCTCTCCCACATCTGTTTCGATCTGTCAGACTCTTGGCCAGAGCTGCTCCGTGGGGATGGAACGAAGAGTTGCCCTGTTGCTTAAGCTATAATCAGTCAGTAATAAGTGACCACAGGGTTGGCTATAGTCCCACCCTAGCCTTCAGCTCTCTGTAGCTGGCCAAAATCCTTGACAGTGGCAGGAACAGTTCCTGGCTTCAAGATGACCTTCTGAAAGCATTGGTTTTTCTGACCACAGTCCAATCCACCCACCCTGTCACTACTCCACCAAGAGCATTCCTCCTGATCCTGCCCAGAGTTCTCCTGGCCTTCTGTCTCAGGCTGAATCTCAAAACATAGACTCTTCCTGGGGTCCCTGCAGAAGCCCCAGATTGATGGTTACAAGATCACTCCTTACACAAGTTAGACTAGCCATGCATTGTAAGCCCCTGTTGAGGGCAAGGACAAAGTCTCACTTGGTTTTTCACACCAGTGCCCAGCACAGTCCCTGGCTCACAGAAGGTGTTCAGAGGGGTAAATGGGAGGAAGAGGAAGCAGGGAGAGAGGTTGGAAAGAGATGGAAATGGAAGAAATGTCCAGCACAAACCTGGCCTTGGAGGCCTTTGAGACCTACTGACTCCCAGAGAGTGTCCAGAGCACTCACACTGTGAGCCCCAGGAGTCCTGGAGGCCCCTCACGCACCCCACTCCCTTCCACATCTGGTCACTAACCTTCCTATTACAACAATTTTAGCCTGGTCCTCCACATCTTCCTGCTCAGTATTAGGGTCCTCTGGGCCCGTCACTCTCTGTCATGAGAACAATTGCCTCTATTTGTGTCTCAAGAGTCATGCATCTATTTGTGTGCCCATCCATCCCTTTGTAATTAAAAAAAAAAAAAAAAAAAACAAAAAAAAAACAGAAACCTGATCCTCTGCAAAACTACTGAGCCACCTCCCCAGTTCCACCCATACCCTGTCTTTTTGTGGTTTGACCCCACCCATGTGAGTATAAGTTTCTAACTAAAGGAGGGTTTTGCTGCTATGCTCCAGTCCTACCCATACCTAGAACCGTGCTGCCAGACAGGTGTACAGCTTAGCAGAAGGGTGGATTCTTCCTTCCAGACCCTCCCACTCATTGAGAAGGTCCCCTTCTCTTTTGTTCTCAGCCATCAACTGAACAAGCTGCTCTGCCACATGTTCTTGTCATGAATGTCACCAAAGATGCATAGCAATGGGGCTAATCCATCATGGACTTTTAAAAACTCCAAAACCATGGACCAAGCTTTACTATCTACAAGCCGATAAATGTCAGGTGTTTCTTGAAGTAACAAAAAACCAGCTGACCAGATGATGTTTGCAGATAAGGCCTTGGGGAAGGTGTCAGAGGGGGCCCTGGTGGGACTAGTGTCCTTGTGCAAAGGTACCCCTTCTGGGCGTTAAGCTCTCCACACTGGGGTTGTGTTTCTTGTCCACACAGGGCAGATGAGCCTCAGGTTTGATCCAGGCCAGTCGTCAGACAGGATCCTGTACAGTGTACCCTAGCCAACCACCATGTGGGGGGCTTCTCAGCCAGTAATGACTACAGCTACACTGTCAGGTGGAATTATTACTCTTGTCAAGAAGCAAGGCCAGTGGGCTGAGCAGACACAAGCAGTGTTTCAACGGATTGAGAACAATAGTTCTTGACCTCTTGGGGGGTGGGGGGCAATGACCTTTACACAGGTATGGCATATCAGAATCCCACATATCAGATGTTTACGTTATGATTCGTAACAGTAGCAAAATTATAGTTATGAAGTAGTAACAAAATAATTGTATGGTTGGGGGGTCACAACATGAAGAACTGTATTAAAGAGTCACAGCATCAGGAAGGTTGACAACCACTGCTGTTGAACAATGTCTGCCCTGCTGTGATCCGTTCCCTCATGCTGACCCAGTCCGTGTGCCATACACGTTTAGTAATGTGAGGGACACTTATCTCTTGGTAGCTAAAATCGTGTGCTCCTGCTTATGTGGATCCTCAGGAATACATCTTCCTGAAACCTTGGTGGGCCTAGCGAAGAAAAAACAAACTGGGTATTATTTCTAACTACAGCTAAGAACCTCAGGGTCGCCCTAGTCCTAGAAACACGCCTATTCCTTCCAAGGGAGAAGCAGTCTGTCAGTCTACCTAGACCTCGAATAGATGACCTTGCAGTGATGCTACATTCCTTGGGTTTCCTAGGAGATGCGTATAGGAGGCCAGCTGAAAGCTGCAGCCTCCTCTCTCGCCTTCACAAGCAAAGAGAGATCTTTCCTCACTCATCCCTAATACAGACAGCGTAGGTGTGGATTTTCTCAGCCTAGTTCTCCTGTGACCTCGGGGAGGAGAACCGGAAAGCCAGTGATGGTTCTTTGCCTTCTTTTTTGCTCTCCATTTCCTTTTAAGTATATGGGTGTTTTGTCTGTATGTCTGTCTGTGCACACAAGTGCCCACAAAGGCCAGAAGAGGGCATCAGATCCCTAGACCAGAGCTACCGTGTACAAGGTAGGAATCAAGCCCAGGTCTTCTGGAAGAGCAGCCAGTGCTTTTAACTGGTGAATCATTGACTACTCTCTTACCATGTCTGTACTGTGAACATAAAATGGATCACTTTGAGTGTGAAAACCTAGCAGCCACACATCCAAACTGCTTTCCTATGTTGCAAGAAACCACAAACATCCCCCCCCATCCTATCCTCCCATCCCCCCATCCCCCTGGAGCAGACTAGAGGCTCAGAAGGAAGTTGGCACCTCTGCTTGGCTTCTCTAGTCTGGATGCATCCTGAGGCTAATCCATTAGCTATGCCTGTTGGGCTTTGCCTTTGAAAGGGTGACACAGATGACCCTTATACTCAGGGCGTGTTGCAGCCTGGGGCCAGGTCTTCCAACGAATATCCAAGTAGTGGTACCTGAGCATCCTCCCAGCCCCAGCCACATTGCACAGGGAGCCTTCCGTTTCCTGGCTGCTTCAAGACATCTACTGAAAGATAGAAAAATCTAAGTTGAACCCCTGAACCCTTAAAAGCAAAGACATAAAACCCGTAAGTCAAACCTGTAGAGCCTAAGTTCTAGGAAATTAGCTGACCATTCAAACAGATGGCCCTAACTAAACAAGCCCTAAGATTAATGGTAACAGGATGCTATGGGCCTGAGATTAGCCTGGCTATGCTTTGAACTAACAGCCCTGAGACAGTTGGTGCCAGGATGCTAAAAGTTTGGGATAAGCCTGACCTCCTGAACTAGAGCCCATGATAAATAGTGTGAAGCTAGCCCGAAATAGCCAATTAGAAAGTGACTCACCATCCATCTTAAGTATTTGAGATCAAATGTATCAATGATCTAGTGACCTGTTCCTTCCTAGTTCCCCCTCCTTCCCCCTTCCCTAACTCCACCTCCACCTGGTTTGTAGATTCCCCTTAAAAGCTGTAAAATTCTTTTGTTCGGGGCTGAATTCCTCTACCCCTGCTTGGGGCTAGAAGTGAAGACAGCCCTGGCTAGCTAGTAAAAACCTCATGCAATTGCAGCAAGTTGTGTTTCTCGTGAGTGATTTGGGGTGCGTCTGCAGTTCTCCACGGATCGTGAGGTCCTTTTCATTTGGGCTTTACACCTTTACCCTTCTAGTAGACTTCTATCCTGAGGTGGGAAGTGGGAACAGGAGCTGACAAACCAAGCAGAATTTTTTTTTCTTTTTCTTTTTTCCGAGACAGGGTTTCTCTCTGTAGCCCTGGCTGTCCTGGAACTCACTCTGTAGACCAGGCTGGCCTCAAACTCAGAAATCCGCCTGCCTCTGCCTCTGCCTCCCAAGTGCTGGGATTAAAGGCATGCACCACCACCGCTCGGCCCAAGCAGAATTTAACATGCTATTGAATGCTTTTGATTAAATGCCAAACCAACTCCTCTAAACAGCTTCCCCTCCTCCCCATCTATTTTCCTCTCCCTACTCCACAAAGTGAAGATAAGCAATCTTGATAACCTTGGGGATGTCCTTGCCTCTGGCCAGCAACACCGTAAGTCATGAGTCTCCCTTGTCATCTGGCAGTAGATGCTGTTCTTCCGATTCTCAGATCAAACCATTAATGTCCTCGAGATATCAGGAGCTCAGCTGACCGAGAGGAATTGAAGGCCACAGGAGATTGAACAAAATGCTAAAGAGTCCATTCTTCAAAACCAGTCAGGGTGTCAAGTCCCCTCTCTACCTCACCCTGTTCACTCCTCCTGGGGTGGTCGGCTTGGGAGGGGTAGTGTCACAGATTTCCTGATCCTCAACATCTGACTGCTGCACCCTTTCATACAGTTCCTCATGTTGTGGTGACCGGCCCCCACCCCAAACCATAAAATTATTTTTGTTGCTACTTCATAACTGTAAGTTTGTTACTGTTATGAATCATGATATAAAAATCTATGTTCTCCAGTGTTCTTAGGCAACCCCTGTGAAAGGGCCGTTTGACCTCCAGATTAAGAACCACTTGCCTAGTGGGCTTTTACCACCTACAAGTCCATCTTCCTTGAACTCCAGAACCAAGATGTCTGTCACTCCTCTGAGCCATTTGTGTGCTGATGATGAGGGCACCATATCTGGTCCTGCAATGCTGGATGAGTGAGCAAAGGTGCAGTGAAGACTTCTCACATAACAGAGGAAGAGACAAAGAGAAGCAACTGGCCTGCTCCAGGCTGTACAGTAGGGATGAGTGTAGTTTATTGCCACTAACAACAGAGCTAAAATGTGGTTGCCAGTAGAGTGATATTGGGACATAGAGACTTCAGGAGGAATTCATGTTTTTGCCACGTTGACCTGTTCTTGGAAGAATGAGTGAGTTTCCAGAAACACATGAGCCAGTTCTTTGTCTTTTCCTCTTCAGCCCACGACTCTCATGTGCTCCCCTCCATGTGACCCCACCAGATTATTATTACACGAGGCCCTCACCAGAGATAACAATCAGATCTCGGAATCTCCTGACTCCAGAACTAAGTTAAGTAAAGCTCTCTCATTGTAAATTACCCAGTCCAGGCACTCTATTACAGACACAGAAAATGAACTGAGTCAGGAGTTGAACCCAGCCTGCCTGAACCCAGAGTCCCACGTGTTGGCATTCTGTCTAAACTCTACCCCATAATTACATGGCAACAGCCAGGTATGTTCCTCCCCACAGTTACCTGGCAATGGCCAAGTAGGCTTGGCCCACTATAAAAGGGGCTGTTTGCCTCCTCCTCTCTCTTTTACATTTGCACTCTTGCTCTCTTGATCCCTCTGTCCCCTCGTCCCTTGCCCCTTCTCTTTTCCCTCTGTCCACTTGGTCATGGCTGGCCTCTTCTTCTCTACTGCCCCCCCCCCTCTCTCTCTCTCTCTCTCTCTCTCTCTCTATCTCTCTCTCTCTCTCCCTCTCTCTCTCTCTCTCATTCTGTCTGTCTGTCTGTCTGTCTGTCTGCCTGCCTGCCTCTGTCTCCCCCTATGTTCTCATTCCCAGATAGCCTTTTGCCCTCCTCCAATAAACCTCTCATACTAGTTCCATTGAATGGTGTCATTTCTCAGCCACATACCTCAGCAAGAAGCCACCAAAGGTGCCCCCACCCCTTGCCGCTTTTTTAACACCATGCACCATCCATTTTCATACCTTCCATATAACCACATGCATGGTGATCACCACCTTCACCAAATCCCCCCACACTGTGACCACTGTCATCACCCACACTGCCAACCACTAACAACCAGCACCATCTTAAGAGCGTGCCACCATTACCTAGCCATCACCACCTCCCCTACCACTATCATAACCAGAATCACTGCCATTTCCCACAGAGCAACTGCACTGTGATCAGCAACAGCTCCAACACCATCACTATCATAGCTACCACCACTAATACCATCACCAACTCCGTCCGTCATAG
>JANHMN010000004.1:41205150-41231846 GCA_030674055.1 Rhabdomys pumilio | reverse complement strand
GGGTGAAGAATGGATGGGGTCGCAGTCTGCCTCTTACCTCCAGGGGGCAGGGATGCAGATGTCCCTGAAAACCAGGCCAGGAAGGGTAAGGCGGGGTCTGGGATGAATGTAGTAGTTCTGGGTCTTCTGCTTTCTCCATCCCAGGGTGTTCAGATGCTGCTGTACACCGGGCTGGAAGGAAACAGACAGAATCCTGGTCAGGCTGGGGGCAAGTTGGCGGTGGGAAGGCTTCTCCAAGAATCTTAATGTTACAGCTCTTTGAGACAATCTTAGCGCTTGCATATTTCTTTAGAAACAGCACTCTGAGATGATTTCAGCCTGTGTATATTTCTTTACTAGGGGTGGGTTTGAACGCATGTTTTTTGGGGGGTGAACTAGGGGTTATATACTTTGGGGGAAGGAGGTGAGACTCTCTGGGTTGGGCAAAGGTCATTGGCTGAAGGCTAGGGCTACTGAGATTCCTCACATGCATGGAAGAGAATTCCAGGTGACTGACTACCTGTGACCATCTGGCTGCGGGTGACCAGATTATTACTGAGGCAGGCACAAAACAGAGAGGGGGTTAGCCCCACTCCTGTCAGTCTCAGGATGAGATTCTAAACTCGGGGTTTGAGATTTCCAGAGTCTGGACATGCTCCACCTTGCCAGTTCTATGGCAGCACCACTGGTGGTGTGGTCCATACACCCTACCATAACTACAGCCAGGGTTACTCCACCCACCATCACTCCATCATCAGCACTCCCATCAACTGTCATGAGTGCCACTACCAGCTTCTCCCCAGGGTCACTAGCTGTCCACCACAACCTCAGTTACCCCACTCATACCTCCTAAGACAATGTTATGGTTTGTATATGCTTGGACCAAGGAGTGGCACTGTTGGGAGGTGTAGCCTTTTTGGAGTAGGTGTGGCCTTGTGGGCTTTTCTAGCCTTGTCCTAGTTGTCTGGGAGTCAATCTTCCACTAGCAGCCTTCAGATAAAGACATAGAACTCTCAGTTCCTTCTGTATCATACCTGCCTGGATGCTGCCATATTCCCGCCTTGATAATAATGGACTGAACCTCTGAACCTGTAAGCCAGCCCCAATTAAATGTTGTCCTTATAAGAGTTGCCTTGTTCATAGTGTCTGTTCACAGCAGTAAAACCCTAAGGCACTCAATTACCACCATCACTGTCACTGTGTCACAAAATGCATTCCAGGAGCTTTAGGGTGCGGATAGGAAGTTTCTTCCCCTCTGGAGATGACTGTTTACCTGCTAAATAACAACGCTCCCATTCTTTCCACTTTAAATCCTCCTCTGGTGGATACTCTTGTGGTGCTGTGGCTGAGACAGTCACATAGCCCATGGGGGGCAGAGCTGAAATAATAAACTGGGATCTGTTCCCGTGAGAGCACATCAAACTCGTGGGAACATCAGGCTCAGAACAAATAATGAGGCTAGGCGGGTCCTCACCTCACCTAAACAATCTTCCATTATGAGTTCTGAGGTCAGAGTGACCTAGGTTTCAACCTGTCTTTGCCTCTACGTGGCTCCATAGCTGAGTCAGCCCCTGCGGTGGCTATGCTCCCGTTGTCAGCTTGACTATATATGGAATGAACCACAATCCAGAAATGGAGGGCACACTTGTGATCTAAAGGCATAGTGGCTATGAAAAGTTTAGGCCCAGGCAAGGTGATACAGGCCTTTAATCCCAGGAGGCAGAGACAAGCAGATCTCAGAGTTCAAGGCCAGCCTGGAACAGAGCAAGTTACAAGAACAGCTCAGGTTCAGGCGTGGCGGTATACACCTTTCATCTGGGCCATACCTTCCGCTGAAGGCCTACATAAGGACAGTGAAAGAAGGAAGGCTTCCTTCTCTGCCCGCTTGCACTTACTTGCCAGCACATCTGTTGGAACCTACTTTGTCAGGATTCCAGAAGAAGGGCTTATACAGATTATACAGAAGACGGGCTGAAACACCCAGCCTTGTGGGATTGAGCGACTATTAAATTCTGGGCTTCCCCGTTCACAGCTTCCCATGGTTGGATTAGTTGGACTGCACACTGTAAATCATTCCAATAAATTCCCTTAATATAGAGACATTTTGTAAGTTCTGTGACGCTAGAGAACCCTGACTGATAAAGCCCCTTACCCCTTCATCTCTGAAATTTGCTGACAGACTTATCTCACAGGCAAGTGAAGATGGTGAGCACTGCTCAGGGGCTGGCCAATCACAGCTGCAAGACAGCATGGACCACTAACCCACAAAGTGCTTAGAACACGTACCACTAATCCGCATATACCACTAACCCACACACACCATTAACCCACCAAGGGCTTGGAACATGTGCCACTAACCCACAAAGTACTTAGAACGTGGATTCTCAGTGCCCTGGTCTTAACCACAGTGTGGGCAAATCCCTGACCATCATAATAGAGTGACCATGGCCCAAGGAAGGAGTGGCTAAGTTAGCCGAAAGCTGGACTGAGGCAGGAGCTGCTGGTCACAGGGGCTTTGTAGAGAAGATGCTGACAGGTCTCACTATGAAGAATGAGCAGGGATTCCCCTGACTGACATGGATGGAGAGTAGAGGTAAATTGGTTCCCTCTTTGCTACCTTTTAATTCCAACTATGATATGACTCGTGCTTCCACGGTACCTAGCCAGGGGCTGAGTTGCCAGAAGACTCAGTGAATGGATACGTGGAGAGTGGTGTTATTCATGTGTGGTCTCACTGCCGCACTGCACTGTGAATCACTGATGGTAGGAACACAGCATCAGAGTGTCTGCATCCTCAACACTCTGGCAGTGAGCAGCACATAGGAAGAAAGGCTGTTTGCAGGCAGCACACTGCTTTGACAGGTACAGAAGCAGAGGAGGCGAATATTAGAGGTTTGAGGGTACCTTGTTGCGTTCTGGAAGGACTAGAGAACCTGGCTGGGGGGCTAGGTTAGCCACAAGGCTACTCACTGAGAGCCCCATAGAGACCTCTGCTGCCACTAGACATTGACTGGTTAGTGTAGCTAGTGCTGTGATTTAGGCCCAGTGCTGTCTCAGGAAACCTAATGGAGCCATTTGCAGTCACTGTCATGACCCTCCCCACAGCAGGTCTGTCCACTCAGATCCTCCTACATTGTCCTCTAGCTGTCCCTTGGAGTCTAGTCAACTCTTCTGATGCTAGTCTGTAGCTTTGAAGGAAAGCTATGAAGATGGGATCTGGCCTTGCTGGGTTTTGGTTGTGGCACTGCCCTTGGACTTTGGGGCTTCCCCAATATTGGAAAGAAGTATAGTACAGGAGGCTGTGTCAGCATTGGGAGATTTGGAATTTGTGGGATTGAGCTAACTGTGTGCCCTACAGAACAGCCCATAGAGCATTCCTGCTTGGCTGGCCCACCTCAGGGGCATGCTGTAGAGAGAAGCAGCATAAAGGCCTGAAAGAGAGGACCCCACATTAGGAAGACCTACAATGCCAGGATGAGCTGGGTGAGAGGGCCATGGACAGTTTCTAAACAGCTGTGTGGCATGACAGAGGGCACAGGGCAACGAGAAAACTTTTGGATAGCGGGAATATTTCACTCAGTATTGAAGTCAGACAGTCCCAAAGACAGGCCTTTCCAAACACAGAGGGGACCCAGCTGCTTTCTCTAACATACTCCTCCCATCTAATAAGCCACTCCCCTAGGAAGCAAGACAGGAGTTTCCACTTAGAAATGAAAGGTGGAGACCACCACTCTTCAAAGCAGCATGAGTCCTCCCTGGGTCTCCTGAGTATTAAGTGCCAATGGGATATCAAGAGAGATAAACCATGCAACTGCAGTCACCCCACGGAGCTCTCACCACAAACCTGTGGAGACCAAGATGACCCAGTTTAGGGTATAAGTCTGCTTTAGGCTAGGTCAAGGCCACCCAGACAGCAAGTGGGAGAATAGGATTCGGACCCAGAACCATACATCTGTTCCCAACAGCTAATTTCATTCTGGGGGCGGAGCTGAGATTCAAGGGTGTGACTAGGGCAGCAGTGAGGTTTCAGGATGGGTGGAAAAGGAGAAAAACAGGAGGCTGCTTGGGCAGCTAGGTGCCCTTCAGCTCTAGGTCCTGGCTATTGATCCTATTTGTCTGTTACCAACTGCCTTACTTTTATTTAATTATTATTATTTTTTAAATGCATATGGATGTTTTGCCTGCAGGTATGTTTATGTACCATATAGACAACTGGTGTCCTTTGAAGCCAGAAGAGGCCATCAGATCCCATGGAACTGGAATCGCAGTCGTCGTGTGGATGCTGAGAACTGAGCCAGGATTTTCTAGAAGAGCTGCAAGTGCTCTTGACCACTGAGCCGTCTCCCCAGCCTCCCTAATCCCTGCTGTAATCAACCTTTGTCACCCAGCCTGAGGCACAGTACATCAGATCCAAGCCAGATGGACTGACTGAGAGTCTGAGAACAAAAGTCCTCACTTCTTTAGCTCTGTCCCCCAGCACAAGGTCTGGACCACAGGACCTGGGGTTTACGCATTGATTGGCTCTCTGTGGTTACCAGCTATCTCGAAAGTCCCTCAAGGCCTCATGGTGCAGGACTTTCTCAGAGGAGCCGTCAGCCTTGACTCCCTCCTTATCTCTACCTCATCAAAAACTGACTTCCCCTTTCTCTCATGTCCACGGATAATTTAATGTGCCTAAGTCACCCCGTACCTCTTGTTCTTCTCTGGAACCTGATTAGAACATCAGTTTAATGTCCTTTTAATATGTTGTGCTCTGGCGGCCGTCCAAAGTAGTTTTCTACCACAGCCTTTCCCCAGTCACTCCGAGTTCTCACAGCATAGACCTATTGCAGAATCACCTTCCAGCCGAGAAAGTGGCATTGCCCTAGATGTGAGAAGATCACACATCTTGGCTGCAGCCAAGTCCTTTTGGCTCCAAAGCCTAGACTTCTCATTCCTCACTACCTCTAAGAAGCTAAAAGTATGTGTTCCATTCAACCAGCAAATATTTAATAATAAATCCATTTTGCAGCCTAGCATGAAGGGTAATGTTTATGATAGTTTTGTGCATTCAATACACATATGCACTCAACACACACACACACACACACACACACACACACACACACTACAATGCACTAAGCTCCTACTAATGGATGTCTAGACTCGTCCCAGTGACCTAGTGGCTACCCTCCAGTAATTCAGAGCTAGAGTAGATATTATTTTTATTGGTAAATTGGCATATCATAGAGTATATTAGTCAAGGTCCAGTTATATTAACAGAATTTGAAAAAGAGAAATGTAAGCTGAATTGAAATTGTCAACTCAGTAATTGAAAGGTCTCGAAGAAGACAATGAAATAGAACCTTCACTCAAGAGCTCTGCAAGTTAAAGGACGAGACAAAGGTCACTAAAAGCAAACTCGGATGAGAGCCCCAGGGCATGGTAGCTGGCCCTTGAGAAGGGAGCTAAGTACCTGGTACTGGCATCACTGAGGCTGTGGGAAGTTTTGGAAACCTCAACCCAGCTGCTGCCAACAACTTAATACTTCATTGAAGATGCTGGGTCATGCTCCCGGGGTGGGGAGAGATGGCAGGGAGACCACAGAGAAGTCCCCAAGAATGTTTTTATCTCTCACCAAACTGACTGATGAATAGTCTCTCTCCGTCACCACCACCTCCCTCTCCTCTTCCTCTCTCTCTCTCTCTCTCTCTCTCTCTCTCTCTCTCTCTCTCTTTCCTCTTCAGATCAGAATGTAGCTCTCAGCTACTGCTCCACCACTATGGTCTCTTCGACGATGATAAAGAACCAAGCCTCTGAAACTGTAAGCAAGCCCCCAATTAAATGCTTTCTTTTTATGAGTTGCCTTGATCACAGTCTTTTCACAGCAATAAACAGAGACTGAGACAAAAGCTAAGACTGGTGGCAGCTTCAGTGGTTCAGCCTCCAGTGATGGTTGGTCAAGCAGTGGATGATTTCACAACAAGGAAGTATGGTGAAAGAAAAACATCACATGAATGAATTAGGGGTTGGGGTCTCTTATAACTGACTCTTGGCCAACTTTCCTTATCAGTACTGGGACTGAACCTAGGTCCTCACGCACATTAGGTGAGCATTCAGTCACTGAACTACATTCCCAAACCATACCTTACTCTTAAGAAAAATCAGGGGTCCCAAGACAGCTATCTTAATCCCTTCTTAGGCTGGCACTCAACGGCCTTAGGATCTTCTACAGGTCTCATCTCATTTCCTCCCACTTGACCACACTGAAGACCCTGGTTCTAACATGTGAACTCTCAGGGAACAAACTAAATCACAGCAGTACACACATATAGTCACAGTTTTGTTTTCCAGATTCATTCTTCAAGCCTCAGCCTGTTCCTCCTAACATAAACTCAGGCATCTCTCTCTCTCTCTCTCTCTCTCTCTCTCTCTCTCTCTCTCTCTCTCTCAAGAGATCTGCATTCCTTCCAAGTATTCAAACACTCTAAGAGCTCCAGAAAGAGACTAAGAAATCCTCAATTAACCATTGCAAGTATTTGTCACCATCAAGAATGGGAAATGCTCTCACAGTTCAACACCTTTCTTACTGTCATTTGTGTCAACCTCCTTCAATTCCTAAGCCAAACAGACAGTCAGGGTAGCTTAAGCCCCAAGGAGCATTAGCGTCACCTAAGAATTATCTAGAACCTATCCTACCTTCCCAACCCTATGTGGGTACTCACCCTCCATACACATGTGACATATCCTGCATGTTAGTGGCCAGAATGGTATCCCTGTCAGGAGCCCCAGGCCTGACCACCATGACTTTTTTTTTTCAAGACAGGGTTTCTCTGTGTAGCCCTGGCTGTCCTGGAACTCACTCTGTAGACCAGGCTGGCCTTGAACTCAGAAATCTGCCTGCCTCTGCCTCCCAAATGACTCTTCTCTATTTCCTCTCATGCAGGTCATCTGCTTGATTCTCCTAATGAATCCAGGCTCTGTCAGCTTTCCCACCCAATCAGGAAACTATGCCAACTTGCAGGATGCCTACTATTCTTCACCCACTATGTCCTAGAAATCCAGAGTCTTTCTTCCAGGTGACCATCTATTGTAGAGCTCAGAAGACATTGAGGTGACCATTCTGTGTATCAGCTGTGGTTTCCTTTGCTCCAGGGTAGCACACAGACATTACATCTCCATGCATGGCGCTGGCTTCAATCACTCCAACAGAAGTTCGTTCCTGGGGCCACCAGGAGTCCAGCCAGGAAGCCACTACCATTTTTGAGATCCCTAGATGGACTCCCTGATTGTAAAGAAGCCAACTACCTAAACAACTTGGAAGAAACTGTGGAGTAGCTGGAAAGGCTGTACACCATGGAGGACCCCACCTTCATTTCTACTGGAGAAGTGAGCCAGCTGGGAAGGCCCTTAATTTCACGTGTATCTGCCACTGTCTGGGTAAAGTCCTAGCATAGAGCTAAGCCTGGATGACATTTCCCATGACTGTAGCTCCTGATGGTCCTAGGCTACCTGTCCATGGATGAGAGCTCCTTTTGTGGCCCCTAAGCTAAGCATGTCTATTGTACTCATTCATTTGATGATCCTCAGTACAAAATCTAGAGAGTCGTGTGAGACTATCTGGGCCGGGGATGTGGCTGTTCAGTGATGTGACTGAGGCCTTTCCTGACCCCCTGGAAAATTTGTACAGCACATGCTTACAGGTCCAGGGAAGCTAGCAGCTCTGCCCCTCAGCCAGACCCCTCTGCTGTCATGCTGACCCTAGTGGTAGCCATCCATTATAACAATAGTGCAACTGGCTCTCTTTCCAAGTGGATACTTTCTCCTTACATGTTGCAGAAACACAGGGATCTGCCCCCAACCCCGTCACTCTCACCCTCTTGGTTATTCTCCTGCCGAGCCTCTCTGGTATCTCAGCCTGGGCCATGAACAGGTAATAGGATCAAAGTCCCTCCTCCAGGGCCACCAATTGCAAATTTTTCTTGGAGCAGGCAGGACAGAATCATGGGAGCTTTCTAGGTCTTTGCATCCCACAAATTTCCTGAGAGATCATCAAAGTGCCCGACTCCTTGTGAAGGGCCATGGAGGTGGCAGATCCCCTTAGTGACAAGTCTTCCACCTAAGGCAACCCTTCTTGAAGCCTGCACTTACACATACATTCACACAAGCATGCACACAACCCTCTGATTTTCTGTGGAATTCCCAGGCTTCAGTTTAATGGCTATTTCTGAAGCCCTCTTGTCTGAGGCTAACTGGCCTCTGAGGCTGGGCCAGGACTGGCTTGACAGGCTCCATTCCCTTCCTTGGCTCCTTGCTAGTCCTCTGGCTCTTCTTAGGAGCTCTGTTCTAAGGCTCTCCTATCTCCCCAAATGGGAATGACACACCAAATCAATCTCAATCTCTCTCTCTCTCTCTCTCTCTCACACACACACACACACACACACACACACACACACAAATGAAAAATCCCACCTTTTGTAACAGAAAAGCACTCTGGGATCACAAAGATGTTGGTTTGCTTAAGTTCATAGAGGCTTAGAGAGGGAACTATACAGCAAGGCCTCCCAGAGGAGCTAGAATTTTTTAGTCAATGGCCTTTGCTCCCCTCAGATAAGATCTAGCCTCAAGGTGAGAAGCAGCTCTGGTTGAGACCTGTCTGTCTCAGAAAGAAATGCCAACAGTGGAGTTCCACACAAGAGCACAATACTGAAAAGGTCCGCACCAAGGCCGCTTGGCTGAAAATCAATTTCTGCTTGCTGAGACTGTGCATTTAGGAGGCCACATAGCCTCTGTCACAGTAACAAGTAGGCTTACCCTGGGGATAGGTTATCAAACAACTGGAGACCAGTGGGGCAAGGAGGGAACCTGCAGCAGTAAGGCTAGGCATGGGAGTGAGAGCAGGGCAAGGTGAGAGATGGAGGGGTTAGACATGGTGGAGGCCACAGCTCACAGATCAGAGACAGTGGGATTCAGAGAAGAGAGCAGCTCAGCCACCAGGTAAAAAGACAAAAGTCATTAGGTGTGACGGCTCTAGAGTCACAGGTGATATAGAACTGACTGTTGGGAGAGAGCCCTGAAGCCAAAGGAAAGAAGCAATGGGTAGAGGAGTGGAGAGGTGGGGACAAAGGGTATGAGCAAGGTCCCCTCAGAGCCCCTCTAGAGAGATAGAGTGCAGGGGATAGGGGCAGGGTGGAGCAAGGGGCAGGGTTTGTTACAGCAGGGAACTTCTGAAGACAGGGTTCTAATGTCAGGCTGTGTCTGCCTTGAAGTCCACTTGCCCCATAGAGAAGCGGAAGGCAAACAGAAACAGGGACTGCAGGCCAGTTCCTTCTGGCACCGGGATCCACACCCAGACAGTAGAGAGCTTGTGTTTCCTTTAGAGGATCTCCCCAGGGGTTGTGTGTGAAATCATTTATCAAATGAACATCTATCATGTGAACGTCTAATTAAGATGCCTGTCCACACAACATTCCTGCAGCTCCGCAGAGGCCAGAGCTCAAACTGGCAAAGGTACTGACTGGCTCAGCCTATCTGACGAAGGTGAGCAAGTCAGCTTAATGTGGACAGAGACAAGTGCTCGAACGGAGAGGGTGAGTTGCACAACTCGGTAACTAGAGTTATTGAACTGTCTATGGGTGAATTTTGTGATATAAATGTTTTGTGTCATTTTTTTTAAGGTCTGGAGAGATGGCTCAGCAGTGAAGAATACTTGTTCCTACCACCCATATGGTGACTCACAGTCAGCTGTAACTCCAGTTCCTGAGACTCTGACTCCGTCTTCTGGCCTCCACAGGCCCTGTACACATACGACACACAAACAAACAGACAAAACACCCATACAGATAAAATTTTATAACCTAAAAAAAGAATGACAAGAAATTTGTTTGTTTGGGTTTTTTTATTGAAAAGTTTTTCTGTACAATGTATGTTGACCATGCTTTCCCCTCCCCCACTCCTCCAATGCTCTCCCCGCCTCTCTCCCTACTCAGCCCCATGACCTTACACTCTTCATTTTTTTTTTAAGATTTCTTTATTTTATTTATATGAGTACACTGTAGCTGTCTTCAGACACACACCTTAAGAGGGCATCAGATTCCATTACAGATGGTTGTGAGCCAACATGTGGTTGCTAGGAATTGAACTCAGGGCCTTTGGAAGAACAGTCAGTACTCTTAACCACTGAGCCATCTCTCCAGCCTAACCTTACTCTCTTTAAAAGCAAACAAACAACAAAGGAGCAAACAAAAAAACAAACACCACCCCCAAAAGAAACAATAAACACACACACATAAAAAGAACACAGCAAGAACATAAACCAAAAGACCAATAAAACAAAACAGAACAAAACAAAAATGCCCAAACAAAGCAAATGAGTCGAGCTTACACTCAAGCGCATGCGTGGAGTCTCGCCTTTCCTGCCTTGCAGCCACACCACCCAGTGAGGCTCATAAGGAGGGGCGAGTTGAGAAGTGATGTGGAAAAGACTTACTAAATTGTTAGTACTCAGTAATCTCCAGGCCTGCCCCCACTCAACGCTGGCAGCATAATTCTAGCTATAAGACCAGGACCAGGCTAGGTTTCGTTACTGTGGAGCAAAGTTCGTTTGTTCTTTGTTTTGTTTTTCGAGACAGGGTTTCTCTGTGTAGTCCTGGCTGTCCTGGAACTCACTCTGTAGATTAGGCTGACCTCGAACTCAGAAATCCGCCTGCCCCTGCCTCTGCCTCCCAAGTGCTGGGACTAAAGGCGTGCGCCACCACCACCCGGCAAACAAAGTTCAAATACCCTGACAACTCCAGCCCATGGGACCCATGGTGGACACCAAGTAAATGTTTGTTAAAAGGATGGGAAGAAGGGTGTAGGTGGAAGAGAGATTCATTTAAATATATCTTTAAGAAAATGTATATGGAAAAGGAGGAAGCAGAGACCTCTTAGCTAGGAAGCAACAGGGTTCTGTTCCATATGCCTCTGTAAACTATCTTCTAAGCGCTGTGAGGCACAACCTGTTGAAGTCATTGGTCTCAACAAACCATGTCACATGGGAGAGAGGGGAAGGGGGAAGCAGAAAACCTGCTGGGAACCAGGCTCTGGGCAAGGACCTTGGATGCCTTGGTCTCTTTTTGTCTCCACAGATACCACGCCAAGGACATTTATCTTACTGATGAGTACATTCGGTCTTACGGGTATGATACACTGATATGAAGGAGACTCAGAACTTGAGCCTACGTCTTTCTAGTAAAAATTAAGATTTCAACGGGCAGTGGTGGCGCACGCCTTTAGTCCCAGCACTTGGGAGGCAGAGGCAGGTGGATTTCTGAGTTCGTGGCCAGCCTTGTCTACAGAGTGAGTTCCAGGACAGCCAGGGCTGCACAGAGAATCCCCTTGCTCAGGGATTCTTTCTGTGTCAAGAGACATAAAACTAGCTAACATAATTCTTTATATCAATTTTATGAGAGAGGGATGCTATTAAAATTCCCACTGTACAGAATAGGTAACTGAGGCCTGGAGAGATTGACAACCCACTCAGGGTCATAGTTCACATTGTTAGTAATAGCGTTGACAGAACTTAACCCGGATTTATTTCACCCCAGAGTTCATGCCCTTATTATGCTATATACTCACTCCTGCAGATAGCTTCCTGGCTCAGGCTTGCTTACATTAGCCATCTCTTGACAGAAATTTCAGGACAATCTGCTACCATGGAAATAGCAGAAGGCCCTGAGGTGCCACAGCACTGAATGTAGAATCTAGGCTTGCTCACAAACAAGGGGATGTTGGGTGTGAGCTTATTTTGTGTCTGTAACTCAGAGCTCACAGATCTGTCCTCTAGGCCTAGTGTAAAGAATTCAAGAGCCTATAGAACATCTCACAGAGTCAATACGTGGTAGTTAATGACAACAAAATAATATTGTTAACAAGAGGGCATTCAGGGCAGGCTGAGGAGATGACTAAAGATCAAGTCGGATAAGGAGCAGTTATTACCATCTGTGCTTACTGTGAGAAGAGTGGTTAAGAGTCGCCTTCAAATGCACACAGTATTGTCAGGTAGGGAAGACAGACAAGACATTAGTTGCATTAATTAGTTGCAGCTCAGGACAGCAGAACACATAGGAAGCAGGGTATAGACAATTCCAGCCACCAGAGATAACCCATGTTAAAGTGGGTTTCTTTGAGAGGTGGTCAGATCACTAAAGCTTTCCAGAGGTTCCCATGAGATCCATGGGAAGAACGGGGCTGCAGCAATCACTCTCAAGCCTGGGCATGCCAGAATTATCTATAGGGCTTAAAAGCCTGGCTCTGAGCCCAGGAGCTTGGCTTCATCCTTCTGGGGGCGGAGCCAGAGTGTCTATGTCTCTGGCTGGTTCCCAAATAGTACTGTGGGCCCACAGTCCACAGCCTGAGGACCTTTGCACAGCAGCTCCTAAGTGCGGGCCATTTGATGAGCCCATAAACAGTCCTTCCAGAAACTGTAGAGAACTGGAAAAATTATGAGTTGTCCCAAGTCTTTGTTCCTGGCATTATAATCTCTTTTCTTTTATGAAAAGACAATGGTAAATTTTTGTTTGCTTGGTTTTTGTCCTTTTGGTTTTCCAAGACAGGTTTCTCTGTGTAGACCTGGCCGTCCTGTAGACCAGGCTGGTCTCAAACTCAGAGATTCACCTGCCGCTGCAGGCCCCGTGTGCTGGAACTAAAGGCGTGGGCCACCAGTGCCTGAAGCACACGGTAATCCTTCTGCTAATCTGTTTCGTAGAGTTTGGGGTGGAGTTTGGGTTTTTGGTGGTTTGGTCGGTTTTGATTTTTTTTTTTTTTTAGTCTTACTATGTAGCCCTGGTTGGCATAGAACTTACCATGTACACAAGGCTGGCTTAGAACTCATAAAGATCCTCTCTCTGCCTCTTCTGTGTTAGGATTAAATTCTTCAGCCACCATGGCCGATACAGCACTTAGTGTATTCACATGTTAAAATAAACTGGCAGCCACATGGTAGTCCATAATTTACAATCAGAAAGAGAGAGAGAGAGGGAGAAAGAGAAAGAGAAGGGGAGGGAAGGAGGGAAGGAGAAAGAGAGAGAGAGAGAGAGAGAGAGAGAGAGAGAGAGAGAGTCCCAGAAATTTGGGAAACACTGTTTTTCCATGTATGGGCATTTGCAGGGAGCAGTTTCTCTGAGACCTTCAAGTGCCTTTTATTTTATTCTTTGTAGTACTGGGACTTGAACCCCGTGCCCTTGAATGGGCTAAGTCAGTGCACTATCACTGAAATACACCTCTGGCCCTCCAGTGTCTTTCTAAAAATTATTACTTGTCCTTTTTTGTGGGGACAAGTGCTTACTCTGAACAAATCAGGCCTGTTATGAATGCTTCTGTATCATTACATATTTCTATTTAATGGCTATCAAACCTGCAGCCATACCCTCTAGGAGGACGGTCTGTCCCTCATTAAAGCAGGCGGCTGCTGTCTTATTTTGTGGGTAACTATTTTGCTGTATCTACAGTTCAGGCTCAACCCATTATCTGTCACTTCACTTTGTGCAAGTTTCTCCACCCATGCCTGCAGAATGCCAGGCCACCAAGCACATTAAGTCAATGCTCTGTCATTGTGCAAACCCATTTAAATTAATGGGCTGTGACCTGGGTACTGTTTTATTTGTATCAAGAAATGAGGGCATAGGTTTGGTAAGTGCAGAGATTTGCATCTTCTGATAGGAATTGATAATGACAGTACTGTCCTGACTTAGGAGGGGGAAGAACATATTGATGACCACTGAGTTGCCTGCTCCAGATTAAAGAGTAAGGATTCAAACCAGGAACTCCCAGATTTAGCCATTACTATAGCTTTGCTAATATCTTCCTAAGTGAACTGTTAGAAATATAATCACTAGGAAAGGAAAGATAGATATCTAATACTAGGTATACTATTACTATATGTATGCTAGTCTTATTGATGATGTGACTCTGATTTAAGAACTAAGCTGGAAGATGGGCGTTGTAGCGCATGCCTTTAATCTTAGCACTTGAGAGGCAGAGGCAGGTAAATCTGAATTTGAGGCCAGCCTGGTGAATTTGAGGCCTATATAGTTAAGTCCAGGTTATCCAAATCTATATAAAGAGACTCTGTTTACAAAAAAACCAAAAAACAAAAAAACAAAACAAAACAAAAACAAAACAAAACAAAACAAAACCCACCACCAACAACAACAACAACAAAAGAGCAAAAATCCAAGCTGGTAGTACACACTTATAATTCTAGCATTCCAGAGGTAGGGAATGAAAGATCACAAGTTCAAAGTCAGAATTAGCGCTCTCATGGGGCATGCCTATGAAGGGTTATCTCACTTGGGGTGAGAAGACTCAGCTGTTGTGGGTGGTACCATTCCCAGTGCTGAGATGCTGGACAATATAAAACGGAGACTCTAAACAGAGCACAAGCATCCAGTGCTGAGACTAAAGGTGTGTGCCACCATGCCCAGCATTTCCTTTCTTCTTCAATCTTCCCAAAACAAAACAAACAAACCAAAAACCCAAACAAACAAAAATATCCCTCTCAAGTCCAGGCTAAAGGGACTTGTTCCTGGAGAGCAGAACAGGGAGGTGCACCAGTGGCAAATGACGGGCATTCTGGAGAGCCTGGTTCCATC
Source organism: Rhabdomys pumilio (assembly GCA_030674055.1). NCBI lineage: Eukaryota > Metazoa > Chordata > Mammalia > Rodentia > Muridae > Rhabdomys > Rhabdomys pumilio. Next base: position 41,217,255 of record JANHMN010000004.1, on the reverse strand, counting down.
CCAGCACCAGCATCCCGACCACCAAGTAACTCATACCAGTGTCTTTCCTTCCCCTGTGACGAGGCAATCTTGTTCCTTCTGAGTGAGGACACCCTCTGCAGTCCTGTAAACATTAAAGAGGGCATCTTGAAGAACTCCAAACACACTCTCAGTCAGTCGTCCATTTTAAGTATATTTATAAAGACTTTAAATGACAAGCCCCCTCTCCATTGACGCTACTAGTTCTTGCTGCACAGGAAAGAAGAGTCTTCCAGTACTACATGTGCACATGTGTACATACATACATGAGTGTGTGTGTGTGCATTCATACATGCCTCTGTCTGTGTGTGTGTGCATACAAGCCTTTGTGTATATACAGACCTCTGTGAGTATGTGTACAAGATTGTGTGTACATTCATACATGTCTCTCTGTGTGTATGTTACATACATGAGTGTGCCCCCAACCATGTACTCACATATGGAGGCCAGAGCAGAACCTTACTGACTTGAGACAGGATGCCTCACTGAACCAGACAGTCCCCACTTCTAGTTAGACTGTCCAGCAAGTTCTTGGGATCCACCACCTCCTCCCCTGATGCTGGGGTTACAAACATATGCAGCCATGCCCAACTACTGTCAGGAACTTCCTTAGTCCTCCTCCAGTCTCTCTTGATGCACTGTGTCCTCAGCCTCCTTCCCCATGCCCTGTCATAAATAGACGGTGACAGTGGAGTTCTCCATTCAGTCCTGAGACAGACCCATGATTCGAGGACTAGTTCTGCTGGTGGTGGTTTTGGGTTTTTAGCAAACCAAAACCCAAATTTGAAAATTAGAGAAAATATTAAATTCCCACCAATGGTTGATGTTACAGTTAAATGAATACTGACCTTGAATATGGACTTGAATATGGAAAAAGGAGGAGGAAGATGGGGGGGGGCAGGAAGGAAGGAACTAATGTTACTGCTGTCCCTACTAAGGTGCTGGGGATGTAGCTCAGTGACAGAGCACACGCCTAGCACACACAGAGCCCTATGTTTGATGTCCAGAACCAAAAAGGAAAAGAAAAGAAAAGTCAGGTCATTCCTGGAAGTTTAGTTTCAGTGAGCTGTGACAGTCTAGAGTATAATTTAGCAAGCATTCCCATGTAACTAGTCTTCAAGTCATACTTTAAGGATGCTTACACTTTATATCTGCTGAGAGGAGCCACAGGAAATGGTAACCCACCTAACCAAGGGAGAAGATTCAAATGCTGGAAAGATCCAGATGGTGAGAGCCATACTCCAGCATCACTGTTTCCCCAAAGAAGACAATAAGACAAGTTACTTGACCTCTGAGTCTGAACATCTCCATTTCCTTAGAATAACTCTGGCTTAAAGACCAAATGATCTGAGAGACTACTCTATATACATATAAGAAATGCCAGGGAGCTGGTATTTATTTAACTCTTTAATTAGGGGGGAAACTGTGTGGATTAGGACTGTATTTATCAGAAAAAGAAATGGAGAACTGCACTTTAGGAAGACTGTTTGTGGTTGAACCATCCCAGGGATTGTCCTTAATTTCTGGCTAGCCTGCGAAGTGCTGCCCAGAGCACCTCTTCCCACACTCTGGCTGACCTGTTTCCATGCCTCATCAACTCAGTAACTAACGTGTGGTTATGAGCAGATTCCTGGTTCAAAGCAGTCACTTCGACTCTAGGATAAATTAATAAATGGCTCAAGATTATTTCTTCTATGATGTCATTTCCTCTGTGTGTGTGTGTGAGAGAGAGAGAGAGAGAGAGAGAGAGAGAGAGAGAGAGAGAGAGGGAGAGAGAGAGCAGGGAAGTACAGGGGCTCACAAGGAGGAGTATGTAATTCCAAAGAGGCCTAGGAGGGAGGTTTTGGGTTTTGGAGTACCAGGACATTCTGTGTCTTCCATGACGAATGCAGGAAGCCCACCATGTGCTAAGGTAAGCTGGCCTCCTGCATTCACTTAAAACACAGATTAACTGGCTCAGCTCGGGGTGACTCTCCTCATTGTTTAGACCACAGCAACCCAAAGGACTAGAGTTTGTGAAGAGAGGGACAAAGGAGGAGTTAGAAGTGCAAAGAAACAAGCAGGACAGAGTGAGAATACGCTCGCCAGTTAAGCAACTGCTATGAGTACTTTTTCATTCCTTTTATCTGACAGTTGCTGCCCGAAAATAAAATTTTTTATCGACATTTATGGCCTTCCATCTTCTCTTCCCAAGGATAAGACTATCCCAATTAGTAATTTTCTTTGTTTCTTCTACAAAATCCTCATCACTAATTAATTTTTAAGTTAAATTTGCTGTTCACATTACAGTATACTGGAACTTTTCTCAGAACACTTAACCTCCAAAATAAAGTATTGGTTTCAACAGCTGCTACAGACAGGCCCAGAGTAAGACAGGCTCTGAACAGGCTCTCTCCTCTGACAGCCTCTCTGGATTTAGCTTCTAGGTACATAGCATGACACAAACCTGCCATTTTGAATTTTCTAGAAACTACCTTTAAAACATGAAATCAGGGCTGGAGAGATGGCTCAGACAGTAAAGTATTTGCCATGCAAGCATGAGGATCTGAGTTCAGGTCCCTAGCATCCACCTTAAAAAAGTCAGGTGTTAGGGGGAAGGAGAGATAGTCACGAAGCCTGTGGACCCTAGGACTCCGGTGGTGGCTCTCAGCGTCTGTGACTCCTATTCCAGGAAATTCACTGCCCTCGTCTGACCTTCACAAGCTTCTGTATTCAGATGGCACACATGAACACACGTAAGCATACACATGAACACATGTAAGCATACACATGAACACACGTAAGCATACACATACACACATAAACCATAAAAAATATTTTCAAAGCTTGGTGTGTCAATGCACACTTGCTATTGCACTGGGAAGAAAAAAAAAGAGTGGATCCCTGGAAGAGTGGATCCCTGGAAGAGTGGATCCCTGGAAGAGTGGATCCCTGGAAGAGTGGATCCCTGGAAGAGTGGATCCCTGGAAGAGTGGATCCCCGGAAGAGTGGATCCCTGGAAGAGTGGATCCCTGGAAGAGTGGATCTCTGCTGGAATCCACTCTAGGAATTTTCTAGGAATTACTGCCTGCCGGTCTAGCAAGCTTCAGGTTCATTGAGAGTCACTGTTTCAAATAAGAGGGTGGACACTGTGAACTTTTGTCCACACACAAGCACACACACGCCCTCCCTTGCACGCACAGGCATGTGCAAGGTCGAGGTTATGTCTGCACATATACATACACACCAAGAAATAAAGAAATTAGCCCAAGGTAATGTGATCATTTTGACCAAAGTTAATATGAATATTATGAACATGTGTTTTACATTTAAAGGACATTTCAATTTGGGTAAGGTACTGATAACTCTATCAGTAGCTGTCATAGCTGGGCAGGCCAGTTACAGCTTGGACTCCTCCCTTTTGAAGCTTAGGGTGAACAACCTCTCACTTTGAACTTTGATTTCTATTGGATATTTGAACTCCCACATACATTCTTCATTTATCCATTGGTCAACACACGGTGTGTCTACAATGCCCTAGTCATTATGCCACAAACTGGAAATACAAAAGTGTTGTAATAACAAGGCGTGGTTTGCCCTAAAGCTCCACTGTAGGAGGGGGAGACACACAAAGGAACAATTATACAAAAATGGAAACAACTGTGAGCCTCTGAAGGAAGTACACAAACTTGGCTTTAGAGGTGGTACCTCGGGGGATCTCTAGACTGTGTAGTGTTTTAGCTCGGTGAAACAATGGGAAAGAGCATTCTAGAAACAGATTCACCGAAGACAGTGCTATAAAGGATGGCATGCCGAATGGAGTGCCAGACCGAGTGTGTGTCTGGACAACGGTGGAAAGTGAGGGAATCAGGAAAGTCACGTGAAGCAGAGAAAGTCCTGGAATGTGACGACGGGTTTGAAAAATAAATCTTCAGCGCTTCCTCCTGTTCAGGGAAAGTGCAAATGCCATTGGACTTAAGCTTCTGGCAAGGTCAGAGGCTGTTCCATAGCCTGGGCCTGGTTGCTCCGCAAGGCCAGGGCCACGTGCTAGGTTCTCACTCAATCTAGGGCTGCCTTGCCCCCTTGAAGCTCTTTCTGTCTCCAGGCCTCCATCCACTTTGGCTTCAGCATGGAAGAATGCCATCAGCGCCTCTGTGCTTTTTAAATTACTCGACAGGTGGAATTCACCATCGTGTATAAAAAAATGGGGTGTCCCAACTACCCACGGCCCAGAACTACTAAGGGGGTAGTTTAAATGCATTTATAGCAAACGTCTTGAATATTGAAAGGATTCCCCCTCCTGGCCATGTGCCTACGGAGTGACCTGACCTACCCGGGTCAAGGCCAGAGACTCTCCTGCAGGGTGGTTGTCTGGAGCGCCTCCCACCCTGGGAAGGTTACCCAATGCACGAGTGCTTGACGTCTGCCCACGGGAGGCGCCACCGGAGATCATAGGTGGTCCCGCGGCCTCCAGAGCGAGAACCCTAAGTCCCGCCAAGCCGGCCGCTGGACGACCCTATCAGCGCGCCCCCCATCCCAGGTCAGCCCCTCCTCGCGCGCCGGCTAGAAGAGGGTGGAGCAGCCTGGCTCTTACAGCCAATGAACGCAGCGGCTCCCTGGTCCGATCCCCGGCGCGGCTCACCATTGGTCGCCGCCTGGGTCTCGGCCCACCGAACCTTGGCGACCCAAGCCAATCGCGAGGCGGCGGGTCCGACTTACAGGCTCCCGGGGCGGTGGCGGCAGGCGCTGAGCCGGCGGAACGCGGAGCGGGCGACGGTGACGGGCGGCGCGAGCCCGCACCCTCCCGCGCTGCGCGCCGCGACACCATGGAGCCCGCCGTGTCGCTGGCCGTGTGCGCGCTGCTCTTTTTGCTATGGGTGCGAGTGAAGGGGCTGGAGTTCGTTCTCATCCACCAGCGCTGGGTGTTCGTGTGCCTCTTCCTGCTGCCGCTCTCGCTCATCTTCGACATCTACTACTACGTGCGCGCCTGGGTGGTGTTCAAGCTGAGCAGTGCGCCGCGCCTGCACGAGCAGCGCGTGCGGGACATCCAGAAACAGGTGAGCGGCGCGGGGCGCGGCTGTGCGCCCGGGTAGCGGTTCGCTGGGCGACGGGGGCGTGTGTGGGGCCGGAGGAACGGGCGTGGGAGGGGGATCGCAAAGGACCGGGCGTGTGATGGGGGAAGGGACTGCCGGAGGATGAGACGGAATCAGCAAAAGCACCGGGGCAACAAACAGAACCCTACCCCTAGGCTTATAGAGGGGCTGCTAGGTGCAGGGCATGCGCAGTGCCTGGAAAACGAGGTACCCTAAACCCTCAGGAGGTGCGCGACAGTAAGGTAACTCATCAGGCCCCCGCATTCCAGCGGAGGAATGGCCTCTGGGAGGTGATGCTGGGAAATGGGGTAGGGGGAGATCCAAGTGCAGAGATTGGTTGAGCAAAGGTAGGGAGGCTGAGGAGCACAGTCACGAGAGGAAAAAGGTTAGAAAGTCAGTTTGGAGGAGCGTTATGCTGGGAAAGATGTGAAAGTTTGTTTTGGGGGCCGAGGTGCCTCGGACCCCTTTACAATCGAGGATTAGAAAGAGAAGGCAGAATCAGCAGCCCCCAATCCCGTGTGGAGTCCCAGACTCTGGTGATGTGCAGTGATTTTGCACCCAGATGTAGTCGTCCCAGTAAGTAGATGAGGAGTTCATATAGGCCAGCCAGCACCTAGGCTAAGACTTCTTTCTTCCCCCATTCAGGGCTAGCATGGGCTCCCTCTGCTCCTCCTTTTATTCCTCTCTAACTTAGCATCAGACTGCAGAGAGCATCTGCTTCCTGCTGCTGCCCTCATGGCACCTTCTTGTTCTATTTACTTCATGCTGTATGCTGCAGACGGAGCACCTCAGGTTTAGCTTGAAGGAGCAGACAGACTGACCTCCAGATCAGAAGACCTTGGCCAATGAGAGATGCAGAGAGTGCAGTGATCAGAAGCACTTTGCACCACCACCCTGAGTTATGCAGTTTACAGTCTTTGCTGTCCTCCACCCCCAACTACACTGAGTTTCCTGGGTCTATCTGCAGGTTCTATTTGCCTTTACCTGCTGGATGCCCAGTGAGCTCCAGAGGACAGGGACTGTTATTTGCCAGTCCCCTTGGGGCAGAAGTATATTAGTGAGTGGTTGTTAACCTAAACTAAATGGAAGGATGTGCAGGAAATAGGGAACAATGGGCCGGTCACACTGTACCTGTAACATTCATGTGTGCAGTTTAAAGTCTACGGCCTCCTGGTGTCTGGTACTTGTTTTACTAAAATGAGGTTCAAACTGTGAGTCATGTGCCCAGGACAACACAACTGGTAAATAAGGCAGGCACTCAGCATTGGCTTGGGGTAAGAGTCTGAACTCTCAACTCCCTCAGCCTCGTGTCTCCATCCCATCCCATGCCCTGGTTTTGTTGCCTCTTGTCTAGTTTCTTACCGTAACTTCCTGAGTAACAACCTGCTTGTTGGACCCTTCCTGCCTTTCTTGAGAATTTGACAAAGAACTTTTTCCCCCAGGCTTTGCCTCTCTGCCCCAAATCCAATCAATGTTCCAGGCTTGATAGTTTCTGCCTGTGTGATCCAGCACGCTGCTAATCCACTCACTCACCCTCTGTTTACATAAAGTCTCTCCAACTGCAGGGTCAGACAGAGCTGGGTGGTCTTGGAATTCACCCTTTGTCTTCCCACTGCCAGCTCCTAGTAGTGCCTTTCTGCTAGATTGAATAAGAGGAAAGCCCCTCCCCACCCTGAGCCCTTCATCTGACAGCTCCAGGGCAGCCAACTGACCCTTGACTAGACTCTGGTAAAACTTCGTTGAAGCTAGTTTGAGTAAAAGGTTACTAGCTTGTATCCTGAACGGCATCTACCTGCTGAGAGTTCTCAAAGACAGGGGCTGTTCTCTGACAGCTCCCCTTGGGGCCAGAGTATGTTAGTGAATGCCAGTTGTATTAGGAGTACAGTTGGCTGAGGCATAACTGAACCCAAGACCCCCTCCCCCATTTAGCTTCATCCTGCCTGCTGTGTCTTTCTTGGCTCTTCCTTCCCCTGAGCTGGCTCCATTCTCGTGGGGTACTGTTTTCCTGTGGAATCCCCAACACTATCTGGCTTAGATCCAGCCAGTGTTGCCACAACCTCAGTAAAGAGAGAGTGCGCACCTCCTGGAACCAGACCCAGGGGCTTGCCTGCTGGGATCACAGTCCCATTCCTAAAACTGTCACTTTGGCCAGCAGGGTACCATCAGCCTGGGTGGAGGCGAGAGAAATCACTAGAAGCAGAAGAGGAAATGGTTAGTGCTTGGATGCCCTGACCTCAGCCAGGAATCAAACCTGCTTGTCTGTCTGCAGGGACAAGACAACCTCCTCTATTCCTCGTTAGCACAGCACCCTCTGCACCCTTCCTGATCTGGTGGGGAAGTTTTGCCGAAGTCGTTCCTCCCATTGGCTGGCTGCTCCTTCCCTGCCCCTCTCCCTGCCACATTGGTACATGAGTTAGGGTGTAGGATGCTGACGACAGGCATCCACTTGGCACGGAATACGCTTCATAACTGGTTCTTCTTCCATGGACGAAGCCCATCTGTCTTCCAGCTCTCTGTCTTTTTGGCCCTGTGGTTGTTCAGTCCTGGCTATGAATCTGGGTCTTGTTAGTCATAGGAGTGTATGACCTCATACAAGCTATTTTGCCTGGGTTTCCTCATCTGCCGAAGGGGAGGGGGTGTCATTCAACCTCCTGAGATTAAGAGATCTAATAAGATAATGTACAGTGAGGTGACTCCTTGGGTGGTTGTACAGTGGAGATGATAATTGTGTTTCTATTTGCTCTGTTACTACTAAAAAAGCCTTTCCCAGACTTTCCACTTAATGTCTTTGGAGTACTCTAATTGTTCTCTGGTTCTTTTTTGCTTTCTTCCTTGTGAGTCTCCCTAGCTCACAAGGTCAACGGAGTAGCCAGTGTATTGTCACTGCACAGGGGAAAGCCCTGAGAACGTCACCATCCTCTCCAGTGGTGCCCGGGTAAAGGCATTTTCCCCAGCTCCCTCATCCTGAAAGAGGCTGTGAGCCCCTCTGGGAATCCCAGATGAAGCTGTCTGAATCTTGTCCTCTGGTTGCAGGTGCGGGAGTGGAAGGAGCAGGGCAGTAAGACCTTCATGTGCACAGGGCGCCCGGGCTGGCTCACTGTCTCACTTCGAGTTGGAAAGTACAAGAAGACTCACAAGAACATCATGATCAATTTGATGGACATCCTGGAGGTGGACACCAAGAAACAGGTGAGGGGGCTGCGGTCATAGCTCAGTGGTAGAGCGTTCACATTTACCTAGCATTGTGCAAGGCCCTGGGTTCAATCCCAAGCACTACTCCCCTTCCCTCTCTCCCCTCACCCCCCGAAAAAGGAATAAAACCAAGCAAGCACATGCTGTACTCGGCTCTGGGAGTAAGTAAACACTGCCCCTGGTGTGAGTGACCCTCAGGGAAATGAGCTCAGTCAGTGATATTCCAGAGTAGACAGGTCCAAGGCCATCAGGAGAGGCTCTACCTCCCATTGTTGTCCTCCCACAGCCACTAGGAGGAGAGCCTGCCTATAGCCAGCCATGCAAACTGAGAACTCCAGGGAATCCCTTGATTGCCTTACTTAGTTCTGTAAGAAAAAAAATAGGGATGGAGAAATCACAGGCAAAAATGAGAGACAAAAGGACCCTGTTTATCCATCCTGGTAAGAAAGTGTGCTGGTAGACTGCAAAGGTAGCAGGAGAGGGGGAACTTGGTATAGGCTTGTTGGTTGGATATTCCAAAAGTACACACACTCCTTGCCACCGCCACCCGCTGCGTGTACACACACACACACACACACACACACACACACACACACACACTCTTAGTGCTTCTGGGCCTTTTAGCTAAGATAAAGTGTAGACATTCTTCTTTTCAACACACAGCTTGAGGAAAAGGGAATTCGGCTTACCTGTAATCAGAGATCTCCAGTGCAGAGATTTGTATTACACTTTGATTTTGATAGAACATTGCTGTATCCAGCAACAGGAGCAGCACTGACTACACTGTGTCCACCTGATGACATTTCATCAGTGTGAAACCTTGGCCAAAGTACTTGTGTCATAGCGAAACAGCATTGTAGATATTACCTGGCACAGTAAACCGCACATATTTAAAGTGTGCACTTGGGTAATAAATTTTGACATGAGTTTTGACATGATTGTACCACTGAAACCATTATCAAAATACAGAACATACCCCACAGCCTTAAAAGTTTACTCATCTTTGTATTTCTTTCCCTAAACCCCTCCCCGCCCGGTCCACCACAGCCTCTGGTGAGCAGTGTTCTGCTTCTGTGGCTGTAACTGAGTGTTAACTTTGGATACTATTGAACAATTTTTTTTGTTTTATTTTTTTGTTTTTCGAGACATGGTTTCTCTATGTAGCCCTGGCTGTCCTGGAACTCACTCTGTAGACCAGGCTGGCCTCAAACTCAGAAATCCACCTCCCTCTGTCCCCCAAGTGCTGGGATTAAAGGCATGCGCCACCACTGCTCGGCTGGATACTATTGAAAGAAAACATTTAGTGCATACTTCTTTGGTCTGGGTTCTCTAATGAGTATTCTGAGATGCATCCATATTAATGTCCCTGGTACATAGTATCCTGTGCGTGATCATCAGCCTCCTTAGTCATTTACCTGCTGATGGACGTCCCTGCCATTTCCCCTTTCAAGCTGTGACAAAACAAGTGGTCAGCTACCTTTTTGAACAGGCTTCCTACAGACATGTAAGGTGTTTCTTGGGGGCTGGAGAGCTGGCTGGGCTCTTTTAGAGGACCTGTGTTCAGTTCCCATCATTCATGCCAGGCAGCCCACAACGCTTACGACTCCAGCTCCAGGGGGGCCAGTGGATACCCCTGAGTTCTACCACACACATATACATAGTTTAAACACATGAGAATAAAATAGAGGCCGGAGAGGTGACTCATCAGTTAAAGCATGTGTACTGTGTGTGTAAGGGACCCAAGTTTGGTCCCTGGCACCTCCATCAAGGGGTTCACTACCACCTGTAACTCCAGCTCTGGATATAAAGTTTCTGGCTTCCCAGGGCACCTGCATACATGTCCCTACCCCCACACATACACATAGTCTTTAAAAGTCTTTCCTTGGGCAAATGCCTAGGAGTAGAATGGCCAAGTCCCTTGACAGGCGGATGTTTACTTACGTTTAAGGAAACGGTCAGGTTGTTTTTCTAAGGAGTAGCTTCACTTTACAGTGCCCTGGGTGGTGTATGCCTGCTGGTGCATATTGCTGCATCTGTTGTAGCTGGTCTTGACTTTACCCATTCTCAGGGTGAATTGGGGTGGCGTCTCCTTGTGGTGACTGAAGACCCTGGCCACCCTTCTATACTAGCCACTGCCATGTTGTCTTTGGTGAGGCCCGTTCATATCTTTAGCTAATTTTTTAAAACCCAAAATCATTCCATATTGTCTCCTAGCCCATGGCTTGTCTTTTGAAAACAAGAATTTTACCACCCATGCGGGGAGTGTGGAGGTTTCGGGAGTGTGTGTGTGTGTGTGTGTGTGTGTGTGTGTGTGTATACATGTGTACATACACTCATATGAATGAGCTGTTTGAGAGTGACAGATGTCAACTAGGTCTCATTGCTCGTCAGCTTACCCAAATCTGTCTTTACAGCTCTATATCTCTGATACTAGACATAATCAGACATGTTTGTTTGTTTGTTTGTTTGTTAAAATGTCCTTTTTGTTTGTTTGTTTGTTTTTGGTTTTTTGAGACAGGGTTTCTCTGTGTAGCCCTGGCTGTCCTGAAACTCACTCTGTAGACCAGGCTGGCCTTGAACTCAGAAATCCGCCTGCCTCTGCCTCCCAAGTGCTGGGATTAAAGGCGTGCGCCACCACTGCCTGGCTAAAATGTCCTTTTGATTAACTTTTTTTTTTTTTTAAAGATGTATCATCCCTCTACCTGCTGCCTCCTGTCAGCTGCTGGGATGATAGGTATGACCACGACCTGGCAGAGGTTACCTTTTTTAAAAGACTTATTTATGGTCTTTGTTCTGAAGTCTATTCAGTCTGATAGTGTTAATGCTAGTCTATTAGACTAGCCATGGCATGATTTGTGTATATATATATATATTTTTTTTTTTTCTTATATTTACTGTTGAACTAACAAAGTATGTTTGTCTTACAGGCAACACCCAGTTGGGTCTTGCTTTTTTTATTCAGTCTGGCAGCCTCTGTCCTTTTTTTTTTTTTTAATTTATTTGTGTTGTGTATGTGAGTACGCTGTCTTCAAACACACCGGAAGACGACATCGTATCCTGTTACACGTAGTTGTAAGCCACCATGTGGTTGCTGGAAATTGAACTCAGGACCCCTGGAAGAGCAGTCAGTGCTCTTAACTGCTAAACCATCTCTCCAGCCCTTAATTGAGATTGTGAGACCATTTGCATCTGCTGTCCTTACTTGATGTGGTGGCTTCAGTCTGTCACGTGTTGTTTATTTATGTGCGTTTATTCCTTCTTCCTTTCTTTTCCCCACGTTCTCATCTTAGTCTGTGCTAGCATCTTTCTGGCTTGCTGTGCTAGCATCCTTTCTGACATCCTTCTGTAGCTCTGCCTGGGGGTTTCCAGTATCCATTTTCCTCAAAGCAGTGATGGTATCTCACTTCACACATGGTGTAACGATCTTATGATATTATATTTCCATTTCCTTCCTCCCACCCTTTCTACTGTTGTGTATATTTTTCTTAGCTCCACACTGTATTTACTGTATCATTATTTTAATGACCAGTTGCCTTGTAAAGGAATTTAAATATAAGAACATCTATTTGTCTGTAGAGTTACTGTCTTTTTCATTCTGTTCTAGAGATTTATGTCTGTTCATTGTTTTCCTTTTGCTCAAAGGACCTCTTAACATTTCTTGTATACATGACAGTTTATATAAATATGTATTCTTTCAGTACTTTAAAGAAGTTATTCCACTACCTTTGTTTGCATCGTTTCTAGCAAGAACTCTGTCAGGGGTTTTTGTTTTAATTTGTGTGTGTGTGTGTGTGTGTGTGTGTGTGTGTGTGTGTGTGTGTGT
>JANHMN010000004.1:41074252-41205140 GCA_030674055.1 Rhabdomys pumilio | reverse complement strand
TGTGTGTGTGTGTGTGTGTGTGTGTGTGTGTGTGTGTGTGTGTGTGTCTGTCTGTCTATGCACACATGGGTGTGCCTCTCCAAAGAGGCCAGAAAAGGGCATCAGATCCTGGAGTTTCAGGTGGTTGTAAGCCGCCCAACATGGATGCTGGAAATTAAACCCATAGTTGGACTTAATGGCTCAAGCCATGACAGAGGCAGGTGGATGGATCTCTGAGGTCAAGGCCAGCCTGGTCTGCAGAATGAGTTCCAGGACAGCCAGGGCTACACAGGGAAAGAAAGGAATATATAGGAAAATGAGGAGGGAAGGGGGGAGGGAAGGAGGGAGGGAGGAATGGATAGCAGCCCTCTTAATAATAGGTTTTCCTCCTCTCTTTTCAGCTGTTAAGATGTTTTCTTAATCACCAGGTTTGGGTGATTTTATTTTGAAGGCTTTTGGTACTGTTTTCTTTATAATTCTTGGGTTTAAATTTTATGTAAGTTTTTCACTGATTGTGGAAACTTGGAGGGCTTTTTTTTTTTTTTCTGCCTCCTTTTTCCTCTCCTTCTTTGGGGACTGTTATTACAGGTGTATTAGGCCTCTTCAACTTGTTCAAGTTATTTCTCCTGTCTTACTCTAGATGGTTTCTATTACCATAAATATAAGTCCACTGTATCTTTCATTTCAGACACTGGGCCTCGCTAATATTTTTGTTTACTTATTATGTATGTGTGTGTGTATGTATGTATGTATGTATGTATGTATGTATGTATTGTGTGCAGATGCATATGCTGTGGCACACATGTGAAGGTCAGAGAACCATTTTCAAAAGTCTGAATTTCTGGAGATTGACCTCAGGTCTTCTGGATTGCAAGGCAAGTTCTTTATTCTCTGAGCCCTCTTGCTGGCCCTGAGGTTTAGCTATTTGAATAAGAATAAGGAGAATCCAGTTGATGTCTCTGCTAATTCTGTTGTCTGTCAGTTTTAGGTCTGTCTTACTTGATGGATTTTTCTCATCATTATGGGCTGTATTTTCCTGCCTCTTTGCATGCCTGTAACTTTTAACTGGACTTTTATGACATTCTGACTTTTTCCTAGGGGGTGTTGGCTATTGCATTCCTGCATGTCTTGCGGCTAAATTTTTTGGAAACAATTTGATCCTCTTGGGTCTTGATTTTCTTGAAATGGCCCAGAGTATCATTTAATCTGGGTTAATTGTTCCCTGCTACTGAGGCAAGCCATTCTCAGGACCTGCTCAAGACCACAGGGATCAATTTTTCAAGGGTGGCTTATGGGAATAGGAATCTGTTCCCTGGTTTCAGCCTCAGGCAGTAGCTGAATTCCTACATACCAGTCCATGCCTGGGTGAATATCCTGAGACGTCCTTTGCAGTTCTTCCAAGTATATTCCTCTCTGGGCAGAACTGTATTCTCATACACTGAGCTGCCAGCTCTTTTCTAATTGGTCCTCTGGAGCCCTAGTCTTCTGCAAAACATACAGGCTCCTCCGCCCAGGTCCCCCCCAACCCCCCACTGGGGCAGATGAGGGTAATCTCAGAGCTCGCCTTGTTTCTCAGGTATTGTAAACTGTTATAGCCTGTGTCTACATTCCTAAAAAACTCCTGTTCCATGTAGCTTACTTTGCTTTTTTCTTCTCACGACAGGTAAATCTGGTCCCTAGTGCTCTGTCTCAGCATGAAGTAGATATGCATGTGATTGCTCGCTAGTGTGTCCGTGAAAAACCAGTTTTACAAAGAGCCTTGATGATAAAAGATGACATTCATAATTTAATGCTGATTTTTGTTTATTTATTTTTATTTTATGTGTGTGAATGTTTTGACTCCATGTATGTTTGTGTTCCTGTGCCGTGCCCAAAGAAGCCAGAGGAGGGTGTTAGATCCCCGGTCCTGTATGGTTATGAGCCTCCATGTGGGTGCTGGGAACTGAACTCAGGTCCTCTACAAGAAGCGTGTGCTCTGAACTGCTGGACCATCTCACCAGCCCCTTGTACTAAATATTTTAAGATCTGTTTGTGTTGTTTGCATGTGTGTGTGCCTGTTTGCTGGTATGTTGATGTGCATATATGTGTTGATGTGTGTGCATATTTGTAGAGGTCAGAGGTTAAGTTGGATGTCTTCTTTAACTGTTCACCATATATATTGAGGCAAGGTTTCTCACTTGAGTCCAGAACTTGTCAGTTTGGCAGGTCTAGCTAGCCAACTTGCTCTAAGGATTCCTTGTCTCTGCCTCTTGTGCACTGGGCAGATTGTCACACCCAGGCATTTGCATGGGTGCTAGGAATCTGAACTTCTATCCTAGTACCTGTGGTATCCCCTGAATGGTCCCCCAGTCTTTAATGCTAATTTCTTTTCATGTATATGGGTATTTTGCCTACATACATGTTTGTGTATCACTTGCATGCTTGGTGCATGCAGAGGCCAGAAGAGAGCATCTCGCCTTTTGAACTGGAATTACAGAGAGTTGTGAGCTGCCATGTGGATGCTGGGATCAAACCCGAGTCTTTTAGAAGAGCATCCAGCCCTCTTGACTGCTGAGCCATCTTTCCAACCCACCTCCAGTGCTAAATATTCAGTATGTGTATGTGTGGGTTTGTACTTGTGTGTATGGAAGTTGTATCAAAGCATACGAAAGAGCAGCACAGACATGGGAGAGCAAGGCAGATCTGCTTTGTGACTGTCATTGGTAATTGAAGAGCTAACAGGGATGATTGATGTCTTCCTCGTCTTTGCTATAAATGCCAAATTAATATTTCTCCTGTAATCTAGGAAAGATTAACTGAACGTTTGTTATGTTTGATTCGGTTTGTTGGTGGTGGTGGTGGTTTTTACAAACAAAACAAGATCTTATTATATAGCCCTAGTTTGACTCAAACTTGTGGCAGTTCTCCTGCCTCAGCTTCCTAAGTGCTGGTATGACAAGTGTGTGTAACCACGCCCTGCTGTAGTGTGTAACCACGCCCAGTTGTTATGAGATCTCAAGAGAATGGCGTTCAACAGTAATGGACTCAGAACCAGAGATCATATTCTCTGTAATTACAGGAAGGACAGCCTTCTGGAAAGGTCCATAGAGACTGTGGAGGACTCTCTGGTCCAAGTGCTTGGGAAGGCTGAGAGGGCACTTCGTGTGCAGGCATTCCTGTTTCCCTCAGACCCAGCCTCTCTTCTGTCTTACAGATTGTGCGAGTGGAGCCCTTGGTGTCTATGGGTCAGGTGACAGCTTTGCTGAATTCCATTGGCTGGACCCTGCCTGTGTTGCCTGAACTCGATGACCTCACAGTGGGTGAGTACTCCACCGTCACGGCAGGATCACAGCAAAGGAATATGGGTCCCCTTCCATACAGCAGATCTCCTTCATGCTGGCTACTGTCCTGTTTGGACCAGAAATGGTTGTGCTCCATTCCTGAGTGGTTCAGATGTTCTGATCCCATCTGCTTCCTCGTGGCTGTCCCTCACTCCAGTTATATCACTCTCAAACACAGAATGAATTTGGTCCCTCTCCCTGGGGTCTGTGACCACCAACGTTCTTGTCCAAGGCCAGCACCTTCCTGTAGGTCATAGCTCCTCTCTTCATTAGACTTCCTCTTAAAGTGACTTCACACACAGATTTTTTTTTTCTTTTTGAGACAGGGTTTCTCTGTGTTTCCCTGGCTGGAATTCCATCTGTAAACCAGGCTGGCCTTAAACTCACAGAGATCCCCCCTGCCTCGCTGGGATTAAAGGCATCAGCCACTACTCCGAGCCACACACAGATTTTTATTTTTTTAAACCTCTAAGGCTGGTCAGAGGTGAGGGTGGTGACCATCCTCGAGACCTCTCGCTCCTGCTCCTCAAACTGATGATGGGAAATTCCCCATTTCCGCCAGCCCCACCCAGCACGCCACAGCTTTTTCTGCTGACATACGTGTCTCTGCAGGGGGCCTGATCATGGGCACAGGCATCGAGTCATCGTCCCACAAGTACGGCCTGTTCCAACACATCTGCACTGCCTACGAACTGATTCTAGCAGATGGCAGCTTTGTGCGCTGCACACCGGTAAGTTCACAGATAGAGACATTAGGGGCTGACTGGAGTCGGAGGAAACTCTCCTCAGACTGCTTCATTTTCAGTACATCTATTATTGGGCTGTACAGCCCCTTAAAAGAGCTGAGGCACTGTTAAAAGCACTTCATACGTATATAGTGTTTATTTTCTTCACCAACCTATGAGGTGAGTACTAAGATTACCCAGAGTCAGATTGGAAGCTAAAGCACAGAGAGGCTAATAACCTGCCCAGGGTCACACAGATAGTAAATCTTACACCGGTAAGACTTAAACCTGGGTGATTGGGTTCAGGGTGGGTACATCACCTCCAGCCCGCCCGGGTGCAGGGGTCCAGGCTAAGGGGATAGAGTGGTTGTGGGGCGGTGGGCTGTGAGAGGCAGCTGGGCACCTGGTCGAGCACAGGCCTCAAACCCCGGACCCTAATGGAACGGAAGGTGTTCGACTTTGCTTTTGGGCTCCTGGTTCCTTTCACTCAGCTTCAGCCCTTCACAGCCCCTCCCACACATCACAGCCACCAGAAGAGAACCCGACAAAGGATGACTAGCTCAGGAGTTCTGGTCTGGGATAAAAGGACCCCAGTCAGCCAAGAACTAAGTCACATTGGCTCAATACATCTTCCACAGTCTCATCTGAACTCTGAGCCCTGTCTGTTCATTATCAGAAGAAAGGAAGACAGGCTTCTCTAAGGCCGGTTTCTCCTTTGACAGCCTTGTGAACTGGAGGAGGAATGTGCTGGGGGTTGGGAGCAATTCTGCCATAGAGCAAGGGTGGAGTTTTGGCAGTTTGGGCTGCTGTGCTCAGGACAGTGAGATGAGATGAGTTAGTAGCCCAGGGACTGGGTTGGTTGACAGAGCCCTGCTGTGCCAGAGGCTTCCACTGCCTTCTTCAGAACATCCTTGTCTAGGCTCGTCTCACCGTTCCCATCCTGCCTACCACCAACGCAGTGTGTGTTAGTAGCACTGGCATACCAGTAGCCTATTGGTAAACCAGCCCAAGGCTGGTTGGTTGGTTGGTTGGTTGGTTGGTTGGTTGGTTGGTTGGATAGGGGCTCTTTTAGACATAAAGAATCTAACTTAGAATGGCCGACGGCCACTGCTTCAGAGTTGGGAGATCCTACCTGAGCCTAGCTGGTGCAGCAGACTTTCCAGGGAGCCTTGACTGAGACAGGTCAACTGGTGCTCCTAACAAATGTGGGCAGAGTCCTGCCAGACTCTGATGTAGGGTAAAGTGGACTAGGAAAGGTATTGTTACTTTTAGTGCCAGCCCAGGAGGAGCATTTGCACATTTTCATGCCTACTGGCTACCCTGACTCTAGGAAGGATCCAGCTCATGTACCCTGCACTGTGCCCCTCCTTGCCCCCTTAGCTCAGGCAGTTCTGGTCATGACCATATTGAGTGGTTCAGGGCCTAGGCCTTAGCACCAGGAAGTGGATAGATTCTGTTTAGCTCAGCATCCCTGATGCAGGGAGCAGTAGGAGGTTAAACATGAAGTAGGAATTGCTGAAGGAAACTTGAGTACAGGTGATAGCAACAGGCAGGAATCCAGTCCAGGCCCCATGCCCCCTCAGTGACCATCAGAGGACGAGCTCTTAGTCTGTGTCATTTCTTTCTCACAGTCTGAAAACTCAGACCTGTTCTATGCCGTACCCTGGTCCTGTGGGACTCTGGGCTTCCTGGTGGCTGCCGAGATCCGTATCATCCCTGCCAAGAAGTATGTCAAGCTGCGGTTTGAGCCAGTTCGAGGCCTAGAGGCCATCTGTGAAAAATTCACCCAGGAGTCCCAGCGGCTGGAGAACCACTTCGTGGAAGGGTTGCTGTACTCCCTAGATGAGGCTGTCATCATGACGGGGATCATGACGGATGACGTGGAGCCCAGCAAGGTAGGCCAGGGGGAGGGAGGTGGGCAGAGGACTGCTTCATGTGGCGTGGTCCACCAGGGTGCAGGTAACAGGCTCCCCCAGAGATGTGAGGAGCCACAAGAGGCCTGTCTCCTCCACTGCTGCCACTCGCCAGTCATGTGCTTCCTTTTTAGATAAAACCTGTTGTCTAATCTAATGACAGCCCATGTCATAGATGAAGAAACTGATGTTCCAAGGGTTAATTTAAATTTCTACAAGGTGGCAGAGCCAAGATTGAGTAATTGCTTTGATACATCCTCCAGACCAAATGGGCACACCCTCAGCTTTCACCAGACAATGTAGAAGGTTTTATTAGCATATTTTAATTACACATAACAAGTGAGTAATGTTTTAATCTTTATTTATTTATTTTCAGACAGGGTTACCTATTAGCTCAGGCTGTTCTGGAACTCACTGTGTAATCCAGGCTAATCTCCAACTTAGAGCTATCTTCTTGCTTTAGTCTCTTAAGTGTGAGTTCTGGAATTATAGATGTGAATCACTATGTAATATTTTTTGGTTTTGTTCTGTTTTTTGTTTGTTTGTTTGTTTGTTTGTTAGGGTTTTTTTGTTTTTGTTTTAGACAGGATCTCACTGTGTAGTCCTATGGTCTAAATCTTACTATGTACACTAGGCTGTCCTCAAACTCAGAACCGCCTGCCTCTGCCTCCCAAGTGCTGGGATTATAGGCGTGTGCCACCATACCCAGCAACCAAATAATTTTTAGTAGCAGGGTTCTTTTTTCCTCCATTCAGACAGGATGCGTGCTTATGGTAAGAGACCTGGAAGTATAAACAAATAAAAGGCCCTACCCACACACGTGACCCGAAATTGTTCCTCATTTATGTTCCCCTTACGCATACAGAAAGCCGTTTTCAAGTTGTTAAATTATGAATTAGGATGTCGGTGTTGAACATGTAAGGAACTTGAGGCGCATCCCTTCACTCCCGGGTCATCACTTCCACGTTCTTCTCTACATTTATCTGTGGTTGTGCGTGTCCTGGTTTTGTCCTGTACAAGCCTCTTCGTTGTGTGAGTGCTTGGCCTGACCCATCATCCGCTGACCGGCACTCACATTCACACTCTTCTCGTTCTTTCCTACCAACGTGTTTATGAATGAAATGGAATCCTGAGCCAAGGTGTGCGCACCCGAAATGTGGGTGAGAGAGAGAGCACAGGGTCCTCAGTGGGGCAGCTGTGTGCGCGCCTGCGCCTGGTAACAGGTGGCTGGAGGCCTTCCCCCGCACCTCTTGCCAGCTGTAGAGAGAGTATCACACTTTGATTTTTGCCAATCTGATAAGGTTAAAAATAGTCCCTCTCTGTTTTGTAGCTCTCTTGTTACTTGTGAGGTTGAACATATCTTTATAGAGTTTTCTAGCTCGGCTGCCCTTACCTATGACTGTCTCTTCAAATTTGCCTTGTTCAAGTGGGTAAGCATTGTCCTGTGCTATGTTGCCTGAGTCAGCTTAATGCCTTCAGAACAGTGCATTTAGCAAATGTCCTATCTGTCCATAGTTGGCAATTTAAGTTGCTTCCGGTTTTATTTTTATTTTAATTAGGGAAGTGTTGAGAAAACTTGTTCTTCATCAAAGTATTAGCATCTCTTAAGGCTCTGGTGTATACTTACATACTTAAATGTTTTAAAATTGGGGCCCTCAAGATGGCTCAGGAAATGTAGATACTTTCCACCAAGACTGACCACCTGAATTTGATCCCTGGGACCTACATGACAGAGGGAAAGAACTAACTCCCACAAGTTGTCCTCTGTTACACACAGACACACACACACACACACACACACACACACACACACACACACACACAGATTTAGCCCAGTGGCTGTGTGCTTACCTAATATGTATGACACTCTGGCTTCAGTAAAATATAATATTTTGAAAAAGACTCAAAAATCATGGGGAACAATCCCTTCTTCATGTTAGGAAATGAGACCCAGTGAGAGCGGGAGACTCCTGGAGATGTCCAGCAACCATAGCGGGTTTACATTCTTGTCCCTGGCTTCTGGTTCACATGGCTCCTTGAGAGGAAGCTTCTAGGGCTTAGCAGTGTCCACGGCATTGAAGTCTGGAAGAGGGTGTCCAGGAGCATAGCAACAGCAGCCATAGTGCTCTGGCTCTCTCTAGCCTCAAGTCTAGGCATTGTGAGCCTCCCACCTCTAATCACCTGTGGAGCATCTGGTCTAGAGGTGTTGCAGCTTCTCCAGGGCATTTCCTTGGAGGCTGCCCACAGCATAAAGCTGAGGGAGGGGGTCTAGAGAAGCCACCCACCATACCAAAATAACTTAATCTGTGGTCTGAAATTAGATGCCATCATTGTGATGACTGCTTAAAAGGATTTGCTCGGCTCCTAAAGTATTTAGATCCCTGTACTCAGGAACAAAGGTCCCAAGACCTTCTCAGGAGCTCTTCTAAGCCCAGTAGTAGAAAAGACCAGAGGCCATACAGTCTTGCCATTTGTCCTAGCAGATAAGACTAGGACACCTAGTGCAAGTGGAATTGGGACAGGAGAGTGGTAGATGCTGTCAGATGGGCCAAGCATCCCAGTTTAGAAGCCAGCCAAGCACCGTGAAAAGTGAAGGACCCTCTGGTGGCACCATCCAGGGTGAGGATCCTATGAGGATAGACAGAGCCAGGCTGGAGGTGACTTTCTGTGGATATGTTAAAGCCAGCTTGAGCCTCTGCAGTCATCTACTCTTCCCGACTGCTCAGTGTCTTGAATGACGGTTAGCTGGCGTATTTCCCATTTCTGGGCTTCTCTGGCACAGTGCTCCCTGATGATCTTGGACCCTGACACCCTAAGTTTCGACTTAATTACACAGTGGATGCCACTGCCAGGCAAGCAGCCTGGCCCCCACTGCCTCAGATCAAGTTGCACAGTTTGCTGCTGGTTTCGGTCCCCTTCTGTTACCTCTGTCCACAGGGAAGCCAGCTGGGGCAGAGAGATTCTTCCACAAAACTCTTGTACCTGTGCAAAACTCCAGCTCCCACTTTGCTCAGGCTCCACAAGAGGGTGGTACCCAGAGAAATCATAGGTGCTGGCTGCAGAAGGAAAGGCTGAAGGCCATCGGGAAGCCAAGGAGCATATGTTATAGGCCACACCCATGCTAGGTGTGCCCTGTGTTATTTGTTTGACCTACAAAGCCATTCCAGTCGGCAGTGTCTCCATCTTGCCATATAGAAAGTGAGACACACAGGCTAAGTAATGGGTCAGCCTCGTGACTTGTACATGGGAAAAGCAGACTGGCATATAGAACAGTGTAGTGTGTTTTGTCTTTACTGTTTTGTTTTGGTTTTGACATAGAGTTAAATATGTATGTATGTGTGTGTATGAATGTATGTATTTTATGTTAATTCACACATAGAAAACAGGGTTAGGCAGCAGTCTGTACCAGTTCATACTACTAGAGTATGCCTAGGCAATATTTGGCCCAGCCTCTCAGGTCCAGAAGCTGCTCTCTTCCCAAGAGAACCTGCCCAGAGTTCAGTTCAGAGGAGTGTGGGCTGAGGTCTGAGCAGCTAGGGTCCTCTTGGCACCAGGCAGATCAAGACCTGTAAGGCAACAGTTGAGTGTGCCACTTAGACATTA
This sequence comes from Rhabdomys pumilio, assembly GCA_030674055.1. Taxonomy (NCBI): domain Eukaryota; kingdom Metazoa; phylum Chordata; class Mammalia; order Rodentia; family Muridae; genus Rhabdomys; species Rhabdomys pumilio. The sequence continues at coordinate 41,195,600 of JANHMN010000004.1, read as the reverse complement.
GAGGATACAGAGTCCACGGTCAGGACATTTCCTCCAGGAGAGGGACAACACAGGGAAAGTGCTGAGCCCAGAGGGCTGGTGCCAGGCAGGGAGAACAGGAAAGTGCTGTGCTTGGCTGTAGCTGTAGCAGTGGATTACAGTAAGGGTGCCACACTAACTCAGCAAGGGCAGCGGGCAGCTAACCTGTGCAGAGCCCTGAATTATCACTGACACCGAGAGCATTGACTCTGTTCTAATCAGGACATGAGCCATTAAACTCCGCAGACTGCCCGAGCCAGTGCACAGCACTGAGATTCACTGCGGGAGAAAGAGTGCCTGCTGTGCCCAACCCGCCTGGCTTTGAAGACTCTCCAAGGCCACAATTGACATGTCAGAGCTTTGCAAAGGCCAAGCACGTTAGACAGCGGCTGGATCACTGTTGCTCCCTGGTGGCTCCCTGGTGGCTCCTCTGTGGCCTGATCACAATGCCCTCTTGTCATTTCAGCTGAATAGCATTGGCAGTTACTACAAGCCGTGGTTCTTCAAGCATGTGGAGAACTACCTGAAGACAAACCGAGAGGGCCTTGAATACATTCCCCTGAGGCACTACTACCACCGACACACGCGCAGCATCTTCTGGGAGCTCCAGGTGAGGCTTGGCTCTCTCGGGCCCTGGCTCTCGGGACAGCAGGCCATTCACATTGTGGCCACAGTTCTCTGTCTCTCCAATGAAAGAAATGGTCTTGTCCTTGTGGTCCAGCAGAGCACTTGCTGTGTTTTAGGCGGAGGACAGCCCGCTACAGTGAGAAGTTTGCTTCCACCAGTGACACTGAGAGTGGGCCTTCCTTTGGGAAAGGCAGACCTTTATCTTCCTGGAAGCGTTCCCATTGCTAAGCTAAGGGACTCTAGCTCTGTGTGGGGCTAGAGCAAGAGGGGGAAAGGTTGTACAAAAGGAGGAGGGGGAGCATCAGGTTGAGCCTTGAGGTGAGCATAGGTTTGTCGTTATGTTGTAGGGACGAGTGGACAGGTCTGAATCTTAGGAGATGACGCATGAGGTGGCACCTGAACTTGAGGAGGACAGGCCACACAGAACCTCCAGGAGAGTCTCTGGGCAGAGGAACAGCCAGTGTCTAGCCAAGAAAATTATCTAGTGTCCGGTATGTAGTTCAGGGAGCTCAGTACACACATGAAGCTGTGTGGCTTCACCTTCATAGGGCCCCAGATGTTTTCTTTGTACCGTAGGGAAACCTCGTGCTCATTGAGCAAATAAGCATTTTGCACATTCTTTAGGGGACACACACACAGGAAGCACAGTTGTTGGAGAATGGTAGTCGTATGTCTAATTGGAGGTCCTGCCACAGTATCTCTCACACACACACACACACACACACACACACACACACACACACGGGGTGGAGTTGCTGGAGAATGGTAATCGTGTGTCTAGGAGGTCCTGCCACAGTGTCCCTCAGCATCATTAGGATGCCTACATTTCCCAGTCTTCCTGTCCCGGCCGGTACGTAGTTCTGATTTGTAAGCCATCGTTATTACATCATCCTCAGATGTGCAGTGGTGCCCCAGAGGCTTTGATTGTAGCTCCTCATTGATCCCTCATGTTGAGGATTGTGTTAGGGGCTTGTGAGCCATTTGTGGGGTCTTTCGTTGGTTTTTATTTCTTAGTTCATTCATTTTTGGGGTGTGTGTGTGTGTGTGTGTGTGTGTGTGTGTGTGTGTGTCATATGTACTATGATTATGATGTACATGCGGAGGTCAGAGGACAACTTATAAAAATCAGTTTTCTTCCCCTCCCTTGTGGAGGATTAAACTCAAGTCATCGGGCTTGGCAGCAAGCGCCTTTATCCTCCGAGCCATCTCAGGAGCGCCTTTGTTCATTTTTCCTGGTCTGTTTGTGTTTTCTTGATGTCCTGTATGTGTTTTTCACATTCTTACAAGTCTTCATACAAGATACCAAACCATCAGCAGATTCATGATTTATAAATATTTCTCTCATCCTGCACATTGCTTTTCTCGTGGTTTTGGCAATGTGTGACGATGTATGTACATGACTTCCGTGTAACTGAATCCCAACTTTTATCCAATGTCTCAGTGTCATGCTTAGGGATGTATTAACAAATGCAAGCTCACAAAGATCCTCTCTCCACCCCACCTCATCCCCCAGTCTATGCCTGCCTCCGGGAGCTTCAAGGCTGTGACTCTTTCACTGGGTCGAACATTTGGCACCTCCTTTGCGAGGCAGGAGTCAACTGCAGTCTCCTGCACCTCTCTGTCCAGGTGTCCCTGCAAGCTGCATATGTCTGAAACACAGCAAGGTTGCCCAGATAGAGCCGAGGAACAGAATGAGGTCACACGTCAGCCGGAGGCTGGATCACATGGCTCCTTGTAGGTCAAGTGAGAACCTAATGCTTTATTGTAAGTGCGATAGGAAGTCAGTGGAGGCTTGGAGCAGGAAGATGATGTGTCCTAGTTTTTATTTTTAAAGAATATCTTTGGTATCTAGGTGGAGAGTTGGGTAGGTTGGGAGCTGAGAGATCATGGGAGAGGAGATGAAAGATTTCTGTTGTCCGGGAGGCAACAGAGAAGTAGCCTGAGGCCCAGGAAGGACTAATTGTTGAGCTGACCTGCAAGATTGCCAGACAGATTGGCATGAGATCAATCAAGGCTGGAGGCCCAAGAACTAGGTGTAAGAGGTCCCCTAATTATGACACGAAGCTGGGGATGGGTAGAGGTGGCACACAGTGAAGAGCACTGGAAATTCTGCCTGGAGCATATCTGTTGAAGGTACTTCATTGGGAATGCAAATGGAGCCCTGAGTTGGTAGCCAGTCAACTGTGTGTTTGAGGACCAGAGGGTCCTACCAGGGATAAAGACCATATGCTTAAATATGGACCAGTGGCAGAGACATGTTTTTGAGTGTGTAGGGGGAAATGTTTGGGTTTGGTTGTTTTGTGTTTGAGATAAGATCTCTTGTAGCCCAGGATGGTTCTTAGATAGCTGAGCCTAACCTAGGTCTTCCTGCATCCACTCCCCAGATGCTGAACATATAGACCTGTTCAACCACACCTGGCCTTTTCTTCTTTCTGGCAAATTATATTTAAAGCCAAGATAGCAGGCACGTTAAAACTCCCAGCCCTGGGCGCCCTACGGCCCTGGAGAGGAAGAGCCAGTGGAAGAGAAGGTGCCCTTAACCATAGCCCTGTAGAGACCTTCAGGAAAGTGTTGAGTGCTAAGTGAGACGAAGGGAGAGAGTCAGCTTTGAATAGCAGGTGCAAGACTGGGCTGGTGAAAACCAGTCTCAGAGGCTACTTCTAACGGGACACACAGACTCGGAACAGGAGCCAGAACTGAGGATGGAGCTTAAAAAGCCTCTTGTTTCTGTGATTGTTTTTCAGGAGAGATGACATCATGGTTATGTGTCCTGCGGCAGATGAGGGGAATGACAGTGTGGAGTGGGGTCTTGGCTTACCCGAGAAGGTGGCCTCTAGGGTGCATGAGTAGGAGGGAGCGGGCGCTTGAAGTTGGGGACAGCTGGGCAGCAGAAAGTTGAGGGTGCTCCCTTCTGTTTGTAATTTTTCAATGAAATCAGAAGTAGGAATTTCAGCCAGGGCATGGCCACAGCTTAAGAGGGGTGACGTGCAAATTGTCCCTTAGACAATAGGAAGTTCATTGTCTGGGAATGACCACGGGATTCAGCCTCCTGAGACTGGTGACCATGAGTTCATGGCAAGGCAGTGTGTGGCTATGGGTTTTCACACTGAAAATGACCCCAGGTGGGTAGAGCGGACCACCTCTAGGGGAGGTTGGACAGTAGGAACTGGAGTGCATAAATATAGTCACTGGCTGTCTAAGGCTCCGGAACAGTCTTAAAGGACCAGCTAGCAGATATTCTAAGCTCTCTTACTCCAGCAACTGAGCTCTGCTGCCGAGATAATCCCATGAGGTACAACTGGCTCTGGGAAAAGATATCCTGGGACTGGTTTGGCTCTGAGGTTGGATCACCATGGTGACAGTGTTGCCTAAGATATTACCTAAGAGCAGTAACTCAGCTCAGTGAAAGATAAGATTGCTGGAAGATAAAGGCAGACCGAGCTGGGGAGCTCAGGAGCTGGGCGTACCGAAGTGTGGGTAGATCGTATCTGTGAGTATTAAAATCGAGTATGAGTGCAAACAAAGGCAGCGGTGGTCCTGGACTCAGTAAGGCAGAGCTGTAGCATCCCAGGGTGCTGTGAGGCGCATGCCTCAGTGATAAGAGCCACGAATGTGAGGTGAGGGGTAGCCGTGAGTGTAGGTGAGAGGATGGTGCCATAGTCTCGTGGAGGGGTGCCAGGAAGTAGGGCAAGTGAATTGCAGTGCTTCAGGCTTCAGTGAGGAGACCATGAGAGCTGGTGGGGGTGGGGGGCATGATGGTTGTAGGGAGCCCTTGCTCATGACTCCACAGGCTCCTTGAGCTGCGTCCCAGCAAAGTGGTGGCCTCCCACATGACAGATCACCCGAGAAAGACTGCAGAGTGCTTGCCATGTCATGGTTTCCAGTCACTCCTGCCACACCCCACATGTTAGCACCATTTGTCATTTAGTTGAACCTGCTCCAGCTGGGGGGCCGCTGAGCCCCCACGTCATGAGGAGGTAGATTTTAAACCACTTCAGTCTGTGCTTAAAATGAGGCTTGCCATATCTTTGTGCTGTTAAGTGAACACTGCCCTAAGCTGCCTTCATTTACAGGAAGGAACTGGGAGAACGGGCACTTAAACCTGTGTGTGCTCACCTGGAGTTTACACTGGGGACTTAGAAATGCCAGGCAGTGGGGAAACAGGACTGGGCAGCAGGAGAGGCTGAGCTGTTGGTCACACAGAAGGTTTCAGCTGGCCCACAGGAGCTCCAAGTAGGGTTGGCCTTCAGAATACTGTACCCTTTGAGATCAGTAGACTTTGCCCACACCTCTGCCCCTAGACCGGGCCTCTCTTCCCTCCTCCTTGCCTGATGAAGCAACTCCCTTCTGCCATGGGTGGTTTCCCGAGAAGGGACCCAGTTCTGAGTGTCCCTGGGGAAGTGGGTGGAACACACAGTCATAGACTTTAAGGAAGCTGAGACCTTTCTGATAAGAGACACACAAACAATTTCAGAATATAGGCTTTCCCTCCAAGACACCACCCTTCCATGGGCCACCTTCTTCACCTTGCTCCCTGTAGAAAAGGGCTTTTGAAAGAACCAGGTGAACCTGCATTCTGGGTGAAGTCAGCCCATCCCTCACTTGGGCCTAGTCAGGCTCAGACATCTCCCAGCTTCCCCGACTTGGGTCACTGAGAAACAACAAAGTCCAGGGCCAGCTAGGTAACCTGTGGGGCCCACACACCAAGCAGGCCTAGAGTACCACAGAACGTACTAAAATATAACGTCTTTTCCTCTGTCCTGTTCTAAATGTTCGCATGGTAAGTACAAAATGAATTCTAGGTTACTAGCATGCATTTTAAGTATCGATCTGAGAGCACTGAACTCCTCCGACTTGTATATCTTTGTTACTAAAAATGCAGCACTAGGCCAGGCAGTGGTGGCGCACGCCTTTAGTCCCAGCACTTGGGAGGCAGCAGCAGGCAGTTATCTGGATTCAAGGCTAACCTGGTCTGAGAGTGAGTTCCAGGACAGCCAGAGCTACACAGAGAAACCCTGTCTCAAACCAAAAAAATAATAATAATAAATAAATAAATAAATAAATAAATAAATAAATAAATAAATAAATGGAAAGAAGAAGAAGAATGCTGGAGCTTGGGCTCAGTATTAGGGTGCTTGTATGAGGCCTACGTTCAATCCCTGTCGTAGTGGGGTTGGCAGAGGGACAGACCACTGTCTCGTCAGTACTTTTTGCTCTAGAGAGCTGGTTCTGTGATTGAAGCATTTGCTGTCCAGGCATGAGGGCCTGAATTTGAGTTCCCAGAACCCACTTAAAGCTAAGCATAAAGGCACACGTCTATAATCGCCGAGCTTCTAATGAGAGATGAGGCAGAAGAATCTCTAGAAGCTTCCATCTAGTTAGCCTGGCACAACAACAAAAGAGACCTTATCGCATACAAGGTAGAAGGCAAGGACAATACCCGGAGTTGTCCTCTGACCTCCATATGTGACCTCTACAGACATGCATATGCATGCATACATGTATACATATGTACATACGTACGTACATACATACATAGACATACAAAGACTCTTTATTTTACTTTTGGTACATGAACATTTTCACCGTTTTCTTTCTGTTAGGTACGAGAGGGCTGAGGACGCAGGCCTGTCTCATCCGTCCCTTAAGGGTTGCCTTTTCATTGCAGTTGTTAGCCAGTGTATGGTCGGTGGGTGGGGTTAACATGGGTAAGAAAGAAGATCCTGGAATCTTTGGTCATCCCTGGGGCTCTGCAGCCAGCCCATCAGAACAGAGGTGGCCAGTAGCAGGCCAGATGCAAGGCACAGTTGAGTTGGTAAAAGCCGGAGAGGGAAGTAACCATAGGGAGATTACTGGAATGAGCGACTTCAGCATATTGGCAGGACAGGACAGGACTGAAGGGCCACGGGACCCTAGGTCACTAAGGGGCCAAAGGCTGTGTGTGGGGGTGGCGGAAAGAAGAGCAGTGTTTAAACACTGGCTTTCTGTGGCTGATACAGACCAGTGGACCTGAGAACCAGGAAGAGGCATCTCATGGTGTCTCACTGTTCACCTTGGAAACATCAGAGACCTGGGACAGCACATTGTGGCACAGTGTTTAATCTAGAGTTGTCCAGGAACTTAACATCAAGATGTACATGCTGGTGGGCTGGGACATGTGCCGAGGATCTTCATTGATAATCTTTGAATGCTCTAAGTGTTCATGAATATAGGGATGCTTTTTTAAAAAAAAATGGTTCTACATCTGTGCGGGCTGTGGGATGGATGGAGAGGTGGCTTGTGGGATATTCAGTCCCTTCGGCTACTCTTCTGTCCTCCTAGCCAGACAGAAGCTATAGGCACATAAAGATGAACAGACATGGCCACGGTGGCTAGCTCTGTGTCTCACTGGTGGCATCGCTGTGTTCTGATGCACAGCACACAACGATGGGAGCCGAACTGCTGGTTAAACTCTCCTGCTGTGTGGGTCCAGCAGATGGACAGCGGGTAGGTGCCCTCATAGGAGAGCCCTGACTCCAGGGATGCACGAGTGGTGCTACTAGGCTTTAGCAGTTGGCACATATTGCTGCTTTGGGCTGCCATTCTGGGGAAACCTTCAGAACTCCCTCTGGCTGTTACATCTCTGCTTCAGTCTGGAGTCCTGTACTCTACACTCTGGAGAGAGTGAGTGTCTTAGAGTTTCCATCTCTATGAAGAGACACCATGACCAAGGCGACTCTTATAAAGGACAACTTTTATTCAATTAGGGCTGGCTTACAGGTTCAGAGATTCAGTTCATTATCATCAAGGTGGAAGAATGGCAGCTTCCAGGCAGGCATGTCACTAGAGAAGGAGCTGAGATTTCCACATCTTCATCCAAAGGAAACCAGCAGCAGACTGTCCCACGTGGCTAGGAGGGCCTCAAAGCACACCCCCACAGTGACACACTTTCTCCAATAAGGCCACACCTATTCCAACAAGGCCACACCTGATAACACCACTCTCTGGGCCTAGCATATTCAAGACACCACAGTGAGCATCTCAGGACAGGAGCCACGTCTTGAATGTCTTGTTTCTAATACCCACCCTTGGTGTCAGGGCTCTGGAGGCCGTGGTACCCTCTGCACATTGGTGACTTAGGAAGGTAGCCGGACCTAGAGCTAGGAGAAATGTTGTGAGCTAAGGAGCTAGGGATGTGGTGAGGAAGCAGCAGCAAGGCCCAAGGCATTAGAGTCATCTGCCCATCAGGATCTCCAGGAAGACCAAGGGAAACAGGTGAACGAATGGTTGGCTGTGTGCAGATGAGCTGATATGCTCTGCGGAGCTAGGCTCAGTCCACTAGGTGAGAGCCATCCTTGCTGCAGACCTTAGAAAAACTGCTCAAGCTCTCTAAGAATTCCTCTTCTCACTGGACAACATTCACTTGGCAAATATTTAGGAGATGCCAACTGCTTTGACTTACTCTTGAGAGCGGGAATGGTAGTCACCTTATTATTGTGTTCCTGGCACTGGTCACAATATCTATCTCACATGTCACTTTTCACAGATAAAGAAGCTGAGTTCAGAGAAGTTACGTGACTAGCCCAAGGCCCTTATAGTTGATAAATGAGTGAGATGGGACTCAAATCCAGATCCATCTGGTAATATCCTATGTCTTCTCCTGTAAAGAGGGGCTTGCACCCTAGAGTTACTTGTCCCTAGTGGATTGAGGACCTGGCCTTGCCTCCTTCTTTTCATCCCCTATCTCTGTCTTTTAGGACATCATCCCTTTTGGCAACAACCCCATCTTCCGCTACCTCTTTGGCTGGATGGTGCCTCCCAAGATCTCCCTCCTGAAGCTGACCCAGGGCGAGACTCTGCGCAAGCTGTATGAACAGCACCATGTGGTGCAGGACATGCTGGTGCCCATGAAATGCCTGTCGCAGGCCCTGCATACTTTCCAAAATGACATCCATGTAAGCTGAGTGACCAAGCAGGCATGGTCCCATGGAACCCAGGCCTTCTCCCTAAAACTGTGTCACCCACCCATCTTTGTGTTTCTACCCTCTGGACCTCGGTTTCTCCAACTATACGGTTAAGGTCTTGCCCACTCAGGGACTATAGTGCCCTGATAAGCTGCTTTAGAGTGGCCCCATAATATGGGAATATCTGGCAGGGCTGGAGGGAGAGCTGAAGCTGGGAGCGTCTGGGAGCCTCTGGTGGGTTGTAAAGTCATAGTTCCCCTTTGTGGGATGTGGGTGAGCTAGTCCTGTGTCTGCTTCCCGCTGGAAAAAGACAGACCAACCTGTTTCTCTGACCTCTCAGGTCTACCCCATCTGGCTGTGTCCGTTCATCCTGCCCAGCCAGCCAGGACTTGTGCATCCCAAGGGAGATGAGGCCGAGCTCTACGTGGACATCGGGGCGTATGGGGAGCCGCGTGTGAAGCACTTCGAGGCCAGGTCCTGCATGAGGCAGCTGGAGAAGTTTGTACGGAGTGTGCACGGGTGAGTGGCTTAGGGTTTGGGGACACGGGGACAGAGGTCCACCTTGTCCATCCTCACAGCCACACTCCTTCCCCTCCCCCCCACGCAGGTTCCAGATGCTATACGCGGATTGCTATATGAACCGCGAGGAATTCTGGGAGATGTTCGATGGCTCCTTGTACCACAAGCTGCGCAAGCAACTTGGCTGCCAGGATGCCTTCCCTGAGGTGTATGACAAGATCTGCAAGGCTGCGAGGCACTGAGCAGGGCACCTGGGGAGCCAGATGCATGGGAATGGACTTGCTCTCCCTCGATCCAGCTTCTCTGCTTTCCCAGATTTCAGAAAGAAACCCCTCCCGAAATCCCCGAGGCGGGCAGCCCAATGGCCTCCAGGGCAGCTCAGTCAAGTGGAAGCACATGGGATTTGGAGTCAGACAGACCTATGTCCCAGTCCCAGATCAGCCACTCATCAGCTGTGTGACTGACTTTGGGCTAGTCACCTGGCCCCTGTGTGCCCCGTGTTTATCCGTGAAAGGAGGAAAAGATACCTACGTGCTGGATGTCATCCACACAAAGGGCCCGCTGTGTGGAAGGGGCTTCCTAAGTGATAGCCAGCACCTCTGCTTCCATGCAACCTCACATCTGGCTCGTGCTTTGGATTCAACAGCTGAGGCCAGACAGTCTCCCCACAGGTCACCTGTGCATGGGTTTGGCTGGTACCCTGAAGGGGATGCCTTGGAGTTCCACCTGCATAGCCTGCATCAGCTCCAAGAGGGCAAAGGAGGGTCAGCCTTCCCTTGGGCCTCAGGGGCAGGGGGATATCTGATTGGCAGGCAGGCCCAGAATGTGCTGTGCCAAAGCCAGGTCTATTCCAAAGTATTCTCTGCCATCTTTGGACCATCCTGCCCCTTCTTTCTGTGTGCTCAGGCTACCCCAGCCATCGCTGAGCCCACTCAGGACTGCTCCTGGAAGACATCTCAAGATGAGAAGCCTAGCCTTCCCGGGCTTTTCTTTCTTGACTCCCACCATCCAGGCCTCCTCTAGAGTCCACTGAGTCACAATGGGGTCACATGCTCATGACTGTCACAGGGGTGGTTCCCACACTGAGTGAGAAAAGGGCATCTGCCCTGTCGCTACTGTGAGGACCCTCCCTGGGGTTGGAAAGAAAGCATCCAGGGTCACTCATCCCCCCTCCCCTGTTTTGTTCCCCCTCCCCTGGCTCTAGTTAATTTCAGTGCCTTACAAATCCTAAGCTCAGAGAAAGTTAGCTCCATTTCCGTTCCCGAGGGAGGGGCCTCCAAGGTCCTTCTGCCTTGTTAATGAAGCGTGGTTGGTTGTACAACTCCCACCTCCAGAACTGCCTGGCTCAGCTGAAGACCCAGAGTCTGAGGGGGAATCGGGTTCTGGAAGGAAAGCCAGAACTCAAGAGCTGGGCTGGCCGCTGTCTCCCCGCCCCCGATACCCCGCCCCTCCTCCCCAAAATAAGCTGCAGTTTCTCGCCTGTCACATCAGAACATAAGAGCTCCTGAAGCCTTTCTATATTAAGACAATACTACATTGGGAAAACCTTGTGCTAGAAGTTGGAGGAGCATAAATGACCAGGTGGTGGTTAGGGACCGTCCATCAGTGGTCTTTCCCTTCACCACCAGGCCAGCTCCCGTGTCACTTCTCCACCTGACGGGGGCCAGAACCCTTAGGGTTATGTTTTAACTGAAAGACGCTGAGGGCGTGGGGTACTGCACAGTGTTACTGTATCCCGTGAAGGCTGGTGCACTCAGGGCAGTGGGAAGGCAGAATCACCTCATCCATTTGGCCTGTGAAGGAAGTAACCTCACTTTGCTGTGTAAGCAGCAGGCATTCCTGACATGGGCTCTCCTAGTCCATGTGCATCCTTGCGCTCGCTCAAAGACTGATGACCCTGCTGGCTGCAGATGAATGGTCAATGCGAGCTAGGTTAGTTAGTGTGGTGTATAAGGCGCCGTCATTCCTCCAGTCAAGCCTCCATCCCAAAGCAACTGGGGCTGTGGCAGTGATGCCAAGCAACCTGTGTCACCCAAAATAATCAAAATCCAGCCCTCCACAGACACTCCCCAGGGCCACCTGGGAAGTGAAGGGGTTTTGAGTCATGTTAACCTCAGGTTAGTGTTTGGCTCCAGTAATATCTTGCCTGAAAAGTAGTCGTCTTCCAAGCATGGTGTATGGGGTCCCAGCTTTGTCTTCTAGCCTGTCCTGTCATTGTCCAACTGCAGTGGCTTGGTGGAGTCGCTTTGTTGCTATGGGACAGTGCATGTGGGAAGTCTGTGCAAGCCTTTCCCCACCATGGCTCTGGTTTCTTGGCTGCATGGTTCTCTGTAAATTCAGTTGTAGCCACTGTCTTTGGCTAGAAAGCTGAATCGGCTGTTACTGAAAGGGAAGAGGGGGATGGGTGTGGCAGTGTGCTGTGTGCTTTTTTTTTTTTTTTTTTTTTTTAATTTGGTCATGGGGGCCAAGGAGAAGGCTCTTGTAGCCACGGGCACTGTGCCTACTCTCCAGAACACGTCCCTGTGGCTCTGGGGCCACCACTTCTGTAAAATAAAGTACGGCCTGGACACTAGTCTTTTTTTTTTTTTTTTTTTTTAATTCAGAGGATCAATGTGGAGTCAGACAAGGGTACAGCAGCAGCCAGTGCCACTCAGCTCCAGTGTCCCCTGCACCTATGCCGCCTAGTAGGAACCTTAAGCTCATCAGTTTACAAGCTGGACTTGGATGGTCTGTTGATGTCCTACTGTAGCAAACTACGGTTTTTTTTTTAAATCTCTGGGGTGGGGGGGCAGTTTCTTGATCAAAAGAGAACAGACTGTCAGCCCAGGGAGAACTGAGGCTCCCATTCTAATACAAAGTCAGGAAAAGATGGCAGGTGTCCCTGCTCTAGTCACCAGGCAGGAATGCCCTCAGTCTCCACTCAAGGCTTCTGCTGACTGGTCAAGACCCAACCACCCACATAAAGTAAGAGGCTTGTCAATCTGACATTGCAAGTGACAGAGTAAAGCTTATTTCAATGCCTGGGTACCACGTGACACAGACAAGTTGACACAAATAGTTAAACTAGCATGTTCTGCTTTGTTCTGAGAGCCAGCTTAACCATTCCTTGACACACTGTGCTTCAACACACTCCTGAATGCAAGGTCAGCAGGAAAAGTGGCCTCACATTCTAGGCCCAGGACAGTCACCTCTCAGAGGTCTGCTCTGCATCACTGGAAGCCCCCAGCACTCAATCCATCTATCCTCAGTTTGGTTTGGTCCCCTTTCTCCGGCTGAATCTAGGGGTTTTCTAGGAAGACAAGATCAGCAGGGCTTGAGATACAGGTAAATAGAGGGGGCGCTCCCAGAAGCAAGCTGCATACAGCACCTTCAGAGTTAAGAACTATGCCAGGGTCTGAAGTGGGAGCCAGGCTAGCTTAGGTTTGGATGGTTATTTAGCAACTCAAAATGATGAGAACCAAAGATCCAAACTCTGAATGAAGGATGAAAGGGGCTCTAGGCATGGTGCATGCTGCGGGTCCTGGCTACTCAGGATACTGAAGAGAACAGTCACTCAAGTGCATGAGTTCAAGACCATCCTAAGCAACATAAGTCTGTTTTGAAGCAGAAACAACAATCGTCTTGAGGCTAAGGATATGGTTTAGTGGTGGTGTCTTAGGGTTTCAAGGGCTGGAATGAAACACTATGGCCAAAAGCAACTTGGTGAGGTAAGGGTCCATTTTATTCACACTTTCATATAACAGTTTGTCACTGAAAATAGTGAGAGCAGGATCTCATGGAAGCAGGAGCTGATGTAAAGGCCACGGCGGAGGGTAGAGCCTGACTTTGGTGGGAGGGCCAAGACAAGGTGAGTTGGTTTGAATAGGAATGGCTCCCGTAGAGTTATGTATGTGAATGCACTGCCCATAGAGAGTGGCGATGGTAGGAGGTGTGGCCTTGTTGGAGTACGTGTGTTGTTGTTGAAGTGTGTCTTGAGTTCTCTTCCTGCCGCCTGTGGGTCAGTATGTAGGAATCTCAGCTCCTCCAGCACCATGTCTTCCTGCACACTGCCATGCTTCCCACCATGGTGATAATCTATAACTATAAGCCAGCCCCAATTAAAGGTTTTCCTTTATAAGAGTTGCAATACTTGTGTCTCTGCACAACAATAAAACCACAACTAAGACACAGGGTTTCTCTGTGTGGCCCTGGCTATCCTAGAACTCGCTCTGAATACCAGGCTGGCCTAGAACTCACAGAGATCCACCTGTCTTCAACACCCAAGTCCGGAGATTAAATCATGTGCCAACAGGCGAGGCTTCAAGCCTGCTTTCTTATGAAACCCGAGACTACGAGAGGTGGCACCATCCACAATGGGCTGGACCCTTCCACATCATTCACTAAGAAGCATGCTTGCATGCTTGGCTACAGTCCGATCTTATGGAAGCGTTTTTCTCAGTTGAGGCTCCCTCCTCTCAGATGATTCTAGCACATGTCAAGTTGAAACAAAAACAAGCTGGCATAGGGAGAGCATTGACTTTGCATGTACAAGGCCTTAGATTTCAGCCCCACTGATGCTGTGAACCCCTAAAGGAAGCTGTGTAGAGTATTCAAAGTGATAGACCCATCATCCTCAGTTGGTAAGAAGAAAAGAAAAGGTACCTGAGCATCCTCAGTGAGCACGCTCCAGTCTGAACTTGAGTTTGTTATACCGGTCACGCCCAGCTCTACCGAAGCACTGCCAGTGCCCACCTGTCCCTGTGCACTAGCTGGTCACCAGGATTTAGACCAGGACTGCTTTCATCCGATGCCCACTCATTGTGTAAGGGGGTGGTCCACATTGTGGGGTCTGATAGCACAGCTTGGCAGGGGCACTCCCCGCCTGCCCATGACTTCCCACAACCGGGTGGGATCCCACACCTGAGTGATGGGAATTGCTGGGCAACTAGAGAAGTGCTAGAACCTGATGTAACTTTTGTGCAACATGTGTTTGTGCGTGTGTGTGTGTGTGTGTGTGTGTGTGTGTGTGTGTGTGTGTGTGTTTCTGACATTCATTCCACCCAGGTCCTCCTGTAGGGCAAGTCCAGCATGTGCTCAACGTGAGTTCAGTAGCCAGGAGCCAGCCTCATGGTCACCTCCACACCACCTCCTTCTCCATAGGTTGCTGGAAGCCTCAGCAGGGCTGAGGTTACAAACCTTGGCTCTCAGTGTTCCCTCAAGGCCCTGTTCAGGTAAAAACCATAAGTAACCTGGAACCTGCTTCACAACCCAAAAGAGGCTTTTACAATCAGACAGGTGCAACTATTGTCAGAAAGGAGAGAGTGGTCTCCAAACTGCAGTATCCAAACCAGACTAGACCCATGGATGTCAGAAAAAAAAAATTTATCAGTGTTCATCTTGGCATGTCTTTCCTTCGAAGCCAACCCCAACCCTGAGCTAAGGACTTGCATACAAGGAGATAAAGAAAACACCGCAAGAAAAGTGGGAGGTGACATGGCAGGGGGTGAGTATTTGACAGCTTACCCATGGGTAATGAGAGTCACATACAGCAGAAAACAAAAGTCTGTAAAAAAAAAAAAAAAAAGTCAGTTCTGTGGAGCACTGAGAGGCTGAGGGTTTTTATATACCAGTTTCCACTCAGGAGGGCGTCTCCTACAGGGTGCGGTGGTGTCCCTGGGACTTCTGTCCTCCATGGGTACATGAAGCCTACCTAGGCAGACAGACAACCCTATCCCACCAGAGGTGAAAATTCTACAGCACATGTGACCTTCAGTACACACACACACACACACACACACACACACACACACAAGCTCACCGGTTATCTCTAGGGCGAAGTATTTAAATGAACTTCACAGGTTTCTCGCCTACAAAGGCAAGGATTCCAAATCTGTCCACCTTTTCTCTGGTGACAGTGATTGTCAGTAATACAGTAGTTGACATTTTTTTTTCTGGTTTTTCGAGGCAGGGTTTCTCTGGCTGTCCTGGAACTCACTCTGTAGACCAGGCTGGCCTCAAACTCAGAAATCCACCTGCCTCTGCCTCCCAAGTGCTAGGATTAAAGGCGTGCGCCACCACCACCCGGCCTTGTAGTCATCTTTTTAACCTTTAAAAAAATACTTATATTTTATATGAACCCCCAGGGTCCACATAAAAGCTAAATGATTTGATATGTGACTCTAACCCCAAGAGGCTAGCTATCATAACTTTTAGCTATTTTAGATGGTATTTTCGATTTCCTGTTTGCGATGGTGTGTGCCTAGCCTATACAAAGCTCGTTGGATAGACTGACCTTATTCCCTGGTACTTGGCTGAGTTGACTGCTGGGCCAGTTTGAAGAGTCTGTGGGTCAGTTTTTACATAGAGGATTTTGTTATTTTGTTATTCATTTCTTCCACAACCATGACTCGGACCCAAGTGAAGAAGCAACTGGTAAAACCCACTCTGAAAACGTGTCTGAAATTCTTTATTACAGAAGTTCTGTGACTGAGTCTGTCAAGTCTCTGCAACTTCTTCTCGGAACAGCTGGCTCCCCACACCACACTCAACTGTCATCGATGCAAACAGTGAGGGGAACATCACAGGATGTCACTCACCCCCCCCCACGGACCCACCTCTGGCTACACTGGGGAGCCCACAATGCTAAAGTGGGGTGCAGATGCTGTTTCAATGGCTGGACACTGGGAGTCAGCAGTCTCCTCCCAACATGAGGCTCTGTTGAGCTTCCAGAGCTTCCTAGTGTGGAGATGGGGTTTTCCTACCAGACTGCTACATAACAAGTGCTCCTCTCCCCACCTCATTCTAGAACAACAATGAGTTAGGTACCCATGCTCTGACTTTACAGTGCAAGGGGTTACAGGGAGTCAGTCACCCACGGTCCTCTCTTCCATCCACCTGCTCTTTGGCTCCCAAATTCACATCACCAGCTGACTGGAATGCTTAGGACAATGGATCTCTTATAACAAAAGATACCTGGTCCCCCTGCTGTCCCAGCAGACACTGTGACTTTTGACCACAGGGCTAAAGCAAAGATGACCCTCCCACCTTCTCCCCTCTCCCAGGCATTCTCCAAGACCCCTGCTTCCTTTCCCGCCCACTCATCCCAAGATTTCTCTTCCGGCCTTGGGCTCTCTGGTTGCATCAGGCTGTTCTTCCCGAGTGGCTTTAAGGAGTAGGATCAGAATTGTAGACCACAGGTGGAGAGCACTTGGCCTTCGTAAAAGGTGTAATCCGTTCCCTGTAAAACGAGAGAAAGAAAACTATGGGCACAAACTCTTGCAAGAAAGTGAGTTCCCCATCCATGACTTCCAGACTTTTTACAACAAAGGGTCCTTTCTAGGGGAGAGTTCTCTATATTATACCCATTTTATCATAGCCAGAATGTCTTAGAGATCTGAGGGAAAACCACAAGAAGGCTAGCTGGATTACCCGGAATCGGTGAGGTCCAGCTTCAGCAAGAGACCCTGCCTCAATAAATGAAGCAGAAAGTGATGGCTCAGGGGCAGAATGCTTGTCTAGGATATAGAAGACACGGGTTCGATCCCCAGTACCACCAACAAAGTATGGAAATAAACCCAGGACACGGATCAAATAAAGCCTCACACATCACTGGTATAAATACAAACAGCTCAGCATCACCGAATACTGAGTGTTTCTTAGACCACTGTATGTGCATTTTACCAAATGACTTAAATAGCCTGTTCTTGGATAGTTACCAGAAAGAAATGGGAACCTGGCTATCAGCTCTTTACGGCAGCTGAGATTTGAACAAAGGCAACCCATACACTCTCTGATACGTTTCGTCATCAAAGGGACAAGCTACCCCTGCCACATGGGCAGTCTCGAGAACACTGGGAAAGATGTGTCTATGCATGGTTGACTCCATTTGGGAACGGCGGACCTGTTTGTCACCAGCACGGGCACAGTGCATTGACGAAGGTGGCATGAAGAAACTTTCTTGCTTGTAGTTTCATGACTGCATGCATCTGTCAAACTCAGAAGCTGGAAGCTGGGGAGATGGCTCAGTTAGCAAAGCGTCTGCTATGCATACATGATGACTTGGGTTTGCTCTCCAGTGCAAATGACAGACCCCATCATCCAAATAAGGTAGACAGTATTCCTGAGAAGTGACACCTCAGCTTGTCCTCTAGCTTCTACATGCACCAATACATTTACATGTTTAGGGCCCAGAGGATGGCTTAGTGGTTGAAAGCACACAGTGCCTGAAGAGGATGTCTGTTCAGTTTCTGGCACCCACACCAAACAGCTCACAAATACCTTTAACTCCAGCTCCAAGGATCAAACGCCCTCTTCTGGCCTCTGTGGGCACTGCACTCACACACACAAACACTCAGCTGTGCATATATATATATACATAATTCAGGCCTGAGAATGACTTTTTTTTTTTTTTTTTTTTTTGGTTTTTCGAGACAGGGTTTCTCTGTATAACCCTGGCTGTCCTGGAACTCACTCTGTAGACCAGGCTGGCCTCGAACTCAGAAATCCGCCTGCCTCTGCCTCCCAAGTGCTGGGATTAAAGGCGTGCGCCACCACTGCCCGGCTGAGAATGACTTTTATGTAGGTAGATTATAAAATTCTAAATCTTACTTTTAAGGCTGGATGTGGTGACACAGAGATCTTTATTCCTAGCATTCAGAAAGCAGAGGCAGGTGGATCTTTATGAGTTACAGGCCAGCCTCCTCTACATAGTGAGTTTCAGGTTAGTCAAGGCTACCTTATGAGACCTTGCCAATAATAATAATAATAATAATAATAATAATAATAATAATAATAATAATAATAATAGAAATAAATAAAGCTGACTTTTATGAAAACCTATGGCTTCTAACAGAACCAAGTCCAAGAGCTCAGCTTGATGTCCAAGGCCTTTAGTGACTGGCTGAACCACCCCTGCCCTGTTCTTGCTGGTACTCACACCCTCTATACATCATTCCCAATGATACTCTCTGAGTTCATATTAGGCTGAAGGCCAGGGAGGGGCTTCCTAGAGTCCATCTTTCTGACCCCCCCAACACCCCAATCTTTTAGCAAACCGTATATACAAAAGTCCAGGAAGTGCAAGAAATTGAGTAGAGAGGGAGGGGGTGGGGTGGGGTGGAAGTGGGTGGGGTGAGAACAAGAAGATGCTAGGTCCTTTCTCAGCCTGCCTGAGTCCAAAGAACTGTCCATCCTGGTCTCTCTTTCAGGATCTCTGAGGAGAAATGGAGAGACAGATTCTGTCCAGAGAGAGAGAGAGAGATGTTCTAAGTGCTACCTGCCTACTCCAGATCTCATGCTTTCTTGCAATTGTGGGGAGTAGGGTATATCCCCCAAAAGCTAGAGGCTCTGAGCTGCTGTTTTCTCTGCTACACTGTCCCAGGAGCCAGGCTAGTGCCTGCACAGAGTGGGTGCTTTTGAGAAAGGCAGGCATTGACACCGCATGCTAACAGTGACTTTGGGAATTCATGCTCTCTTAAAACTTCAATAGTCTCAACTGGGAAACATTGAACTTAATGCCTAGATATCTCACAGAGAATGTACTGTGGTGGTTAATTTATCAACTTGGCGTGCTTTAGAATCAGGTGGGAAGTGCACTTCTGGGCATGCCTGAGAGGCTATCCCCAGAAATGTTTAACCCATCTTCTGACCCATTCTGGATGTGGGCAGTAGCAACTCATTAGCTGGAGTGCAGGACTGAACACAACAGAGAAAGCAAACTGAGCTCTAGTGTCTTAGGGATTTATTGCTGTGAGGAGACACCGTGACCCAGGCAAATCTTACAAAGGACAGCATCTCACTGGGACTGGCTTACAGTTTCAGAGGTTCAGTCTGGTATCATCATGGTGGGATCCATGGCAGTGTGCAGGCAGATGTGGTGCTGAAGGAGTCAAGAGCTCTAGATCTTGATCCATAGGCAGCAGAAACAAACTGGACTTCACACTGAGCAGAGCTTGAGCATAGAAGGCCTTAAAGCCCACTCCCACAGTGACACATTTCCTTCAACAAGGACACACCCATTCCAACAACACCACACCTCCTAATGGTGCCACTCCCTATGGCCAAGCATTTGAACACATGAGTCTATGGAGTCCTATTCAAACCATTATAACTAGCTTTCTTCTCTCTCTGCTTCCTGAGTGGAGACACAGTGTGACTCCTGCTGCCACAGAAGAGCTGGTGCCACTGCCATTGATGGATCATGCCCACCAACTCAGAGCCACAACAAACCCTTTCTCCTTGAGCTAGTTTGGTCAAGAATTTTCGTACAGCAAGGAGAAACGTAACCACATAAAAACATAAATTTTAAAACTCTGTGTATACTGTAAACATACTTCAAGAATATAAGAATTTACTATTACTTTGAGCACTGAACATTTATGGTCCCAATGTGAGGTTCTTAAATAAAGAATGCATTTTCAACTGAAATGCTGAAAGGACAGTGCATGGGGCAGTATTCTGGCAGAAGTGTATTAATGCCTGCCATTTCCTTTGAGATTTATCAAAAATAAAAGATGATTAAGAGGAGCAGAAGAGAAGGCTCAGAGGTTAAAAATGTATACGGTTCTTGCAAAGGACTTGAGTTTAGCCTCCAGCAGCCACATCCACTGACTCACAACCACTTGTTAACTCCAGCTCCAGGAGATCTGCTGCCCTCTTCTGGCCTCTCTGGGCACTGCCCCCATGTGTACATACCCACATACAAATACACAAACATACATAATTTAAATCTTTTATAAAGATGTCTAATAGAGTGGAAGATAGAAGATATAATTAAACATTAAGACATTAGTAATGTGATAATTATGTATAATAATAATTTTGTATATAAAAGAGAGTGCAGATACATGAATACCGTGTTGTAGGTCAAAGGGCAACTTTCTGAAGTTGGTTGTCTAATTCCCCCATGTGAACTCTAGGGATTGAACTCAGATCATCAGGATTGGCAACAAGTGCTTTTACCCCATGAGCCATCTGGCTAGGCCATAGTATCAAAGTCTAAATAAATCATGGGTATAGAGTTGTGTGTCACCTTTTCTACATGCTTAGTTTTTCTCATAATAAAACATCATGGAAAAAATAAAAAGTGTAAATTTCTGCCAAGTAGACCCAGAAGCTTCTCAAGTGTTCCTTTCATGGTGTTACTTGGTCGCTGGCCCATTTCATTAATGAACATGTAGGTTAATCATTTGACAAATGTCTGTGAGCTCCAGTATCAGCAAGACACTGGAGCAGGGGAACAGAGACACTCTGTCTAGCTTCACTGTGGCCATGTGCGGAAGCCACAGTACCATGGGGGAGCATGTGCCACCCTGCGGTGTGCAAGAGGCTGAGAATAAAGAGACACTGTGTGGAAAACCAGGGAAGCTTTTGCATTTCAGCAGAGCAGTGACTGATGACACTTTCCCAGTTAAACTAAAACAACCATGTACAGTCAGTGTCCCTAGGCCACTAAGGGAGCTGCCAGGCTGGCACTGGTCCACAGGGCCAGAGAGTGGGCCAGCTAGAGTTTCTGCTTTATTTTTGTCTTTGAGTCAGTGTCTTACTTTGCAGCCTTGGAGGGCCCAGAGCTTGGTATGTAGACCTGTTTGGTCTCAAATTTAGAGATACACTTTCCCTTTTAAATTTTAAAAATTCCAGCTAGGGCTGGGTGTGACAACACATACCTTTAATCCCAGCACCCGAGGTAGAGGTGAGTATCTCTGTGAGTTTGAGGTTAGCCCTGGTCTACATAGTTCCAAGCCAGTTAGGGCTAAATAGAAAGATTCTGTCTTGAAAATAGAAATGTTGCAGAGTATCCACCAGACAAGGCTACTCAGTCACGGGTTCAAGCCAAGCCACTGACTACACTGGGTGTTCAGTACCCAAGTGCAGTCTTGTACTTTTAAGCATAAAACCCACATGCTGTATTGACATACCTCAGTTAGCAAGGACAGATATCCAGAAGTGGAACTACAGAAACCAGAAAGTAGAATAAGTACATTTGGGGGCTTTCCCAGAACTACGGACTTTGATAGTGTAGGTCTTTATTCTCAGTTTGCAGGTGGTACTGCCTACATGCTGGATTCCAAGGCCTGTATGGTATTTCCATCATGGGGTCAGTTATACTAAGGTCTGGGGACATGTAACAAAATAAAATAGTATGTCCTAGTCAAAAGATTCAGAAAGGTATCCAGATGGAGGTCTGCTATCAAATGAACAACATACAGCACCTACTGTATACACAGTAAAACAGAAAGAGAGCTTTCCTATACAGGACTCACATCAGAGGTTGCCTGCTTGGATGCCCGAGACCCAGTGGTTCCAGCCCAAGAAAAAGCAGGAGAGATTTGGAACTGAAACTGAGAAAAAGTCAGTGGGCCGACACACTTGAGGAGGTTCTCCACCTCTGATACACGCTCCTCTTCACCTGGATTAGAGACAGGTGCCTTTCCCAGACAGCATGCTGGGAAAGGGTGTGTCTCACCACCCATGGCCCCATTCTGTCTTGGCCCAGGAGGTGAAATGATGCACAAGGTCAGAGTCAGAGCCACATACCCCGTTCCCTGCATTCTCTGCCCTCCTGTGAGACGTGGCAAATCCCTTCAAATGCCTCTTCAATCGGTGCTTACTCATATTAGAAGACGGGAAAACGGCAGACCAACCACTTCTACAACACCTCTGCTATTTGTGGCTTTACAGATTTCACAGCCACAAGCCCGGGGGACCACAGCCACCACCCTGGAAAATGGCAGATGTCAGCATAAAAGGGTAGGAAGGATCCAGTGAGAATCCCTCCCCCATCCGGTCTCTAGTCATGCTGACCACATACCCTGCCGTGTTCTGTATGTTCTGTATGAGGTTTGTTAATCTTATGAAATTCCACAAAGCTTCAGGTAGGACCCATCAAATCAAAGGTCAATATGAACTGTTATGTCTAAAACATCTTGAGTCAGAACTGACCACCGGGCAGCACTTCCTGTATCTGTGTATGAGCTCATTGTGGTCATTGTGGTTTTCTCCTTTATAAGCCTGTCCTAAGTACAGACTGGTACCACAATTAGGTTCTCGATTCCTTTTTGTGGTCCCGATCTGATCAGTATTAGGTTGTGTGTTCAATAAACTATTTTTGCTTAGATGAAATCAGTGTCCATACAGTTTCTGTGGTGATTCCTAAATCTCAAGGTGCGTGTGTGTGTGTGTGTGTGTGTGTGTGTGTGTGTGTGTGTGTGCCTGTATATGGCTGGAACTGCCTGCTGAAGCCAGGTCAGAGTGTCAGACCCCTGGAGCTGGGGCTACACAAGACTGTGAGCCACTCTATATGGGTGCTGAGAACTGAACCTCAGTCCCCTGTAAGAGCAGCAAATGTTTCTAGCTACTAAGTCATCTCTTCAACCCACTTTAAAAAAAAGGAATTTATTTTGTTTTTAAATTAAGTATAAATGTGTGTTTGCAAGAGAGAATGTGCACATGTGAGTGTCCAGAAGAGGGCGTCAGATCCCCAGAGCGCAAGTCACAGGTAGTTGTAGGCCACCTGACACAGGTGCTGGGACCCAGACTTGGATCCACTGTAGTGGCACCTGCTCTGAGCTACAGAGCCAGCCCTCAGCCCTCCAGCTGCTCACTGAAAGCTATAGGTCTCCTGAGCTGGGTGCCTTGCTGCCTTTCAGTCTGTGTCATACAGACGTCTTCACTGTAATTCTTTTCTAAAGAGTTTAACATTTCAAACTCAGTTACTCTCAGACTTAAGAGCTTAAGGAGTATTTGCTTGCTTACTTGTTTGTTTGTTTTTAAAAAGGGTCTAACTGTGTACCCCATGGCTGACCTGAAACTTGCTATGTAATCCAGGCTGGCCTGAAATTTACAGAGATCTGCCTGATTTTTATAG
Organism: Rhabdomys pumilio; assembly: GCA_030674055.1. Taxonomy (NCBI): domain Eukaryota; kingdom Metazoa; phylum Chordata; class Mammalia; order Rodentia; family Muridae; genus Rhabdomys; species Rhabdomys pumilio. Next base: position 41,172,650 of record JANHMN010000004.1, on the reverse strand, counting down.
GATTAGAGACATGTGTCACCACACCCAGCCAGAAGAGGCCTTTCTTAAGAGCAGAAGCCAAGGGGTCAGAGAGGGTAGGGAAGGCCAATGGGATGAGAATTACCAGGTATGTGTGAGCTCCCGTACCTAAGACCATTGTTTGTGCACTAACTGAAAATTTAATTTAAAAAAAAAAAAGTGTGCTTTCTAATTTCCAGGTTCCTGGTTTGGAGAATCATTTTTTTAATGTTAACTTCTTGCTTTATTATATTATGTTTAGAAAAATGGACATAAATTTTTCTATAATGACATTTTAGCTTAGACACTTCTGTTGAGAGTTTCCTAGACAATCAGTTTTTATAAATGTCTCCTTTAAAAAAAAAGTATTTATTTATTTTACATATATGAGTACATTGTAGCTGTCTTCAGACACACCAAAAGAGGGCATCAGATCCCATTATAGATGGTTATAAGCCACCATGTGGTTGCTGAGAATTGAACTCAGAACCTCTGGAAGAGCAGTCAGTGCTTTTAACTGCTGAGGCATCTCTCCAGCCCCCTTATAAATGTTTCTTCAGTGTCTGAAATGGCAGAGTAAAGTTTATCTATCCAAAGCCTCCAAATAATTACTACACACCCTCATCTGACATATTTTTAGACAGATCTACTGAGAATTCCAGTTATTATGTGGGATTTTGTCACTTATTTGAGTATGGGAGAGAGCATGGTTATTGTGATTTCCTCATGGATTTTGTTTGTCAGGATTAAGTGTTCATCTTATAGTGGAGTATGGTGGAGGACTCAAGTAATCTCAGTCTGTGGGAACTTAGAGCAGGACTGGGAGTTCTAGGCCGTCCTGGGCTACATAGGCCACCCTGGACTACATAGGCTACATAGCAAGAACTTGTCAAACAAAACAAAAATATCACCCTTTGTTCCGTTTAATACTTTGTCCTCAGTTCCTCTTTGCTTGATGTTGTGATAAACTTCCTTTGTACCGAGCATAAAGCTTGTCTTTGTTTTGTTTCAGATGTCGATTTCAGTACCAGCAGAGAGCTGAATAGTGTCTGGACTTTGGTATTGTTATTTTTGTAAAGCAACACCAGTCTCGGTGTTTTGTAAAATTAACAATACCAAAGTCTGGGACATTACTCAGCTCTCTGCCTGTACAGAAACCAACATTTGAATAATACAAACACAAGCTTTACACGGCACATAAGAAGATGACCCCAGCAGCTTGATATTTGGATTACTAGTTTGTCTTTTATTGTTGGTTACTTTGAGTTTGGTAAATTGTTAGCCAGAAATATTTTTATGTCCCTCCCACTCTTGAGTTCTTTGCCTACTTCACTCTTTATTTGACTAGAGCAGATCTCTGGTAATATTTTCAGAAGGGATATGTTGGTACATTCATGTGGCTCTCATTTGACTTGTGTGAAAACAAATGATATTTTGATTACAAAAAGATTTACAATCCAATTCTTTTTTCTTGAGAATTGTATAAATCATGTATTCCACCATATTTTTATTCGATTAAGATTAGCTGTCTTTAGCCAGTGAGATGGCTCAGAGGGTAAAGACACTGTTAAGCCCAAGGATCTGAGTTCCATCCTGGGACCCATGTGGTCTAAAGAGACCCAACTGCTGTTAATTGTAAGTAACTACTGACTATTGTTCTTGACAATATATGTGCCATGGCACATGTACACATGGATGTCTATGCATGCACACATGCACACACACAAATTAATTAATTAAAAATTTAAAGGAAGAAAAAGTTAAAGGGGCAACAATAAAGGTAAATGCAAAAGAATATATATGGCCTTTTGCCGGACAGTGGTGGTGCACGCCTCTAAGCCCAGCACTCAGGAGGCAGGGGCAGGCAGATCTCTGGGAGTTTGAGGCCAGTCTGGTCTAGAGAATGAGTTTCAAGACAGCCAAGGCTACACAGAGAAACTTTATCTCACAAAACAAAAAACAAAACAAATAAATAAACAAATAAAAACCTGCCTGTTCAGATATATACTAGAGAGATTTTTATTTTACCTTTGAAACTCAGAAATTGCACTATAGTTCACATGAACTGACTGGGTATGTGTGGTGATTTGAAAGAGAATGCCCCTCCCCCATAGGCTCACATATTTGAATATTTGGTCCTCAGTTGGTGGAACTATTTGGGAAGGATTAAGAGGTGTGGCCTAGCTGGAGGAGGTGTGTCTCTTGGCCCTAGCTTTGAACTTCCTCAGTTAGCTCTCTGCCTCATGCTTCTCATGCTTGTGGATAAGATGTGAGCTCTCAACTCCTGCTCCAGAGCCTTGCCTACCTACCTGCTGCCATGTTCCCCATCATACAGGTCATGGGCTTTAATTCCTAGAACTGTGAGTCCCCAAACTAGATTCTTTCTTTTATAAGTTGCCCTGGTCCTGTTGCTTTGTCGTGGCAGTAGAAAAGTAACTTAAGACAATGTTTTGGCTTCTTGCTTTCCTGTAAATGCACTGAAATAAAAGTAAAGAAATAAGAGTCTTAAAGCTAATGCTGGCCAGAGCTGAAGTTTGCTTTTTCTTGCACATTGGCCTTAGTCTTTCTCTAGAACTTCCCTTCCAGCGTGTGGCTGACCTGCAGGCCAGCTTAACTGAAACTGCGTGGCATTTTCTCCCCGACTTAAGTGCCTACCTGTGAGTCTATAATAAACATCTCTCTAAAAATAAAACAAAACTCTTAGAGCATAGACTCACGCAAACAAATGGAAGAATCCATGTGCGAAAAAAGTCCTTTGTGAGTGGAAACTATGGGTGGGAGACGGGCAACATAGCAGATCCAAGAGTCTATGCCCCAAGTTGATAGAGGGTAAAGCTAAAGAATTTCCTATTGGGAAAGACTAAAGAGCTGGCAGCATCAGGTGCCACTAAAAATGGGATTGAAGTTGAAAATGCCAACAGGAACATAGACAGAAAGCCTGAAGGTGTCAGCTTCCCTCCCCACTCCCAGCAGCTGGAGAGGTGCCTTGGAGCATGCTTGTGCATATATTTTTATATAGTTACTTGTCTCAGTGCTCTAAAAAAGTTCCTGGCAAGAGCAACAGGAGGAAGGAAGGATTTATGGTGAGCCAAAGTCTGTGGGCATAGTCCATCCTGGGGAGAAGTGGTGGTAAGAACAACTCTTTCGTGACAGCAGGAGTGTGAGGCACCTGGTCATAGTGTGTCCCCACTCAGGACACAGAGAGATGAGTGCTGGGGCTCAGCTTGCTGAAGATTGGAGATTTATTCTTGGAAACCGGGGTTCTCTGCTCACAGTGACACCAGCTGAGTACCTAGATATCTATCTGTTCACTCATTCATCCATTCATCCATTCACTCAATGACAAAGTCCTGAAGTACAATTGGGTTGTAATTAGCTCATTATGTAGCCCAAGATGACCTGGAACTGGTGGTTTTCCTGCCCCAGGCTTCTCACTGTTGGGATTATAGGCATGCACGACCATGCACAGTCTGTGGACACCATATTGGTTTTGTTGTTCTTTAAAAATGTTTGTTTTTATTTTATGTGTGTGAGAGTTTTGCCTACATGTATGTGTACTGTGCGCGTGCCTGGTGCCCACGAAGTCCAGAAGAGAGTGTTGGGTCCCATGGGTGTGGGAACCCAAACGAGGTTCTCTGTAAGAGAAGCAAGTGCTCCTAACAGCTAAGCCCTCTCTGTAGCCCAGTGAGCACCATGGTGTAAAATTTAAATGAAATAGAAATTGAATCATTGACTACTATTCTTTCCCTTCTCCTACATGGAAGAGCTTGGACAGCCAGGCTTAGATGCTCAAAAAAAGTTTTGTCAAGTCCAGGCCAAGGGCAAAGCTCTAGCAACAGTGGCACCAGAAGATGCCCCAACAAGAACACTCATACTTGCTCCTCTAGGGCACCATTAACTATTAGAAAGTACAGAGGGACCTCCTGAGGGGTCTTTGGAGGGACAGACATGTCAAGGTAGGGTTAATCAGACACTGTGGGAAATCACCAACAGAGAACAGAGACCAACAAACAAACAGAGAACAAAAGAGATTGGGCAAAAAGAGAGACTCTATCAAACAAATGCATCTTCATGCTTGTCCAGGATGAGAAAGCGCTACTTCCATGACATAAGAACGTGCTGCCTGCTAACAGAAACATCCAGAAAGCAAAATCATGGAGGTTAGTGTAGGAAGGCAAAAATGACATTTGCAGTGGGTAAGGGACCAGTTCCACCCACCCGAAAGCAGAAGCCAGGACAGAAGCCAGCTGCACAAACGAGCTATACAGAGAAACTCTGTTTAAAAAAAAAAAAAGACTCTTAAACTGTGCCCTATCTATTTCAAGAATCCTTGTCCTGCTGTATTTATAGGGTTTTGCGGATTTGGTTGGTTGGTTGGTTGGTTGGTTGGTTTGGTTTTGGCTATAAAAATAATTTATATTCCAGCACTTGGAAGACAGATGCAGAATACAGAGGTTTTTATTGTTGTTTTTAGAGACAGAGTTTCTCTGTGTAGCCCTGGCTGTTCTGGAACTCACTCTGTAGACCAGGTTGGCCTCGAACTCAGAAATCCGCCTGCCTCTGCCACCCAAGTGCTGGGATTAAAGACGTGTGCCACCACCGCCCGGCTACATACAGAGTTTGAGACCGACTCAGCTTTGTGAAACCTTATCTCAAAACAACAACAAAAACAAGTAAAAAGCACACACAAAAAGTTTTGATAAAAATCAAACAATTCAAAAACAAACTAAGTATGTAGTGAAAGAACGCAAAGCCTTTCTCCCTGGACATAAATATGGTCAGAAGTTTAACACTAACCCGTGAGATGGCTCTGTAGGAGAAGGTACTTGCTGCATACGAATGTGCACTCATACCCACATCCCTACATGCGTGTACACACACACACACACACACACACACACACACACACACACACACACAGCCCTTTGAGCATCTAGGCATGACTCTTCCTAAGCTCCTAAATCCTCCCAAGGGCCTGACATGGGAGAATAGTCGCTGACCTAGAAGAGGAAAGACCAGTTTCCAGTCCTTGCTCTGCTGCTCACCAGCTGTGTGACTTCGGGCAACACATCTCCTTGCTTCCCACTCTGGTCCTGGTTCAATACATGTAAAATAAGGCTGAGCACCTTGGCCAGAAAGGGGAGAAGTGCTTTTATACACTAAACGTGTTAGTGTACCTCAATGGCAGGTGAAGGATGGAGAGATGGCTTAGCTGGTAAGAATACTTGCTGCTCTTACAGAGAACCTAGGTTCAGTTCCTAGCATCCACATGGTGGCTCACAACAACCTCAACTCTAGTTCCAAGCAATCTGATGCCTTCTTCTGACTTCTGCAGGCACTAGGCATACACTCGGAACACATACATACATTCTTATAAAATAATTTTTTTTTTATTTTAAAAATTAGCTGGGCAGTGGTGGTACCCGACTTTCATCCCAGCACTCGGGAGGTAGAGGCAGATGGATATCAGAGTTTGAGGCCAGCCTAGACTACAAGCGAGTTCTAAGGCATCTAGAGCTACACAGAGAAATCCTGGCTTGAAAAACCAAATACATAATAAATAAAAGAAGAAGTACAGGTGATATGTACACTTATCTCTGCTCCCACCTGAGATCCACCAGAAGATGTCTGAAGAAGTCCTTAAAGGGTACGCAAACAATAGAGAGAGAGGAGGAGGAGGGTTAACGTTCTGAGAAAACGGACAGTGGAGGGAGGGTCAGCATAGCTGTGAAGGCAAAAAGAGAAATATGAGCCAGGAGGGAATCCAGCCTCTGCCACAGACCCTAGGGAGACCCAGGAACCACAGGCACCAGGATCTCAGGCGCAGGCCCAAGACCAGCATTGAAAATGGGCATGGAAATCTGTACCAGATCCATCCACACTGGCTCCTCATCTCCTTCTCTTTGAACTGAAGACAGTAGCATAGAGTAGCATAGTTTGTGGAAAGGTTTCAGGCAGGGGCTGAGTTAGAGAGTCAAGGCAGACAGACATCAGAGGACCATAGAGTAGAACACAGACAGGGGTGGGGGTAGGGGGTGTCCCTAGTCTCCGCCCCAGAGCTCAGCACCTGCTCTGCACAGACCACACCCAGAACGTGCCCAGGAAGCATGGCAGGTGAAGGGTGGATCCATTCAGCCCCTCCCCCATTAGACTCCCAGGGTACCTGCATTGTTTTTGTCTTGAATGTGAATGAATATGGGAAGAAAAAGAAGAGCTAAGAAAAGCTGGAGACAACACACTTAGGACAAAATGTAATCTAGATCCTTAGTGAAGAGAATGTACTACATTAACAACACAGAATTGGCCCTATGGAAGAAAAAAAGGAGCAATCGATAACACAGAAGGGCTGTCAGAGATTAAAATTATGGTAGAATTGGGGCTAGAAAGCCAGAACAAGGAGATTTTACCAGAAAGAACAGAAAAGAGAGACATAAGAAAAAGAAAAAAAAAGAAAACAAGAATCTAGGGTCTGGGGAGATGGCTCCGTGTGTGCAGTACTTCTATATAAGTGTAAGGCCAGGAGTTCGGATCCTCAGAATTCAAGCCAGGAAGTCCTGGCAGAAATGGGAGGTGGAAGTCAGAGTCCTTGTACTAACCTGGCTAGCTAGACTAGCTGCTCAGGGAGGGAGCGCTGGGTTCCACTGAGAGAGCCTGCCCCAGTAGGACAAAGGACCACACTGATGTCAGCTTCAGTCCTGACTCACATCTGCAAATGTATGTACACTTGCATATATACATGTACCATACACATTCTCACATGCACACACACACACACACACACACACACACACACACACACACACACTACATACAGGTGTGCATGTCAAAACTACAATAACACCCTCCCCCAAGAAACTAGAATGCCAAACTAGGACATCTGACATATGTCTAAAGGAAAGAAGAAAGGGGTGGGAGGAATTACCACAAACAAAAACCCAAAATCAAAGTCCCCCAGAAGAGAAGGACCAGAGCTTCCAGATGACAGAAGCACTCCAAGTGCCCGACACAATAGACTACGGTATGACCATCACCATGAAGATCCTGGATACCAGGGACAAAGAAGGTCTGGGAAACTTCCAGAAAGAAACATGCAGGTCACATGCACAAGCCAGAGTGGCATAAGGCTTTAGCACCAAGCGTGGAGTTAGGATGTGTGGAGCAAAGCCTTCCAAATCTTCAAGGAGAAGGGATCCTAATTTGGTTATTTCCAACCAGACTGTACCAGTTGAGAAGGCAGGGGAAGGAAACAGCATTTTCCTGTGTGTAATCTATTTAAATTCTTACTTCCCATGCTCTATCCCAAATGAAGGATTAAGGAAAAAGGGGCTACAAGACTATGTTTATATAAATAAAACCATCTTAAAATCACATTTAAAAAAAAACCTAGAGTTGGCTCAGCAATTGAAGGGCTTGTTTGCCAGGGCAGCATGAGAATCAGAGTTTAGATCCCCACAATCCCATGTAAACATTGGGCGGGCGTGGCGGCCCACCTCTAATTCTTAACTAGGGAAATAGAGACCCGGGATCCCCCCAGAGCAAGGTCACCAGCAAGAATGTCCATATCGGTGAACTCTGGATTTGACTGAGAGACCCTCCCTCAGTGAACAGGTGGAGGAATGCGCATGAATGAGCTGAATCTGTGACCTTTCCATGGTTTGTGGTGGGGCTTTCATGCTTTGGCTTCAGAACCCTGAAATGACTTCTACCAACCCTTGAACAACATAAAAACACCTGAGGTCCTGTGAGACCCTAGAGTTGAACGGTGCTGCATTGAACGAATAGCCTTTGCCTTATCCTCTTTACTTTTAGACTGATCACCCCATTTCCCATCTCCTCAGCCATCCACTCACTAACAGCTGACAAACTGACGGACAGGAAGCTCAAAGGAAAGCAGCATGGCCCTCTTCACACAGCCAGTAAGAGGCTGATCCAAGATCTAAACTGAGAATCTCCAGGGTCTCTGTGGAGTGACTAACATGGGAACCAAGCAAGCCTCTTCTCCAGGCCGCCAAAGAGCCATCCTTCCTCCCCTCATCCCCCTCTGAAAGCTCCAGCCATACTCACTGCATGAGTTTGTCTCGGCTTAGGTCATGCAGATAGCGCTTGGGTTCGCTCATGTACAGAGAGCGGTATCGTTGCCTTCGGTCTATGGTCTCCATCAGGGTGGTGTTGAGATAGCGGCCAACACCAACGGGGTTCTGTGGCAGGGAGAAGAAAGACATTGGGGTGGTTAGTGAGCATGGTGTGAAGACTTCTCCTCAGGCTTTCTGTCCCTCTTTTGGGGCCCTGACATCACCACCACCCCAGCTGTTGAGAATCAAATTGTGTCACCTACTCCACCCAAAAACCATACTGAAGTGTTGACACAGTGCTTCCCACTGTGCCCTTACTGGAGAACTATGATGGATACAATGGGGTGAGATGAGGTCATGGTAGAGTAGGTGAAACCCTGGTCTAATACGACTGGTGTTCTTGCAAGAAAGGGCGCTCAGTGGGGGAGATGGTCATACTCGGAGGTAGCGATTAGAGTGGTACAGTCATAAGCTGGCAAAGCCCAGGATCTCTGGCCACCACCAAAAGCTATAAAGAGGCAAAGAAGGACTCTCTACCATCAGTTTCATAGGGAGCGTGGACTCCAGTCTTCTGGCATCCAGAGCTATAAGAGTCATCTCTATCCACTAAGCCACCCTACCCATGTGTCTGCCACAGGAGAGGCTCAGGGACAAGACATAGCTCTTCAAGATAACAAAGTAAAGTCACGACAGAGCACAGGCAAGGAGCTCATAAGATCAGAGTCTGGCTTATTATCCAGTAGTTATGTCCAGGGGGTCTTCCTGCCCTGCCTCAGGAACTGGCCCTACCATAGCCCTTCCCTTTTGTGTGACTAAATTTGAGAGCTAGGGTTTTTTTTTTATTGGATATTTTATTTACATTTTAGATGTTATCCCCTTACTCCATTCCCCCCAACCCAGGAACCCCCTATCTCATCCCCCCTCCTCCTGCTTCTATGAAGATGTGCCCCCACCCACCCACCCACTCCCACCTCCCCACCCTAGAATTCCCCCACACTGGGGAATACAGCCTTCACGGGACTAAGGACTTCCTCTCCCACATATAGCAACAAGGCCATTCTCCCCTACTTATACAGCTGGAGACATGGGTCCCTCCCTTTGTGCTCCCAGCCTGGTGGTTTAGACCCTGGGAGCTCTGGTTGGTTGGTATTGTTGGAGAGCTAATTTTAATTGTCAACTTGACAGAGCCTAGAGTCATCTAGAAAAAAAGAGTCTCAACAAGAGATTTTCTGGATCAAGTTGGCCTCTGGGCATGCCCATGGTGGGGTGGTCTTAATTTTTTTATTAATTGATGTGGGACAATCCAATCTGCCAGTACCATTCTGGGTTTGAGTCCTGGATTGCATAAGAGTAGAGAGAACAAGCTGTCCATGTGTGCGATGGACTAGCTGTTTTAAACTTCTGCCATCTTGGCTTCCTTGAGATGGTGGACTGCAATCTGGAACCATGAGCTAAAATAAACTTTTTCCTCCAAGTTACTTTGTGTCAGGACTTTTTTATCCCAGTGACAGAAATGAACCCCAGGCACTGGCCCTGTGACAGTAGGATGATCACCTGGCATTTTACTTGAGATGTCTGAGAGCTCACATGTTGGGGTGCAGGCTGAGGCAGGGGGCAGGGTAATAATGCAAAGGCAGGTAAGTCACAACCAAAGTGTGTGTTAGATAGACTATTACGGACATGAAGTGTTTGGTTTAAAGATAGTTCGGATATGAAAAGTCTCGGGCCCCAGCTCAGTTTAGCTGTGGATTGGAACCTCTGAAAGGTTTAAATAAATTGCTCCTCCTCTCAGTTGACTTTTGTCAAGAATTTTTTTCACAGTGGCAAAAAAAAAAAAAAAAAAAAAAGGAAAGGCCTGGGTGATCATCAAAGACCAGGAAAAAAAAATCTAAAAAAACCCCAGCAAGCCCAAACTTTACCTGGACTTGACTGCTAGAGACAAAAAGCACCTGTGGCCGTAGGGGGAAAGGAGTTGGGAGGGGGTAGAGGAGGTATAAGGTGTAAGCTGATTGTGTGATTCGTGGAGTTGTTCGCTTGTTTGTGTGTGGTTATTATGTTGAGGCAGGTGTTCATAAATGCTGGAATTAGCCTGTTCCGATAGAATAATACCAAGGACATCATCACACACCTGGGGGTGATAAAAAAGAGCTGAGGTGGGAAAAGGACAGAAGACTTGTTCATTCAAGCAGAAGAAAATGAGCTAACATCTCTGCCCTTGAAGCTCCAAGACTGAGAGAAGGGAGAATCGTTTCCCAGGGAAGATAAGATGACAGAGCTGTGAGAGGGGCCTCTTAGCTCCTTGAGTCTCAAAGTGTTGTCTCTGTGATAATCATTTTCAATTGTCAATAGTCTAGAACCACACAAGAGAAGAACCTCAAGGAAGAACTGTCTAAATTGGGTCAGCATGTAGACATGTCTGTGGGGTATATTGTTTTGTTTATATTAATTGAGGTGGGCAGGATCACCCATGCAGGTGTCACTTTGCCATGTTTGGGTCGTGAACTGTGTAAGGATAGAGAGGAAGGGGCTGGACACAAGGAAGCACATATGTGCTAGTTAGTTCACTCCCTCTGCTCTTGACTGTGGCCTTTGGGTTCCTGCCTTGACTTCCCTGCAACGATGGACTGTCACTTGGAATTAAAAGCCAAAAAGCCCTTCCCCAAGGCAGACTGAATCAGAAGACCTGGTGTGGAGTCCATTGACCTAGCTAGCCTTTAAGAAGCCCCCATGCCTGCTGAAGTTGGAGACCCTAGGAAAATGAGTGGATGAGAGAGAGAGAGAGAGAGAGAGAGAGAGAGAGAGAGAGAGAGAGAGTGAGCACCTTGGGTCCAAGGAGCATCTGCATCAGGGCCACAAAGGGTCGTAGCTGTCTGTAGAAAGTCCCCTGACTAACCACCATGCTTCTCCAACCCAGACCCACTCACCCAGGTTCCCAAAATCATCTGGTAGGCCTTTAGGCCGGACCGCTTGGAGGCCAGGAGGAATGGTGGCCGGTTGACATGTTTCTGTTCCGTCTCATGAGGAAGCCAAGAACCAGGACCAGCTATATCCTGGGAATAAAGAGGGAAGACTGAGGAAACCCTACCAACCTCAGCCCAGGCTGGACAACTGAAGACTAATGGCAGCTGACCTCACCTGTCCAGCCTTTTGTCAAAGAATGAGGGAAAAGAAGTGCCCCCAAAGTCTACATGTCCCGTACCACCCACTATACGTACCCCCAACCAGACGCCTCTTTACAGGTTCCCAGAGGCCCTCGAGATGAGCAGATTAGTGTAGCCTGGGACTAAGGTATACTGGCTCTGAAGTCAGAGATCTGAGTCCTATATAGAGTCTCCTGGCTCCTACTGGGGGACCTAGTGAACCCTTTTTTAATCTGTGTGGCCCAGTTTCCATTCCCTTCAAGCTCCCTTGGGAGAGGGATGACAGGCGGTCAGACTGTTCATACCCTTTGTCTCCCCTACTTCATTTCTTCCTATGACCTTTGAGGCAGGTCCTGTGGGGGTGGGAGGCAGGGGTGGTGGAAACAAAAGCCAAGGGACACTCAAAGAACTGGTCACTGTCCCCCAGAGAGGACTGCCCTGAGGAAGGCAGAGCCTGGCCCCTCCCTGGGTAGATCAGGTAGGCAAGCTTGAGGATAAACCCTATCACACTCCCTCCTGCCCAGTCTTCTTGGCCCATTATCCAGATCTGTATGGCCAGAGGAGGGAGGGCAGGGAGGAAAGCCTCACTGACTAGGGTTTCCCGTGGCCTGACTCAGCTGTGGGTTCTACAGGAATCATCCTGATCACGGCTGCAAGTGCTGGCTGCAGTAACAGGCCAGGCGTGTGACGTGAGACAGCTCAGAAAGTGACTAACCAGTACAAGGCCAGACTGGCCACCGACTGGTCCCTAAGACACAGCCCCCCCCCACACACACACACACACGACCATTGCACCTCCTTCAACCTTCCTAGCCTACTGGAAAGCTGCCTTCCAGGAGAGAAAACAAGCTATGGGGTACACTGACCATATTTTTGGGGCACTGACTAAGAGTTGTCCAGAAAATTCTCTCTGTGGGGTGTTTCGGATCCCGGGGATATTTCGAGAAAACCCCTTGTTTCTTCTTGTGTTGTGAGTTCAGTTCGTCCAAAAAGCTCTTGTAGTTCGTCAATTCCTTGGGCTTCTTTTTCTGAGGAATGGGAAGAGAGACAGAAATGCTGTGCCAGGAGGATCGCAGGCTCACTGTCCCTCACGGAAAACCAAGTGGTACGGATGGGACACCTTGACTAACTGAGGCACTGCTCTGACATGGGACTTTGACAGTGGGGGAGGGGCAGGTAAAGAACCCTAAACACCTGAGTGTTAGCCCTGGGCTCCGCCTGGTGGAAGGAGAGCACTGACTCCTGCAAGCTGTCCTCTATCCTCCACAAACACACCCAAATAAGAAAACGAATGTGCATTCTAAAAGATTTATGGTGGGGAGAGTCTGTATGTGGTATCGGATGCAGAAACTCATATTTTTTTCTCTCAACTTTTCTGTGAACCTAAAATCACTCTAAAAAATAAAATAAAATCTGTAACAAAAAAGTTCAAGCAAAGAGGTTCAATCCTGGTTGTAGTACCAACACGAGGGGGCGCGTGTCCCAAGGCTCCTGCTGTGCTAGGCAGTGTCTTAGTGGTAGGTAAAAGACCCTAGATCAGTCATGTCACAGGACATAGGACAGTGACTACCAAGTAGCTCCCACCACAACGATCTCCTACTAAAACTGCAGAGCTTTTATTCTACCAATTGCACTTTTCTTTCCCCAAGACTGGAAATTCCACAGGGTCTATTTCCCGGCACCTAGACTGTGAACTGGATTAATCCTGCTCACGCAGTGACTCCATGTTAGAGACAAGACAAACAAGGCTGGCACATACTTGGCCCCCACAGCCATAGGCACAAAGAACAAAGCAGAGAAAGCCACAAAATCCTGTGGGGGATTTTGATGGAGATTGGAAAGAAGTCTGGCAAGCTAAATTTCTAGCCCAGTCTCCTCTCCCACCTTTCAGTTTAGGGCTCCACTGCCCAGGACATGGCCGTTAACTCAGTTGAGTCCATGAAGCCTGGAAATGTTTACAGCCAGATACTGTACCTGTGTCCTTGGGGTCCCCGCAGGCCTGGCAGTGCAGTTCATGTTATTGCTGAGAGAACTAGCCACAGGGTCGGATGTCTAAATTGTGACTCTGACCCATCACCATCTGTGTGGCCGACCTCAGGTTCCTCGCCTAACACAGGGAGCCAATCCCACCCTGGCAAGGGCACAGAGTAGGGCCCCTCTCCAGCAGCATTTGCCACACACACAGCCCCATCCCTGTAAGTAATCAATGATTAGCCTGCCAGGGGTTAGACCTCATAGACACCAACCCAGGCACGTACCTGCACAGAGTAATGTCCGTAGGGCACAGGATTGCTCCGTTCACCAGAGAAAATGTCATAAGGACCACGAGTACCCGTGGATTTTTTCACAAAGGTCTCAATATCGCTTTTGATGGTATAGGTCCCAGGTCCCAGGCCACTGCCCTAGAGACAGAAGCAGTGAGGGTGTCTGAAGGGGAGTGGTCAAGGCGGGGGGGGGGGGGGGGCTTCAGCCTCCCTACCCCTGAGGTCACCCTGTAGGAGAGACAAGATGAGGCTGGGGGAGGGGGTACCTGATGAAACAAGGGCGGTGGCTTGTTGGACACTCTACACATAAGGCCATCAGAATGTGAGCGGTTCCAGGCTTTCTCCTCCAGCTGTGTGTATGGATTCCCCTTTATCCCATAATTTCCAGGGCCCGGATAATAGTTCTGCAGGGCAGGAGACAGAAACACAAAGACTGTCAGTCCTGGTCTTTCTGCGAGTTCATCTAAGGAAGAGATGTCTGGGGTTTCAGATCTGGAGAAGGGAAACAAGGTTTCTGGATTGAGCACGTGTTATGTGTTATCCACCCTGCCACACAGCATCACCCGTAAGCCTCCTCCACTGCTCACTCCTTCAACTCCAAGTCCAGCTACAATTCTGACTCAGCACCTCTGACTCAGCACTTCTGACTCAGCACCTTGTATTCAGCCTGGTCTCCCTGATCATGCTTGCTTACAATGCTTTCTTCCATCCCTCAGAATGCCTTTCCGACCCTATGGTTTGTCAGTCATACCAATCCCACTAAGATTCCCAGACACCATCTCTCCTGAGACCCACCTTCCTCCCTGGCTGTTCCGCAGCCTCTGTAGAGCTGCGCTTTACAGCTACAACTGACCAACGTCCTCACTCTGCTGTGAACAGGCTGGGAAGAATGAGCACCAGAATCCTAGGTTGGGACCCTGACTCTGTTACTTCCTTGCTGGGCAAACTCAGGCCTCTGAGCTTCGTGGTCTTTGGGACTAAAACAGAGATGGTAATACTTTCCTTCAAGAAATAGTGATAGAGTTGAATGTCTGCAAAACCCTCTGCCGAGGGCCCGGCACATACTAGGTCCCATCACACAAATCGAGGTTAGTTGACAGGAAGTCTTGAGGTCAAAAGGACTGTGCCTAGGAGCCTGGACACAAAATTGGTCTTTGAAGTACAGTGGGAAGTGCTAACCTGCGGTGCAGGGAGGTGGGTGGTGTCTTAGTGAGACTTGGCTGGATTTTTTGAGGCTGGTATGCCCCTTTTAGCCACATGGGGGCACTGCTGTCCCATAGGTGACACAATCCACCTCCTCTGGGGGCCCTGAAACCAGACCCTTGGGGGAGCCAGACCTGGCAGAGGGGGTGGGGCCAGTGTTATGAAAATCAGGCCACCGTGAGGATCAGATCTGTCTGTCCTCCAAAGACTGAGACTGGATCTTGCTTCCTTCCATGTCTCAGAAAGCCAGTGCATGGATCAGGTACCATGAGTCCCCTGCAGATTTTGTTCCAGTGAGGTCTTCCCAGAATGCTCTCTGTAAATCACCCCTACAGCACTCTCCTTCCCTGTGCCATTTCCCCTCAACACTACATAAAGAAGGATATGTATTTCCTTCTTCATGCTGTGGTGTGTGTCACTAAGATGTCTGCTCTTATGTTTGTCACTGCCAAACACCCTGCTCTCCCAAAGTCTAGTTCAGTACCCAGCTTTCTGATGCTACTTAATCATTATTTCCTGGTTGGCCAGCTAAATGAATATGTTTGTTGGGTTTCTAATATACTCTAGGTTTCTTCTGAGACATAGAGATGAACCACACTCATCCCTTCTCAGTCTTTAGGCTCAAGGCTGAAACACAAGAGATCAGAAGAATCAACAAGAAAGCCAGGAAGGCCTGGCCTAGCCTAGGGAGAAGATGGGTTCAGAGGATGCTCCTCAAACTATCTAAGAGGCAACAAACTTCCCACAAAGGACGGAGGGTGGAAGAGACAAGATCACTTACCCCAATGAGACCTCGGAAGCGTGTCTCCCCAGAGCTAAGCAGCCCCCGTTTGCTCTGTGGTTTCTTCTGCAGCTCAGTTAAGAAGTCTTTGATGTTGTAGGAACCAGGCCCCCGATTGTACGCCTGCCCCAAAAGAAAAGAACACAGGATGAAGAAGGAACCTGAGAAGGTCCAGCCAGGAAGGAGCCCAAAGGGTGGCGGTGTTCTCCAAGAGGAAGCTATGTCCACTAAGACTCTGGAGGAATAGCCATGAGGACAGAAAGTCTCACTCCTGAGGTAAGGAAGGGTATGCCCTGAAGTTCACCTGCTGGTCTCTTTCGTTCTTGATGGCTTGGTACTGGAAGTGAGGTAGCTGGGTCAGCCGAGTGGCTTCTTGGGCCTGGGTCCATCCTGAGCCCAATTTCTGTTCCAGAAACTTCTTGCTGAAGCAGGTATCCTTGGAGTTATAGGTCCCAGGTCCTATGTGGGACTAAGTTAGAGCAGGCTCTGAGCTGAGTCAGTCATAACCGCCTACCCCACCCCTCTGCATGTGCAAGTCACCCCTGGCTTCGGAATGGAACTAGACAGTTCCCCAGCCTGATACCCAGGGGCTCAGCACTCAAGATGGAGTCCTGATCACCTCTGTGACTGGCCTTGTTCCACTTCAGAGAAATACAGAATAGAGCCAGGCCGATGCACGAACTGTGGAAGAGGAAGCCTGCCGCCCTTAATCTCCTAGGTTTTTAGCATAGTCCTGAGTTTATCAAACATATCTGAAGCCAAGTATGAGCCAAGCTTGGGTTGGAGCATGTGCAGGTGTATTGAGGGAGGGACACAGACCACGTGAGAGGAAGCAGGCTCACCAGTTCTACGGAATGATGCCTGGAGTATGGGACCTCTGTGAAGGTGCTGAATTTCTTCTGGTTGGGATAGACAGCGGAGACATCAAACCTAAGAGAGGTATTAGTGAGGGCCCATCTGGTCCTGACTGGGGCAGCCCTGGTGGACAGGCAGTTGGTTTCCCAGGACAGATGACTTTGAAGGTGACCCAGGAAAGTCTGTTTCATCATTTCAAGAGTTCCTGAGATGCTCTGCCACCACACCCTATGCTCTGCTTCTCCTCACAGCTTCAGTTTTCTTCAAAGTTCTTTCCATTATCCTTCCCACTTCTAAGTGGGTAGACAGATGTTATGCTACACGGTGGATACCTCATATCATCTTTCATATACATTTAATTATATATAGGGTTATTATCCAGACCACCTCATGACCTCAGATCCTAGAACCATGTGTGGCACATAGTAGGACATTTATATGCAACTGTATTACCTAATAGAACATAAAAAGAAATATGACAGTTGGGCATAATGGTGCACACCTTTAATCCCAGCACTTGGAAGGCAGAGACAGGTGGGTCTCTATGACTTTGAAGTCAGTCTAGTCTACAGAGTGAGTTCCAAGACAGCCAGGGTTATGTAGAGAGACTGTCTCAAAAAAGAAAGAAAGAAAAAGAGAGAAAGAAAGAAAGAAAGAGGAAAAGAGAAATTTAAAAAAGAGGGAAAAAAGGGAAAAAAGAAATAAGACATCCAGGGCTGCAAACCTACTCAAAACATTTTAGCTAAATTTCATGGGATGGGCAGGCCATGTGGCCTCTATGAATACTTTACATTGGATGGTTTAGGAATAGTTTGCAAGAACTCATTACAGAAATGGAACAGAAAACAAAAAATTTAGAGGCTTTAATCCCAGCAACAGTAGGCAGATCTCTGTGAGTTCAAAGTCAGCCAGGGCTACAAAGGAAGAGGGGAGAGGGAGGAGGAAGAGGAAGAGGAGAGAAAAAGAAAAGGAGAAAAGAGGAAGAGGAGGAAGGGAAGGAGGAAGTGAGTGGTGGGGGAGGGGTGAGCCAGCCCTCTTCCCTTCCTCCCCCGACTCCAGCCCTCTGGGTTAGCCTTCATTCCGGAGGCAGAGGCGCTGGTGGGGCCCACAGGAACTCCCTTGGATCCTGGGTGACAGGCCAGGAAGCAGTTGGGCCCCACCTGTGGCTCTGCACCCCAAAGGGCGCCCCTTTGAACCACTTGGGGATGGTGGACATGATGTTGCGCCGGGGGGCGCCGTGGGTGCGAGGTCTCATTGAGCCTAACCTCCAGCTTGCCCCAGCCCCGGCACAGCACCTCCTTGACACGGCGCGCTGCCAAGGCAACCCGCAACCCGGGCGTTATGATTCAGCAAGTACAGACCTGCTTTGTGCCACGTGGGAGCTTTCCAGCGTGCTGGCTGCCCCCTGACGTTTTCGGTCATTTTATCTTCCCAATGATGCCTTGCCTGAGACCCTTTCCACGCTCCTGCAGACCTTAGGATCCCCCTAGGGTTTAATGAGAGCTCTCTTGATACTTGCTGAGAATCTATTTATTTCTTCTTATACCAGGGAGAGCCCAGGCTCAGAAATTGCCTTCGTGTTCACCTTGTGTTGAGGGAAACGGGAGGGAAGAGCAGACTTGGGAATTCTGGTCCTCTACTGGATGGAACTCGGGGGAGGGCAAGGAAGATGGGGTGTGGAGGACAAGTGGAGAGATAGGTGAAGGGACATAGGGACATCAGAGGGGATGTAGTGGCATCAGAACCTCAGACATTCACTCTGAGCAGACACTGAAGAATGTCTGCAACCCAAATGTGGTCCCTATCTTCTGACAACCACTCGGCCAGGTTAGCAGGTGGAACCTGGCCTGTGGACAGGTAGGTACTTCAGGGAAGAATCCCAAAGGAGGAAGTACTTGCTAGGTGAAGAAAGAGGGGAGAGTGTGCCCCAAACCTGGGATGACCAGCTCTCCCTCCTCTTCCCTTCCCCTACAGATAGCATCCTCTGGCTGCGCTGCTGTCTCCTTCATTACCTCAGAACCCTCCAAGGGCTTTCAGCAGAGATGGAACAGACATCTGTCTACACCCTACTCCTGTGACACAAGATAACTGGAGGTCCAGGGAAGATACGTTCAGTCCTGCATCCAACCTGTGGCAAAGCACACCAGAGGCATGGCAGCCTGTTACAGCCTACTCACACCATGGTTGGTATTGAATGGAGAACTGGACCTCTGGCTCCAGGCCTGGCAGTCACATAGCCACAGCTGATAGAGCTGGGGGGCAGAGGCATGAGCTGTGGCCTCCATCTCTCCCCAGCCCCGGGGTCTCAAGACCCACATGCCTACCTGGGAAATGAAGCAATACTCTATCTCTCAGGCTCCTGGGAGGATTAGACATCCTGCAGTAGACAATTCCTGGCCCTTGGGAAGGCCCCTTGGAGGCTCACAGAAGAGACTCTTGTTCGTTCCTGACACAGTACTTGCTATATAGTAAACACACAGCAAATGTTTGTTGGGTGATAAATAAGTGAACAAGTAAATAAATGTAGTACGATTTGTCCGGAAGCCATACATTTAAAGCTTGGTTCCACTGTGTCCTAGCTAGTGACCCAGGACATGGTATGCTCATGAGGCCTCCATTTCCCCACCTGGGACAGGGCATGTGTTTGGAGTTTCCTTGGAGAACTATACTAAAGTGTCAGGAGTCGTGGCTGTCCTCCCCCTGAGCAGGAAACCCTCTGTCAGCCTGGGCCTCCTTAGGCACTCTCGGGGAACTGGCACAGACTCACCCGCAGCTGCCTGTGTCATCTCTTCTACAATGATCTCCTTGGCTGCGGAACAGCCGAAAGAGTAGTGGAAGATACAAGCCAAAGTCCATGGGCCAGAGTCCTGGCTGAGAAGCCATAGCAGGCCAGGGTGAGTCAGCTCTGTATTGAGGCCACCTGCCATGAACAGTCCAGCTCCTCCCCGCCATAGAACTCCTTTGTCTGGCCAACCAATTTATTCTCATCCATAGGTCCTACCACAACCCCTCCATCCCCACTCTAATTATTGCAGGAAAGAAATCTAAGGCTCGGACAGAATAAATGGTCCTGGTCACATCTAGTAAAGCATAGGGTCACACAAACCATCCAGGGCTCAATGCTTGGGAGATCTGTGGCAGCAAGAGTTCAACCTACCCAGACTCCATTGTCCATGAAATGAAGTCAAGCTTCTCAGCCAGGAGGGAGACTGCCAGGGGTCTTTTGCCACTGCCTTTAGGTCTTATCTCTTGCAGCCTTATTCCCACTCTCTGTGAGCTCCAGGTACGGGCAGCTCTGGCCCTCAGCTACCTTAAGTTGCAGAGAAACCGCTGGCCTTTTCAGTGTTCTCAGCTTCTGCAATATGCATGCCCACCCGCTTCCTCCCTTCCCTCCCAACACCTACTCATCTTCCTAGAGTCAGATCAAAAGCTTAGCCCACCCACTGGGACCCTTAATATGAACAACATTAGAGAAAATGACATGTCTTGGCAAGGATGTAGAGAAATTAGAAAGACTGAGCTTTGGTGATGGGAAAATGTAACACTTCTGCTGCTACGAAACAGTACCACAGAGATAAAGGTAGATTTACAATACAATGCAGCAGTCCCACTTAGTATGTGCCACAGGATTAAAGGCAGGGAACCCAAACACATATCTGTATAATATAGCCCTGCCTGTAGCAACTTCATTCATAGTAACCATAACCTATGTATCTACCATGGTAAATGTTGGATAAACAAAGACTGATGGATACAGAAGATACAGACCGTGAAATATTGCTCACCCTTAAAAGAGGAGGGAGTGTTGCCTGATAATGGTTGTGCACATTGTAATCCCAGCACTCAGGCTCCTGAGGCAGTAGGAGAGTTCTAGACCATTCAAAGCTACATAGTAACCATGACACCAACTGGACTACATAGAGACCCTGTCTGAAAAAAAATAAAGTACAAAATTAATAAGGGACATTCTTCACTCATGCCACATCGTGGGTGAAGCTTGAAGTCATTATGCTAAATGATAAGCCAGACATAAAAAAAAAAACAAATATTATTTCACTTAACGTGAAGTGTTAGATGAGTATTCAAATGTGGAGTGGAAGTTACCAGGCACTTAAGGAATTTTTTGGAGGGATGAGTGAAAACTGGGTTGGGACCATATCTATTTCCATCTCAGAGCTACATACCCAATCCTTGTAAAAAGTATTATTTTTGAGTCTCACATGTTTCCAGGCCAATCTGATGGACCTTATACTAGCCATCCTCCTGTCTGAGCCTCCTGAGGAACTGATTCTAAAGCATGAGCTACCACATCTGGTGGGAGTTCTTATTGGAGTGGACGTGGAGTTTCAGTTTTAAAAGGTGAGAAGGATTCAGAAATGGAAGGTGGTGATGTTTCCACAGTAACATGAATGAACTTAGTGCCAGTAAACTCTGTATGGCTGAAAACCGATTAAAATGGGCACCAGCAGACAGATCTACAGTGAGTTCCAGGCCAGCCAGAGCTACATCAAAAGACCCTGTCTCAAAAAACAACAAACAGAAACAGTAAAAATGTGGCTGGAGAGACGTTCAGTAGATAAAGGCACTTGCTACCTAGACTGAAATCCGAGCTGGCTCCCTAGAACCCAAGCAATGGAAGACAACTGACTCCTGAAAGTTGTCCTCTGATCTACATAGGGATGCCAAGATGCACATGTCCCCCACCACACAAGCACACAATAAATATGTTTTTTTTTCAGTCAAAATGAAAAATTTTGAATTAACTATATGCTGTCACAACCTGAAAAAAAAGTTAGAAAGCTAAGCTCTCTGGAAATCCCTTCCTGATACTTCAAAGCATAAGAGGCTGCTTCATCTCATTATGGACAGCAACTTACAGTAAGTTTTGCATTAAAAATTATTAAATGGGTGCTGGAGCGATGGCTCAGGGATTAAGAGCACTGACTGCTCTTCCAGGGGACCTGGGTTCAATTCCCAGCAACCACATGGCAGCTCACAGTTGTCTGTAATTCCAGTTCCAGGGGATCTGACACCCCCACACATAAACATATGCAGGCAAAACACCAAAGCAAATAAAAAATAAAAAGGAACCATCAAAAAAATTATTAAATGTATTACATTCAAATTTAAAATTAGTACAAATAACATCCAAATGTTTTGACTTGAAAATATTGCAAAAGTCATAGATAGCTTCTTCAAATTCAGTAACTGGCTCTATTTTCTCTACTGAAAATGCTGGTCTCCTTCTGACAAGCTTGAGGCAAAGGAAACAAGAGCCCCGCCTCAGGATGAGTGAGGAAGAGTCCAAGGTCCAAAGGTTCCGGAAAGCCTAGTCTACAGGCGACTCTGCGTTGTCACACAGGGCACCCTAGTTCAACCTGCACATAGAAACCAGGCAACCCCTGGGGGAGATAGCAAAGACCAAGAGACTGCAGTCTCAGAACAGGGAGCAGGATCAGCTGGGCACTGATTCCGAGGACTGAAGCTGACACATATCCATGGTGAACATTCATCAGTTTTACCTGTGTATCTCCTGATCCCTCACAGGGAACTGCATCATGTCACAGAGGAGAAAAGCCGAGGTTGCCTGGCAGTGGTGGCTCACGCCTTTAATCCCAGCACTTGGGAGGCAGAGACAGGCAGATTTCTGAGTTCGATGCCAGCCTGGTCTGCAGAGTGAGTTCCAGGACAGCCAGGGCTACACAGAGAAACCCTGTCTCAAAAAAACAACAAACAAACAAAAAAGAAAGCTAAAGTATAAGGGATTGTACTTTATTAGGGATGGAGAAACAAAAGTAAACCTAGCTCTTGGGTGCCTTAGTTTTGCTGTCTGGGCCCACTACTGAGCAGAGGAGAGCCAAGAGATTCAGTTAAGAGGCCAGATGCACAGATTGGAGAAAGACCTGAGGGGCGGTGGCCTGCTGTGTTCAGCGGAAGGGCTCTAGAACACATATCTCTGGAGTGAGCAAGGCTTGCTCAGCTGGAAAGGCCTGTCCTGACAGCTCTGTGTGGAGGGTGGAGCAGTGCCAATGGAGGCCAGTCGACCAGCCTGGACAACCTGAGGTTCCAGGTCTCCTTGAGCATGACCTGATTCTGTGACCTTGGCACCTTTCTCTTCTGAAGCTCTCTCTTCACCTGCTGAGTAGTCGAAATCTGCCTTTGTCACTTACGGGGTTTGTGAGCCTCCCATTTGGCAATGCACCACACCTGTTTTTCAGGCACACCTGTTTGTGCAATGCTGCTGTCTAGCAGCGAAAGCGGAAACACCTACAGGGCAAGCCCTTGGCCGGCTCTGGGAGCCACCCACTTGTAAGAGGTGCCCAGGACCGTCGTCCGGGGCTCCCTCCAGGGCTGCCCCATCCACTGTCCTTGGGAGCTAGGGGGAGGCCAGGGCAGCCATGATGGAGCCCGAGGCCGGAACCGAGGACCTGGACACCCTCCTCGAAGAACTGGACTATCTGCCCGGCCACTTCCACTTGGAGATGCAGCTCAACTTCGAGCCACGCTCACCCGCCCAGCTGCGTGCCCGGGACCTGAAGCTCCAGCGAGAAGGTCTGCGACAGGAGCTGGAGCTAGTAGCCACCCCGCAGCTGCCTGCCGTACGCCACCTCCTGGGAACCTTTTCCTTCTACTTGGAGGAACTGAGTGATGCCCGCGAGCATTTTCTGGAAGTGGCCCGCAAAGACCCTGGCAACCTCAACGCCTGGGCCAATCTGGCACACGTCTACGGGCAGCTGGGCCAGGAGGAAGAGGAGGAGGCGTCCGCCGGGAGACTGGCCAGCCTCATGGGTCTGGCAGGGGACCCCGAGGATGCTGGAGACCCCCGGCTCCGCGCCGCCCGCTGCCTGGCGGAGCAGGGATATGCACATGGCTTCGACGTGGGCTGTGCCAGTCCAGAGGAGCGCGCGCAGGTGCTGGAGGCGGGCATCGCACTCTACGACAAAGCGCTGGGCTATAGTCAGCAGGTGAGTGCTGGACGGACTGTAGTCATTCATTTCCTTTGTGGGGATGCTCACCACCATTCCCGGCCCAGGTCACGGGGTAGCTTTACTTTCCTGGGTGCTGCCTACCTAGCTTTCTGTTTCAGCACCTCCAACCAGGCTAACATCCCGTCTCCCTCCTCTGCCAGCAAGAAAGAGGTACAATCAGACACCAAAAACTTAGCAGATTTTTCTTCCTCCTCTTTCCCCTCATCCACCTACCCATTTAAACCCCAAATTTGGCCATTGCCTTGGCTTCTAAGAGTTTCCCTCTCTTCCCCAGCCTCCCTCTGGCTGCCCAGCCTCTGAAATGCCCTGTCTGGACTTTGTGGCCACTCTTCAGCTCTGCTCCTATGTTTCAGTCAGCTGCCGATCCAGTTGCTGCATCTCACTGCCTACATCCTCAACTCAGCTCGCTCCCCATTGGTGGGCAGAATGACTCTTAGGCATTTGCCCCCTGCCCCACCTGCCAAAGAACAGATGAGCCCATGCTCATGAAGTACCTGATACTACACAGGTGCTCAATAAATAGACCAATAACTATGATTTCAGCAATCAGAGTCAGGCGTGGCCTTGGGCTTGAGAACTCGGCTCTGTTACTGTTTTTGTTGTGTGGCTTTAACAAGCTGCTTGTCTCTGGCCTCCGTGCAGACTTCACAGATGCCAGTACTGAACTCTGGATCTCTGCCTGAGATGTTCTGTGGTTATCCTGTCAAATAATAGAGAGACCCTGGGGATGCCTAACAGGTGGTTACTGGATTTTTCTACATTTATCTGGTTCCTGCTGTACACCAGGATGTTAAGAAGCTCTCACATTAAGAAGACCTTGAACAACAGAGAAAGCAAACGTTAGGTCCTTCATTAATACCCTTACCCAAGCCCTTCCTCTAGGAGCAAAAGCCAAAGGAATAAATTAGGATGTCTCCCAGCTGCTTAGGGTCACAGTCCCATGGCACAGGGACAGTCTGTAAATATTGAGCACCCGAGAGCATACTTTCTAAAACAGAACCAGTTCCCCAGGGCCTGACAATGGAAGTGGACTTCGGTGGCACATGGGGCCCCAATGTTGGTATCAGCAGTGACCTGGGGCAGGAAAAGGGGCAGCCTGAAACTTTGTAGTGATCACATGATGAGTCAGGAGCTACTGACATGGCCTCTGAAACTGGCTCTCACCTTCCCCGTTAGCCACCTTCTTCTTGACTTTTGGCCAGGTTTTTCCTGGCTTTGTCAGCCCCCTTTCACGGCAATTCTAACATAACTCTCCAGATATCCCATACAGTTTTATCCCTCAATGTGTACTATCTCTGCCTAGAAAGCAAATACATCCATCAGAGCCTCACCTGCGAGTCACCTGCTCCTGGGAACCTCCTCACAGGGCTGCTCACTTTGGGCACCTTCCAACTGCATCTTAGAGCAGAACCGTGGTTCACTTGGGGGACTTGGAGGAGGCTTGCATGGCTAGCAGTTTGCCTGAGGGTACTGAGCTAGCAAGTGGGAGTTGGATAGTCCCATTCTAACTTGTCTGAAGGCCTTTGTTTTTCTCTGGGGTCAGAAAAAGAGGGCAGAGGGAAACTTCTCATGGACACTCTCAAAAATCTGGGATGGGGAGTATTGAGAGATCTCAGGAAAGCCAGTGCCATTTGTTGGGAAGATCACTGAAGGTAGGAGGTGGAGGTACTCAGGTGAGTAGGGGGAAGGACTTCCCAGCTGCAAGAGTCACCACCACTTCAGGAGCAGTGGAGGTGGGCTGTGGCTACCAAAGCTAGTGCAATGTAGGGGGTTTACTAGCTGATGGGAGGGGCTGCAGTAGAGGGCAGGGTGAGTGGGAGCTCCTTGAGGCAGAGGACAAATGACTGCTGGAAAGCAGTGGCTGCTGGTCTACTGACCCTTACTTCAAAGGGAAACAGCAAGGCTGGTGTTGAACTTGTAAACCATGTGTGAGAAGGGGCTGGTCTTTGGGATGTCTGCTCTCTGCTCTTCATCCCCTGTTGGGAGGTTTGGGGTTGTGGTACTGGGGATGGAATCTGGGCCTTGCTACACTTGACAAAGAATTCTACTGCTGAGCTATCCTTCTAAGGCCTGCTCCTCTTTCTTGACAAAATTACAAAGAGATGGATTGCTTTTTTATCATTTACGTACACACACACACACACACACACACACACACACAAAGAGAGAAAGAGAGAAAGAGAGAGAGAGAGAGAGAGAGAGAGAGAGAGAGAGAGAGAGAGAAGAGACAGACAGACAGACAGGGAGACAGAGAGACAGACAGGGAGACAGAAGGAGGGAGGGAGGGAGGGAGGGAGGGAGGGAGGGAGGGAGGGAGACAGATAGAAGGGAGAGATAGAAAAAGAAAGAGATTTTCAGTGGTTCCTGATCATAGATCTCAAGGTTCCATGGACACTAAGAGCCCAGAATTTGCCAGGCAGTGGTGGCGAACACCTTTAATCCTAGTACTCAGGAGGCAGAGGCAGACGGATCTCTGAATTCAAGGTCAGCCTGGTCTATGGAGTGAGTTCCATGACATGCAGGGCTGCATCAAGAGACTCTGTCTCAACTCTCTCTGTCCTCTAAAAAGTTAAAAGTGTTACAGCACTAGGAAGGTTTTGTGCTGAGAACCACTGTTTTAGACAGATTGAAGACTCTGCCCCCGGCCCCAGGTGGCTGCAGGCAGGACTTGCTGCGTCTGAGCCTCAGTTTCCTTGTCTGCCATGTGAGACCCTAGCCCGGCTGTCCCAGGGTTGCTGGGAGGGTGACTGACACAAGAAAGCACTGGCTGGGATGCAGATTGGGACCCTGTTCAGTTCTTCCCCACCCTCTGCCTGCATACAGAGCGTGGCTCTGTGCCAGACAGCATCTGTGGTCCTTGGAGGGCATTCTGCCATGTCCCGAGAGGGGTGAGCTCCATGTCTTGCTTTCTCTGTGTTACTGACCCCCATCAGAGGTTAGCAGAGGCCTGAACACCTGGAGCAGGGGTCCTTATGACTGTTGTTAATTTGTTCTATTTTCTGTTTTTTGTTTTTGTTTTTTTGTTTTGTTTGAGACAGAGTTTTCTCTGTGTAACCCTGGCATCCTGATGTTTACTCTGTAGACCAGGTTGACCTAGAACTCAGAGATCTGCCTGCCTCCATCTTCCAAGTGCCGGAATTAAAGGCATGTGCCACCACTGCCTGGCTATAACTTTAATTAAGATGAATAATTTAATTTTAAGCCTTTGGAAAAAAATCCTTGTTTTTTTTAAAAGTAAGCTTTAAAAAACTTAACTCAGAACTTTTCTATTTCTCCAGAAAAAGAATATCCCTACCCCATAAAATGAAAGTTTCTTCATTTTTATTGAATGAGCTGAAAGTTATTTCATCTTTATTCCCTTTTCTCAAATTATCAGGGGTGGAATGTATGCATAATATTCACCCAGGTACTAATTAATATACATGCATATACGCACAAACACATGCACTCACATGTACACACGGACATCCACACATGTGCGCTCACAGGGTCACATACATGAATGCTTGCACATGCTATTGCTAAAATCCCTACTGTAGGAGAGACATACACAATGTCTACCCCTCCTTCTAAGGTTCCAATGACAGAGCAAGTACAGTCCTGCCAAAGTTTGCCCTGAGTTTATTAGGTTTCTTTGCCGTGCAGTGGGCGAGGAACATAGGTGATCATAGAGCAGCCTCGCTGGGTGCTGTGAACTCAGAATGTGGGCCCTCCTATGGCTGTGTAGAGGGAACCCCCTCTCGAAATCCTTTCCCACCTAAATCCTCTGGCCTCCCACCCCAGGAGTCCCCAGCCATGTGCAATTAGGAAAGAACTGGATATAACTGGTTGGGAGGGGTAGCAGGATACTCAAGTTGAGGTTCCTATGACTCTCTCTGCCCCCTCTTAAAATGGAAGACCAACAGAACCAGCCATGCTGAGCTTCTGTGAGCAGGCCAGCAGAACTTCCAAAGATGGTGGCAATTTTGCTTAATGGGTGGTGCTGTACAACACATGCCTGCTAATATAAGTGCAGATTCATGTGTGAACACACATGAACACTCATTTACACACATGCACGCCCACACAAGTGAGTGCTCACACATACACGTGCCTGCTCATACACTCACACACACAAGCTCCTCCCCACCCCTCACAGCAGGCCTGAGTAACGGTGAGACTCACTGTAAAACCGGAGCCTATGGGCTGTGTGAGCTCAGAAGTTCACTTTCATAATGTCTGTGTCTAATTCGTGCCTCACAGACCCACTGCCAGTCAGACACTGTTTCCCTCACATGCAGGGCACAGCAGGCTCCAGAGGGAAAGAAAGCAAGCTTCCAGTGCACTTATGTCATTTGGATTTCACTATTGTTCGTGCTGGAGGGCAGGGGAGTGGTGCCTCAGGCTTGTTTCAAAAACAGAGTGGGCATTCCATCCTTCATGCCCAGAAGTGTTTGAGGGGACCCTCAGTCAGCAAACCCAGGATTCCTGTGTGCACATGGGTGCCTTTGGGCACACACACACACAGGATCTCTGGTTCAGATGGGTACAGTTGGGCACACACACACACAGGATCTCTGGTTCAGATGGGTACAGTTGGGCACACACACACACAGGATCTCTGGTTCAGATGGGTACAGTTGGGCACATACACACACCTCCACAGGACCCCTGTGTGCACATGGTCACAGTTGGAAACACGCACATCTACAGTTCTGAGTGCTCTGACTCAGTTCACCTAGAAACAGAGGAGGAGGGAGACAGACCAGGGGCTGATGAGCTGGGCACCGAGCATGCCTGTGATTTTCTGTATCATCATCTCCCTTGATGTCATAGAAATGCTGGCAATGCCACGTTATTAGCACCATTCCACACATGAGGGAACAGAGGCTCAGAGAGGTGCAGGCTTGCCCGAGGGCACACAGCCATGAGTGACAGGGAGGGATCACAGTCAGGTGCATGGGCTCAGGGTACAGCATTCCTGCCTCAGTGACAGTAAAAGTCACTCACCTTTGCTGCTCATTGCTTCTGAGGCTGTTGCCACCTTCTCTTCCCACCCACTTGGTAACCTTGGTAACCTTAAGGGCTGGGTCTCCATAGTCTCACAGACACAGGACCCTAGAGGTCAGTTGTTTTTACCATCATCTGACTCAGTTGTGTTCTGACAGAAGAAATAATACCCACAGGGCGCGGCCCAGTGGAGCCACTGGGGAGCTGAAGAGAGTCAGGTTTACTTTTGAGAGGACACGGGACTCTCTCAGGCCCACAGTCACTACAGACCCTGGAGTCTGCCTTAGATCCACAACAATGAAATAGAGATGTGGTTCCTCAAAGCTCAGTCAGTGTGGGGACCACACAAAGCAAAGATGACCTGCAGGACCTGAAGACATGACAGACTAAGGGACAGCAGGGAGCTTGACGTCCTCCAGGTAGAATTCTCTAGGGAACCCAGGATGATGACAGACACTTCTAAGGTGTCACACCCAATTCCTAAACTTCCCCCACCAGCTCATTTGCTACCCCCACCACAAGCTTCGTAGATGCTCACAGAGGTTCACTGAGGCTGTCTCGGTGACCTTCTGGGATCCCTGGTTAGAGCAGAGGACTTCAAGTTTCTGTTTCTCCACACACCTGCTGAGGCAGGAAGTGAGAGCAGGAGTGGAAGAACCTCTTCTTGTTCTGTCCCATGTGCTCTGGCCCTATCTGTCACCATGGAAGGACACATTCCTAGGCAGGTCTGACACCTTTCTACTATTTCTGGCAGTTGAAAGACCAGTTTTTGGAGGGAGGTCGATCAGAACCTGAATCCCGGCCCTTCTGCCTGGGCTGTGATGGTGAACTGTTTTCTAATCCCTATGAGGAAGACACTACTCTTTCCTGCTGCTGTGACAAGCAGGTACCACTGTACCCAGTGACCCGGAAGAAGCTGTCCTCCTTTCCATCAGTCCCCTCCCAGGAGATCATTAGTCAGCTCTAAGGGGCCTCCCTGGAATGTTCAGAGCAGCTGCCAGGACAAAGTTCACCCTGCCAGGCAAATACTGAGAACCTGGCTGACCATCCAGTCTAATCAGAAGCCTATAGTTCCGTAAACTGTGGGTTTAGTGAGGGAAAAAAAATCCTTTTTTAATCTCTGGACCTCTGAGGCACCACCCATGGACATGCCTGAGTTAACACAAACCTGCCCTGTGACAGTGAATCCTACTACTGCCAGGTTACCTGCCTATGTCCCTTACCCCACGAGCCACAGAAGCAGGATATTCAGGCTTCCTGGAGGAGAACAGGTCTGATCCTTTGGCCCATTAAAAAGTAACACACCTGTCAGCCCGCTTACACTCCACACCGTCAGTCCAGCCAATGGCTTTCAAACTGGTGGCCCACATAGTAATCCTAATACACCCAGACTGAGGCGGGAGGATTGCCACAAGTTTGAAGCCAACCTAAACTACAGTATGAAACCCTGTCTCAAAACAAAACAAAAAACAAAAAACAAAAACAAAATAAGCCAAATGTCTTAGTCAGGGTTTCTATTGCTGCCACAAAACACCTTACCCAAAAAGCAAGTCGAGGAGGAAAGTGTTTACTCAGCTTACACACATCACAGTTCATCAAAGGAAGTCAGGACAGGAACTCAAACAGAGCAGGAACCTGGAGACAGGAGCTGATGAAGAGGCCATGGATGTGTGTGTGTGTGTGTGTGTGTGTGTGTGTGCTACTTATTGGTTTGATTATCAATGTAACAATAGCTAAGCCTGGGTGTGGTGATGTACCCCTATAATCCTAGCAGGGGTGGAGGCGGGAGGATTTCAGGCTTTAAGCTAGCCCAGGATGCAGTAAGACCCTTTTCTCATTAAACAGGGTGGAGGTGGGGCTGGGGATAAAGAATGCCAGGAGAAAGTCTCAGTCCAGGCTTTGAGGACACTATCTTGGCTCAGTTTTCCCAACTGATGGTAATGAGTTTCACTTTCCCTTCCTCACAGGACATTCTAAAGCCCTTAACTAAGCTGAATGTGTTTTGCAAATGGTAGCCACTATTTAAACCCTAGCTCTCGCAGGGCAGTGGTGGTGCATGCCCTTAATCCCAGCACTTGGGAGGCAGAGGCAGGCGGATTTCTGAGTTCGAGACCAGCCTGGTCTACAGAGTGAGTTCCAGGACAGCCAGAGCTACACAGAGAAACCCTGTCTTGAAAAAACAAAACAAAACAAAACAAAACAAACAAAACAAAAAACAAAACAAAAAAACAAAAACAAAAACAAAAAAAAACTAAATAAACCCTAGCTCTTTGCGGTTCCATAGTGTGTGGAAAACGTGAACTTGAAGTCAGAGGCAGCTTGAAAGAGCAGGTGAAGCCTGTAGCCTCCGTGGCTTTCTGCCCGCTTCTTCCATCTCAGGAGGAACACAATGACAAGAGACACAAGAGACTCAGAGGAGCATGAGGCTGGTGCTTGGGAAGCCCTGGAGTCTGTCACTCTATCTGTACTTCATTAGTCCCAGGGTGACTGTACACTCAGGCTGGGTCTCATGCGATTCCTTCCTGAGAATCTGCCCCAGGATGGAGGCCAGCCTGCAGCCAATGCTCTGATGCTGGCTGGCCACTGTCAGAGCTTCAGGGCACTGATGACTGAGCACAGGGTGTCTCACACAGACCTGGTAGAGCCCAACCAGGCAGTCCCAGAAATTCCTTCCAGAGTTCCCTCAGCCTTTGCCCCCTATCAGGCTGCCTAAACCCACCACCTCTGGGAGCTGGAAACCCTGGAGCTAAGTGCTTTGCCTGCCTGCTGAGGTTCCACAGCAGGAGAGAGGCAAGCAGCCCCTCCTTTAGGCTGGAGCACACCGGCAGTCACAGGCCTGTTTAATTTAATGCACTGTGGCTTGCCAGGTTGCCCCTGGTAACAGCTTCAGCTGCTACTTCCAAAACAGCTAGGATTTTTAAAGAGACAGGCTATTTTCAGGCTGGCACTGTACTGCAGAAGGAACAGCATCCAGGAGCTTCTTCAGGATGCTGAAACCCAGTGGCACTCTGAGGCCTCCACTCCATGGCCACTAACCCCATCGGTAAGTTAGAGGCCCGCCCTCAGCATGAAACCCGCTCACAAGTATGATTTGCTTAAGTCAACATTTGAAATTCGTCACATGTGTCATATTCAGATAGCTTCGTTTTTGAAAATCAGTTTAGTCTCCAAATTTGGAGGGTAGGGAGAGAGAAGAGCCTAGGAGCTGCTCCTGCAATTCAGGGATAGTTCCACCAGGTGGTAATATTGCTTCCATCGTGAAAACCGTTTTGGGGTCATAAACCGAGGATGTTGACAGTGAGCAGAGCAGTGGGGGAGGGGCTGACTTGTAAACCTTGACATTAACTCACATGGAGTCACTCCACCTCTCTGGTTTCAGTATCCCTGGATATAGAATAAGGAGATAGAGAACGGTGTTGTGGAAAAGACTCGAGGCTAGGACCATGGAAGAAAGAGTTTAACACCCAGCTCAGTCATTCACAGACCATGTGGTTTGGGGAAATAATTCAACCTCTTTGGACCTGAATGCCAATGAAAGGAGTGTCTACAAAGCAAGAAGAGCCCTGCCCAAAGGCAGTGAATCAGGCAGGTGTAGCACACACACACCTGTACGGCACATGGGATTACACATTTGAAGCTACACTGGGCTACACAACAAGTCCAGGGCTAGGCTACATACTGTGTCAAAGCAAAACAAAACAAGACAACACATCCAACACTGGGGTCCTGAGGAAGTAAGAATGCTCCTCTTGTAGCCCTAGAGAAGGGGGATGGGGAGAGATGGGGTATCTTCAGGTTCTAGGCCCTGAAGCCCTATGGCTCTTTGGGGCATTGAAACAGATTACACAAGATAAAGCACCCCCAGGCTAGCCCACACCAGGAGAGATGAAATGAGTGTTTGCCCTAGGAGGGACCCACCCACACAGGCCCCAGAGTCATGTAGCACTACCCTCCCTTGCAGTTAAGGGTGCAGCCCCTAAGTATTCATCCCTAGGATCACCCAGTTGGACCACTCAGGTGTGTGAGCCACCAGCCCCTGGTCTACTCATTCCGAGTCAGAATCCATCCCATGAGCTCTTGTGTTGGCCCCCTCTCTTGTCATGAGGTCATGAAAGAAGTGTGGGACTTCCTTCCTCCAGGTGGGAGGTTGGCTACCCAGCTCTAACCCTGCTATAGCTCCCCACTGTCTCACAGATGGGCTCCAAATTCTAAGCCTGGTGTTTTGGGTCTTCCTGATATTCCTTGCTGATTCTCCAACTCCCTGGACTAGGGGTTCCAGCCCTGGTCACATGTGGATGCCACACACCACTCCCCAACATCTCTGAACTTCTGCCCACAATGACCAGTCCTCCTGGAATAGTTTTTCTCACTAAATCCTCCTGGGAGGTTCCCTTGAGGACCTTGTTCTAGTGTCTCTTCTCCAGAAAGGCTTGGAGAAATTTCTGGGTTGGAGAGAACATCTCTTACAGTCCCCTATGGCTCCAGCATCCCTTCTGTTCTAATTGTGTGTTTACACCTGGCTTTCCTGCCAGGACAAAGTCCTTCAACATGAGACCATCTTCCCTCTCCTGTCTTCATTGCCCAGCCTTGGACCATGCAAAAGATCAAAGGGAACACAAGCTAAGAAATACAGCAGACCTCTCTAGGGTTCAGGTTTCCTCATCCTATCCCAATAAGTTATCATACTACTCTGGAGCTCAGATGCATGATGTCTCCTTAACGCACGCACGCACGCGCACGCGTGCGTGCACACACACACACACACACACACACACACACTGACCCAGGTTCCGTTCACTGGCTCTGGCTCCCTCTACCTCACTCACACACAATGTTCCTTACCCTCCAGGTTACTCATTCCCACACATTCCATGCATCCGCTCAAGCCAGCCTCCTTCCCACCAGATACCCTGGTCCCCGTCCTACCCTCTGAAGTGTCATAACCCTCTCAAGGTTGAAAATTTGTCCTCTAGCCAGGCAGTAATGCCACATACCTTTAATCCCAGCATTTGGGAGGTAGAGGAAGGAAGATCTCTGAGTTCAAGGCCAATATGGTCTACAGAGAGAATTCCAGGACAGCCAGGGCTACATAGAGAAACCTTATCTCAAAAAAAAAAAAAAAAAAAAAAAAAAAATGCCAGAAAGAAAGAAACCCCAGCTGGGATTAAAGTGAGATCGTCCTATCATCCTACATAAATGGTCTGCATCACTCTCAGGGCCTTGATCAGACTCTGCTCTTCCTCCAGGGTTTGACAGTCTAGCATGGTGACTGGAGCACGCGCTATGGAGCTAAATAAACATCAGCTCTGCCATCTCCATCTGTGCTATCCTGGGCAAGCCATGTTACCTTTCTGCACCTCACTGTATTCACCTGTAAAGCGGGGCTAACACCTGGGTCCTGGGTTTGCAGTGAAATCCAGGCAATTGCATGTGAACCCTGGCACACACACCAGGCCTATCCATACCCAGGCCCGTCTCCCCAGCCAGCTTGTGAACCTGGTATTGTCAGGGTTCAGCTGTCATTTGAGGCTACATCCCTACAGCACCTCAGAGGTACTTAGAAACCTGGCTGATTTGAATGTCGCTGGAGTAAGGGGATGCGGGAGGGGTGGGGGGAGTGAGGGGGAGTGAGCTCTTGAACTGGGAAGGCAGAAGAGGGGATGGAGAGATGAATGTCGGAGAGATGAATGTCAAGGGAGGATCAAGAACCAGAGGCAGAGTTGCCGATGTGCACTGGGGATTTTATTAGTTTTCATTAAAATTCCTTCCCAAGGCAGGAGGAGCTACTCCCTTAAATAGCAGCATAAATATTTTATCTAGTGCTCAAGTCTGTCTAAATGCACAGTGAAGCTGGCGAGAATAATAATGAGAAAATATTCAGGGAGGCGGGGGAGGGGTGCTGAGCTGAGCAGACTCACTTAACATCCCCAGGAAGGCTCTCTCAGAAACATGGAAGTGAGAGGGAGCCAGGGGAAGAAGGAGTAGCTGGAAGGAAGAAGATCTCAGCTGCTCCGAGCCCCGGGCTGGGGAAGCCAGGATGGTGGAGTTAGCTGGGGAAGGGGAAAGGTGTTCTATAACTGCTCTGTAATGACCACTTCACCCTGGGCTCATGTGGCTAGTCTCCAATGCCCTTTGATCAGAGAAGTAAAGCAGTTTGCCTAAGACTGCCCAGCAAGGTACTGTCATCAGAGCTGTTGAAGGTCAAAGGCCTCCCCACTGTACCCGTTGACGATTCAAGTTCAAGCTCACATAAGCATGGGGACTTGTAAACAACAACCTGGGTATCTCAATAACCACCATACAGCATGCCCATTCTTTGCTTCCTAGATCCCAATAGAGGAGAAAAGGAGCTGGTACTTCACCATGGCAACGCTCTTCATCAGGTCAGGCTTGGAGATGGGTTGGGAGTGGTGGAAGGGGTGTGGCCTGGAAGCCAGGCAGAAGATGGAATAGCGGTGGGCAGGCCTTCCCATGGCAAGGAACCTGTGGGCACCATGGCAATATTCTGGGGATGACTGGGAGGGGCATATGGGGGTCACAACCCTTTCCTACCCATAGGTTGGATGGCATCTTTCTGGAGATGGGCAGTGAGGAGCAGAAGAGGCTGCCAAACTTCAACCGTACTCTGGCCTTGCTGGGAGAAGTCCTCAAGTCTTCAGACTCCCGACACCAAGGTGGGAACCTCAGGCAGAGTTGAAGAGTAGCCTCTGTCCTGCTGTCCTGCACCTAGCAGTAGTTCTGTCTGCCTCTAGCCTTGTCTCTCATTTTGCCTCACCCTGGATCATCTCACAATCATATTGTTTACCTAAGGAAGCCCAGGCTCCTTGCCCCCAATAAATAAAGCAACTGTAGGGTATAGCAGTCCCAGATGTGACACCAGACTCTGTCCCAGCGCTGAGCATGTGAAGCAGCGTATAGAAGGATCAGTTGTTAGTGGTAAAACAACTCACCAACATGGAGACAGGCAAAAAAAGAACGGATTGAAATACACTCAAGGAAGTGGTGGGGAAGCTTCCAGAGAGATAGCCACTGAGGGAGAGTTTCTTTCATAGCAGTGGAGGGTTGTGTACTTGGCCTGTTTCCTGAGCCATTTGTGTGGGTGTCCTGTGTGGGTGGAGTGGCTGCACCTCCTGACCTCTAGTTTAGTAGTAACCTTTCCAGTAGGTTTGTTTCAAGAGTGGCCATTGATGTGTGGAGCCCTGGGAACTTTGGCCATTAGCCATCACGGGTCACTTGAGGCCAGGCTGCAAAGGTTATGGCTAGACTGTAAAGGGATTTTGCTATTATTGGGGGCCTTTTGCCTGTATAGTCAGGAAACTGAGGCAGGAAAGCCCAGAGTGCTAAGCTAGCCTATGCTGAATGGTAAGACTGCCACAAAACAAGACAAAACCCCACTAAGCAGGCAATGACATGAACCCATATCTTGGATCCCTACCATCTTCCACCTCATCTGTGGTTAGGGAAGAAGGCTATGATGGAGACAGATGTGTCATTTGTTCTAAGGCCAAAAAGCAAACACAGAAACACAGACACACTACAGACACATGCACACACAGACACACACACATACAAACATACACACACAAACACAGATACACACAGAGACACAGACAACACACACAGACACACACAGAGATACATACATACAGACACACACAAGCACAGACACACACAGTCACAGACACACATACAGATACACACACAGACACATAAACAAAACACAGACACACACACACAGACACACATACACAAACACAGACATACACAGACATACACACACACGCAGACATACACACACAAACACATACACAAACACACACATAGACACACACACACACATACACGAATGCACGCACACACGCACACCGGAGGTCAGGAGAGCTATAACCCTGAAATGACATCTCCTATGTGACATGCTGGGACACAGAGAGTGCGCACTAGGACGAATCATGCCACACCTCGGTGTGACACTCTGTATCCTCCCTCCACCTTTTTTCTCCTCTGTCCCTGGCTCACGCTATTGTCCCTTTACCTTCATGGGGGGCTAATACCTACAGAGGAGAAGCTGCCCCCATATGCTGGGACTCTCCCTGCCCCAGCTGCTCCCTAGAAACCCTCTCTTGTCCTCACCCAGCTCTGGCCTGGTGCTATGTTGGCATGCTGCTGGAAAGGAAAGACACCTTTTCTACCACCCCCATGGGTGTCCACGAATGTGGGTACTCAGGCACCGAGCCCCTGGACTGCTTTGGCAAGGTATGTATGTGGCATGGGTACACCTACTTGGCAAACTGTGTCTCCCACATCTCTCCCAAAGCCCTCTGCTTCTCTGAGCTGATCCTACTGTGTGACTTACCCAGGAAAGACTCTACTCCATCTCTCCATCTCTTCCCACCCAAAGCAAAAGTGTTCCCCCATGCCTGCTCTGTTCTGCCCAAGACCAATACCCTCTCCACCTAAACTGGCCCACACCCATCCCTCCAGCCTTGAAATGGGCCCCAGAACGGTTCCTCTGGGGCCTGTATCCACACCTTTCCCTCAGTGTTTCCTCTCTCATCCCCAGCAGCTTAGTAGAGATGCTAAGTCTCATGAGGTCTCCTTACTGACTCTGCTCTCAGGCCATGTAACCCTGAGACAAGTCACTTAGAAGAGGTAACAGTCAATACCAACATTGCCAGGGAGAGCTTGGCTCAGCTAGAAATCCCGTATGAGTAGAGAGAAAGAAACTGGCCCTGATCCTACCCCTTACCAGCCCTATGACAACGGAGGAAAGGCTTGAGAATGTGCCAGTGGGCTTGACTCCAAGGGACTGGGGGCTGGTAGCCTTGCCTGAAAGTGTGAGATCCTCTGTGGTTGCTGGATGACTGAGCCTGGTGATGCTGGCCATGGGCAGTTGGAAACTGTGGCTGTGGTGGCACAGCTTCGTGCCTTACTCCTCCCTCCCTCCCTCCCTTCTTAGGCCATTGAAATCGCCAAGAACCAACCCCTGATCCTGAATCGCCTGGCCAAAATCTTCCACTTCCTGGGAAAGCAGGATATGGCCGTAGGAACCTGCAACATGGCCCTCGCTGTGCTTACAGACCCACAGCTCAACTGGCAGGCATACTGCACCAGGGCCAAGGTGAGTCAGCCTGCAGTCCCACCTCATCCTGCCACCAAGAAGCCAAAGACCCTGGTGCCAGTACCCTGGAATCTTCATGGTGGAGGGTTTGGGAGCCATTTAGGTACCTGACAATGCTCTGAGCTAAGTTTGGTGCTGAGTGTAAACATGGAAGCCGCACATCTGAAGAGTTCACTCGTGACTGGCTGATTGCTGTTGTTAGGTCCATTTTAGCAGCTTTACTGTCTCTTGAGAGAATGAATGGGCTGCACCATGTCCCCCAATGCTGCCAGTCACACCCTGAGGTGAGAGCTGCCTCCCTTGGGTCTTCTTACTGGACCCAGTTCTGCCTCTGGCACCTGCACAGAACCCAGCTGCTGGAGGCCACATCTGCAGCTCTGAAATCATTTTTCTCCAAGCCAATAAGGACCCCTCATCCCTCATCTTTTTCTCTACTAGACTTTCACCTAACCCAGTAGTCAATGTGCTGCTGGTCTTGTCTCCATGGCTGTGGGAAAAAAAAAAAAAAAAAAAAAAAAAAAAAAAAAAAAAAAAAAAAAAAACAGAAAACTTCTTCCCTGTAGTTGATGAAGTTGTTACTGGTAATGGATAAAGGATGCTCACTGTAAAGCCAGAAGGTAGCACTGCAGAAACCTTTCATGCTGTGCTTGGGTTTAAGCCTCCTAAGAATCCCCTGGGAGGTAAGACATATGCCAGTCTGTGGATGGGGCACGGCCCAGGGAGGCAGCCAGCTTCCTTGAGATCCTGCATTTACTTTGTGAGAATGATAGCCGTGTCTCTCCCTCTGCTCCCCGTGCTTCCCGAGGTCACACTTGCTACTCAGACCAGAGCAAGAAGAAATACAACAGA
The DNA here is from genome assembly GCA_030674055.1 of Rhabdomys pumilio. NCBI lineage: Eukaryota > Metazoa > Chordata > Mammalia > Rodentia > Muridae > Rhabdomys > Rhabdomys pumilio. Next base: position 41,134,393 of record JANHMN010000004.1, on the reverse strand, counting down.
AGAGATGGACAGGTCAAGGTGGACGCTTCAGCCTGTTGTGTGGCCCAGGAGCACAGATCTGTCCAGGATAGTTCTGCCCAACACTCTCTCGAATTCTCCAGCTCACTGGCCTGGGTCTCTGCCCAGAACGCTCTCCTCATAGATATCCAGTTGGCTTTCCTTCCTGCGGGCCTGACACAACCTCAGCTTCCTTCCATCAAGCTCTTACTGAAACTGTCAAAGTGCTTGACAGGATTTTCTGTTCCCTTCTGTTTTGTTTTTCCTTCTTGACACATAACACACGGTTCTCTATTGTGTTTATTATTCTCCTTACTAACAACAAGCCCAGGAGCAGAGGCTTTGTCCTTGCGTTCTCAGTGTCTCCTAAGCGCCTGACACATAGTAGGCTTTGTGAACTAAGTTTTCAGCTTAAAAAATGGCCTTTAGATGATATGAAACTTCCTCCAGCTGATCATGGGGGCACTGAGTGAATAAATGGATGGATGGATGAATGAATGAATGAATGAATGAATGAATGTTCTTCATTCATCAAACTCCTCACTATATAAGCAGAGAGACGTCCAGAATGAGGAGTGGTTACCCTAGCTCACACAGAACTAAGACTCCTGGGTCCCAGCCTGGGGTGGCAGGCTTTCTGCAGCCACACAGGATGTCCCTGGTTGCTGCTGAGATGCAACCTGGCTCTTTCATTGGATTAAAAAAAAAAATGCAGACGTCTTTTGTGGCGTGCTTCCTCTAAGTTAGCCCTCTGCTGCAGGTCCGAATCAGAGCCTATGTCCACGACCTGGAACGTGCCAAGGTGGGGCTCGGAGGTATGCCTGACAGGAACCACCTGGCCTGTGCCAAAGCTGACCTTGAGGAAGTGGTCAAGGTGTGCCCAGGCCTCAGGACCTACCTTGATATCAGTCAGGTAAGAAAGACAAGGGCTGCCTGGGTGCTGAGAACAGAGTGGATGGAGTTAATGGCGTTCACCCTGCCCCCCTCTCCTCCAGTGCCCTGTAGAATAGATGTAATAATGTGTGTACCGTGTTCAGAAGCCTCCTTCTCCAACCCTCTCTACCCCTCTTAGCTGTCAGTCCATGATGTGCTCAGGGAAGGGCTATCAAAGGGGACCACATCTAATTGTACATGGAAGGGCTTGTTCAAGGTGGTAAACCTTAGGTGTGGAGGGACTGGGACTAGAACCCTGGTACAGCCTCTCATTTTCAGGCCCCTCCCTCCGCCCTCAGGTTTACTACTACATGGGCGTGGATGCCATGCGGGAGCTGCTGGCAGTTGATGAGGCTGCGCTCAACCAGGCTCTGGTCTTCCTGGCGAAGGCTGGTGAGTTAGAGCTAGGCGACACGCTACCAGAGCTACAACTGCTGCGCGGCAAATGCCTACGTGTCCAGGGTGAGGATGCTAACGCTGCGGCCTGCTTCAAGCGCGCAGTGGAGCTGGACGATGAGGGATCCAACCATACAGAGGGCTTCGGCTGCCTGCTCGAGGCACTACTGGCCCAGTGGAGCCAGGCACAGCTGACCGACGGTGAGGTGGGGTACGAGGTGGACATCTGGCTACGCCATGCGCAGAGCAAATATCCTGCAGCACGCCTGCGCCAGGAGCTGCAGCGAGTGTGGCGTGGCCACACGGAAGAGGTCCTGGGCCTGGCCCGGGCCTTAGTAGCCCAGGGACGGCCAGCACTAGTGCGGCTGCTCTTTGAGACCATGGAGCACGAGGGTGAGGACGTTGGAGGGCCATGCAAAAGTCGAGCATCCTCCTGAGTCAGGTGCTGATACCCTGTGGAGGTACCATCCCAAAGAGGCCCCACCCTAAAGAGATCCAACTCGGATGACTGGATCTAGTCGCAACACCCAAACCAAGCCACCAGGCAGGGTGAGCAGGGACAGAATGTTTTCTGCACTGGGGCTATAGTTTAATAGACTTTCATAGCAAGCATGAGTTCATTTCCCACCCCGGGCTTGGGGATGGGGAAATCAAAGCAGAACTCCCCACGCCAGAAATTGTGAGTGGGTATTTTGAAACTTCTTATCACTGGGCAGTGGTGGCGCATGCCTTTAATCCCAGCACTTGGGAGGCAGAGGCAGGCGGATTTCTGAGGTCGAGGCCAGCCTGGTCTACAGAGTGAGTTCCAGGACAACCAGGGCTACACAGAGAAACCCTGTCTCAAAAAACAAAACAAGAACAAACAAACAAAAGAAACTTTTTATCAATTTGAAATACCCATAGGGCAGAAAGTGAGTACTTGCAAGAAATTCTGCCGCGCAAAGAAGTCTGGGAGCAGGCATGAGAGGCCCCTGGAAAACTGCCGCTTGAGGGAACGAGTTTTACAGACTCGCAGAGAAAATAGGATGGATCAAGTCTCCTGACAGAAAAGTTAGCTATCTCAGAAGTAACTTTCTAACCCCAATGCCTGAATAACTACCACTGGATTCCCAAGGGCCACACTGAAAGTTTAGCTAAGTGGATTTCAAGTCCTGCAGCCAGAAAAGCCGGCTAAAACAGGCCAAGGTGGCATATGCTTGGGTGCAGGCAGGGTCCTGACTTTAACCCAGGTGGTCAGAGCCAGTTCCTACCTCTCCATCAGCTCCCAGCAGGCCCCTGCTTTAGTCAGCCTTCTTGGAAGACTTCCCAAAGTTCTTGAAATAAAACTAATCAGAAGCACCCTTGACTTCTTTGTTCTTGGGGACTTATAGATGTACACTTTGGAGCCTCCACCTGCCCCTGTCTTAAACCTTATAGGAACGAGAGGAAATCTAGGAATCTTACACACGTACAATCACCATTGCAAATGTAGAAATTTGCCTCCCAACGCCCCCCCAAAGCCTCGAAATCAATGGTTGTCAACCTTCCTGATGCTGTGACCCTTTAATACAGTTCCTCATGTTGTGGTGACGCCCCCAGTCATAAAATTGTTTCGTTGCCACTTCATAACTGTAATTTTGCTGCTGTTATGAATTGTAATGTAAATATCTGATATGCAGGATATCTGATATGCGATCCCTGTGGGGGTCAAGTTGAGAACCCCTTCTTTAAATCATAGAATGGCTGGGACCACACAAAGGCTGATTTAGCCTAAAATTCTACAGTAAGTTCTTGCCAGACTCCAGGAATGCTGGTCGCACAGAGTCGAGATACTACTTTCCACGTCATGCTCCTGATGGCTCACATTTTGGATGGTGGCACTCTCTGCTTCACTCTTCTCCTCATTGCTGCAGAAGCCAGCATGCATCTCATCAACAGATGGCACGAATGACCAGAGCCTCTCCTTTTCCACTGGCCCACCCCTCCCTTCTCTACCCAAGACCATGACTACAGGCTCCCCTAGAATGAGAGGCCCTGTCTCTCTGCTTCACTACGTAGATAAATGGGATTTGATGGGACTTGGAAATCGGTGACATTTGTTTTCTGCCTTTCCTGCTCTCCTTGCCACCTGCTCCTGTCATGTTTAGGTTTTCTGTTTGTTTTATTGTTTTATGAAACCTCATTGTCTTAGTTAGTGTTTTATTGCTGTGAACAGACACCATGACGGAGGCAACTCTTATAAGGATGACATTAATTGGGGCTGGCCTACAGGTTCAGAGGTTCAGTCCATTATCATCAAGGTGGGAGTATGATAGCATCCAGGCAGGTATGGGGCTGGAAGAGCTTAGAGTTCTACCTCTTGTTCCCAAGGCAGCTAAGAGAAGACTGTCTCCCATGTGCTTAGGAGGGTCTCATTGCCCACAGTGACACTGTTCCTCCAACAAAGCCACGCCCACTCCAACAAGGCCACGCCTCCTAATAGTGCTACTCCCTGGGCCAAGCATATTCAAACCACCATACTCACTGTGTCACAGCTTTTTCAAGGATTTTTCTGGAAACCTCATCCACACATTATATAAGTGGTCAGCAGATGCCCATTCTAATTTCCCTCTGGGTTCTCTGCACATTAACCCTGTGTCGATGAAGTAGAGGAGCTATTTCCTGGGTTGCCCATCATGTGCTATGCATAGATCAGGTGGCATTACGTCCTCACTTCATGGATGACACAGACATGAACAAGGCCCCAGATAGATGAAGAGTCAGGACTGAGCCAGATGAGCCCCATTCCCAGCCTTAGACTTACAGATATGTCATCTTTGGTCAGAGTTAGGCTTCTCTGGTATGCTTTGAGCCTGTCTACCCCATCTCTGCTCCCAAACGGTCTAACCTCTTACCTTTCCACATCTTGTTTCATCTCTGGCTTCCCCAGTCATTTCTATCCCAAGTGCTCAGCTCAGAGGCACCCCCACCCCAGGAAGTCCTTTGTCTTCTTCTATCTCTCATGAGCCCCATCTTTTTCAACATGGAGAGTTGATTGGAACTATGCCAAACTGCAAGATAGTCATGGATGTTGTGGCCAGGATTATGGCCCAGGGACCCTTGAGATCTAAAGTTCAGCCAGAACCATGGCCTTTGTACCTCCTGCCCAGCGTCATGCTAACTCCCCAGTTTCATGAGGAGAAAACTGAGGCCCAAAGACTTGTCCAAGGTCAAGTTCAAAACTGCCTCCCTATTCATGGTCCTTTCAGTGATGTTGCCTTGTCAGGTTTACTCCTGTCAAAGCCGGAAGAACCCCCTGTTCTTCTGTCTCTTCTCTCATCAAACACTTAGCAAGCACAAACTAAACACCAGACAAATTGCCAAACTCCAGAACAATTTTGGGACCTGAACCAACCCTGTCTTTGCCTTGTCTTCAGAGAGATAGAAGTCTAGACCAGATACAGCAATTAGGAAAAGACAACCTTTAGGATTTAAGATCTACAAAGCTACTGGAGACCTCAGGAAGTTATTGAAAGACACCACAAGCTAGCCTGAGCGGCCCCTCTGCAGTGCAGTAAAGAATATGCTGTCCCAGGACCTGGCTTTTGGCTGCTGCTCTTCAACAAGCCCTGCAGAATCCTCTGCCCACTGAGTAGCTGGAAGGACAACTGTGATGTAGATGAAACCACAAGGACCTACAGGCCTTTCACTGCCTGCCCTATCCTGGGTCTCATAGCCACTAAGCATCTGGGAGCATCTGTTTAAGAGGCATGCGGGAACAACATTAAAAGTTATGAAATGGGCAGGATTCTGTTTCAAAGATCTAAGAGTTGCGAAGAACCTTAGTTCTCATCCACACTAGCCTCCTATCTAAAGCAAGACTCCCAAGTATTGAGTATTCTTCAAAGGGGTATCTATAAAGAGTTGTGTACAGCAGATAGGCAGATCACTACATCACAGAAGAATTAATTGATAGACAGGTATAGTGGTTCATACTTAGGCTGGAGCATGGCTGCTTGAGATCAGGACCAGCCTGGGCTACATAGTGAGCTCCAGGTCTACAGAGTGATAGCCTGTCTGGAAAACTAAACAAATGAAAGAAGAAATAAATTTTAAGAAAAGGAAAAAATAAAGCAAGAAATCCACATGAGGGGCTGGAGAGATGACTCAGAGGTTAAGAACACTGACTGCTCTTCCAGAGGTCCTGAGTTCAATTCCCAGCAACCACATGGCGGGTCACAAGGGATCTGAGGCCCTCTTCTGGTGTGTGTCTGAAGAGAGCCACAGTGTAGTCACATACATAAAATAAATTTAAAACAAAAAAAGGAATTCACATGAAAAAAAACTCAGTTCATTTTTCAACACGTATATTCTTTTATTTAGTTGAGCTGTTTTCCCCAATTTGAGTTCCTTTTCTGGGGTCACAGGAGCGTAATAAGCCAAGTAGCCTTGAGCAGACTTTCCTCTGCAGATCTTCTCTTCCTATTGTGGCGTCTGCTCCAGTGTTGTGGCACAGCATTGCCAGCCAGATTGCTCTCTGACCTGGTTTCCAGCCTCCAGCCCTAGCCTGGATGCTCACAGTGAAGGTGCAGAGCCGAGTTTCTCTCTATCCCTAATCAGCCCCCAAGGGAGCACCCTGCATAGATGGTGGTGGCTGGATGCCAAATAAACTGAACTATCTCCTTCTCAGCTGGTAACTTTGTTTCCTTGTTTAGAGAAGGGGAGGGTAATGACATTTAGCACTTTACTGCTCACCAGTAAACTGAGCAGAGGGAAACAGATCCCCAGAGCTGTGGACAGAGGAGCTTCCAGTAAGAGCACCCCCACTACCCCCCTACTACCCGCCCCCCCTTGTTGGCAGGCTTGCTGATGAGAACAGAAACAGTTTTCTCTTTCAGCTTTTGCCACACCCAGCTGCTCACATCAGCTTTCATACCTGTTCTAAATCTACCCTCAACCCCTGACAGCCACCTCCACTCCCACCCCGAGCTATCACCTCTCTGCCTCTACTCTCAGTCCCTCCCAGGTCTGCCTGGAATGCAAGCATTTGTTAGGTGGAGAGTCGTGGAGGAGGTGGAGGCTGTGTTTGAAGAGTGCTGCTTGCCACATTCCTTGCAGAAAGCCTGGTAGTTTTAGGAACATTCATGGTCTGCACTCTGTGTAGCCTACTCTGTGTAGGCTCATTTTATTTTAGCACTGGGTCCCCAGTCTGTGGTACTATTTTGAAGGAACTTTTAGGTGAGACACGGGACCTGGATGGTGGAAGTAGGTCATGAAAGGTGAATCCATGAGTTATACCTGGTTCCCACTTGGCCTGTGCCCTCTGCTGCCTATCTGCCAAGGAAAGCCCGAGCCGATGGCATTGCATGCTCGCACAGACTGAGCTACTCAGCTCTGCCTTCATTTACCCAGAAGGACCAAACTAATAAGTGGTATGGGTTGGGTGATAGAAGGAGACATTTGCAGGGCACCTAGGGGATAGATACTTGAGCTGGCTTGCAGGACACATACTAACATCTTGTTTAAACTGTGTCTGTCAGGCATTTGGTCACAGTGATGAAAAAAAAATATCGAATAAGTTTTCCCAGAATCAAATTCCACTACTTTGACATTGGACTTCCAGCCCCTGGAATGTAAGGCACACATACATCTCTGTTCTTTAGAAATTGGCCAGTCTCTGGGGGTACAGAGATGACTCAGCAGTTAAGATTCTAACCAGACTAGGTCCGGTTCCTGGCACCCACCTAGGGTGGCTCAGAATAACTGTAACTCCAGCTCCAAGCGATCTGATGTCCTCCTCTAGCCTCCGTGGAGACTCATACATGCATGCCCTAAATACACACGTGTATACACACATGTAAAGAAATAGCTTAGCAGTTAAAAGCTCATACTGCTCTTGCAGAGGGCCTGAGTTTGGTTCCCAGCGCCCACACCGGGCAACTCTGAACTGCCTGTAACAGCTCCATGGGGAATCTGATGCCTCTGCCTCTGTGCTCACTGTCGCATGATGACACACAGACACATGCACACAATCAAAAATAAACCTCAAAAAATATAAATCTTTAAAAGTACAATTAGAAATTACCTAGTTTCAAGTATTTTGTGATATTAACACATAGGGACTTTGACAGCCAGAGAGCCCCAATATTTGGTCAAACACTATTTTGGATGTTTCTGTGAGACTATTTTTAGAGGAGAATAGTATTTATACCTGTTGACTCTGAGTAAAGTAGATGGCCTTCCACTTTACTCAGAATAATAGCCTTGTTCAGTTGAAGTAGAACAAAGACTGACTTCCTTTCAGCAAGGCCTTTGGATCAACTGTGACACCAGCCACTCTTGCTGGCCCAGTCCACAGGTTTTGAGCATACAGGCTTCTATAATCATCTGAGACAATCATACTCATTATGCACGCGCACACACACACACACACACACACACACACACGCACAGACTCGCATGCGCACATACACTTGCACGTGCACACACACAGCCTAAAATTTCTGTTTCTCTGGGGAACCCTCCTGCAGATGCCCCTGCAAATCCTCTCTTCTCAGAAGGACCCCGCCATCTCAGTCCTCACACAGCATTTTCTTATCACCTCACTCTCTATTGTAACCTAGCTTGTTAAATTTCCCAAGTGCCAAACAGGAAGGAAGGGGTATTGTAGTATTTATTGAATACCAGCTGTGTGTGAGGCACTGTAGCACTTGCCTCTTGTTCATTTACTCCTTTATTTACTGTTTAATTCACTCATCAAAGTTTTATCAAGCATTTATAGTGTGCCAGGCAATAATCTAGTCCAGGGGATGGGTAAGCTATGGCCTACAGGTTGAATTTGGCTTGCCAGCAGCTTTTTAAAAATAAAGTTTTATTGAAACACAGCCATGCTTATTTGTTTACATTCTCCCATGGCTACTTTTCTTAGATAGTGATCTAACTGAATAGTTATGAAAAAGACCATCTGGCCTGAAGAGCCTGAAGTACTTAGTGTACTGTTTAGCTATTGAAGGAGAACATTTGGTGCCTCCTGGGATAAGCATTACTGTAGCTCATGTTCTATGGCAAGGAAGGTAGAGGAAGGATGGGAAGAAAAAGAACCACCAAATTGCAAAGGCCTCTACTGTGTTAAATGGTGACAAGTCCTAGAGAGAAAACTGAAGAGGAAGGGTAAGGCATTCGGTGGATGTTGTGGGTGGGCGTGGACTGCAGCAGGGAAGAGGATGCCCTGGCTGACAAGGGGACAGTTAGGCAAAGGCCTGAGGAAGTGGAGGAGTGAATCCTGTGTGTGGAGAGTGGAGCTGTCAGCTAGGAAAACAGCAGGTGCAGAGCCATACTGGCTTATTAGCTATAAGTAAGATTCCGTTAAACACTGGGTACTGGTGCCGCCCAAACACTCTCCACACAGAATCACACCTAATTACTTACAAGTCACTACCTAATTACACAGAGGATCATTCAAAGGAATGACCTGAATGTGTTTCTGCCACTACCCACACAGTGCTTTCAGCTTAAAGTTTTGTCTGATGTTTGAATGTCATGTCCGAGGACATTACAGGGTACTGTGCCTTCCTCTTTGAAAGGCAATCTCCTGGGAAGCCCTAGGCTCCTGTGGAAGTCTATCATGAACTTCATCTTGCAAGGTCCACCCATATTTAGAGTCCCTCTTGGTTCAAGGTCATGGGCTCTGGATGCAGGGATGTCTCTGTGTCAAAAAAGCTTGCCATTGGAGGGGTAGACAAGCTGTCCCTTCCTCTACCGGTTGGTATGTTAAGCCACAAACCAAGCCATCCTGTAGCCCTTTGCAGTGCTGAGGATGCAGAAAAGAGCAACACCAGAGCCACCCTCAAGAGGATCCAAGCGTGTCTAGGGAAAGCCAAGGAGGTGTGGAGGCTCCCGGGTGTGGTGGGACCAGGCAAGCTGCTTATTTCTTTCAGTTTTTTTTTTTCTTTTTGATAGCTAGAAAAAAAAAACAAACAAACAAAAAGTGAACTTTTCTAACTTGTGGGGCTAAACTAGCAATGTGTGCTATAAATCAAGGCGTCCAGTAAGTTACTGCTGATTGATTGTCTCCCAGGAAGCTTGCTAGCATGACAGATCAGACACTGGGTCTCTGACTGTGGCTATCTGGCCAGGTCCCCATTATGGGCTGCAGAAGCTCACGTACACTCATAGATCACTGTAGTATACTGGTTGCCTCCCAAGGGGCTCATGAGCTCCAGGACAGCCAAGGCTATATAGAGAAACCCTGTCTCGAAAAACCAAAAAAAAAAAAAAAAAAAAAAAAAATTAAGTTTACTTATTTACATCTCACTCACTGACCCCTTCCCAATCACCCCTCCCACAGGCCTTCCCCCTCCCCCTTCCCTTCTCCTTTGAGTATGTGGGCTCTCCCTGAGTATCCCCCTAACTCTGGCACTTCAGGTTTCTGTGAGGCTAAGTGCCTTCTCTCCCTCTGAAGTCAGACAAGGCAGCTTAGGGTTGGTCAGTTTGAAGAAAGCAAGGATGGTTGACAGCCAAGAAGTGTTTTGTGACATGCGCTGAGCAGGTCTGGAACTTGTTGAGCCGATTTAGCACCATGTAGTCTGCTGGTGGGAGACAAAAGCCTACAAGGCCTTCATTTGTTTTAAGCTACCAGGCTTTTGCTTCAAGCCAAGAGGGTGAGGATGAATGAAGCTAGCCATCTGGAAATTTCACTTCGACATGGCCCCTCTCGCTATCTGTCTGCCTCCCAGGGACTCTAGCTCCTAGTCCCAGCTTGTTGAGGACAGGTGGCCAGATCTGGCTTATTGGGGTCTAGGGAACCGAAGTTCTGACCCTTTATAATTCTGGTAACATCAGGAGTTGTGAGAAAGATGCAGCCCCATCACCTGCCTGTCACTCTTGTAATACCTCATCAGACTCTGTTCCAGGCCTCTGAGTGTCCTGGTTCCTCTGCCTGGCCAACCCCTTCTTCTCTATTGGTAAAGACAATTTCCTAAGTAAATCTCCCCATTTCCTGGATTCCTACAGGGCTTTACTGAGCCCCAGTGTTGCTGCTGATCATGAAACTCCTGGGGAGCTGAGAGCTGTTTGCATCACTATCAGAGTCATCTGGCCTTGCCATGGGTGCAGTGCCCTCGAGGCAATATATAAAGTGTAGTTGTTGTTGAATAGTCTTAACTGGAACCCAGCTCCTTCTCAGGGCCCTCTATACTCTGTTTCAAGCCTGCAACCTTCTCCCCCAGATAGCTACAAGGTCGAGCCTCCCCCCCTTCAGGTCTTTGCTAAAATGCCACCTTCTTGGTGGCTTTCCATGGGCACCCTATGAACCATCCAGTTCCCCACATCATTTTTGTTGTTGTTGTTTTGTTTTTCGAGACAGGGTTTCTCTGTGTAGTCCTGGCTGTCCTGGAACTCACTCTGTAGACCAGGCTGGCCTCGAACTCAGAAATCCTCCTGCCTCTGCCATCCAAGCGCTGGGATCAAAGGTGTGCAACGCTACTGTCTGCCCACCCCATTTTTTTAAGTTAACTTGTCTTCTGAGCATTTAATACCTTCTGACTTGCACTTACTTTTTCTTCCTATGGATTTTTGTGGTACTTTTTTAAAATTAATTTTATCAAAGTCTTATTTTGTTTTGGGTTCTGAGTTCCTTATTGCCCTGTTTCCCTGCTGTTAGTATTCTGTCTAAACTCCACCTACACGGTTACCTGGCAACAGCCAGGTAGGCCTGACCCACTATAAAAGAGGATGCTGGCCCCCTCCTCTCTCTCTTGATCTCTTGATCAAGACAACCCCAATGATGGACTGTAACCCATAAGCTAAAACAAACCCTTTCCTCCTCAAGTTGCTTTTGGTTGAGATATTTATCATAGCTACTGAAAGCAGACTAAGACACATGCTCTGCTAACGTTTCACTGTATCAGCTTGCAGGTAGTCCCTTCTAAAATGAATGCTGGTAGTTGTTTTACTCATTCTCTTCTTCCCACAGCTGCAACTGTAGCTTGTACAATGTAATTATTCAGAAAATATTTAGTGAGGGCTGGGGAAACAGCTCATCAGGTAAAGTGGTCATGAAAACATGAAAAGGGGGTTCAGACGTCTGAGCTAACGACTAACAGTGTGACCATTTGCTTGTTTGTACGTGTGTAGGTACACATATACACATGTAAACTAGTGTGTGGAGGCACAAGACTGACAGAGGTGTCTTTCACCCATGTCCACCTTATATATTGAGGCTCTGAACCAGCCAGAACAGACCACTCCAGACCACATGGTTCCAAGGGAGGGTGGGGAGGTTTATTCAGGAGATAGGGCAAAGGTGGGGGGAAGAAGATGGAAGAAGAGAGAGGAGTAGAGGCCAGCCATGACCACGTGGAGAGAGAGGAAGAGAAGGGGGGAGGGGACAGAGAGGCAAGAGGGTAAGAGATTAGTAAGAGTAAGAGAGTAAGAGAGACAGGAGGGCACAAGCAGCCCCTTTTATAGTGGACCAGGCCTACCTGGCTGTTGCTAGGTAACTGTGGGAGGAGCATACCTGGCTATTGCCAGGTAACTGTGGAGGTGGAGTTTAGACAGAATACTAACACACACCACATAACACACTTAAGTAAAACATGTTCATCTTGTGAATGGAGAAAAGACTCAGTTTCATTTATGTGTGTATGTGTGGGAGTTGGGGTGGGTATCCTTAGTGGTCAGAAGGTTTGAATTTCCCTGGAGCTGGAGTTACAGTGATTGTGAGCTGTCTGGAGTGGGTGCTGAGAACTGAACTCTGGTCCTCTGAAGCACAGCGGTGATTCTTAACCTGCATAGTAACGGATGCTTCAATTCGCATCTTCAAGACTCAGGGAGACTCTCCTTTGAAAAGCCACATCCGCGCGCTTCACTTTCTGAGCTCCTCTCTCTTAAGCCTGGTGCTTAAGCCTATAATAAAATGTCTTTACTAAACCCCATCTCTGCTTCATAAAATTTTTTAAAAGACTTCCTTGACTATTGTAATATAGGTGACTTTATGCAACTGTTTTACAATCCTAAACTCATTTAAATTGTAGCTTGTTTAATCATAGGGTACATTTGAAACATAATGTGTTGTCAATGAACCAATTCGCCTCTAAGAATAAGACAGGGCCTAGCAGTGGGCTTTAAAAACAGCCTCAAACCTTAAAAGTAGGACTTGATCATAGAGTTGAACCTTTCTAACTCCTAGAGGCACTTCCGGCATCTTGGCGGGAGAGCAAGGCTTTTTGACTTACTTTCCGGAAAACCTCTCACGCCTCTCTCCAGAAGGTGGATCCAGAGCATCCCGCCCCCTCCCGTGAGTGCGGCTTTCCGATTGGTGAGAAAAACAGGGGGCGAGGCTCCGGTCAAGTTGGCGCAGGCGCACTGGTTTCGCGTGACTGAAGAGCGCCCGGTGCAGGTAGAGTGCCGCTGGTGAGCGTGGGTGGCCGCTAGACATGAAGGGTGGCTGGGGAGAGCCCAGCGAATCTAGGCAGTTTCTGGGCACGCGCATCCACGATCTGGTGTCTGCTCTCTCGTGTGCATCCTGTCAGTCACAACCACGGGCTATTGGATAGTCGTGTGCTCGGTTCATCTTTCCCCATCTCCACCCCCGCAGTGTTTGAGGGCAACACTTCCGCCCTAGTCATCCTTGCGTGGCCCTTAAGAGTCACAGAGTTCCTAGAAGGGCCCATTTTGGAACGGTCTCGGGGATGACCTGGTGGTTCAGCCGCCTTAGGGTTTTAGAGAGGAATGAAGTGACCGCAGTACGTTCACCCCTCGTAAAGGCCAAGACAGCTTAGAGAGGGGTTTGAAGTTTCGTTGTTTTATGCTGCGTGGATGTTGGTAGTATTTAGAGGCAAATTCCCGCATTCCAGAATGGCCCTGCGCCTTTTGCTGTCGCCTTACACAAATTGCCATTCAGAGCCTATGAATTGGGCATCATAATAGTCAAACCTTTATGGCAACGGGCATTGTAAGCGCTTTTCTGACAGGATTGTGTGTTGTCATGCACTGTGTATTTGGAACGGGGAGAAGGCAGGGGAAAGGAGAAGGCATCTCACAGGTCGGATCTGCGGTACACTCCCAAGGCAGCAGGAAACTCACTACTGCTGTCTATGTTTTGAAACGTTGACCAGGGCTGTTTTTACAGGCCGAGTCAAAGTTGATGGTCGCTTGGGCTGAGGTGCATGTTGGTCAGGCCGAGCAGGCAGATAGGCAGGGCCAGAGGACCAAAGGATTGAGACAGTACTGTAGGGACAGTACTGTGGGGCAGAGTAGATGAAGGCAGGTTTCTGGTTTGACCAGAGGGTGCTTGCAGGGTGATACTCAGGTCTGCAGGGGCACCATTGTCTAAGAGATTCTGGCTCACCATGTTTCAAATAGCTATGTACTATGTTCTCCAAAGTCAGAGGTGGGGGCGGTGGGGGTCGGGGAGTGGGGGGGTGTAGATATGTAGGTCAGAAGTTCAACAAACATTTTGGACAGTGAAGATGCAGACAGATCAGGAATGAGTGGTGAGAAGGGCAGTTAAAACAATACTCCTTTTTTGTTTGAGGCAGATGTTCATTTCCTCCGATGTCCTGGAACTCTGATGTGCAAATCTAGCTGGCCTGGAATTTGTGCTGATCGTCCTACCTCTAGCTCCCAAGTGCTGGGATTACCACATGTGCCACAGTGCCTAGCAATATTGACTTAGTGGGGACTGAGACAAGGACTTGCAAAAAACTGTCCTTTGCTGTTGCCTGTGAGATCACAATTGATTTGATTCAGGGTGTCTCCTCAGTGTCCCAAAATAGTAACAATATCAAACATCCACCAGGCACATAGTGTGTGCCACAAATTGTTGTAAGATTTTTCTCCTACTTTTAAAAAATTCTCACAGTAAATATACAAAGCAAATCTGGTGGTTATATACCATTTCACAATGCAACTTTAGCACATGGGGTAGACACAATGTGCCAGGCTGTTTAAGTGGCCAGTGGGAAGTTGGTTTAGAATCCAGGCTGCCTTACCTAGAGCCAGTGCATGCACAACTGGATGCTATCTCCATAACAGGCTGTTATCATTTTCATAATCATAAGAATATGAATTTCTGTTGTTGTTGCTATTGGTTTTCTGTGTTTGTTTGTTTGTTTGTTTGTTTTTTAAAAAGTCTCTCTACATAGCCCTTATTGTCCTGGAACTCACTATGTACCAGACTGGCCTCAAACTCAAAGAGATTTGCCTGTCTCTGCCTCCCAGGTGCTGGAGTGCTGGAATTAAAGGCATATGCCACTATACCCAGATGAATTTCTTTAAGTAGTACTGTGATCTGCTGGGCTAATAGACATGGAAGGATCCACATCTTGGATCCCATGCTGAGAACCTAGTTAATTTCCTGGAGACCATGCTGAGAACCCAGTTAACCATCATCCCCACATGACTCATTTTTCTCCAGGTACCAAGGTATCATGGAAGGTCTGCTGACAAGATGCAGAACACTGTCTGCCTTGACTACCTGCAGCCTCCATCACTCCAGGTACACCATCCACAAGTGTTACCACTGTGCGCCAGGGAGAGGGCAGCGCTTGGTATTATCCCGCATGTTCCAGCCTCAGAACCTTCGGGAAGACCAGGTGCTTTCTCTGGGTGGCAAAGCTAGCGACCTGACCTGTAAGAGTCAGAGGCTGATGCTGCAAGTGGGCCTGATCCTTCCAGCCAGCCCTGGCTGTTACCACTTCATGCCCTATACAGTTCGTGCCATGGAGAAGCTTGTGCGGGTGATAGACCAGGAGATGCAGGCCATCGGTGGGCAGAAAATCAACATGCCCAGCCTCAGCCCAGCTGAGCTGTGGCGGGCCACCAGCCGCTGGGACTTGATGGGCAGGGAGCTGCTGAGACTGAGAGACAGGCACGGCAAAGAGTACTGCTTGGGACCAACTCATGAGGAAGCAGTTACAACCCTGGTTGCCTCCCAGAAGAAACTGTCCTATAAGCAACTTCCCTTACTGTTGTACCAGGTAACAAGGAAGTTTCGGGATGAGCCTAGGCCCCGTTTTGGTCTTCTCCGTGGCCGGGAGTTCTATATGAAGGACATGTACACCTTTGACTCCTCCTCTGAGGCTGCTCATAAGACCTATGGCCTGGTGTGTGATGCTTATTGTAGGCTGTTCAACAGGCTGGGGTTGCAATGGATGAAGGCCAGGGCAAATGTGGGCAGCATCGGGGGTACAATGTCCCATGAATTCCAGCTACCAGTGGATATTGGAGAGGACCAGCTTGTAGTCTGTCCCAGCTGCCACTTCTCAGCTAACACAGAGATATTAGACTTGTCGCAAAAAATCTGCCCTGACTGCCAGGGTCCACTGACAGAAACCAAAGGCATTGAGGTGGGGCACACATTCTACCTCGGTACCAAGTACTCTTCCATTTTCAATGCCCACTTTACCAGTGCCCGTGGGCAATCTTTGCTGGCTGAAATGGGGTGCTATGGCCTGGGAGTCACTCGGATCCTGGCTGCTGCCATTGAAGTTTTCTCCACAGAAGACTGCATCCGCTGGCCCAGCCTCTTGGCCCCTTACCAAGTCTGTGTCATCCCCCCTAAGAAGGGCAGCAAGGAGGCAGCAGCCATGGAGATTGTGGAACAGTTATATGATGACGTCACAGAGGCAGTACCTCAGCTCCGAGGGGAGGTCCTGCTGGATGACAGGACCCACTTGACCATTGGAAACAGACTGAAAGATGCCAACAAGCTTGGCTACCCCTATGTGATCATTGCGGGCAAGAGGGCCCTGGAGGACCCTGCACAGTTTGAGGTTTGGTCCCAGAACACTGGTGAGGTGGTCTTCCTCACCAAAGAGGGAGTCATGGAACTACTGACTGGCGTGCAAGTTGTCTGAGTGCCCAGCCATACCTGCATGCAGACTTGGTGTCTACTGTAACACTACAGTTCCCTCCACTTCTCTCCTGGGTGGTTTCTCCAGAAACAGCTTCTCGTGGAAGGCAAAAGCATCCTAGGAAGAACTACTTGCTTGTGATGGTTTGTAGTTAGTCATTGACTTGGTCCTCCCTAGGCTGGCTGTGCTACCATATGCCATTCATTTGACATGTAGACACTTCTGTTAGGAAGCTGAGAGGTGACTTTTCCTTGAGCTGAGTTTCTGGGTTAAAAGCTGGGCCCAATACTTCCCCAAACCTACCCTACATTCTGATCACACGCCTTGCATTTCATTCAATCCAGAGGGCAGGACTAGCGGCCCTTCTCCACCCAGAAGCCCCAAGCTGCAGTGTCAGGAACCTGGCTGCTGCTAATTCACTGGTGACTTGACATACCCTGCTGGGGCCTGGGATCCCCATCTAGACATGGAGGTGGAGTTAGGACTGTGAGATCCTAGGGCTCACACAAGACACATGGGTCTGGTTGCTCATGCCTCTAAGCTTGAAGTTGTCATAACTGCCAGATGGCCCAAAGCTGCCTCCAGATACTTGACCCTACTAGGTCACTTTGCATTGAGATCATGTTCTGTTGATTGAATAAAGTCAAGCCTTTGGGGTGAACTTTGTGTGCGTTTGTGCGTGCATGCATGCGTGCGTGTACACCTGCTTCAGCAGTACACCCAGTAGACTGCTCTACCCCTCTGCCTCACTGGAGAGGGCAGGGACTGGGAAATGCTTTAAACAGTTTCTTCCAGACTTGAGGAGCAGCAGCATGCTCCAGCCTCACAGTGACCTTGTTGTGAGTTCAGAATTGAATTCCTATCCCTACAATAGAAGCGGCTGGTTGAGAGCTGACTAAATTCTGCGGGAAACTGGGAGTAGGGACTGGATTCCACAGCAGTGCGTCTCCATTCATTGCTCCGGCATTCAGATGAGAAAGATGGTGGGCTTTCTATCCTAGGCCCTGTGCTCTCCACATATGGAATAGTGGGTCTTTCCCACCTTGGTTAACACTCTGAACAGGCTCTCACAGACACATCCAGAGATGAGCCTCATAAATCTAGGTAACCCTAAATCCAAACAACTTGCCATTGAAGGTAAATCATCATAAAAAGGTCTCTGGGCTCCAAAGCTGGTCCTGGGAGCCATTAGGGCTTGGCAGATATATGCACTGGGAAACTCGACAGTGTGTTGGAGGGTGGAGTTACTGTAAAATCACAGCAGCTGGACAGACTTAGGAGAACGAGGGCCAAGCACCTGCGTCCCCTCCATGCTTCTGGCCAGACGTCAAGTGAACAGCCACCTCCAGCCACATGCTCCAGCAGCCAGGCTGTTACACCCAAGCGCATGGTCCATGTGACTGAACAGAAGCCTCTGAAACCCATGAGAAGTGATCTCCCTTTGTAATACTTGGAGTTCTGAGAGCAAGCTCTGGTCAGACTGCATGACAGAGGCTCTTAGTTTACTGCAGTTGGGATCCCTGAGTCCCTTACAGAGCTGGTTCCAGTGGGGCTGTTGCCCAGGACCACACAGATTAAAGCCTCCAGAAGATTCTGGTTGCAGTCAGGATCAAGAGCTGCTGGAGTAAGATCATCTCCCCGACTCCCATCCCTACATTGTAGTTGGTTATTGGAGTGAATCCAGTGGGACACCAGGCTGATGTCAGTCCTCTGCTTTTAATGGTCTGATTTTCTGAGGGCCTCCCTTGTGCCACTGCTGTGTGGCACTTTACAGATGAGGAACCATTCCATTTAACCAAATGTCTACAGACACACAGCTATTGAGGATCACAGCTAGAATGCAGATGCTGGCCCTAAGCTGTGCTTTTCTTACTACATTGCTTGACTTCTGCCTAAGAAAGTGGTTTCAATAAGCAAAACTAAATCTTCGCCTATCTAATTAGTTAGCATTGTGAGGAATTAAAATTTATGCACATAGGGGCTGAGATACAGCTCAGTTGGTAGAATACCTGCACGGAGTCCTGGGATTGGTTCTCAGCACTGCATAAACCAGGCATGGTGGTATAATGTCTGTAATCCCAGCATATGAAAGCAGAAGAATAAGTTCAAGGTTATCCTTTGCTACACAGCAAACCTGAGACAGCCTGAGACCCTTGTCACAAAAAACAATACACACGGGTGTTTTATTCATTGTGGTGCAGGACACATGGCAGACAGTTTCCTACTGAGCTATAGTCCCACACATCCCCACATGCTAGGTCAGGGGAACTTCTCTAGCATTTTATAGATGGGAACAGCCTGGATTCGGGACAGTGTCTCATGCCACCTGACTGGTAAGCAGCAGATCAACCATTGAGTTGCCAAAGCCTCATAGGCTGCTGAAACTGGTACCCATTCTCTGTCTCACAGGAAGGAGTTAAACACAAAGCACAGTACCACCTTGCCCAGGCTTGAGTGGTAGGCATTGGGGTCACAGGATTACTAAACTAGTGTTCTGGTGACCAGGGCCAGTGTGATTTGGTGAGCAGACCAGAGATTTGAAGAGGCATAATCCTAGATTGAGCACTTCCAGGAGTTGTGACTTAAGACAGTGTTCTTTTACATCTCCTTGGTAAGGATGCTCAGAGGAATGGCAGCCTCCTTGTAGCACAATATGGGGTTGACAGAGCCACTTGTGTGAAACACTAACTTTTAGTGTGCAGTCAAGAAACCCTTCCCTTTCTCCCCAAGGATGCATTCCATAACTTAGGAAATCCCTCAGCTTGGCTCCACCACATTATCCTAAGAGTTGGGGAGGTGAAGCTTTACAGCTTTCCTGGGAGAGTCAAATGGGACACCAACAGAATGCTTCATCTTGGAACATTCAAATGCACAGCTTGCTCATTTCTGAGCAAGATTTTACCTCTTGCCTTAAACCAATGAACTGGAGTTGTTGGCTGGATCATTTCAGTGCAGGCTGAAATATCACTGCTCATTCCTTGGGGAGGTCTAAAGGCAACTGACTGGGAAATAGCTGAATTAATACTTCGGGACAAAGCCTGGTACAGAAACAAACCCATCATGTAAATCAGCCTAGAATGTAAATCAGGGGCTCTATTAATATTCTATGTTTTAATGGAAGAAACACCTGCTGAGCCACCAGTAAGGGAACTTTGCAGAAATACGGTGAAATCGCCCCCTTTCTTAACTGCTTAGATACCAAGCCTCTTCACAGAGTTCCTGCAGCCCATTTCTATGTTAAGATGCCAGTATGTTTTAGTGGACTGTTTGGTTGCAAGGACTTTATTTTCTTGGGAAAATAATTTTAGGTATTACTGCAAAGTTAAGTAATTTTTTTTTAAAAAGGTACTTCATTTAAAACATTGGTTTACATTGTAGTGTGAGGGTCAGATGGACTAAGAACCCATGGACCACTTACTAGCTTTATGACTCTGAAGGGGACTTCCTTAGAGCCTCAGTACCTCAACCCTTGTGAGTAAAATGGGGACAGTGCCTGGGCCATTGCAGGTGCATAGTAAGTGGGAACTGCCTTACATTAGGTGTACTTTGCATACAAGTTACAGGGGACACACAGTGGACCTCCAGAAAGGGGTGACATGTTTTTGCTTCTCATGATGAGACAGGACTCTAGTGCAGGGATTGCATCCTCAGTCATCAAACCAGTAGGTTGCCAGGCTGCTAACAATAGCCTGTGTAAATTGGCCTTGGCTCACGAAACTGCAGGATCAGCAAGGTGCAGAGGGGCACACACAGGTAATGGCGACAGTGCTTCCCATTTGCAAGGCAGGTGCTTCTGTTGGGGCTCTCCTCAGAAACAGGCGCATGGTGTGTATTTTAAAGACATGAAGAACAGGATAGTGGTTGCCAGAATCTGGAAATGGTGCCAAAGGAAGGAGGACAGAGAGCATGGCTGACAAATAGAGATGCAGGAAATAGAGATAAAGGGGGAATCATTTTAAGGTTCTGTAGTGCAGTATGACAACTCTGGTCAACAATGCTTCACTATTTTAAAATGGCCAAGGAGGGGATTTTCCGTGTTTGCAAGACATAAGAGAGGATATATGTGTGACCTACCATTACACAGTAAATACATGTATGTATACTACATCCTCTAGGAATGTCCAATTACTATGTGCCCATTCAAATTTTAAAATTATTTTTAGAAAATACTATATACCTTAAAACAGGATTGTCTGGATGTTTACAGTCTAATCACACAAACCCTTAAAAACAGAGTTTTCCCTGGCTGTAGTCATATGTGGCAGGGAATGTCAAGACTTAGAGCATGGTATGCTACTGAGATCTTACAGAGACCCAGGAACCAGAGAGAGGCCACTGAGGACCAGCAAGGCAAGGGGTACCTCAATTCGACAACTGTTGGGAGCCGACTTTAAGCAGAAAGCGGCTAGAAAGCAGCTATCAGCTTTGCAGCCATCTTGAGCCATATACCCTGACATGAGACTTGGTTTTCAACAGCCTACAACAGCTGAAGCACACTCTGATATCCCATATAGCTTGTTTTGCTGTTTAGTGCCCCCAGCTGCAAGGAGCACGTGATATCCACGCCTACAAGGCATGCGGTACACGTGCTATCCACGCCATACATGCCTGTAAGGCTTACGTCATATCCACACCTGCAAGGCACGTAGTATCCACGCACCTACAAGGCACGTGGTAAAGCGTATAAATACCCAAGATTTCCTTGTAATAGGGTCAATGTGGGAAAATGAGTCAATGTGAATAAATATGAGTCAAGAGAGAATATGAGTCAAGGGTAATTTGAGTCAGGGAGAATATGAGACAAGATAAGAGACAATAAAAGAGAGAAAATAAGAGGAGAAATAAGAGAGAAAATAAGAGAGAAAAATAAGAGAGGAGCCCTTCAATGAGATAGACAATAAAAGAGAGACGTGAGAGACGTGAGACTTGACTACAAATCCTCTGGCTTGTCATTATTCCTTACGTCTCTTTCCCTTCTTCCCCCAACTCTCTCTCTTGCTAGACCCTGACTTGCAGAACAGAGCGGGCCGCTATAGTTTGGCCCCCAAACGTGGGCCAGAGTAGTCCTTTACAGTTTGGCCCCTAAGGTGGGGCAGCTCGGGTCATTACATACAACCTCAATGAACTGTATTCTCCCAATGCCTGAACAAGTCTGGAAGCAGGTTCTTAGGAAGAGCCCAGGGGGTCAACATTTTTACCTCAGCCTTGCAGATCCTGGAGCAGAGAACAGTTGAGCCACATTTCTGACCATAGAACTGTAAGGTAATAAGTCTGTACTGCTAAAGGAGGAGACAGAATGGAAGAAAAAGAAATGAAAGGGAAAAAACTCAATGGGAGCCCCGCTGACAGAGTTCTGTGGTTGCAGGCTCTTGCTGGAGGTTCTGAAGAGAGCACATTCTCCTAACCATGCAGGTTGGGGATGATACTGTATGGAAGCATACTCCCTCAAGGGTCTGTGGCTTTGCTCAGACTGTCCACCTCACTCGTTCAACTGCCCACACTATACTATAAGCTTAGACTAAGTGATGCAAAGCCCCCCCACCCAAGCCCTTAGAGGCAGCCTAGTCTTAGCAGTCCTGCTACCTCTAAAGGAGTCAGGAGGGTCCTGAGTTCAAGTCCTGTTCCACATTTTATTGGCTAGTTGACTTTGGGCAGGTTGCTTAAGCTCTCCATGCAATCTTTATACATTGCTTGCCACCTAGATGTGTGGGGGGTTTGGGGAGCCAGTCAGCACCAAACACCTATAATCATGCTGCCTGGCCTAGGTACTCAGTAGGTGGCTGCAGTCAGGCTAGCAGTTGTTGTCCCTGTATAATCCCTCAAGAGTCTGTGGGTTTTCTTGGACTGTCCACCTCTCTCCTTTAACTTTATAGCCCAAGTCCCCCACAGGTGCTGGCTTCAACCTCTGACCTGTTCACAATGAATCACCCCTTCCCTGAAGAAGTCCCAAGTCACTGCTTGTGGATCGTTGAGATGCTGAGCGGGTGCAGTGCCAAGCCTGATGCATACAAAAGTACAGCTTGGGCCCTAGACGCAGTCCACAAAGTAGGGTGAACCAGCAGGTAAGTTAGAGCTGTGCCATGTGCAATGATGGTGACGGTGCACAGACACAGAGTGCAGGCCTAAGCAGCCAGGGAGGCCTGCCTGGAGCGGGCAGTAGGACAGCAGCAGGCTAGGCAGTAGAGAGGAACAATAGCCCAGGAAAAAGGAACAGAGTGTGTAAATGTCTGAGGCTAAGAGTGGGAAGGCTGGGGGATCAACAGTCATAGGTCAAATACATGCTATAAGCTGTGTTCCATAGATTTCACTAGGTTAACGTGTTCAATCCTCAGAGTACCTGCCCATGTAGCAGATAAGGAAACTGAAGAGCAGACAAGTCAGGCCAAGTGGTACACAAGGCCTACCAATGGGGAGAATGGGACTGGAACTAGGAGAAGGCAGCCTAGCTCAGAGGAGCAGAGACTCCTGGCTACTGCACCACCTGCTATGTAACTGAACTATGACTTGGACAGACAGGCTTTGGAGACAGCAGGAAAGAAAGCAAATTACCTAGTGGTGAAGGCAGAGATCCTAGAGAGCCTTGAATGCCACACCAGGAGTGCTGAGAGACGAGGAGGCCTCAGGACTCCACCTAAGGATGAGGTCAGGCTTGCTTGTTGTGTCTGTTTCTCTTCCTTGGAGCAGTTGCCAGCCCAGGGGCAGATTTACTACACCTACTGAGTGGCATGACCCTAAGTCAGAGGCTGCATGTGGCTCTTTAGCCCTGACGTTGTGCCAGTGTGGGCACAGGACAGAAGCTTGTAATACATGCAAACATGAGGACACAAGAAAGGATGGTGCTGGGGAGGGGATGTGTGGTTCAGATCCGGGCTCTGACACTGCTTCTTCTCCATCCTGAGGACACAGGCTCTGGGGGCGACTATTAGGATTAAGTAAGAGAACTCAGTGTAACTGGCAGTGCCAAAATGCAGTATTCGACCCAATTTGTGTGCCTGCTGACGGTGTTTAGGGGCTTTGTCCCTTTCCTCATCTCTCTAGTTGTCACCCACATCCTCAGAGGCAGGCAGATATACATCAAGCATCCTTCCTCCGCCCTGGTTCTGGGAAGCAGCAAGCACTCTGAGGGCTCTGCAGGAGAGTCCAGAATAAGTGAGAGAGGCTTCCTTACGGTCAGATGTGGGAGCATGTACCTCGATCTCACCTTCATCCCACCTCCTCTGGGGGTGTCCATCCCCGTAACTCTCTCCCTCCATACACAAAACAGGCAGATAAGGCTTGAGTCTCCTGCTGTATTTCCTTGGTTGGGCATGGTGGGCAAAGGGGCACCAGGTAAGGATCTGGTCCACATCTTGCTCAGGAAGCAGTCTCTTCACAGATTTCCACCATACTCCTCAGGCTGTACAGAAACTGTTTCCAAAAAATTGTTTTTTTCTTTCTGGTTTAGTGATCATCTCTCCATGTCTATTGCTGGAGATTTGGGTTAGATCATTCTTTTTGTGGTATGTATCACAGGAAATTAAAAGGTATGCCTGGTCTCAGCCTTCCTAATGCCAGTAGCACACACCAGGTTATGATGTCACCTGAATGATGTCATGCAGAATCACCCAATTGTGAATCTACCAGACTGAACTAGCACATTTGAAGAGAGCTCTTCACTGAGGACATGTCGTTCCTGGCCTGAGGCTTCACAGGCACAGCCCACAGTGGTGTTAAGGAGAGATGCTCATTTCACAGTTGACAGGAGCTCACACAGCAGACCTGGCTCTAGTCTGCCAATGCAGCAGCTCTCGGTGCCTGCTCTCCCTGGGGTAGTCTGAATGAGAATGGTCACCACAGACTCAGATACTTCAATGTTTGCTCTACAGTTGGTAAAACTGTTTGGGAAGGATTAGGAGGCGGTAGCCTTGTTGGAGGGAGCGTGTGAAGTTTCAAAAGCCCAGCCATTCCCACTTAGCTTTCTCTTTCTTGTGGCTGTCTCAAGATGTGAGTTTTCAGCTACTGCTCCAGTGCCATGCCTGCCCTCCTGCTACCATGCTCTCTGCCATGATGGTCTTGGACTCTAACTAACCCACTGGAACTGAGGGCCTCATTAAACTCTTCTATAAGTTGGGTCGGTCATAGTGTCTCAACAGCAATAAAAAAGTAATGAAGACATTCCTTCCCCCACACCACCACGTGGCATCTAAGCTGATGACTCCAGAGAGTCAAAGGCCAGAAGCACAGCAGAAGTGTCTGATGGGAGGGGCAGGGTCTGAGGATGTACCATTCCACAGCACTTGCCAAGTGTATTTCAGTTTGCCACACCTCAGCCTCACTAAGTGAGGGGCTGGGTCATATCTCTAATTAGACAGTAGGAAGGAGGCACAGTAGAACATGATTTGCCCATGACAGTGAGGTGGCTACAGATGTCTGCTTCTGGGATCCTGCAGTGCCTGCTGGACTGTTGCCAACTCTTAGGTCCCTCACACAGACTTTGAGTCCTTTCAAAGGAAGTCAGGGAGAAAGTCTTTAGCTAAGGAGAGAATACAGTGTTTCCAAAATTGGTGTTTTGTGGATTTATAGGGACCTGCCTTGAGAAAGAAAGCGACACTTGTCTCCCAAATATTCCAAACAATTTCTCTTTCAGAAACAAGGATACACACAACACAAGACCCCAAATTAGCCCATCTGAAGGCTACCAGCTGGTTTCAGTTTAATGATGTATGAGTCATTTTTCCTAAAGTGACAACCCCCAAAATTTCAGTGTTTACTACAAAACCATTTGGCACTCATGTTACAAACAGTGGCTTTAGGCCAGCTGCTGTGAGCTAGCGTTGTTCAGACACCCAGGTGTAAGGAATGCTCCTACTTGAGAAATGGGGCCTCATGGTAAAGGGAAAAGAACACAAGCCTACTTGCAAACCACTGCCCACTGGCTCCTCAAGCTTCTGTCAGATGTAACACAAGCCCCATCTCACAGCCCTTGCATGGGCATTGAGAAGTACGCTCCCCTTGGGAGATGGCGTGGACACTGCAGTAAGCCACTCAGCTGCAAGTAAGAGTACACATAATCTCTGGGACACAGAGAACAGCTCAAGACAAAACCAGACTGTGACAGGCAAAGACTGGATCAAAAGGCAGAAATCCAGGCCAGGCACAGTGGTGCACACCTCAATTCAGCATTTTTCTGTGGAGGCAGGAGCACCATAACTCAAGCTGAGGATTGGGGGAAAGTGCTCTGGCTACCGCCAGGTCTGTTGCAGTTTTCACACTGCAACTCTACTGGTCTGAGAATCCAGTAGGGCTCTGAGTAGTCCTGAGGATCCCAGTCAGTCAACACAGAAACGGGATGTGGCTTCCTGGCTCCAGTCACCTCATGGCATCCACAGCATGCCTTAGCTTTCTTTCCTCCATGCTGGTGAAGCAACCAAACCAGTCTTTCAAGCCTTAAGGCCTTAGAGTATGATGCAGGGCTGGTTTACTGCCTTGTAGCTATGCCTTCTGTATTTGCCCGATGCCACAAAGGTTACTGCATCCTGAGATAGTTTCTGGACCAGGGAGTTACCAAGGCCAGCTATTCTGGTAAGTGCAGTGGATGCTTTCTTCAGCGATGGACTCCAAAGATGTACTGGCCAGGGCAGAGCTGTGCATCTGAGGAGGATGAGGCCCAGCTGGAGCTCATCACTCAGCCAGACTGGCTTAGGTTCAGGGAGTCCAGCAGCTTCTTTCCCAACAAGAGGCTAGGAACCACTGTCCCTGGGGATAGAGTGCTGGACTCTAGGCCAGATGATTCGAGTGTGTAGAGTTCAGGCAGAGGAAGTTGAGGGAAGAGACCCCAGGATCTGGCTCCCATGTTACCTGTGTACCCTTTTCCCCTGGAGATAGTTCTTACAGAAAGGAGAGGATCCTACACAGACCAGGAATGCCGGGGTAAGGGCCTTCACGAAGAACCTGCAGGGAGCACAGCAGAGTGGTTGACTGCATTATAACTGCCATTACCCCTGGACCTTCCCAGCCACACTAAGGTAAAACTTTGGATGAACACAAACATTAAAATACAACTTAGCACATTTCTTTGTTTGGTATTCGTAAGTCTGGGGATAGCATGATTAGTCTTCCCTTAAAACTAAGCCACAACCTCTAGATTAGCCTTCTGGCATCAGGCACACATAGGGCTAAACATGAAAGAAGACCACAAAACAAGCTATCAGTTCATTCCATATTCTGTGAGTGACAGGTGTAATCCAGGTTCTTACTAACTTGAGGTTACAGTCTGTATCCTAACAAGCCAGGTTTGGCCACCTGTTCCCATCACGGTCACACTAAATAAATCTCTCACCTTTAAAAAACAACCAAAACAACAACAACAAAACCCTATTAATTTTGCTCTTTTAATTGGTTTCCTGAGAATGGGGAGCCAAGCCTGGCTTCTTGAGGTACAGACTGTGACTCCAAGTTTAGAAATGAGACCCTGTGTTAAGAAACAAGATTAAAATACAAGAATGTGGACCAGTAAGACAGCTTATTAGATAATGGCATTTGCTGCTGTTCCTGAGACTCCATAAGTTGTCTCTGACCTCCATGCATATGCCATGGCATGGGTTCCCCCAACCCCAGATAAATGTTAAAAGGCAGACTTTAAAACAACACCAACAAAACACCAACAAAAGCTGGGCATAATGATGCATTCCTTTAATCCCAGCATTCAAAAGGCTGAGGTGGTGAATCTCTCTGCATTCAAGGCCAATGTGCTCTACATAGGGATTTTTAAAACAGCCAGGGCTGTGTAGATAGATCCTGTCTCAAAACAAACAAACAACAAACACCACTATAACTGGAGTGGTAGTCTACACCTGGAATCCTAGCACTTGAAAGGTAGAGGTAGGAGAATACAGAGCTCCAGGTCATCTGTAACTACACAGCAACTGAAAGCCAGCCAGGGCTACATGCAGCCCTGTTTACCAACTCCCCTCAAAAACAAACCAAAGCCCATAACCATGTTCTGGCTCCCAAGTCTATCCCTGAGGGAGGCTTTAAAGGACATGTGAAGTACACACTCTTAGCCCAATAAGGCATAGCCCAGCTACAGGGGAACAGGAAGGGTTTCCTGGAAGATGCCATGCCTGGAACTTGGCTTTAATTTGGGAAAGTTTCTGGTGCACAGTTCAGGTAGCCAGACTGTCTGCTATTGCTAGAATATGAAACTCACAGAGTAAGGCAGGCTGGAGAGGAGGGCCCTGGCCTCCCAGACCTAGGTGTCTTGGCATTACACAGTGGGCCAGTTCTGGACAGGGGCCTGGTTCATGTCTTCAGGTTCTGAACAGTCTCTTGTCTATGTCAAAAACCTAAAGATAATCACAGTAGCCTTTGTGTTTCTGAGCATATGGAACTGGTGTTCCTCTGAGGTCCATCTGCTTTATGTTTAGATACCTCTTGGAAATGGGATACAGCAGTGAGTCTCAGGCCTTGAGAAATGTCCCTTCACATCCTCCAAGCCAAAACAGGCACACTGGGGACTTCTGGACACCTTTCCAGGTCGACTTCTCATCTGTGCAGACCTCCCTTCAATCCAGCCTCTCCCACCCCGGGCCTCACCACCCAACAGGGCAATCCAAATCTGTACATTCTCTGTGCTCCTTCCTGGATAAAGTCCATGTTCCTTAGCACAACAGTCCAGTCCATCTTCATGAACCATGCTAACTCAGCTCTCCAGCCTCCCTGCTAGCCACACCTGAAGACCTCCTTTCTCCAGTACAACTGGCTTTTATTCTAAATGCAGAAATCCTTTGCCATACTCTTTTTTGCTTTGCTGCAAGTTGGAGAAAAAATAGAGCCAAGAATGAATTTGTTAATTCCCTCAGGGCATTCTACAGAAGCTGTTAAGAGGCGGCTGTGGAATCCTGCTTACCGCCACTGCTGATGACAGACTTCTCCCTCAGCAGGCCACACCATGTCTACAAGGGCACTCTGCTTTGCATCCTGACTCAAAAGTACCCTAGAAACATGTATCCATTCTATAGGTGAAGGTAGAGCCCCAGAGACGCAGAGTGTGCTCAGGGTCACAGTTAGGGAACCCAGGAGTGTCAGCAATGTTCTTTCCATGTGACAGTGTCAGGAGTCAAGTGCAATCCAAAAATGGAAACTACCCCAGCTGCCTTCAGCTACACAAGCCAAGCAGCTTTTCTATTCTGAGACCAGGCCGCTTACTTGTCATGGCCTGGGCTGTCACTTCTTCAGCCTCCTTGGCCAATGGCCTGGTTTAATAGGTCAGGCCAGTTTGGTCCCACTGGCCTGTGATAGCTGTGTGTCAGTGAGCAGAAGAGCTGACTAGACTCTGGAAGGGGCCTGTAAATTTTCCCATCATCCCATGGAGGTGCTCACCTGGGGTGCTGCAGCACCTGCAGCAGGGTGTTCCCGGGGGACACCTGGTATAGTTCCTCCTTGTCCTCATCCTCAAAGTAGACCTGCAGATTAACCAGAAGAACAGAGACAAACACAGGCTTAGACGGCCCCATACATGCTGCAGCAATTCTGAGAGGTTGGGATGGCAATTGTTACTAATGGAATGTCTGCCTCCTCCACACGGCAGCAGGCTCCATGGCCAGAGAAGGGGACCATCTCCTCATGTCACTCAGACAGTGGAGAGCACCAATCTCAAGCCCAGGCCTGTGCAGCCTTCAGTTTAGTTCCAGTACCACAGAGGTGGGGAGTAGAAAGCCAGTGACCCACAGGAAGGAAGAAGCAGAGCAGGTGAGACGGGTGTGTGTGTGTGGGGCACCAAAGCATGAGCAGGGTAAGGACAGTCCACAGGATACGTCAGCTCAACTAGGAGAGCAAGGCTCTCAGGCCAGGAGCCAGCCAACCTAAGCAGGAAGAGAAGGGCTTCCTCAGAAGGCAGGTAATAAAGGGTAGCCAGTTGGAGCCCAACAGGAGTGAAAACAACGTCCACACGTGAGGAACAGAACAAACAATAGAGATTATCAGGCCTGCAGCAGAAGAAGGATGACCACCAGCTATGGCAGAGAATGACCTAGTGTTTTTGTTCTCTTGTCGCTACTTGCAGTACCAAGGACAGGTCCCAGGAGTCCATACATGCTAGGCAAGTGCTCAATCACTGAGCTATACACCTCTTTTTTATTCTTAAAAATAAAAGAGTTAAGTCACTAAGTTACCCAGGCTAGCCTTGAACTACTTGTTAGCCCAGGTTGGACTCCTGCTTTAGCTTCCTAAATGGCTGGAATTATAGTTACTAAACCCAGCTAGGATGGCCTGTGTGGGGGTTAGAGCTGGAACTGGATGTAGGGTGGGTGAGTTGTATAGGATGAGAGTCTACAGAAGAGAAAGGCTTCCATCCTGGGGCAGGAGCCAACATGGGGCTGAGGGTTCCACATAAGAAGGTGCCAGTGCTGGTGGCAAAAGGGGACTGAACAAAGAACACAAAGGTCAGCTGGACACAGTAGTGCACTGCTATAACCCTAGCACACATAGGCTGAAATCGAGGGACTGACAGCCTGCACTACACAGTAAAAACCTGACTCAAAACACCACTAACATCTTCATTACAAATACAGAAATAAATAAAAGGAATCTCAAGGTGCCAGAGGAGAACTGGAGACACATAATGTTGCACACATAATCCTTCCCCAGCCACAAGTCCCTTTCCCAATATTATCAGTACGCTTACTGCACAGAGAGCTTGGCTTCTAAATACCATTCTCCATAGAAACAACCAAGGTTCCTTGGGAAAAAATGGTTGCTATGGAAGCTGGGGTGGAGAAAGCACAGCTCAAAGCTGGAGTACCTTAGGCCAGAAACAAGAACATAAAGAAGGGAGATGAGTTAGTCTACGGAAACAGAGCTGAATAAAGTCCCACTGACCAAGTTCAACAACGTGAACATAAACACCACAGTAATAAATAAAACTCATTAAATAAAACAGGAAACCATAAATCCACTGAGTAAATAAACGTTGGGCCAGTGAGATAGCTCAGTGGTAAAGGTACCTGCAGCTAAGTTCAGAACCCACACGATGGAACAGGCTCCCATAAGTTGTCTTCTAACATCCACATGTACACACACACACACACACACACACACACACACACACACACGCACACGCACACGCACACGCACACGCACACAGCGACTGTGCAGTAGAGACCTGGTGACACCTCCTTGGTCATGTGAGCAGGGTGATCATCATCAGGAACAGGACACTGGAGCCCACATGACAGGACACAGTAGAACATAGCATCACTCCAAATACAAAATCCAAATCTAGTCACAGGAAACTCAGGCAGAAAAGACAGCAAGTATAGTATCTCTGCAGGGGTCAGGGTAGAGACGATAAAGGACATAATCAATACACCATGTGCTCCTGGAACAGAAGGAATCTTCCTGGGACAATCTGTGGCACCTGAGTAGAGCCTGAGGATGAGGCTGAAGTCACCAACCAATGCTAGCTTCCTGACCTTGATGGCTCTTTTGAGATTATGAAGAATATCTCTGTGTATAGAAAACATGTATGAAAGTAATTCAAGGTTGTTGGAAATCATTTGATGTCTGACTCTCAACTATCCGGGAAACAATTCATTACTCAGTAAACTCCGGTTATGTTCTATTTTAAAAATCTAACAATGGACTATTATCCAGCCTTACAAAGGAAGGCTCACATATGCTACAATACAACTCATTCTAAACCCTGTCTGAGCCTTAAAGATACTATGCTAAGTGAAACAAGCCTGACAGTGTATAATTTCTATTTGTATGAGGTTCCAGAGTGCTCACATTCATAGAGACAAGAAGTAGAACAGCCAAGGGCAGGGGTGGAGGCCATTTCTGTTTGATGAGTGCAGAGTTTCAGTTGGGGAAGATGGAAAGTGTAGAGAGGGATTGTAGTAATGGGCACATAACAGTGTGAAGGAGGGAGTGAGCTTGATGATGTCACTTTGGGCCTAACGTGGCAAAATGTTATGTATATGTTACCAAAAGAAAAAAAAAGCATGTAAAAGCTCTTGGTGGACAAGCCAGATGGCCTAAGTTCAATCCCCAGAAAAAACAATGGCCCAAAGTTGTCCATGAACCTCCACATGTGCTATGGCAAATCACACACACACACACACACACACACACACACACACACACACAGAGACACACGCACGCGCACATGCACACACAATTTTTTTTAAAAACACTCAATTTCTGTACACATGCTCCCAATATCTCTTAGAGGAATGAAATAAAACCTTACTTACCTCCAAACTATCCGGGTGGTACTTGTGCTCTGAGTCCCAGGATGGTGCTTCACTAAACATCGCCATTAGATGGTCAATAAACCTAAGGGAGAAGGATGTGCTTTCTGGGTGTCAGTGTTCCATCTATGTCCCCACATCAGCCCCTGGACACCAATTCAGAGAGAAAAGTGACCTATAAAGCACGACCTACTTTGGCCAAAGTGCCAAAGCATAAAGGCTTATCACTTGTACAGGACATCATCCTTCTAAGAATTAACCCTTTGAAATCATAAGGTAAATGGTACAATCTATAGTTTTTGTAATAAACACACAGTTAAATTACATGCAGTACAACCTAAGATGAACCACCCAGACCGTGATAAGGCAAGACTTGTCTTGCTAGCAAATACACAGATTCATGATAGAGAACCCTGTCAACATGCTGGGGATAGTCTCTAAATTATTCTCTTTCCTTCTCAGCCAAAAGCCCATTTGTCTCTCCTGACAAGTCAGCAGGAAGAGCACACAAGCAGGAGCAGAGGGCTGTTGGGACAACTACGTACCTGGTGTCCTCATGAAAAGCAGAGATGAAGTCAGACTGCGCATACTCCGGGTACAGGAACAGCACAGGCCAGCTCAGCCTGCCCTGGTCATCTATACTTAGCCTGGCTCCACAGGGGTTCTCAGAGCTGAGCCCATCCAGAAGTATCTCCGCTGGACCATTGGAAGCTGAATCTTCATCCTCACCAACTGATTCAGAGACAAGCCTGATATTCCTAGCCTGGAGTAAGACAAAACCACACACTTGCACAACCCTTATCATGAAGTAGATGCAAACACACATCACTCAAATAAACCCTGAAACTTCCTAAAGGCCCACGTGACCATCTTAACTGTCCTGGTAGCCTGGCAGAGTGGGCACCAGTTATTTAACTTACATTCCCTGGGCATCTGTTGTATGCTTGGCTCTGCATCAAAAGAGGAGCTAGACACGGTTCCCTGCCCTCGGGGCTGGTTCTGGTATTGTGGGAGCAGCTATGAACAGTTACAGCAGAAGGTAGGGGGCGGAGGGGAGGAACTGCACGCAGTGGCTGAGTTATCTGAGAAGGGCTCACCTTGAGCAGCGGTTTTGAAAGGCAGAGAATGGATGGGGCAGCCACCCCAAGGACTAGCAGGTACAAAGATAGAGAACAGGGCAGAAGTGACATGGATACAGGGATATAAGTGCTTCCCTCTGGTGAAAACACAGGATGCTAGAGAGAAAGCCTGCCTTCATTCTGACTGCCTTACTGAAGTGAGCATACACTGAGGGTCTCCAGAGTGCGGCCACCTCTTACATGTGGCATGGTTTCTTAAGGTTAGCACATTTAGGGAAATCAAAGTTAGTTTTGATGATAGCCCCAAAGTAGAAGTTAGCAAACCTTTTATTTTCTTTGGAGACAGTCTTTTTTTTTTTTTTTTTTGGTTTTTCGAGACAGGGTTTCTCTGTGTAGCCCTGGCTATCCTGGAACTCACTCTGTAGACCAGGCTGGCCTTGAACTCAGAAATCCACCTGCCTCTGCCTCCCAAGTGCTGGAATTAAAGGTGAGCGCCACCACTGCCCGGCTCTTTTGAGACAGTCTTATGTAACCCACACTGGCCTTGGATTTCTGATGCCTTTGTCACCTGCTCCCAGGTGCTGGGATCACAGGCACGTGCCACATTCTGGCTGGCAAACTTTTTTTTTTTAAAGGATCAGCTACTGAGAGCCATGCAGTCTGTTGACAGTAGTCCCCTGTACCACTGCCTATGGGAAAGCCTTAGATGATACATAAACACGGAGAGCTGATTCAACGTCACCATCTACAGCCTCTGCCTGAAACTATCAATAAAACATGGCATTTGCGCTGACTAGTTTTATGTCAGCTTGACACAAGCTATAGCCATCTGAAAGAAGGGAACCCCAATTGAGAAAATGCCTCTATAAGATCCAGCTGTAAGGCATTTTCATAATTAGTGATTGATGGGGGAAAGCCCAGGCCATTGTGGGTGGTGCCACCCCTGAGCTGGTGGTCCTGGGTTCTATAGGCTGAGCAAGGCATGGGGAGCAAACTAATGCACCCCTCCATGGCCTCTGCAGCAGCTCCTGCCTCCAGGTTCCTGCCCTGTTTGAGTTCCTGTCCTGACTTCCTTTAATGATGGACTATTACATGGAAATGTAAGCCAAATAAACCCTCTCCTCCCCAACTTATCTGGTCATGGTGCTTCATTATAGCAAGAGAAACCCTAAGTAAGTGTAAGTCAGCATTGTACTGCTGATGATTTTAATTTGTACTATAGTCCAAAGTAAAGGCCTTAACTAAAGGAAATAAATAGAAATTTTGAAAACATCTATATGTAGGGCTAGAGAGGGCTCAGTGGTTAGTGCATGGGCTGCTCTTTCAGGTTCAATTCCTAATACCCCAACCCCTCTGAAGACATTACATACATGTGGTGCACATATACAATACATTCAAAAAAAAAAAAAGTCTGTATACAAATATCTGGGTCTCTTATTCAAGAAAATTACCAAATCCTCTCTAAATGAGCATCAAATTTTAAAACTTGGAGTATACTGTTCTGTTCTGTTTGTTGGATTGGGTTTTGTTTTGTTTTATCTTTTGATAAAAGAGTTTCACTATTATTTGAAACTGGCTTCAAACTCAGCATCTTTCACCTCCACATCTCGAGTACTGGAATTGCAGACATGGACCACTACATCTGTCTGCCATTCATATATATATGTTTTTTAAAAGAGTTATAATCATGGGCTGTTCTATAGGTATGTCTGTGTGAGGGTGCTTGATTCCTGGAACTGGAGTTACTGGGAGTTGTTAGCTGCTATGCAGGTTCTGGGAACCAAACCCAGGTCCTCTGCAGCCAGTGCATTTAACCACTGAGCACTTCTCCAGCCCCATTTTTAATTTGTTAATATATGTTAACAGATTGATTTTGGGAGAGACAAGTGAGTAGACTTTAGCAGTGTTAAGTTCTCTAAGTTAGTAACTAAAATGGGTGTGTAACTTAATTGAACACAGAATGAAACTAAAACCTCAGCCCAGGAGGCATCATCTGTCGAATGGGAGACCCGGGGGCAACAAAGATTAAAGAAGATGCAGCTCAGACACATTCACTTCAGGAAAGTACCAAGTACTAACTGGCTGGGCCACTGGGCCTCCTGGTCTACACTCACTTCAGAATGTAGGACAGGGAGGGTTTTACTGTTGTTAATTAAAGCAACATCCTAAAAACGTGCCTTTCTCGGGTCCTAACATAAGTTACAGTGATGAGCAAGGCCCTGGCTCAGACACCATTACTATGGGAGGTTTTTTTCAATCTAAGATTAGTAAACCAGGAACAAGGCATTCCCCAGAGGGCTGCTGTGAGAGGGAGTGAGAGGATGACTAGGCCAGAGCACACACTCAGTGTGCTGCTGAGACTGGCACAGGCAGGGGTAGAGCTAACTGAACATGGTGCTGACTCCAGAGCCAAGGGTAAGCACAGCTGTGAAGGCAAAGCACCCCAAGAAAGGTGGC
This sequence comes from Rhabdomys pumilio, assembly GCA_030674055.1. Taxonomy (NCBI): domain Eukaryota; kingdom Metazoa; phylum Chordata; class Mammalia; order Rodentia; family Muridae; genus Rhabdomys; species Rhabdomys pumilio. The sequence continues at coordinate 41,099,488 of JANHMN010000004.1, read as the reverse complement.
AGCAGGCTTCACACAGCCAAGGGATTCACTCTGTGAGGCCCATGCTCTGAGAACTCACCTTGATGGCCTGGAGCAGAGCCTCATTCTGACTCTGTTCCTTCTTTTCCTTCAACTTTGCTTTCCTCAGATCCCTCTCTTCCATCCTCTGGAAATATAATTCAGATGCCATCAGCTCCAGGGAACTTTTTCTGGATTTTACCCCAGCCTGCAGGATATCTACTCTCTATGTAAACCATGCTCCTGTGCAGAGATTGCAAGTGGCTGGTTCAGTAACCATCTGCAAAGCATGCCTCCAGGGGTCAGGCCCACTATCAACTGAAATTTAAAACCTAGTTCTAAAAAAAAAAACCTTAATTCTTGCACCACCAAGAACTCACAATTCACTGAGGGGTGCTAAGACCCAAGCATAACACTGTCAAACTGATGGTGCCCCCAAAGGAGCCTTAGGCAAGGAAGGAAGATGCACCAGTAAAGAAAGGGCATCTCCAGTCAAGGACCTCAGTGGAGTAGACGGTGAAAGAGAACACCACCAGCTGACCCCGTCTGACAGACACAGGTGGGTGACACCACCGGCCCACCCCGTCTGGCAGACACAGGCAGGCAGCAGACTTTCTCCCCGAGTCTGCCCACTACCAGCAGCTCCTGCTTCCCCTGGGCTTGCAGTTAGTTAATAGGAATCTGCTAATGCCTGCTACAAAGGGAACAGAGAAAATGTGTTAGGCTCTGCAGATCACATGGTTTCTGTTGTGTATTATCTCTTGCTAATGTGAAACCTGCTTAGCTCATTTCATCTTCATAACAAAAAAAACCCACTAGACGTATATATTACTCTTTTTCAAAGCAGGGACCAAGAAATATCAGGAACTTGTCCTGATTCATTTCAGAATTTCAGCAGTATTCAGAATTTCAGTTGTAGTACTGTAGTATCCCTCTAGGGCTTCTGTCTGGACTGTTCTTCTCTCTCAAGGTCATTCAGCCGCTCAGTACCCACTCTGTCATTCAGAGATCGGGCTCAGGCACCAGCTCTCTCAGCAAACTACCTGACGGAATCCACTCACACTCATTTGGCTGCTGGCAGTGCAAAGCCAGCTACCACTACTATAGACTGCTAGCATACACAACATACATTCCCACAGTGACCTGAGGCACGATCTGAAGAATGCTAATTAGCAAATGCAAACTGTCTGTGGACAGTTACTAACCTTTAACTTGTCTGCCTTTGCCCTCACTTCTAGAAGTTTCTTCTCTTTGGCATCAATTTGTAGTCCCTCATCACACCAGTTCACAGTCTCAGCAAAGTGTTTCAGTTCAAGATGGCACAGGGCACCTGCAGAAACCAGCATCTTGAGGACCTTTGGAACAACGTGCTCGGAAAGCGCCACCTTGAAAACACCTCCCTTCCCTCACCAGCCACCGTCAGCCCCAGGAGGAGAGACAGGACATGGCTCTTCATAGTTCAGTTCCTTGACAAGGAAAGGATCTGTGTACCGTAGATCAGAAATCACTCTCAACCCCATTTCTTCAAAACTTCCAAGTCTTCCTGGTATAAAGAACCCAAAATACAACAGCTCATCAAACAGCACAGACAGACAGGGCTGGGCTAGAAAATGGCTGTCATGTACCTGCTGGACCTCGGACAAAAGCCATGTCTGAGCTTCAAGTACCTTGTCTACAAATGTGAGAAGAAAGGTCATCTCAGATGGGGTGTGGTGTGTGTGTGTGTGTGTGTGTGTGTGTGTGTGTGTGTGTGTGTCAGATGGTGTGTGTTATGTGTTTTAGGATTTGTTTTTAAGAGTGGGAGAGGGAGGGAATGTGTATAAAAGTGTTGGCCTGAAGAGGCCAGAAATGTCGGATAGGCCTTGAGCTGGAATCTTAGGCAGCTGTGAGCCACTGGAACTGACCTGGAGTCCTGTGCAAGAACAGAACGTTCTGTTAACTGTGAAGCCCCCACTCCAGCCCTCAGATGATGCTTACTATAAAGCAGAATTCCCTCAGCTGTCAATCAACACACTTTTCTTCTTTATATAGCCATCTGCTTACACTGCCTTTTAATTTTTGTTTGACTGGTTTGGGGGATTGTTTGTTTACATTCTGGAATGAAATCTGTGGCACCCTGTACATGCTAGGTAAGTGCCCTACCATTAAGCTATATACCTTGATTCTATTTCTAAAATGTTTCACTGCAATCATCTTCAGTTTTCTCTGGTTAGCCTCTTAGACTTTCATAAAAATTTAAAACATCAGAACTTTATTATAAGGTTTATGTGATGGTTTGTATATGCTCAGTCAAGGGAGTGGCACTATTAGAAGTTGTGGCCCTTGGGCTGGAGAGATGGCTCAGCGGTTAAGAGTACTGATTGTTCTTCCAGAGGTTCTGAGTTCAACTCCCAGCAACCACATGGTGGCTCACAACCATCTATAATGGAATTTGATGCCCTCTTCTGGTGTGTCTGAAGAGAATGACAGAGTATACACATAAAACAAATAAATCAATCTTTAAAAAAAAAAAAGTTGTGACCCTGTTGGAGTAGGTGTGTCACTGTGTGTGTGGGCTTTAAGACCCTAGTCCTAGCTGCCTGGAAGGCAGTATTCTGCTAGCAGCCTTCAGATGAAGATATAGAACTCTCAACTCCTCCTGCACCATGCCTGTCTGGATGCTGCCATGCTCCCACCTTGATAATGGACTGAACCTCTGAACCTGTAAGCTAGCCCCAATTAAATGTCCTTATAAGAGTTGCCTTGAACCGAGCAGTGGTGGCACACGCCTTTAATCCCAGCACTTGGGAGGTAGAAGCAGGCAGATTTCTGAGTTCCAGGACAGCCAGTGCTACACAGGAAAAAAAAAAAAAAAGAGTTGCCTTGGTCATGGCATCTCTTCACAGCAGTAAAACCCTAACTAAGACAGCTTGAGTATCAAAGACACTAACCTTTGTATCACCTGGATAGGTGAGCTGACTCAGGAGGTAAAGGCCCTTGCTGCCAAGCCTGATGACCTAAATTCTCTCCCTGGCAAGGAGACTCTACCACTAGAGGTTGTCCTCTGACCTCCACACACAGATCATGGCATATGTGCTTACTCACATGCATATTACACACACAAAACAAACACATACTTTTTTTAAAAAAACGCTAACCTCATCACCCAGGATGAGCAAATGATGGCCACCCCACAGTTCATGGAGACTCACCTCTTATGATTGCTTTCAGGTGACCAGGCTTTAGCTTCTTGGCAGCCAGCACGTCATTGAGGGCAGAGCGAAAATTGCCTAATGAAATGCCATTAAGTTAAGGAAAGAATAAGCTTTTCCATCAAAAGTGCCTCCCAAATATCCCAGCATTGACAAAGACAATTCCTAGTCAAGGTTTAGGAAGTCAGAACACTGAACATACTTATGAACAAACACAGTTGTGCTCATCGAGTCCTAAAGAGTGCACAGCATCAGGCAGTCCAGAGGAACCACAATGGCTAGCACTGTGAAAAGATGCCCAGTGTCATCAGTGGCTAGAAACTAAAGTCAACCTGACACTGGTGAGGATGTGGGAAAGAACAGTATCAGGTGTATTGGAGAATAAGCTAGCACACTTGAACAACAGAGTTCTTTTAGAAATTATCCTCAAAAATACTTGACCAATGTGAAAGAAGCGGTGTGAAGAAGCAAGCTAGCTAAGTTATCTCCCGCTGGTATGGATGTTTGAGAGACAGTTTCACTAAATTGTCCAGGATGACCTAGAACTTGGGATCCCCCTGCCTCATTCTCCAGGTAGCTGAGATTTACAGGTCGCAGACACTCACAAAGGCACTCAGAACACAGAGTACACTGTGAAAGCTGGAAAGCAAAGGGACAGACTTGAAAACAGAAAGCAGAGGGAAAAACCCTGTGCTACCAAGCCACACTACAGCAGGTCAAAGCACTCAGACCTGTGTGTCAACAGAAAGGCCTGAAAGGCCATCAGATTTCCAGACACCTTACCCTGCACTACTGATGGAAGCCAGCACTCCCCAAACCTGGTGAGAGACTGGAGGTTTATTCTAGGCAGACACAAAACCATAGTGTCTGGACTGGAACCCCTGAGCACAGTGGTGAGTCAGTAAAGAAGGACTAAGCATGCAAACCCCAGCCCCATTGGCCCACTTGGTTCTAAGAGCACCAGCAGCTACAACTTCCAAAAACAGAAAACAGTATACAGAATTAAGAAAAATGTATCAATTAAAAAATTTCCTAGATCCACTTGCCTCTGCCTCCCAAGTTGCAAGATTAAAAGCATGAGCTGGTGTAAATTCTTCCTCTCTTTTTTAACGATTTGGGGGGGTGTGTGCCTGGATGCTCATGAACACAGAAGAGGCATCAGCCCTCTGGAGTTGGAGCTGTGTATAAGCAGTTGTGAACAGCCTGATGTGTCTGCTGGGCCCTAAGCCTAAGGTTCTCTGGAAGAGCAGCAAATGCTCCTGACTTCTGAGCATGTATCTCCTCAGTCCTACAAGTAAATTCTTCAGAAATAATAAAGGCATGCTGCAGAGATAGCTCAGTCAGTAAAGTGCTTGCTGTACAAACACAAGGACCTGATTCAACCCCTAGTCCCCTCATAAAAATGCTGGTTGTAACGGCATATGCTTGGGAGGAGTAGAGGCAAATGGATTCACAGGGCTGTTGGCTGGCCAGCTTAACTTTCTCAGAAAGTTCCAGGCCAATGAGAGGCTGCCTCCAAAAACAAGGTAGATGGCTCCTGAGAACTATACGCTAACCTTTACCCTGTGTGCTCTCTCTCTCTTTCTACACACACACACACACACACACACACACACACACACACACACACACAGGAGAGCTGAGTCATGATTACATACCAAGATAGTACTGTGCTGCTGCCCGGTTGGTATACAGGACGGCATTCAAATCAGGGTCTGCACATTTCTTCTTCAACCCTTCGCTGTATGAAACGACAGCTTTCTTATAGTCTTTTTCTTTAAAGTAGTCATTGCCCTCATCTTTATAGGTCTTGGCTTGCTCTGCAAAGAGGAGGACGTAAGCAGCATGTCATACTCTTTAGAAAGCTCACTAAGAACCTCAGTCATGCAGTAACGTAATATTGCACAGGTTAGGTTTTTGTCAGCTTGATACAAGCTAAAGTCATCTGGAAAGAGGGAGGCGCAAACAAAAAATGCCTCCATCTTGATTAATGGTTGATAGGGGAGGGCCCATCACACTGTGAGCAGTACAACTCCTGGGCAGGTGCTCCCGGTTGTATAAAAAGCAAGCTGTACAATGCAAGAGGAGCAGCCCCAGTAAGCAGCACTCCATGGTCTCTGTCTCAGTTCCTGCCTCTCAGCTCCCACTTGAGTTCGCTTCCTTAAGTGAGGGACTGACTATAACCTATAATCTAAAATAAACCCTCTCTTCCTCACATTCATTTTGGTCAGTCTTTTAGCACATTAAATTCATTTTAGCACAGCAAAAGAAAGACTAACATATATATGATAAGTCAAAGAGATGGAACCAACAGAGAAAGAAAAATCCAAATTAATGGTATGATAAAATTGGCACCCATATAGAACACAAGGTCATGAACACTTAATGCTATAACCACTTCCAAAAATTGTATGGTATGTCACTAAGTTTTTCTACCACAAAAAAAAAATAAGAAAAAAAAAAAAAAAAACAAACTTTTTTTCTACAAAACTATTAATACTCAGTTCAGACTCACAGCCACGAGCCCACACCTGCCCCTGTAGTGCAGTGGTCCAGCAGTGCCCACTACCTAGGGGCACTTATCACACTTCCTTCCTGATTCGTTAGGACAATCTGGCTTTTCATTGGAGTCAGGCCTTCGGGGCCTGGAACGGTATCTAAAGGAGAATGTGTGGAATGTGAACACCAACACGTTAGCCATAAAACTTTAGCTCAACTCAACAAAGACACTAAAGAAGTGCTAGTTGCATAAGATACCTTCTGGAGATCGCTCATCATCAAAAATAATCGACTGAAGGCAAGCCAAATCAGGAAACTCCTTGGGGTCAATTTCTGATGGCGCTTTTTTCATAAAGAGGGGAATCTTGTCAAATTCCTAGAATTAAAAAAAGACATAATTAGTGTTATCTACTGATTAGATCCAATCCCAGGACGAAACATCAAAGTTTTTTTCTCATTGACAGTGATATGCAAATCCTCAGGACTGGCTGGATCTATACAAGCCCCAGTTTTCTCTGGTGTTAAAACTCGAGTGTGGGATCCTGATTTCCAACTCTCTAGCAATCACCTTCAACTGGGCGCTTTCACGTTCCTGACCACCTTCACCATCTTCCGTTCATCTTTACCCTAACCGTACGTAACCTGGGTACTGCACGTAAAACAACTTTATAAGTAAGGAACCATCTAGCAGAACCAGGTAGTGGTGTGTAACAGGGCTGCCTGCCAAACCCTGTGGTCTTAAATGCACTGACAACTTAGCCTCTCAAAACCTCGAGGCGGATGATTTCTGGCACTCAACTAGGAGCCACAGGTTCTTTGGCAGTGACTAAGTCGCGAGAACCAAGCTCCTACCCCAGAAGGCCCTGGGGCCGCCCACCTCCTCCCACTGGTCCTCGCGGAAGCCGCCGCGGTAAGGCTGGTTCTGGAACTTTTCCAGGAACGCGTCCATGGAAGTGTCATCAGAAGGGTCAGGCTCAGAGCTCTCCATGGCAGCTCGTAACTTCGGCGCTTCAGTCCGGGGGATCAAGAAACGCACTGCTCCTTCCGGCGACAGGGGTGCCCTTCCTTTTGCTGTCCGGGCTGCGCGTGGCTATGCCTCTCGGGTTCCGCTGGTCTGGGGGTGTGGCCTGCCTGGAGGTGTGGCCTGACCCGGAGCTTTCCCTCACCCCTCCCCCCAGCCCCACCCATCCTCTGCCAGAGTTTGCCTGGCCCCTAGTCTGGCTTTTGGGAGTGGTTAGGTAAACTCCCTTTCGTATCTGAACTCTTCATATCCTCTCTCCAACCCTGATGTTTTTAATGTCTTTTTTATAAATGTTATCAAAAGGTGACTTCTTAGCCAGGCCACATGACATCTGTCTGTAATTCTAGCACTTAGGAGGTTTAGTAGGAGGTTTAGTTGAAGACCAGTCGAGTCTACATAGAAAGACCCTATTTTAAACAAAACAAAACTTTTGTGCATACAAATACTTTTCTTCACTCAGCACAAGATTTGAGGTCCCCTTACACTCCCATTATCTATAACTGCACATGAAACTCCATGGGGCTCACCCTACAAGGATGGGTTCCCAGCCTGCCTGCTTACCTCACCTCATACAGAGGTCTTCATACATCTCCCCACGGGCCTGTGGGAAGATTACCCCGAGATGTAGGCCCACAAGCAGAATCCTTGGGTCATGATTATTGGTGAGTTCATCACTACTGACTAGTAACAGGCTCTTGTGCAGAACAACTGCATCAATCTACTGCCCCACCAGCCTTGTCCCTACATCCTATGAAGAGTTTTCTGAAGTTGGCACCTGCTCATATATCTCTCTTCTCAGCACCCCACCATACCTCCCCACTGCCCTCTGGATGAAGTCTAAGTCCTCTGCAGTCTCCAATGGCCTGGCCCTTGCACCTCTCCTCATTTTCCAGATTCCCTTTCACTGGGACTTTGAAGATGGTCTTTGGTCCCATGTACCCTGCTCTCCACCCACAGATGACCAATTGTGGTCATCTTTCCAAACCTTCTTGAGAAGTCTCTTCTCTGGCAAGTCACTCCAACTGACACACACAACTTCTGGATGCCACAGACCCCAGGCCTCCCTGCTGAGCTCGTCTCTGAAAAATTTCAACCTTAGAACCACTTCAATCTTAGAACCATTTGGATGTGGGACTGTCCTGCACACTGTAAGGCATTTAACAGTGTGCCTGACAGCCAGGCGGTGGTGGCACATGCCTTTAATCCCAGCACTTCGGAGGCAGAGGCAGGCGGATTTCTGAGTTCAAGGCTAGCCTGGTCTACAGAGTGAGTTCCAGGACAGCCAGGACTACACAGAGGAAACCCTGTCTCGAAAAAAACAAAAACAAAAACAAAAACAGTGTGCCTGACACCTGGTCTTTACCCAGGAGATGTTAGTTAGTAGCATTGACACTGTCAGGTGGCAACACTAAAAATGTCTCCAGATATTTTTGCATTAGTGTTTGGCAAACTGGATGAAGAGTCAAGGGTGAGACTCAGACAGGGTTCCCGAATATGCTTGATGTCATAGATGGAAAGAGTCTAGTCACTCTTTCCCTTTTCACAAGAGCCACCCAAATCATCACCAGGTAAGGGGAAACTGAGATGTCCAGGTAACCCCCTAAGTGGCTTTGGTCAACACATTCCACTACTCTGAGCCTCAGGCTCCCGTTATACAAAGTGAACAAAAGAGCCTGCACGCATCTGTAAGTGTCAAGTGAATCAGCACATGAAGGCCATGCTCTTTTCCCAGACTTGTCAGAGTGAGGGCTACACAGGGCCTCAGGGGTTCTCCCATGAGGAAGCCATCTGGATGGAGAGGTTGACCACATAGTGTTTACAGTGACCCAGCTGGGGCTTTTGTCACTGCTTCAGAGACATCTTCCAGGAGGCCAATGCCTGCATGATCCAGGAGCGCCTTTGGTGGGAAGTGGGCAGGTTCTCACAGCTGGGACTCCAGCGGTGCGTACTGGATGGGTCAGACACCCATGAATCCCCATATGGCAGTGGCCAAGAGTTCCGCCAGCAACTGGCCATAATTTGATCCTGGGCCTGAGCCGCATAGATACACACAGATGCTTCTGGATCGTGTCTCAAGATCTCCAGAGCTGTGTTGGAGGAAGAGAAGAGATTGTTTAGACAAAGGTCCTCCCTAGGAAGAGTTCAGAACTCATCCTTTCTTCCTACGTCCTAGCCTTGGCTTAGATACCTTTCTTAAGCATCTTCCCAACATTTCAGATTGTCACATCTTTCAAAGCCTGTATGAAAATTTCACCTCAGATAGAAAGCCTTCCTAGATTTCCCCAGCCTACCTCCCATCAGCTGTCTCTGTTGCAAAATGAACCTGTGTCCTCTTAAGCATTTAAACTACAAACTCTACACTAAATGGTTTGGGACCTTGTTTTGGAGCTTCATTGCTTAAATGAAGTTACAAGCTCCCCAGGGTGCTGTGCATTCTGCCTCTGGGTGACCCCCACAGTGGTTAACATTACACTCACTATAGATAAGGCTTAGCACAGCAGAACTGAGCTAAAGACTCTTGCCCTGACACACAGCGTTTCTCTTTTCCTGTTACACACTGCGGTTCTGCTCAGGCTCCCATTCCCTCATCATTTCACCAACCCAGGCTGACTTACTAGCTTTCACTTCATTCAGCCGCTCTTCAGTCATCATGTTCTCCATGCAGGGGACCAGGGACCCTGGAGAATCCAAGAGGTGAAGCCATCCACCTTGATACCTGTTCCTCCCACCCTTGGACCAGATGACCTCAAAGAATCTGCCTGCCGTCTTCCAGCCCCATAAATGAGGGCCTGAAAGACAGGCTTCATTATGATCTGAGGGCAGACTCTCAACAGGAATCCCAGAAAGATGCTGGTCCAGTGGTCAGGAGCAAACAAGGACAACACAGATCCTGGATGCAGCTGACTGTCAGTGTCACCCTAGGCTGGGCCTTAGCCTCCTTGTCTGTGACATGGAAAAGTCCTGCCTCCCTGCCCAGCTTCCCCAGGGCATCTGAGCCAACAGTCTTGTACAGCAGCCAGGCACAGCTGCTAGGATCTCTGAGGTGCTGAGACTCTAAGCATGCTGCTGCATCAAGGAGCTGCCCTGATGTCTCCTCAGCCACAGGACATCTTCAGCTCCCGCTGTCCTTGCTCTATGTACCTGCCTCCCATGGTATCTGGGTCCTGGCTATACCCTGCCCCTTCTACCAAGCCTTTACTCATGTGTTTTCCTGGGGGATTCCTGTTTCATCTTTGTATGTTCCCTTTAGAAAGTGGCTCTCCATGAAGTCTTTTTTGACCCTGATCCAGGCTGAGCTTGGTGCCTGCCTAGAGTGTCTCAGAGTCTCAGTGTCTCAATGACTTACTAGCTGTATACACAGGGTCTATATACTCTGGGCCTGCAAAAAAAATGGGTCTGAATACACTGGCCTTTAACACTGGGTCTGTAAACACTGGGTCTATATACATTAATTCTGTATACACTGGGTCTGTATACACTGGGTCTGTACACACTGGCCTTTAACACTGGGTCTGTAAACACTGGGTGTATACACTGGTTTTTAGTTTACTTTTGATTTATGAATCGTACATTTCCATATGTTCAGGATCTGAGGATTGAACTCAGGGTTTAATGCATGCTAAGCATGTATTCTATCACTAAGCAACATCTCCAGGCCCTGATTGTGCATCCTTTCTCCCACAAGATGATAAATTTCTTAATTTGTTACCCATTTTGAAGGATGGAGGGGGAGGGAAAGTTTCCGAGGATCCTAAATTTATATGCAAAATTTATGTATATATGCATTTTCTAGACAACGTGTTTGCAATTTTCTTCTGAGCCCCACAAGAAGTCTGCATCCCAAAGGAGGTGAGAAGTTCTATGTTCCAGAAGCTGACTGTAAGCAGAGGTGGGCACAGGCCTTGGCATTAGGTGTTAAATATTAATGTTTTTAGAAGTAGTTGGCTTGGAGCAAAATGGAAAGAAATCAGCATGTGAGGAGCTGCCTCTGACTATCCCCTTTGTTCAGAGATATGCCATGTGTACTAGGCCTTGCTCCTCTGTCCCAGCATTGGTCATGTTAGCAGTCCCTCCCCCACCCCTCTACATTCTACTCCCACCCACTCCATCAGTTCCACAAACCAATGAAGGGATGGTGGGAGTGTGGATGGATGAGTGGGTGTACAAACAGATGGGTGGGTCAGAAAATGGATAGATAGGTGGATGGGTAGATGGATAGATGGGTAGATGACTGGCAGAGGAATGGACATGTGGATATAAGGAGTAGATGGATAGATGGATGGGTGGATGGATGGATGGATGGATGGATGGATGGGTGGGTAGATGATGGACAAAGGGATGTATAGGTTGATAAAAAGGATGGGAGAGTGGATTTTGTGGGATGGTAGATGGAGTGGATGGATAAAGAGATGAATATGTTGATAGATGGATGATGGATGGATGAATAAGTGGATGGATGAATTATGGATGGATGGATGGATAAGTGGATGGCTGGATAAGCAGACAGATGGATAGATGAGTTGATGGATGGTTGGCTAGATGGATAGACAAGTAGATAGATGGATAGATAGATAAGTAGATGGATGGATGGATGAGTGGATGGGTGGGTGGATAGATGGGTAGATGGGTAGATGGGTGGATGGGTAGATGGGTGGATGGGTAGATGGGTGGATGGGTAGATGGGTGGATAGAGTTTGAGAAAGAGCAAATGAATTTAAAACATATACTAAAAGAATTATCATATTACAGAAGTCATCACCTCCAGGCCTCTCTGACTCTGAAGGGACAGAGATTATTTGGACAGGGGAGAATTAAATTATAACATAATGAGTGTAGTATTGTGGGCTGGGAGAGGTCGCCTCAGATGCCATCAGAAGTGTCTTACCAAGAATCCTGAGCAAAGAGAATCTGAAATTGATCTGTCCCCCAGATATTGGAACTACGGGAAAGACAGACAGGAGCACAGGCAGAGGCTTGGAGACAGGACTTGTTATACCAGAACAGATTACCTATGAAGATGACAGAGGACTTCCGGAGAGAGGCCCGTGAATTCTTGGCATACTCCAGGCTCTGGCTGAGGAAAGTGAAGACACTGTCTCCGTGAGAGCTCACCTAGAGCAAAGAGAAACCCACAACATGCTGGGCCCACTACCTCAGAGCTTGTGGCAACTCTTCTGTCTGAAAGCACTGTACAGATCTCGATACCTAAACATCCCCAATGCCCAGATCTTTGCCCAGAAGGCCCATGGGGGCCAGACTTTATCTTTTATCTATCCACAATTATCACTTTTAATACCATGCCATCCCCGGGTCTCCTATCAACCCATCACCCTAGTGTGATGGAAAAGTATCACAGTACAGATCCCCACCAGAGATGACATGGGGAATTTCAGGCAAAGGGAAACTAGAATGGCCAGGATGAAAGACTGGAGCTGCAGAACAATGGGGGATAAGCTGACACTGCATGAAAATTTCTATTGCAGAAAAGGGAGCCAGAAGGCAAGCATGGCAGCACATATCTATAATTCCAGCACTCGGGACAATGAGACAAGAGGATCACTGTGAATTCAAGGCCATCCTGGGCTACATAGTGAGTTCCAGGCCAGGTTGAGATACATAGTAAGACCATATCTCAAAAAGTTTTTAAAAGCCCAGGCGTTGGTGGTGCACCCCTTTAATACCAGCTCTTGGGAGGCAGAAGCACGTAGATCTCTGTCAGTTTGAGATTAGCCTGGTCTACAGGAGTTCCAGGACAGTCAGGGCTATACAGAGAAACCTTGTCTCAAAAAATAAAATAAAATAAAATAAAATAAGTTTTTAAAAGGAAAAAGAAAGGGTAGATACTTTAGGCAGAAAATACAGTACAGATAGGCTGGAGTTGTAACTCAGTGATAGAGTACTTGCCTAGCATGCATGAGGTCATGGGTTCAATTTCTACCTACTCACACACACAGGGGTGGGAGAAGTACAGAAAGACTGCAAATAGATGATAGATAGATAGATAGATAGATAGATAGATAGATAGATAGATAGATAGATCTTCAGCAGCTTGGTAACCATTGGAGTTATCTAGTGATTCAGAGGAAGGGGACCCTGGACAAGAAGTGAGAGATGGAGATAGATGTTCTGAGAGATAGAGACAAATGTTCAAGACTCAATGGCTTGTAGGCAGTAATGTAAACCACCAGTCAGAGTGTGGAGCAAAGGGCTCCAACCCCATCATAGAGTCAGTGAACATACAGGAAGCACTCACAAGATACTTGCAAATTTTGGTCACTGTCTGTTGCTGTTTGTCCCAGGGCTTCTGGCTGTAAGCCCTTTTTGGCAGCTCCCAGTTCATGAAGGAAGAGCATCGGAGCAGAGTCTTCACACATTTCTACAGACCAATAGGAAGAAAATACCAGCAGTGTAAAATTCCAGGACAGTGGATACCCAGGGGAAAATGCTTTAAAAACTGGATTTGGGGGCCGATGAGATAGCTCAGTGAGTAAAGGAGCTTACCACTCAAGTCTGGAAACCTGAGTTCAGGCCCTAGAAACTCTAGAAAGAGAAAACCATCACCACCACCACCACCACCACCACCTACACACACACACACACACACACACACACACACAATTTCTTTAATTGGATTTTGTAAAACGAATTCCTGTTTGAAATGTGCAAATAGAAGTACTGTAGGGGCTGGAGAGATGGCTCAGCAGTTAAGAGCAGTCAGTGCTCTTCCACAGATCCTGAGTTCAATTCCCAGCAACCACGTGGTGGCTCACAACCACCTGTAATGAGATCTGATGTCCTCTTCTGGTGTGCCTGAAAACAGCTATAGGGTGCTCATATACATAAAACAAATAAATCTCTCTTTAAAAAAAAAAGCACTGTAGCTCAGGAGTAGTGCTGGCCTTACATGCATGAAACCTAGCTAAGGTTCAATCCCCACTATTGCACATACATACATACATACATACATACATACATACATACATACATAGTAAATGAAGAAAAGAAAGGTACAAGTGAAAATAGCTATTTGAAGGGGATTCTGTCCAAGATGCCTCTAGAAAGCACACCTGGATGTACATAAGTAACAGCGTCCCATGGTTCTACAAAGGAGGTGCCCCTTCAGGGCCTGACAGCTGTACCGTTCTCACCTGGCTCACTTTGGCATTGCCCTCCTGGATGATGAATAGCAGAGGCATCAGCGTGTTGGTCAGCTGCTCCTCTACGGCTTGGGTGCGGGGTGTCCGGAGCTTCTTAACCACTTTCCCGTATATGTTGATGCAGGAAGCCTGCACCATTTCTCTTGCCTGGGACAAACAGGAGGCTTGAGTGGGGTGGGGGCCCTCTTGTCCAGGAGGAGGCACCATGACCTTCATTTCCCTCATTCATAGGACCTTCTTGACACAAAGACAGAAGAGCCCAGGCTGCCTGGTAGGGCTGACATGGGCCAGCTCCCTCCTCGCTGAGCCTAAGGTAGGTAGGTGCCCACCATTCTGCCTAGCTAGGTTCTAGTATTCTAAAGATGCTTTTGTGGCAACTGGAAAAATGTCCCCCTAGATGGGACTGCCAAAAATGTTCCATTAGGCTAACTGGTAAATCCACCTTCTCTGGGAAAACGTCACAAAGCAGCTCCCTCCTGGAGAAGCAGCTGGGTTGAGGTGTCCCTTCCTCTAGTCTGAACCAGCTCTGCCCAGGCCCCATTTGTGGTGAGGTAAATGTAGGCAATACTGCAACCCAGGTAATGACCTCCCTTATCCACTCCCGATGCCTTACGTCAACGAAGTGAGGCAGCAGGATCTGCAGCATCTCCACACAGACTGAGTTGTCCGCTAGCTTCTTGCCCTGCTCCTTGAAGATGGTCTTGAGGTCCTGGACAGCCTCCACCACCAGCACCCCGTCCATGTTCTTCAGGCTCTTCACCATGGAAGGCAGCAGGCCCTGTACCTTGGCCATCTGTGGGCAGAAGCACAGAGGAGCGTGTTCTGCCTAGGTCAGCAGGTAGGAAAGCCAGTCTCCCATTCACCAAGAAGACCTGGGCAGCCCAACTCTATTTTCACCTCCGGGACCTGCCTGTACCTTGCTATCTGATCTGAACCCCCCTCCCTCGACCTCTGGATGTCCCCTGAAGACTTCTTTGGTCTCCCTGATTCCCTATGGCTGGGTTGCTGGAGGCTTATCCCCTCCGCTGGACCCAGGTAGATGACACCCTCCATCACAAGTTAGCCATCTGGGTCCATGTTACCCCTTTATCCCAGCTGTGTTACAAGCTGCATGGGTACCTAGTAGAGAAAAACGAACGGTTTCTACAATGCTACGCTTAAACCACACTTCGAGGCTTCAGTCTCCTGGTGTGTAAGGGAAGAATAATTGTTGCCATTGTACACATTGCCTATAGGGACACTGTGCAAACTCTAGATCAGGAAAGGTTGAAAAACAATACAATACATAGGATTGTGATGGCAAATTTATTTTATAGACGGGACCACTGAGGGTAGGCAGAGACAGGCTCGGATTCCGGCCACCAGCATCTGAGAGGCTCTAACAGCTGAACAGCCCAGAAGCTGCCAGGGGCATGGCTCTCCTCAACCCTCCACTCACCTTCTCAGACTTGCGTGCCAGGATGACCAGGCCCCGGATGGACAGCACCTTCATGATGGGGTCACGGTGGCTCAGACCTTCCACCATCCGCCCCAGGGAGTATTCTTCAGGGATGCGACGTACCTGCTCCATGCGGAACAGCTGAGAGAGCAGACGGCATTGACTCCTGAGCTAAGGGGTGCATGGCCCACTGTCTCCCTGGACTCCGAGGTGCTCTCTCTCTCTCTCTCTCTCTCTCTCTCTCTCTCTCTCTCTCTCTCACTTCCCCATCACCTGGCTTCTAGCCCCACCTGCCTCTCTGGCCTCCCTCATCCTTTGCACACCCTGCTGACCACACACCTACACTAGCCCACTATCTTCTACCATTCCTCAATGACCAGGCCAGTTTGTCCCTTCTGCGCTAGCAGGACCCCCTTACACTAGGCCTGCGCTAGCAGGACCCCCTTACACTAGGGCAGCCACGTCTACTCTCACTCCCACACCTTGCACGGCTCCTTTTAAAACTCAGCTCAGTTCCAGGTTCAACACTCTTCCATTAGTCCCAGGAACCCTGGGCATATTCCTGAGGTAACAAGCAGGGATCTCAGTGCCCAGTCTGCCCTCCCGTTCCTGCAGACATCCACAGACTTCATAGGATGAACACTCAGCCAATTCTCTTTGGGCATCACTCAACCTGAGCCTTGGAGTAGAATGTGTGTTTGTTAGATGAATCAAGTCCAACAAAGAATTTGGCTCCTCCCCTTCTGAGGATTGCTCCACTTCTGTGTCCCCATTGTGGGGTAGCACCATCATCCGCACTCATTTTCTGCCTCATACCCTCCCTTCCTTCTACAGCCAATAGGATTTGGTTCTCACTACATCTTTGTCTCCATGGCTGACAACCACTGCCACCATGAAGAGCCACGGCTAGGCCACGGCTAGGCGATGGGACAGGAGAAGCTGGTGAGGAGGGCAGGATCACCAGCTAACCAGAGGACCACACTAGTGCTGGCTTCACACCGGTGCTGGCTTCTGCATATCCACGCAAGCTACTCAGGCCTGCTCTATACCAAGCTGTGAACCAGGCCTGAGACACAGAAAAATGCTTCTATCTCTTTTATTTACAATGTTGGAAATCAGACCCAGGGCCTCACACGGGCCAAGAAAGCCCTCTCCCAGGGAGCCACATCTCCCACACAGCATTGATAATGAACTTAGTTTTGAGACAAGATCATGTAGCTCATGCTGGACTGGATTTTACCACAATAAACGAAGGGAGAAAGGCATGGAAAGAGTTCGAGCCAAAGGTGTGGATTTGAACCCTGGATCTGCCATTTGGGCCTTTGGAAAGACATTATGCCTCAGTTGCCTCCTCTGAATGGAGCCATGGACTAGTATTTAAGTTATAAAATTTGAAGGATGATAAAATGGAGGGAAGATGTAATGAGTCAATTGGTGGAAAGCTCTAAGAGCAAGCAGGAAAGATAGTAGGTACTCAATAAACGTCAGCCATTACTGTGCATGTGCACCGCCCTCCACACTTGGCCTTCCCAGCTCCTGACTGGTCTCCTGAACCTGCCCAGCACTTCCTGCCAAGCTAACTCTGATTATGTCGCTTCCTTCACGACACTCTACCTGGGGCCCCTCCTTCCAGACTCCTATCCTCCCATGACTTCCCCCAGCTTACTGCAAGTCACGCTGTGGCACCTCTGACTATAACTGGATGTTCTCTGTCTTCCGGCCATACTGAGAACATCTTGCCTCAAGGCCAGTGGAGTGGAGTTCACTTTTGCACCTCTGGGGGCTGATGCATGGTGGTGTGGGCAGAGGTTAATGGGTGCCTGGGGTTTTGGGGAGTCTGGAAAGTAGGATGCAAGGGTGGAAAGGAGACACGGGAGACAGACCAAGAGAGAGCCTCCATTCTGAAAAGAAATGAAGGTCCTGGAAAGGCTTTGGAAACTGCTGCAAAGTGCTGTTTCCCAGGAGAAATGACCATGCTTTGACCCAAGGCCCTGACTAACCCTCACCAGGCTCGCAGGGCCCCAGAACATACCTCCACAAAGAAGGCAGTGGCTGTGATCTTGTGTCTCTCGTCGCCTCTCTCCAAGAGCGGGATGAGCAGGTACAGGATGCGACATAGCTCCTGGCAGGAGTAGTGAACCATGGCCCTAGGGAGGAGCAGACTCTCAGGTTCCAGTCCCACACGGCCGGCCACTGGAGGTCTGAGGGTGACATTGTAAACCCTGGCCGGCCAGTGTAACCTGGGTTCCTGTGACCCAGCCTTTTCCCCAGGGGGTTAGCTCAGTCACTTGTGTGAGTGGGAGTGCATGTGTACATGAGTGGGTGTGCATGTGTGAGTGGGTGTGTATGTGTACATGAGTGGGCGTGCATGTATACATGAGTGGGTATGCATGTGTGAGTGTGCGTGCATGTGTACATGAGTGAGTATGCATGTATACATGAGTGGGTGTGCATGTGTGAGTGTGCGTGCATGTGTATGTAGGTGGGCGTGCATGTGTATGTGAGTGGGTGTGCGTGCCACAGTGCTCATGTAGAGGTCAAAGGATACCCGTGGGAGTTGGGTTTTGCCTTCCATCATGTGGGTCCAGGGAATTGAACTTAGGTCAGTAGGCTTGGCAGCAAATGTCTACTCATTGAGCCATCTCACCAGGCCAAAAAGAGGAGCTAACTACATCATTTCAGAGATCTATGAACTCAAGGAAACATTACAACCAAGTTTGCCTCCCAAGAGTAAATATCATTTTTCACACTAGTGGTGTTCCCCCTACTAAGAAGACAGTATTCACAAAGCTGCAGAGAAAAGATGAGAGAAGAAAAAAGCCATCACAATACAGAGATGCAGGCCTAGGTCTGTTTGAAGATCTGGAGGGTCCATCCTGCCCCCGGCTGCCCCACCCTACCCCACTGAGGTACCGCACCTTGCCAACAGGGACACTCCCCGGTAGTGGCTCTCCGCCTGGCCCATGAGCTCCCAGCCACCTTGCTCCTCCAGAAACGCAGACTCGTAAGAACAGCCCATTTTCAGTAACAGAGTTTTCACCACCTTCACCATCCAGCTGCCAAGACAAGGGGGTAAAGTCTTCTTTGGCCAATGCTACCATTGATCTCCACGAGCTCCCCTCCACCACACTACTGTTAGCAGCAGGCGCTGGGTCCACAGAGGAACTCCTTACAAGAAACACATCACTCTCAGAACATGAAAAGAAACAGAAGCAAAATCCCCTTCCATCCTCCCTTTCCAGGGACTTGTTTATTGGAGGAGCTAGCTGGCCAGCCAAGCTTCCTTAGTGTCCTATGTCTCGCCTCTCCCCTTTTCCATTTCCAATTAAGCCATGACTGTCTGGGCAGCCTATGGGACAATCCTCTCTGCTCTCCTGGGCACTCAGTCTCCTGCCAGTGCCTGAGTCCCTTTTTGCCTCAGGACCCTTCACATATGCCTCCCATCTGGATGCCTAGTAGAAGAGCCTGGGGAGTTTCACACCCAGGCAACTGAGCAGAGCTCAGAGGTTCTAAGTGAGCTCGGGGAGCCTCGAGGTTGCTGCTGCCTGTTAAAAACCAACTGGATGCCTAACCCAGCTTATTGTCACTTTAGGTGGGAAGTCACGAACCGTATACTGATGGGCTACAATCTGAGAAAGCCTTCTAGAGGTGATATGTACTCATTCTAGCATACACGGTGCTTGCTGCCGGCAACACACTGGGCTCTCCCTCAGTACTAGAGGAACCACCGGTGTTGGAACATGGCCCAAGAATACAGTCATGTAAGGAGAATGCTGTGTGCTCAGGAGAAAACAAGTCAAGAGTGATGTAACCTCCATTTCTTCAGAATGCGGAATTATTCTTGGAATGTGTTTTCATGTTCCTGCCAGGTATAGCAGATCAGAGTGAATTTACTCGAGATTACTCATTATTGTTCGCTGTTGTTATTCAAGTAAATGCTTAAATTACCCTGGATATGCCTCTGTTGACCCATGCAGCTTGTTCTTGTGATTGCATATAGCTTGAACTCAGGAGAACTTTACTTGTGTCATCTTTCTTAACCCTTGGAGTAGAAACTGTCTGACACTCTGAATAAAGCTGGCTATTGCATGAGATTTTAGTCCACCTTTATCGGCTCCATTCTCCCAGGACCCACTGTCTTTAGAGCATTAAACACACCACCAATAGACTCAGCCTTTCATTGACCAAAACATCACCAGAAGCTCATAATTGTGATTATAAACTGTTAATAGATAATGAATGGAATCATTCCCCAGAAGCCTAAACATTTACTTGAAGAGTTTGTGATGCCTTTGGAGACACTGAGAGCTGCTAGTTTGGGGGATTCAAGACAAATTTGAAGCCAGACATGGTGGCAGACATCTGAAATCCCAGCACTCAGGAAGGAGAGGCAGAAGGGCCAAAGTTAAGAACAGCCAGAGCTACAAAGTGAGACCATGTCTCAAAATGTCAAAGGCAGGGCATGTGATGGAGTATTTTCAAATATGCAAGGCCTGTGCTCCCTTGAAGATACTAAGAGAAAACCCTTTGCATCATGCACCAGTTCCCTTGCTTGGAGAAGCACCTTCTCTCTCCTCCAAAGCTGCTTCCTATCATAACTCTATCCTTAAAGACTGCTCTTCCAAATCAGGCCAGTCACAGGTTCCAAATGGATGCATCTTTGGGGCCACTATTCTACACCCAGGCACCATCTTGGGGCTCTTTGATCCCATCAGCCTGGCACTTGACTTCTCTGCTTTTGCTACCTCCCAGGCTGTGGCTGTGTTGAAGGCAGAGTGGGCTGTTACCGTGCTATGATAAGATGGGCTGTAACTGGATCATAGGTGAGTTGATACCATGCTTGTAGGTTGGGTGCACTATCCAGTGCTCTGGAAAGGGTAAGCTGGCACTGGATTATAGATAGGTAAGCTGTCCCTGGTCGGTGGGGTAGGTGTGTTGTGGGTAGGGAGGACTGTCACTATGGCTATGGTTCAGGTAGGTAGGCACTCTGGCTTCCTTCCAGTGGCCCTGTGTCTTAGCTGAGCTAAAACCTTTCTCTTGGAGGTCATGACCTTCCTCACTTTAAGGAAGGAGGCTTCTCTCTGTGTTCTTCCTTCTCCTGTGGCTGCAGCACCTCTTCCACTCTTACTCAATTTCCCAGGAATCAAACAGCCCCAGTGAGCACAGGGAAGCTGAAAGCAGGCACGTAGATGGCAGGTGTTTGTCTAGGGGAAGATCGGGCTTTAATTCTCACAACAGTTAGGCAGAAATCAGACACCCAGCTCTTAGGGGGCAGGAAAAGACCAGCCAAGAAGTTAGTTATCAAAACCAGAGCATAAACGATAGATAGATAGATAGATAGATAGATAGATAGATAGATAGATAGATGGAAGGATGGTGGTGGATGGATAGATAGATAGATAGATAGATAGATAGATGGAAGGATGGTGGTGGATGGATAGATAGATAGATAGATAGATAGATAGATAGATAGATGGAAGGAAGGATGGTGGTGGATGGATGGATAGATAGATAGATAGATAGATAGATAGATAGATGTTGAGTATCCAAAGAGCTCTATGTCCATCTAAGGCCTCCAGCTGCACATAGCGTGTCCTTTGCCCTTCTAAACATGTTTCTGTAAGTACAACACACAGAGGGACAAGCAAGGGGAAGTGACAAGAGCACCATGCAAAGCATTTAACTTTGTGAATGACAAAAAAGAGAGAAAAATATCAGGTTCAGTGACCAAATTTAATATAAACAACAGAGTTGATTTTCTTAATACAATAAGTTCTCACAAATTAATAGGAGAAGTGAGAAAACTAATTTTAAAAATTACTAAAAATAATCCCTGGCAGTCCTACATGAATGGGCAAAGGGAAGGGCAACTTGCTCACATAAATGGAAATACAAACACCATTTAAATCTCAGCTTCATTCAAATGAGAGAAATGAAAATTAAAACTCCAGCACAGGCACACACACACACACACACACATACACTCACACCCATTCACAGGTGCCCACATGTACACATACACATGCAAACACACATGCACTCACACACACATGCACACATACATATGTACAGGTGCACACACACATTCATGCACAGACATACGTGCACACACACCCCCATGTAAGAGTGCACACACATGCATGGGTGTGTGTGTACACACATACGAGCACATGCGCATATACAAATGCAGACACACATGCACATATACACATCTATGCGCGGGTGCCCACATGTACACACAAACATGCACATACACACATACCGGTGCACACACACACATGCACAGGTATGCACACACACAAGCATACACACATGCACACACACACATATACACTCATACCCATGCACAGGTGCACATGCAGAAACATACACATGCATACACACGCACACACTCACACCCACACAAACACCTGCATGCAACACATCAAGTGTGGGAGTAGAACCTGCCATCCCAGCACTCAGGATATCAGACAGGAGAATCATGACTCCTTTTAGACTTTGTCTCAAAAAACAAAAACAAAATCCATCTTTTGCATCTTTACCAAAGATAGAAATGTTCTACAATGCACTGCCCTAGAACAGATGTAGGGATATAAGCACTGGCACAAGCCATGAGCACTGGTGACAATTTCCTCTGTGCACACTGGCAAATGGGACAGGAATTACTACCTTTTATTTAATCTCTCTCTCTCTCTCTCTCTCTCTCTCTCTCTCTCTCTCTCTCTCCCTCCCCTCCCCCTCTCCCTCTTTCTCTTCCTCTGTGTATCTGTATGTGTGTGTGCACACGTGTGCGTGCACCACAGCGTGCATTCAGAGGTCAGAGAACTTGTAGGAACCAGTTCTGTTCTCCCATCATGTGGGTCATGAGGCTGGCACACTGGCTCTGCAGCAGAACCTTTGTCTGAGGAGCAGCTCACTGGCTCTTCGTTTACATTTTCGTCACTCACTGGTCGAGAACGTTTCCCACCTTGCATTTCTGTCATGCAGAAGCCCACCGATGCTCCTCCTCCTCCCGGAGTCCACCCCACACATACAATTACATGTGTCTACACAAGCAAGCACATGTCAGTGCCGTCTGCAATTGCAAAGAGTGGTGCACACATCAGGAGGAGGACTGCACACATTACAGTAGCTGGATTTCTGTTCGTAAGGATGTTCTCTCTGCAGCCATCAAAATTAAGGAGGCAGCTGTACGTATGGACGTCTCCAAGACTTGATACATGTTAGGAGTGAATGTGCACCTGTGTCACAGACTAGCACTTGTATAAAAGATGGAATATAAACCCGTGAGGCTCATCTACACTAACTACCCCTGAAAGGTCATTAAAAAAAATTAGTTCGTCTTCTGGGAAGGTATCTGGGGTAAAGACAGGAAAAAGAGAGTTAGTTGATTTTACTGTTCCTTTTCCCCCTGGTGTGTACACGTTATATTCCGGTGAGTAATTAAGAACATTGGTGGGTCTGGGATACACATCTAATACAATAAGCACATCTTCTGGGGGTCGTGGGGGGTAAAGGTCCTCAGACAACTGATTCCTTCACACCATCTGAGCAGAGTGGTGGGATGCAGAAAAGGGGTCGAGAACTTTCCGTGGAAGCGTAGTGTGGCTCCAATAATGTGTTTCTGGTGGCGGGGGCAGGGTAGCTCAGTTAGTAGAGAATGTTTATCCAGAATTACCAAAGCCCTAGGTTTGATCCATAGAACCAAATAAACTAGGCATGGTGGTGTATGCCTATGATCTCAGTGACTAGGAAACAGAGACAGGAGGATTCCAAGTTCAAGATCACCCTCAGCTTCATAGCACACCTGGGGCCAGCCTGGACCACAGGAGATCCTATTTTTTTTTAAAAGGAGGGTATGTTTACTTCCTTTTCTGGTTCTAGAATTAATGTCTATACATAAGATATTTGAGGGCCCTTTGCTGGGGGGCCCTCCCCGCTGCAAGCACAGCAGGGTTTAGAGATGATGGGGCCTACCGTACAGGTACGAAGAGAAGAGGCTGTGTGTCATCCTTGGAATCCTTTCGAGGAGCCACATGGCTGGGAAGGTTGAGACCAATGTGATAATGGACCTGAATGAGCAGAGCCAGGAGCAGCTGAGGGTAGATGCGCCTCACACGGCCCACACAGCTGTTGACGGACAGGAGCTCACACAGGCCACTGGCTGCCTAGGAGTGGAGGGGAGGCCAGTGGCTTGACCCAGTCCATCCTCTCAGTGCTCGCTGCTAGCTGAAGCCTCTCTTATTGCTCTGAGAGACAAAGACTGGTTCTCTAATCCAGCCTAGAAAAGCATGGCTCCTACCCACTCTGGAACATGGGGCCTTAAAAGCAAGCATGTGTGCTGAGTAGGGTGAATGAGGAGGAAGGCTGGGGGTTTGGTTCTCACCGCCAGGGGCACAATGGAGGCCCGACCCTTCTTGGTTACAGGCTTCTCCTTCAGGCTAGTCAGGAGCAGATCCAGCAGGTCTCGGACATCACAGCTGGGCTTCCGAAGTATCAGCTGCCTCCACATCTCTGCCCCGTTGCTATGGAGGAAGGAGGATAGCACTGCCTAGAGCAGGGGCCACCTGACACCAAATGGTTTCAGGGCTGGGGTGCAGTGCTAATGATATGAGATTCATGAGCATGCCCACAAGGAATGATTCTGAAAACACTCTCTGTGAGGCGGGAAGTTGACAGTGATTGAAAACCTTATTTCCATGTCTCAGACCAGGTGATTTGTTCTTGTATTACGGCAGCAAGCACTCATTAGAGTGGACATCATGCACCAGGCAGGCACTAAGCAAACCACTGCAGATACAGACGCAGACACTTAGAAATGCCCAGAGTCACCACCTTCTCTAGAGAGGGTTATTCTCATTTTACAGAGGCAGAATGGAGGCTCGGGGAGGTAAAAACCATCAGCCCAAGATGCTGCTACTACTACTGAGCTGCAAGATGTGACTGCATCCAATGTCTCTAAAGCTGCCTCCTAGGAGCCAGAGTTGAAGCCACACAGTCATTTGGGGCCTGGCTCTTGCCCTTATCACAGATGCCCAGGAAGCACAAGTCCTGGTCCTTTGTAGAAAGCTACCCACACAGGAGAAGCAAGCAGCACCAGGAGAGGTTCCTGCTGTGGGCAGCTGACAGTGAGCTAAAGGGTTAATGAAACCTTTGCCTGAATACAGGAGCATCTGAACCATCCACTCACTTCCCAGCTCTGTTCCCCTGGAAACCCAATAAAGATAGTATTTCAACTATGTTGCTAGGCAACGTTGCTTATGGTAAAAATGGTCATGTTTATGGCTGCTTGGTACATCACATCTGGATAAGGAGGAACTACCAATTAACTGTAAGAACCAGTGAGACAGCTACAGCATGGAGCTCCCCAGGGACTGTGACCCTTGTAGCTGGGCTAGTCTCTGAAGTGATGCAGAAAACAAGGCCCCTGTAGGCGATTCTGGTCCCTGTGACTCCCCTGGGTCTCCTCCTCTCCTGGGAAGCTAGCTTTCTGACCCAGGACTGAGACCCGAAAAGGAAAATGAGGCATGTAGGGAATAAAAGGGAAGGGGGCCCTGGCTCTCAGACCCACAAAGGGAGCATCAAGTCAAGTCAGGGCACCAAGCCCTGGGAATCTAATGACTGTTAGTGGAGCACAAAAGCAGCCCCCTGGGGCTATGACTTAGTGGTAGGGCATTTGAATAGCATGGCCTTGGGTTTGATGTCCAGCACTGAGAAAGAAAAAGAGGAGGAGGAAGAGGAGGAGGAAGAGGAGGAGGAAGAGGAAGAAGAGGAAGAAGAGGAGGAAGGGGAGAAAAAAATCCCTAATGTAATTCTAGTACCTGAAAGGAGGAGGCAGGAGGATTGCTATGAGTTTGTGGCCAGCCTGAGCTACATAATGAGCACACCCCACCCTCTCTCCCTTTTCCTCTCCCTCTCTACTCCCCCCACACA